>JAVGWX010000008.1:90509832-91127332 GCA_036924085.1 Ariolimax columbianus | reverse complement strand
ATGATACAACTACTACAAATAATACAACTACTACAAATAATACAACTACTACAAGTACTATTACAACTACTACAACAATTACTACAACAACTAGTACTGCAACAACTACTACACCATTTACTATTACTATTACTACAACTACACTACTACTATTATTACTACTAATGCAACTATTACTACTACTACATAACTATTACTACACCACTACAACTACTATACTACTACTACTACTACTTCAACGACACTACTACTACTACTACAACTACACTATTACTACTATTACTACTAATACTACTACAACTAACTACTACTCCAACAACTACACCACTACTACCATTACTACTACTACTACAACTACAATTGCACACTACTACTACTATTATTACTAGTACAACTACTACTAGTACACACTACTACTACTATTACTCCTACTACAACAACTACTACTACAACTACTACAACTACACTACTACCACTACTACTACTACTACTACTACCACTACTACTACTACAACTACTACTACTCCAATAACTACTACTACTTCTTATTCTTACTTTTTTTCTTTTGCGTTCGTTCTTAATTCTCCCGATACCTAGCCCTGAAAAGGGCTTTGCAAGTAGCAGGATGTTATCTGGAGAACGAAATGCGTTGTGTCGCTAGTTTACAGTCTGACTGCGATATTTTCACCTCTCAGTCCGACACACCCGTTTTCAGTAGCAACTACTACTGAACACAGATACTTTCAGAGACATTAACAATAGCTAAAATGTGAACGAGATAGATAGAGAGATATAGAACGAGAAAAAGAAAGAGAGAGATAGAGAAACAGAGAGATAAAAAGATATAAAGAGAGAGAGAGAAAGAGAGAACAAAGAAAGAGGACGTAGAGAGAGCGAGATAGAGAAAGAGAGAGACGTAGGAAAAAGAGATAGAGAGAGACGTATGAAGAGAAAGAGAGAGAGAAAGAGAGAGATACGTAGAGAAAGAGAGAAAGAGAGAGGGAGAAAGAATAGGGTATGTAGAGAGAGAAAGAGAAGAGTGAAAAAGAAAGACGTAGAGTGAGAGGGTGGGAGAGAGACATAGAGACAGAAAGAATGAGAGAGAAACGAAAGAGAAAAAGAGAAAGAGAGAGAAAGATGGTGTAAAATACAAATGAAGGTCTGCTTCATCAGTTACTTCTCTACGTTCGTTCTTGTAACAGATGCCGACAAAACAACAACAACAACAACATAAACTCTCCCACAACTCTGCTTCTCCTACAGCCAAAATAAAGTCACCTTAACACAACCTAATCTGATTGACATTTTGCGACCGTTTATCAAATCAGGAACTAAATGTTGTCCATTTTATTCAAGTCTGTCCGTTGTTTGTCTTTCTTCTCTCTGACCCCTGCATTTGTTGTTGTTCTCGTGGAAATGTTCAAGCGCTCGCCCCTCACTGACTGATAACCATCCCCATGACCTTTCCATGGACGAGCTGGAAGACAGAATAAAAACTCTGGAACTGAAATGTCAACAAGTCTTATCTGGGTCACTAGCGACGTCATTGGTCGCTGGGTGACGTCACTGCGGCACGAACGACAAGATTAATGAGAGGTCTGAGCCTTTTAGAGGGAGTGAAGAAATCAGGAATGAATGAAGAGATGAGGCGAGGAAGTAAATAAGACAGGAGAATGTAGTGAGGAGTTGATTTGTGTAGGGGACAAAATTGTGGGCGGAGAAGAAGCAGGGATTCTCGAGCGACGGGTATAATGATTGGTTATTGTCGCCCCTGCTGAAGACTTTGTTCTGATGAAGAAGGAGTCATCTGTTTATTCTTCTATATCTCTCTCTAGCTTTCTCTTTATATATCTCCTCATCGTTCTTTATATCACTACTTCTCTTTATTGTTTTCATTATTTATCTTTTTCTGAATCTTTCTCTCATTCGTTATTTCATTCTCCATTTCTCAATCTACTTCCATTTCGATATAGGTGCATGGAAGTGTGCACACGTTCAAGAATGCATGAATGTTTGCATGTATGAATGTTGCCGTGTATGAATTTTGCATGAATGAATGTATAAATATTTGTATATATAAACGTGTGAACGCATGTATGAATGGGTATACACATGTATGACTATATGATATGATTGTATGAGCATTTATGTGAATGTATGAGGATCTTTGATATGAATGTATGAGGATCTATGACATGAATGTATGAGCATTTATATAAATGTATGAGGATCTATGATATGATTGTATGAGCATTTATATGAATGTATGAGGATCTTTGATATGAATGTATGAGGATCTATGACATGAATGTATGAGCATTTATATAAATGTATGAGGATCTATGATATGAATGTATGAGCATTTATATGAATGTATGAGGATCTATGATATGAATGTATGAGGATCTATGATATGATTGTATGAGCATTTATATGAATGAATGAGGGTCTATGATATGAATGTATGAGGATCTATGATATGAATGTATGAGGATCTATGATATGATTGTATGAGCATTTATATGAATGTATGAGGATCTATGATATGAATGTATGAGGATCTATAATATGAATGTATGAGGATCTATGATATGAATGTATGATGATCTATAATATGAATGTATGAGGATCTATGATATGAATGTATGCGGATCTATGATATGAATGTATGATTTGCATGTATGAGCATGTATGATATAAATGTAAGAGCATATATCATATGAATGTTTGAGCATCTATTGATATGCATATATGAGCATCTTTGATATGAATGAATGATTTGCATGTATGATATGAATGTAGGGTATGAATGTAGGGTATGATATGAATGTATGAGCAGGTATGATATGAATGTATGATTTGCATGTATGATATGAATGCATGAGCAAGTATGATATGAATGCATGCTTTACATGTATGATATGAATATAGTGTATGAGTGTATGATATGAATGTATGAGCATGTATAATATGAATATATGGTATGAAAGTATGGTATGAATGTATGATTTGCATGTATTTATGAGTGTATAGGTATGATATGAATGTATGGTATAAATGTATGGTATGAATGTATATCATGTATGGTATAAATGTATGATATGAATGTATGAGCATGCATGGTATGAATGTATGGTATGAATGTATGGAATTGGAATGTTATGAATGTATGATATGAATGTATGAGCATGTATTATATGAATATATGGTATGAATGTATGGTATGAATGTATGATTTGCATGTATGATATGAGTGTATATGTATGTTAGGAATGTATGGTATGAATGTATGGCGTGAATGTATGAGCATGTATAGTATAAATGTATGACATGAATATATGATATGAATGCATGAGCATGGTATGATATGAATGTACGATTTGCATGCATCATATGAGTGTATGATATGAATGGATGCTATGAATGTATGATATGAACATATGGTATAAATATATGATATGAATGTATGATATGAATGTATATGAGTATGTGAATGTATAAATGTAGGAATATATAAATGTTCTGTTCTGTCAAGAATTGACTTCACTGTACTAGGAGCAGACCCACAGGTATTATCGTTCTGTCAGCAAGCGGCGAAATATAGATACTGGTGGTTCCTGTAGCTCACTGGCTCTGCACACCCCTGATCCCTCTCATGCACCTTTCTCTGCTGGACCCACGTAAAACGTCAACATTTTGCAATCTCTGGAATGACAGTTCATCAATTGCTGTCTCATTCTTAAAACGTGTTAGTTGATCAGCTTAAAAATGGTATCACTACCCATTGCAAATGTCCCCACTACTAGTGCCTTCAAGGTCAGGGTGTCAGCTCTTTCATTTCCGTAAACCCAGCATAATCAGGACAGTAGATCCAAAAGTGATCACAAAAGTTTGAGACCTATATGTTCACCATCCACTCATGCCATCCCATAGCCAGCCCGTCTGTTCCTTCCGGTGCAAGGATTGACAGTCCGAAATGATGAAGGCACATATAATAATTTTGTTCGCCTCGGCATCAAAGGCCCGTTGCGTCGATCGATCACTACCATGTCCAACTGCCGAGGATGTGTTCATGTTTAGCATGTCGACCAAAATCCCTACATACTTCACAGGGGGAGCCGTGTACTCCGCAGTCTTGGGATGAGGACCACGAAGAGTGTGTCAGACTAATGTTTGTGTCAAGCGCTCCGTGTCAGTCCGTGTTAAACTCCATGTTTTTACGTGTCCCGCCTCCGAGGCTTCTGATTGTGTCCACCTGTTAGTCAGCGTGACCCTTGCTGTGCTGAGAATACGAGGTTGGGAGAGGTATCGTGTAACCTCCAGTGGAGGGGGGGGGGGGGCGGACAGGAGGAAGTCGGCTTCAGTCCGAGCAGAAATGTCCTTGAGTAGTGATAACCTGGTCTGAATTCTGGTGGGCAGTTAAGCGGAACTGGTTTCCCACGGCTTGAGCCCGACATGAAATGCGGCAAAATGCAGCATAACAAAGAAGATAACCGATCGAAAGCACATTCATTCCACAGAATAGTCCTTTATACCACCTAGTGGAGGAGTTGTGAAATATAATCCGAACAGGAACCGCCAAACATCGGAAAACTCGACACAAACACCGGAGAGAGTCGAGAGTGCAGCCATTAAGGCGCGGCCAACCTACTTTTGATATAACCACTTCAGCGATGACCTCACTGCCCCAATCTCCATCCTCATACTCACGGCTGCTGTCATGTACGCCCTGCTACAAGTATTGTCACGTATCAGTTGTTAAACCCCGACGTCCCCCTTTCCCGTTCCTCCAATCAGCATCTCCTGTCCAGGGTGATGATGTTTCGGTGGCGGTCTGACATTTTATCTCCAACGTGTATCCATTTTTGACCTCTGTTTAAAGTCTCATTCATGGCCATGTGGCCAATCGTCCTCTGTACTTGTGCCATCCATCTTGATCATGTGTTAAGGGTGCTCTTGTCTGCAGTTACTCACATGTAGGCTTTGACCTGTACTAGTGTGGATCTAGATTTTATGGACAGAAGTCTAAGCTTGTTTCTCATCGATACAATAAAGATTGCCAGGTGCAACTAAGAACCATTGGCAGTCATTCTTTCTGTAGGTGTTCCAAGGATCTAGATTGTGTCCTTAACACCACGAAGATGCCCAGTTCCCCATCGCTAATTGCTAGAATCCACCCACAACAGCGTCTCATCCATGTTTGCAGCAATCGGTGTCTCCGGTGTCTTCCAGATCCCACTTTCCTTGTTTGATGATTTGATAGACATGGCACATTTTACAGCAAGGTTTACGATCAAATCTTATTCTCAGAAGTGTCCTGGCTGCTGCTTGTATCTCTGTATGATGAATGAACATGCCACTTTTTATAAAAGGGGTTGCGATCAAATCTGACTCCAAAATGTCTCAAACTATCGAGCCAGCAAATATAATACATTCCACGTCGATGATGCTTGAGAGGTCAGTCGTTACCATATAGATGTTCAAGAGCTTTCACATCACCTAAGTCATGTTACGATTGACCCGGCAGCTGGACTCTCCACACAACAATGAGATTTATTGAACGGTTTCATGTATGTCTAAGACCATCTCCTGCCTACCAGATCCAGCTCTGTAAGTGAACATGTCGTCTGCAAGCATCAACGTTCGTCCTGGGACTGTGAACATGTCGTCTGCAAGCATCAAAGTTCGTCCTGGGACTGTGAACATGTCGTCTGCAAGCATCAACGTTCGTCCTGGGACTGTGAACATGTCGTCTGCAAGCATCAACGTTCGTCCTGGGACTGTGAACATGTCGTCTGCAAGCATCAACGTTCGTCCTGGGACTGTGAACATGTCGTCTGCATGCATCAACGTTCGTCCTGGGACTGTGAACATGTCGTCTGCATGCATCAACGTTCGTCCTGGGACTGTGACCACGATAATTGTGTAGACGTTGAATAGCACAGATGAGAGGGTAGAACTCTGGTACAGTCCTAAACATATGTGCAAAGGTTAGAATGTAACTGATGCCAAATGGAGTGCAAATACCTCTTTCTTCCTGGCAGCTACTATCCAACTCATCATCCACAGGAATGTATTCATGTGCGATAAGAGAATCGGTTCATGTGAAGGACATTGAGTTGTTAGACGAAGTGGCAGAAAGAGAGTCGGAGGAAGAGACATTCATGTCAAGGAGATAGTAAATGTTAGAGGCGTAGACTCTCACAAAAGTTCATGGTATTTGAGACAAGAAAGAGAGAGAGAGAGAGAGAGAGAGAGAGAGAGAGAGGGGGGGGGATCGAGAGAGATAAGAGAGAGAGGGATCGAGAGAAACAAGATAGAGAGAGAGAGAGAGAGAGAGAGAGAGGGATTCAAGGAATCATTCATTTTGAGTTTGGAGTCTCAGGTGGAAAAAAAGGTTTAGTGGCAGAGAAAGGACAGACTGGAAGATATTGGATTGTTAAAACGAAGTTACGTCGCACTGAAACGAGGCGTAAACGATCTGATAACTGATAGACGTTGGACAGAAACACAACGAAACCATTGGAA
This sequence comes from Ariolimax columbianus, assembly GCA_036924085.1. Classification (NCBI taxonomy): domain Eukaryota; kingdom Metazoa; phylum Mollusca; class Gastropoda; order Stylommatophora; family Arionidae; genus Ariolimax; species Ariolimax columbianus. The sequence continues at coordinate 91,120,804 of JAVGWX010000008.1, read as the reverse complement.
TGAAAGACAAAGAGACGATGGACAGAAATGAAGTCAGAGAACAAAGTGAACCAGTTGACAAAATATATCCAAACCAGATACCAGTAGTAGAAATCGTATAGAAGCAGCATATTGAAATTATAAACTTAACGTTTTTATACTGGTTTAGAAGACTCATCAGTCTATATACAACCAGATACATTTGCATTACCCCGCTCTAAAAGCTATGCGCATCCAATATATTCTTAAATGCATTAACTGTCCCTGTCTGCACTACCTCCTGGGGCAATGCATTCAAATCCTTCACCACCATCTGACTAAAAATATATTTCCAAATATCCAATCTGGACCTTTCTTTAGGTAATTTGTAGCTATGTCCTCTTGTTCTTGAGGGTGGTTGTGTTTTGAATAAAAATTTACTTGTTATAGTCTAATTTAACCTTTTCTGTTATTATCTAATAAACCTGTATAAAGTCACCTCGAATTCTTCTCTTTTCTAGACACTGTAGGCTGGTTTTTCTGAGTCTTTCCTCATAACTGTAATTCTGGAATCCCACTATCAGCTTTGTCGCTCTTCTTTGAATCCTTTCCAACATGTTCATATCTCTTTTACGATAAGCACTCCACACCAGTACACAGTACTCCAATCTAGGTCTAACTAATGCTTCATACAGTTTGACTATCACTTCCCTACTCCTATGTTTAATATTTCTTTTTATCATACTTAACATTACATTTGCTTTATTCACTGCTACCTGGACTTGTTCACTCACCTTACCTGTATGCTTTATTATAACCCCTAGGTCCCTTTCCTTGTCTGTCATTATATTTTTGTTCTCTCCCATTCTGTAATTATGTTCCTTATTGTATCTATCTATGTGGATGACTGTACATTTATCTACATTAAACTCCATTTGCCATGTCACAGACTAGTCTTGAATTTGATCTAAATCCAACCTCAATATATCCACTTCTGCTATAGATGAGACACTCCTACATAGTTTTGTGTTGTCCGCAAATTTTTAAATCATGGATCCCATAGCAATGTCCAAATCGTTTATACAATAAACAAGCCTTCATACTTATATATATCAAGAACAAAATTGGTCCCAAAACCGAGCCCTGTGGCACTCCACTTTTTACTTCACACACTCAGAGTACTCCTTATTTATGCCCACTCTCTGTCTTCTTCCCGTTAACCAAATTCTAATCCATTCTGCAACGTCCGAAACTTTTCCGTATGATTTTAACTTTTTAAATAATCTTCGATGAAGGACTCAATCAAAAGCCTTTCCAACATCTAGATAAATCCAGTGGTTCCCCCTTATCTATCATTTTAGTAACCTCCCCCTAATCCCAATAGATTTGTTTTGCATGATCTCCCTCTAGTAAACTCATGCTCACTATTTCTGATTAAATGAAACCTGTCTAGATGCATTACCATGTTTTCTTTGATTATTGATTCTAATAATTTACAGACTATGCTCGTTAAACTCACCGGTTTATAATTTGCTGGATCTGATTTCTTTCCTTTTGAATAAGTGGTTCACTCCTGCAGCTTTCCAATCTCTTGGAACAATCCCTTTTGACAGTGATTGAGAACATAATAGCCAATGGTTTTGTTAGTTGGTCTATAATTTCAAATAGCAATTTTTGATGGATACCATCATGACCTGGACATTTATCCGCTTTAATCCCACCAATTTTTTTAAAAACCATTTCATCTGTAATACAGATTGATTTTAATCCCACTATATCAATTTCACGTTTGAAAATATGTAGGCTCTAGAATCTTGGAGCAGTCTTCTTTTGTGAAGACTGTGCCAAAGTATTGATTTAGTAGATTAGCTGCATTCCTATTTTCTCTTTTTATTTTACCTGTGCTATCTATCTATGAGAGGGCTAATCTTGTTTTTTTTTTAAACAAGAGAGCTGATAGACGAAGCCACGTAAAAAAAAAAGTCAAGTATCCCATAGCATTACTGCCGTAGGGGTGTGAGGTGTTAGCGATCTCACATTTCAAAGGCTAGGCTATATGAGGGCGGTAGCCATCTCCTCTCCCTTGTCGCTTTTACTTCCCGGACTGAACCGGTACCCATTTAAGGCTGGGTCGACCCGGGAGCCATTGCAGTCTGAAAAAAACATTACCGCCTCAACTGGGGTACAACAGGTATAAAAGTTGTTTCCTAGACTAGGTCTTCAAGCTGGGTTATAGAACAGATATGAAACCAGATTCATGATATAGATCTGATAAGTTGTCGCAAATGTCAGATTTAATAGACCAAGAAAGAAGCCTTTACCCATTGTTGAGAACGTCATTAATTAATACCGATATCGTGGCAAAGTTTGGACGCAGTCGAGAAGTCGATAATCCAGGATCGAGCACAGATTAATATCTTGCTGAAACTTAACTTAACTTAACCTCTTTATACTGGTTTAGAAGACTCTGCAAAGTCTGTATACAACCAGTTTAATTACATTTCCTTGCTCTAAAAGCAGGGCGAGTACAATCTATTCTTCAATGCATTAATTGTCCCTGCCTCCACAACTTCCTGTGGCAATGCATCAAAGCATTCACCACTCTCTGACTAACAAAAAAATGTCCTAATATCTAACAACCCGTAAAGATTCATCAGCGATTAAGTAAAATATATGTCAAGAAGTTCGTGTTCGAGAGCTGTGTGTAACTAAACAAGAAGAGACCTCATGAGAATGAAGTACACCTTAGTCCGTAGAAGACATATCGTTACTAGATAACTAAAACGCGTGTTAGGAATGATGGGAATTGCAACATATTGACCGTAAGATAGAAACTGGGTACAACAAATTAATGCGGAGTTAAGATCTAGGCTTGTGTGCGTAATCTAATATAACAGAGAATTAGAGTTGGGTCACGAGAGATTTATTTTACTTATAGATTGACGGTATTATATTGTGAAATCCTTGGTGTTTTAACGTTATATTCTTCCGAACAATAATACAAAAACACACGTGTACTATGATATGTATTTGATAAAGTCTCACTTAGAATATCTGTGTATAATGAAAAGTAGTAAAGTGTGTATAGTAGTAGCCTGGTACAGATGGTTGGACTTAGTTTTCGCGACCAAGAATTCTCTGAGATAGGATTCCAGGGCATGCAGAACATAGAGAAGATAATTTAATGATTGTCTACTACCTGTATCCGATTTGGTCTCAGTGACCAGGACAGTTAGTGTAGAATGAATATCCCAAATTTGAACCTAGCTATACATGTGTGAATGTAGGAGTGTGTGCATGTATAAAAGTATGAGTAAAAAGGAACAAGTATAAACACAGTTTATATAAAAGTAGTGTAAGTGTAACAGTGTAGACATGCGTGGTTGTATGAATATATGAATGTATTCATGTGTGAATGTAGGAGTGTGTGCATGTATAAAAGTATGAGTAAAAATGAACAAGTATAAAAAAAGTTTATATAAAAGTAGTGTAACAATGTAGACATGTGTGGTTGAATGAATATATGCATGTATACATGTTTGAATGTACGCATATTTAAATGTAATAATGTGTGAATGCAAACACATGAATTCTTACAATGTATGTATGTAAGCATATATGAATGTAATAATGAATGGATGTAAACATAAGTAATGTTAACATATATGTATGTAGTTATGTATATATGTAAGAATATGTAATGTAAGCATATATGAAGGTAATAGTGTGTGAATGTAAGCATATATGACCGTAAGGATATATGAATGTAATAGTGTGTGGATGTAAAGATATATGAATGTATTAATGTGTGAATGTAAGGATACATAAATGGAATAATGTTTGAATGTAAGAATATATGAATGTAATAATGTGTGATCGTAAGCATATATTAATGTAATAATGTGTGAATGTAAAGATACATGAATGGAATAACGTTTGAATGTAAGAAGCTGGTTATGTAATAATGTGTGATTGTAAGCATGTATGAATGTATTAATGTGTGAATGTAGGTATATATAAATGTAATACTGTTTGAATGTAATAATATCTTAATGTAATGATGTGTGAATATAAGCATATATTAATTTAAGGAGTAGTATCTTGTGGGTAGGAGTTTCCTGGTCCAGCCATACAACATGACCGAACAAAGAAACTATGCGGCGGTCACGTGTTTCTGAGATTGGGTGGAGGTCTGTTTTAGCAGAGACCTCCACGTTGCGGATGTAGTCATGCCATCCGATGCCAAGGATACGCCGCTAGCTGCGCATGTGAAAGGCTTCCAGTCTCGATATGTCATGATTCAGCAATGACCAGTTTTCGAAGCCGTAAAGTAGGACTGGGACCACGAAGGACTGGTAAATGCGGATTTACCTTGAAGTTGACCTTGAGTTTCAATACCCTGGGGTGCTGTGTGGGAAATAAGGTTCTGAACTTTGGTCTTGGCCTAGGATATAAACAGGCCTGAGGAGGGCGGTTCACTGTTTACCATTTCCAGAGAGCGCTGCAGCGCATATCCGTCTGTGCCGAACAGACTCTACTTGCCTTTGTACAGGGAGACAACGATTCCATCGCGCCAGTAGGCCAGGACGTGTCCCGTTCTCCATACTTGCAGGAATAAATGATGGAGGGAAGAGCTGATCGGGTCGATGGCGTATTTCAACAGCTCCTGTGAGTTGTGATTCGGGCCTGCCGCTAGTCCATCTCTGGGTTTCCGGATGGCGGCAAGGACTTCAGCCACAGTAGGGGGTTCGATGTTGTATCTGAGGGAGGATCCGGAGATTCAGCAGACAGATCGGGAAATGTCGTTGCTGGTGGGTGGTTAAAAGCATACGTGCAGTGCTCCTTCCACCTGTTCGCTACCTCCTCGTTACGTGTAGTGCTCTTTCCACCTGTTCGCTACCTCCTCGTTACGTGTAGTGCTCTTTCCACCTGTTCGCTACCTCCTCGTTACGTGTAGTGCTCTTTCCACCTGTTCGCTACCTCCTCGTTACGTGTAGTGCTCTTTCCACCTGTTCGCTACCTCCTCGTTACGTGTAGTGCTCTTTCCACCTGTTCGCTACCTCCTCGTATGACGCGCAAAACGAGCAGTCGGACTTATTGATGACCTCTATGCTATTATTCTCGTGCTGCTCGCCTCCAGGGCGGAGGAGCCTGATAGCCTGAAAGGCAGGTCTGAGGTCATGAGATCTGAGACCAGCTTCGACTTCGTCAGAAATTTCGTTGAGAAAGCGTCTGCTTTGGTCACCGCCTGGAATTTGCCTTTCATCTGTCGTCGTTCTGCGCGGTCATTGCGAAGCCTGGCCGAGTTCTTCTGGAGTATGATGTCATACGAGGTATCGGAGAGCCATTGCTGACGCTTTGGGGTCCTTGGGCTGGTGATTAGCTCGGCGGCCTCGCATGTCGCGTTCTTTATGACTGCCCATGCTGTCTCCGCGCCATCTTGAAGGAGGCCAGATGCAGCCAGGTTTAACCTGACATCATCGGCGTATTTCTTTGCGAGATCTGGTTTAGCTTTGAGAAGCTAGATAGTGTACCTAGGGGTCGACACAAGTTTTGAAGGGGCATATGGGCTGATGGAGTACCTGATCATTAGCAAGCGATGGGGCCTCAACACGAAAGACAGGACAGGAAGTCGCCCGATCGAGACTTCTCACAGAGATGTGGTCGAGTTCCTTCCTGGTCCTTCGGCGTTAGAGACCCATGTGTGGCGGTGGATATCTAGACGAGGGTACCATGAGCCGGTAATGTTCAGACTGAAGGCGGTGGATATCTAGACGGCGGCACCATGAGCCGGTAATGTTCAGACTGAAGGCGCTGGATGTCTAGACGGCGGTACCATGAGCCGGTAATGTTCAGACTGAAAGCGGTGCAAAATGACAGAAATATTGTGCGAGTTATCATTTGCATTTCCACTGCCGAAAGAGCCCAGGGCCGATTCACAACCTGTACGTTGGGACCCTGAAACTGCGTTGAAATCACAAAGTAGGATGAATGTCATAAGATATCAATGTAATTATATATGAATGTAAGCATATATGTGTTATAATGTATGAACGTAAGTATGCATCTGTAATGCTAGAATTCAGCGAAGCAGAATTGTGTCAGTTGCTAGGTAGCCAAAAGTTGATTCAAATCATTTCACTATGTTACATTGGAGTTCTATACTGAACTAAAGGCTTCACCCAGTGAATCTCTCCTCTCTTCGGTGGACGACTGAGTGGAGTTTTAGTGCCAGCCGACCGTCACATTTTGTGTTCATCTATTGCCAGTCATGCGTGCTACGTTCCTGTACCATACGTATGTTCTCCCAGTTTGTGACGTTTCTGACATAAGGTTGGCGCCTGATTTCGGTTTGTTGATTCGATCCCTTTGACATACTGAACGGTATTAGCTCAATTGTTCTTTAAGTAATTCGACTTTTTATAAATCAACTTTTCGTGAGTTCCACACCTCGCAGCTATATGCCCTGACTGGAATAACCATACTAGTGTTGGTGTGAGTCCTTCCCTTGATATTTCTTGTTTACTGAAGTCTCGGTTATATGCAACTAAAGCCGAGCCATAATGCGTGGAATGTGTTTTTTAAATTAAGTTTTCGTAATTTCTTTGCACAAAAACATGTACAAATTAACATTTCGAAGGGATCATTTCCCAGTGTAGGTAAAAAGTATTCAGTATAAACTGGGTTATCTACCTATTAATGTTAAGATCAACTGTACCGCTAGCTCCTCTGGGCTCACTTACGCATTGCTCATCTTCTATACGCTGTGACTGTGTGACTGAAGAATTCAATGTCGTCAGCAAACCTTAGGCGGATGCCCTTATTTTCAGCAATATAGTTTTCTAAAGACGTTCTCAGAGGCCGCTGTGAAAGGGTTGAGACGTTTCTGTCATCGATGTGGAAGGCCTAGTTATATTGGTTTCATGATTGCGGCTAAAATATGATTACATCCGTTGGGCAGTCTCCCTTTTATCATCTCATGGTTTTTTTAATTCTTAAATACATTGCTTGCTCAAGGCATTTAATTGCGGCTATTTATGTGCTGTCACGTGCGTTTACATAATCTACAAACATATGGCACAAGGGCATAGGTACACCTGCACTCTATAAATTAACAGGCTTAATGCGTAGAAGTACTTCGTGGATGAGTAGTCCCTTCTGGGACCTGCCTACTCTCGTGGTTGAGTAGCCCTCCCCCCTGAAACCTGCCTAGTTCTCGTGGTTGAGTAGCCTCTCCTGAAACCTGCCTAGTTCTCGTGGTTGAGTAGCCTCTCCTGAAACCTACCTAGTTCTCGTGGTTGAGTAGCCTCTCCTGAAACCTGCCTAGTTCTTGAGGTTGAGTAGCCCCCCCCCCCCCCCACCCCCTCTGAAACCTGCCTAGTTCTCGTGGTTGAGTATCCTCTCCTGAAACCTGCCTAGTTCTCGTGGTTGAGTAGCCTCTCCTGAAACCTGCCTTTTATCTCGTGGTTACTTCTCCTCAAGTTTCTTCTCCGGTCTGTTCACACTGACTCTTGTGAAAAGCTTGTACATTGATGGTAGTAAACAAATTGGATAGTACTTTGCTAGTTTTCTAGTGTTTTCATTTTTTGTGGATCAAAATTATTTGTAAAGTTCTTTATTGGTCAGGGATATGACCTTATCTAAGGCAATTGCTATATAAACTAGCTAACTTTTCTGCTTGTGTTTCTCATTCTGCCTGAATGATTTCTGCAGTGATTCCATCAAGTACTGGGAATTTAATGTTTGAAGTGCTTGACTGCATACACGACGAACTATTTGATATGGTGCGTACAATAAGTAAAACGATCCAAAGAATTAAAATAAAAGCCAAGCACAGTGCCTACAAGATAACAACTTTGGCACAAGCAATGATTGAGAAGAAATATAATACCAAGAAATGGACACAGGTGTTCACAGATGGTTCAGCAGAGGGGACAGGCCCGAACTAAATGCACACATGCATAAATTGAAAGCAGCACAGACTGCGCAATGCACATGTCAGAGAGGTCCTCAGACTCCAGAACACATCCTGCAGATATGTCCGCTGCACAAGACTCCCGTGAGAAGACCTGGCCCGAGGAGAGAAACATACAAGACAAACTGTGGGCAACAATTGAGGATCTGCGACTGACGTGTCACTTCATGGAGGCAGCCCATCTGGTTGCATAAAACGAGCATACGAAACCGAACGCGAAGAAGAAGAAGAAGATAAGACACAAAAGTGGAAATATAACATAAAATGCTTTCCCAACAGGGAAGTCATCCACAAACCTCAGAGCAGAATCAATGGTCCTCCTGCGAGCACTGAGAATACTTGAGACGGAAAAACAACTACCAACAACAATAGTTGTTTTCACACACTGCAGACATCAAATACAGGCAATACAAAAAACAAACAATGAACCGCTGTTATCATAAATCAAAGTAGAACTAGGAAAACTCCAGAGATCCTCAACACTTGCGCTCCAATGGCTACCCTCCCACAGCGGAATCACAGGAAACGTGAGATTCGACGCTCTAACAAAAGATGGCAACAAAAAAAAAGGCACAATTTAGTCATCGAGTACCATACAGACAGATAAGGAACATCATCAGAAATCAGTTTATACGCCAATAGAGAGAAGACATGAACATAAGCAGTAGACCAGACCCAAATCATTAACTAAAAAGAAATCAACAAACTACCTTATTTCACCTGGGAACTGGTCACTGCAGACTACTAGAACATCTATACCGACTGAAGATCTCACACACCGCGGTGAATGTCCATGTGGAGCAGGGGGCCCAGAATCCAGAGCACATTCTACAGCAATACCAACTCTAGAGGGAAATGGCATACCAGACCTGGCCAGAGGATGCACAGCTGAGACAAAAGCACTGTGACAGCCGCTCCGAGCTACTCAACACTACAGGCTTCATCGTGGCGACAGGCCTACAGATGTAGCATGACCAAAGATCCTGAACGCAAACAGAAAGATGATAATCTGCGAACGCTGTACCATATGAATAGAAATAAAATAATAACAATTGATGGCGCCACGTATAGTTTTAAAATAAATACACAAGTGCAACATGGATGTGTTCTTCCATTATTGTTGTTCAACATTTACATGAACAAAATAACAACGTAAGCCTGACAAATTCCCAGCTTCAGAAATAGAACTTAACTCAATTCATGAACTACTCTTTTCTGACGACCAAGGTCAAATGTACGAAGATAAAGATAAGACTACACAATAATGTCAACGCTCTTGCCGCAGTCTGAGAATTATATATACTATGACGATTAGCACATCAAACAAGAGAAACTATGAGGACTAGCAGATGACCGGATCCGTTTAACATATATGTCATCAATATCAACCTTAAACATTCACAAGAGTTCAAATATCTGGGAAGTATTTTGACAGCTGATGGAAGGCTTGGTAGAGAAAGCCAAGTCTTGTAACACAGAACTTCTGGTGTGATCTATCAACTGACACCAATGTTTAAACACCCGAACAACAGCTTGCCACTAAAACAACACCTGTTGATGTTCTTTCATCACGTGTCATGTCTCTTTGTTCAGCGGTATGGACAATCTTTACATTTTGCTCTGCTCGCTGAAATGGGTGACTTGCGCGGTGATTTGGATTAAAGTGAAGAAGATTTGCTCAATATGCCAGCTCCTCTTGAGCTACCTTTTACCAGTGGCAAGACATTATCAAGATGACTGGAGATAGCACATGATGAAGATTTTTCCTCAGGGCTTAGCTCCGAACCCTTTGCCGTAAACAGGTATTCTGCAAAGCGGGAGTGGAACACCTAATAGGTTGGGAAACTAGCATGGCCAGGTCTACGTCTCTATGTTCATAACGTATGACACAGAGAGAATGTTCCAGATAGTCACAAAGTGTTGTCACAAGATGATAGTCAAAGCCACCCACACAGTGATAAAGGCACTATGATTAATCCGGTTTGCTTGTTACCACAGAAGGTAGCGGAGGTAGTCTAGCCACATGTTGATGACGTTCGCGAACCACAGAAGGTAGCGGAGGTAGTCTAGCCACATGTTGATGACCTGCACGAACCACAGTTACAAGCCGCAACAATTTCACCAATGGCACCGACAAATGAAGAGCTAGTCGATCGTTGCTGGTAAACCGTTGCACACGTTGACTATGAGACGTCACGTGATGTAAAAATGATAAGTATCACCGACAAGGTAATCAGCGTTACGGTAGACAACTCTCAAATTCACACAATCGTTATGTTCATATCAAATGTCACAGGAAAATAATGACATGCAGTTTTCTGGTTTGCCTCTAGATGACAACATATACAGTAACTGGTAATAGGACGCGTGCAGCGATCCTACACACCAGTAACATTTGACCAGTGCAGCGATCCTACACACCAGTAACATTTGACCAGTGCAGCGATCCTACACACCAGTAACATTTGACCAGTGCAGCGATCCTACACACCAGTAACATGTGACCAGTGCAGCGATCCTACACACCAGAACATGTGACTAAAGTCTCTATTTTAAAGTTGAATAACCCGCGTTTATCGCTGTGTATCTTGTCTCTCCATTACCGCAAGAGGTCGAAAAGTCATCATTCAGCGCGTGAGTGATGTGTGTTGGGCATCTTGCTAACCGGTCATTGTTCAAGTCCGTTATTGTCCCATGTCTACACAGCCACACCAACTATGACAAACGTTGTCAATCTAGTGAAGTTCAGTCCTGTGCACTAGATCGTGAAAATAAGACACGGGTAACCGTAGTACTATTTAATACATCCGATGACCATGTCAGGATAATTGAAGCATAACGGACATAAATTAAAACAATTAACTAGTCCAGGCGAACAAAAGCAACGCGTTTCCTGTGTCTCAAGTGTAAGAAGTTAATTAGTATGATTTCAATCTGTGCCTTGGTGGCATCTGAAATGAAATAAAACACCATAGTAGAGTTATAGACCCGCAGCCGGTTCGGCTCCGGTCCCCTATGGGATCCTTGAAAACGAGAAGGCAGATGAGCTCCCAAAAGCCGAAAGTGGCGGCACGCAGACTAGCCATCCACAGAGATATAAAGAAGCAAAGACACTCATCAAAGGATCCGTAAAGACGGAATGGTGAGGCCAGCACAAAGAATACAAGCCAGAAATTGACGGCAAAGACTCACTTGGCAGGGATAAGCAGACAAAGATCTTCAGACTCAGAACGGGACATTGCAGACTCAAGCCCCACCTTCACAGAGATACAACAACGTCATATTGCTGAGCACTCAAACAAACACCAGACCATATCCTACAGGATTGTCCCACTTGTGTAGACCAAAAAGAGACAGGGGGAGAAACCATGTTTGAAAATCTCTGAGGGACCATAGAAGACTAGAATCGCGTAGTCTCATTTGCCATCCTCACTTGACTATTAGCATTGCTTCAGTTGACCGAAAAGGAAGAACATAAATAAAAATAAGAAAAGAAGAAGACGAAGAAGAAGAAATACAAGAAGAAGAAAAAGAAGAATAAGAAGAAGAAAAAGAAGCAGAAGAGGAAGAAGAAGAATAAAGGACGGGAGAGACAAGGTGGCAACGGAAATCGGACATAGGTTTCTTGCAAGGATACTGGCTTACAACAGCAGACACAACATACTTGGCTCAAGTAAGCTATAGTAAATTCCCCACACAACACACTTGGCTCAAGTAAGACATCTCAAGCTCCTCACACAATACACTTGGCTCAAGTAAAACATCGTAAGCGCTTCACACAACACACTTGGCTCAATACAAACATCGTAAGCTCTTCACACAACACACTTGGCTCAAGTAAAACATCGTAAGCGCTTCACACAACACACTTGGCTCAATACAAACATCGTAAGCTCTTCACACAACACACTTGGCTCAAGTAAAACATCGTAAGCGCTTCACACAACACACTTGGCTCAATACAAACATCGTAAGCTCTTCACACAACACACTTGGCTCAAGTAAGACATCTCAAGCTCCTCACACAACACACTTGGCTCAAGTAAGACATCTCAAGCTCCTCACACAACACCCTTGGCTCAAGTAAGCCATTGTAATCTTCTCACACAAAACACTTTGCTCAAGTAAGACAACGTTAGCTCCTCATACACTTGGCTCAATTAAGACATCGTAATCTCTTTACACAACACACTTGGCTCAAGTAAGACATCGTAATCTCTTTACACAACACACTTGGCTCAAGTAAGACATCGTAATCTCTTTACACAACACACTTGGCTCAAGTAAGCCATCGTTATCTACTCACACAATACTTGGCTCAAGGAAGACATTGTAATCTCTTTACACAACACACTTGGCTCAAGTAAGACATCGTAATCTCTTTACACAACACACTTGGCTCAAGTAAGACATCGTAATCTCTTTACACAACACACTTGGCTCAAGTAAGCCATCGTTATCTACTCACACAATACTTGGCTCAAGTAAGACATCGTAATCTCTTTACACAACACACTTGGCTCAAGTAAGACATCGTAATCTCTTTACACAACACACTTAGCTCAAGTAAGCCATCGTAATCTACTCACACAATACTTGGCTCAAGTAAGACACCCTAAGCTCCTCACACACTTGGCTCAAGTAAGCTATCGTAATCTACTCACACAATACTTGGCTCAAGTAAGACATCGTAATCTCTTTACACAACACACTTGGCTCAAGTAAGACATCGTAATCTCTTTACACAACACACTTAGCTCAAGTAAGCCATCGTAATCTACTCACACAATACTTGGCTCAAGTAAGACACCCTAAGCTCCTCACACACTTGGCTCAAGTAAGACATCGTAATCTCCTTACACAACATACTTGGCTCAAGTAAGCCATCGTAATATCCTCACACAACACACTCGGCTCAAGTAAAACAACGTAAACTCCTCACACAACACACTTGGTTCAAGTAAAACACCGTAAACTCCTCACACAACACACGTGGCTCAAGTAAAACACCGTAAACTTATCACACAACACACTTGGCTCAAGTAAGACACCGCATGTTGCTCATGGAGCTTGGATGCACACGTCTACAGACACTGAACTGATCATAAACATCATCTAGTCAGTGTCGATCTCCCGTACTTGCACATCCCGTCTTGAGTGGCCTTAAAACAAATAACCGGTTTTGATGCGTGACGTCTATGTAATAGCCCTGAGTCATACACCTTTGATGTGTGACGTCTGTGTAATAGCCATGAGCCATATGCTACCCTTTCCTCGACACGGTAGTTCATCTTTCGCAGGTCACAGCCCTATCTCATTTTGTGTAGTTGTGTTGCAAAGTGACCAGTTTGCGATATGATTGTTTATGCCCCTTGAGTCGTTTCCATGAGGTCATATGCTGGGCCTGTAGGGGTCTTGGCTGTAAGTTCTGGCGTTTGTATTGGCCATCTCTTTCCTGGTCGGCAGGCAGACTTGAGCAGGGTCGTTAGTTTAGTTTACAACTTGTGTTCGACACCTGCACTGTTCCTCTGCCCCCGTGTACGCTTTGTTTGATTGTAAATTGACTGTCTCTTGGGTAAGTGCACAAATGAGAAGCCGGAACAGTGTCGTCTGCGTGATATCTTCATGAAAACGGGCCGTGTAAAATAAAATGTAGCATTTTTATCGGCTATGTGAGCTTAGTTGACGAAGTGACGACGGCTTTCATCATTCAATGTCGCTGACATCAAACAGATCTGAACGCATGACGTTGAGCGTTTGGTAGGATTTTAATAAGTTCGAAATCATTCGTATACCGCGTAATGAGCAATATGGTCATTGAGTGATGGTATGATATAAAAACAGCGTGCGGAGCCGCTTAACAAGTGAAAACAGAACAAAGAACGACTCTGTAATGTTAACTTCAATGTCTGCACACGCACTCGTTTTCGATAATAGGACGCACAATAGTTGGTTCGATGTAATTAAAACAACGCAGCAGAATGATAGAAACGGTGCACATATCGTATCATAATATAGTCTATTATTGGTGGCCTGCTTTAGATATGAATTCACATGGGGCGATGGAAGCAAACAGAATACTACAAACAGTCGGACTAAAGGTGTCAGCACCCTGTTATGCGCTGGACCTGAAACCAACTGTCATATTTAGAAAATTTAGCATCTATTTACGCTTTCTCCATGACGGTGCTATCATCTGAATGTTCTTTACAATTCTATAAGACACTTCGATGTTTGACGTTCTGTCCTACAATTGATTACATTACTTCTTGTCTAGCCTACAATTGATTACATCACTTCTTGTCTCGGCTGCAGTTGATTACATCACTTCTTGTCTCGGCCACAGTTGATTACATCACTTCTTGTCTAGCCTACAATTGATTACATCACTTCTTGTCTCGGCTGCAATTGAGTACATTACTTCTTATCTCGGCTACAATCAGATTACATTATTTCTTGTCTCGGCTACTATTGATTATATTACTTCTTGTCTCGGCTACAACTGATTACATTACTTCTGGCCTCGGCTACAACTGATTACATTACTTCTGGCCTCGGATACAACTGATTACATTACTTCTGGCCTCGGCTACAACTGATTACATTACTTCTGGCCTCGGCTACAACTGATTACATTACTTCTGGCCTCGGCTACAACTGATTACATTACTTCTGGCCTCGGCTACAACTGATTACATTACTTCTAGTCTCGGCTACAACTGATTACATTACTTCTGGCCTCGGCTACAACTGATTACATTACTTCTTGCCTCGGCTACAACTGATTACATTACTTCTGGCCTCGGCTACAACTGATTACATTACTTCTGGCCTCGGCTACAACTGATTACATTACTTCTGGCCTCGGCTACAACTGATTACATTACTTCTAGTCTCGGCTACAACTGATTACATTACTTCTGGCCTCGGCTACAACTGATTACATTACTTCTGGCCTCGGCTACAACTGATTACATTACTTCTGGCCTCGGCTACAACTGATTACATTACTTCTGGCCTCGGCTACAACTGATTACATTACTTCTGGCCTCGGCTACAACTGATTACATTACTTCTAGTCTCGGCTACAACTGATTACATTACTTCTGGCCTCGGCTACAACTGATTACATTACTTCTGGCCTCGGCTACAACTGATTACATTACTTCTGGCCTCGGCTACAACTGATTACATTACTTCTGGCCTCGGCTACAACTGATTACATTACTTCTTGTCTCTGCTGCTTTGAGCAGTTCTTTGCTTAAAGTTGATTGCGCCTGATGTAATTGTTGTGCTCGTTTGGCGTAACCTTATCAAGTACGGAAACATGCATCTATTCATCAGCTGATGTGTGCACCTATAAAGTGGCGCCATTACCTGTTAGTAGGAGCCGCGATACTGAATTGTTGTTTTTTAAAACTTTAAAACATCAGCGAAAAAGAAACTGCATTTACCATTTGAGAAGACCATCTTTGACATTTGTTGAATCATACACATGTTTGAATGTGTCTGCACGGCGTACGTATGCACACAATCACAACACAGAAACCCCAACACGAACAACAACAGATATCCCTCATACACAAGTTGAAGTGACGTTTTTGGCCCTAAATTTGTGCAATTAGCATTGTTAGCAGAGTCCTTAGGCTGTATTGGCTCTAAATGCTTAAGAGGTCGTTCATTTACCACGTCACCCAGCGAGGGACGATGGGACAGATGGAATACAACACTTTGTGACGTTGTGAGTGACGCGTAAAGTGTGTGTACAGGAGGCGGCAGGGGGTGTGTTTAAGAAATTAGATGACGCAGTCAACAACATACGTGTAGAACAGGTCTGATAAAAACTATGTTAGTATTCAACGCCCTTTTCAGGTTGCATAACGAGCAGCCTAACTCAGTGTTGACACTCAAGAAAGAAGTAGAAGTATCAAACATATGGTGACCGGCATGCTCTAACTGATAGTGTCTCCACGAAATATTTCTGCCATATGCGACAAATACAAATATAGATTTTGCCACTCACAAGTTACTGGATTCATTCGGTTGATGGATAAAACATTAGTTAGACATTTCTGTTTTTAATGTAAAGTAATACACACTTGAAGAACAAGATGTAATTAATATGTCCTTTGTAGATCATCACATCTTACAACCATCAACCTATTTGGCTGTGATTGTTTTTCTAGACAAAATACCTGCAGGCCTACACGTGATTACATTGGAGTTGTAGATACATATTATTCTGTGCGAACTATGGCATTCATTTATACAAATTGTAATTTATCTTTTCGCTCCATGTGAAGTATAGGACCACCCCTACAGTTGGCCCATTGACAGCCTATGGATATTTTTCAAAGAGACATGGATACAGCGGGATTAAGATCAATCTGTATTACAGAGGAAATGGTTTTTACAAAATTGGAGGGGTTGAAAGTGAATAAATGTCCAGGTCAAGATGGTATTCATCCAAAATTGCTGTATGAAATTAGAGACCAACTAGCAAAACCATTGGCTGTATTATGTTCTCAATCACTTACAAAAGGGATTGTTCCACGGGATTGGAAAGATGCAGGAGTGATCCGCTTTTTCAAAAAAAGCAAAAAATCAGATCCAGCAAATTATAGACTGGTGAGTTTAACGAGCATAGTCTGTAAATTGTTAGAGTCAATAATCAAAGAAAACATTGTAATGCATTTAAATAAATTTAGTCTAATTATAAATAGTCAGCATGGGTTTACTAGAGGGAGATCATGCTTAACAAATCTATTAGAATTCATGGAGGAGGTTACTAAAATCATAGATAAGGGGAGCCAGTGGACGTTATTTATCTAGACTTTGCAAAGGCCTTTGATAGAGTACCTCATCAAATATTATTTCGAAAGTTAAAATCACATGGAATAGGTGGGGAAGTTGCCAAATGGATTGAAAATTGGTTAACGGAAAGAAAGCAAAGGATGGGTATAAATAAGGAGTACTCTGAGTGGAGTGAAGTGAAAAGTGGTGTGCCACAGGGCTCGGTTTTGGGACCAATTTTGTTCTTGATATATATAAATGATTTGGACATTGATATGGGATCCATGATTGCAAAATTTGCTGATGACACAAAACTATGCAGTAGTGTCTCATCTAAAGCGGAAGTGGATATATTGATGTCGGATTTAGATAAAATTCGAGAATGGTCTGTAAGCTGGCAAATGGAGTTTAATGTAGATAAATGTACAGTCATCCACATGGGTAGATCCAATATGGAACATAATTACAGAATGGGAGAAAACAATATTAGAAAGATAGATAAGGAAAGGGACTTAGGGGTTATAATAGATCATACAGGAAAGGTGAGTGAGCAAGTTAAGGTAGCAGTGAAAAAGGCAAATGCAATGTTAGGTATGATAAAAAGAAATATTAAACATAGGAGCAAGGAAGTGATCGTCAAACTGTATAAAGCTTTACTTAGACCTAGATTGGAGTACTGTGTACAGGTGTGGAGTCCTTATCATAGAGGGGACATAAACATGCTAGAAGGAATACAAAAAAGAGCGACAAAGATGATAGTGGGATTCCAGAATTACAGTTATGAGGAACGACTCAGAAAAACCGGCCTACAGTGTCTCGAAGAGAGAAGAATTCGTGGTGACGTAATACAGGTTTATAAGATGATCAGAGGAATGGATAAATTAGACTACAACAAGTTTTTTTTAAATACAGCCACCCACAAAAACACGAGGGCATAGCTACAAGCTGACTAAATTGAGGTCCAGATTAGGTATTAGGAAATATTGTTATTAATTTTAGTCAGAGAGTGGTGTCTGCTTGGAATGCATTGCCAGGGGAGGTAGTGGAGGCAGGGACAGTTAATGCATTTAAGAATAAACTGGATGCGCATATCTTTTAGAGCAAGGTGATGTAAATGTAACTGGTTATACACAGACTCTGCAGGGTCTTCTAAACCAGTATAAAGATGTTAAGTTAAGTTAAGTTAAGGAACCCTGTGTACGAGAGTTTGAAGGGGCAGTTTTAATAATAGTGGTTCTGCAGGTTGAGGTTGTTAGTCCCATGTACAGTCCTCTTTAGTCATCTTTCGATAGGCTTGGAAGGTTACAGTGGTCCTATTAAGTTCCATGGTATAATTTTGGGGATCTACACGAATGTGAGTGAGGCAATGTCACGATTTACACGAATGTGTGATTGAGATAAAGTCTCGATTTACACGAATGTCTGATTGATGTAAAGTCACGATTTACACGAATGTATGATTGAGATAGTCACGACCCTTCAGCTAGGGAGCAACAACTTTAATTTTAAATATAAAAACTTTGATTAAAAAATTGGTAAACGTTGATTACAGACAGGTATTAACTTAACTTAACGTCTTTATACTGGTTTAGAAGACTGTGCTGAGTCTGTATACAACCAGTTCCATTTACATCACCTTCCTCTAGAAGCTGTACGCATCCAATCTCTTCTTAAATGCATTGACCGTCCCAGCCTCCACCACCTCACTTGGCAATGCATTCCAAGCATTCACTACTCTCTGGCTAAAGAAATACTTCCTAATATCTAATCTGGACCTCTGCTTGGCCAACTTGTAGCTGTGCCCTCTTGTCCTTGTTGGTGGTTGTACTTTAAAAAACTTGTTATAGTCCACTTTATCCATTCCTCTGATCATCTTATACACCTGTATTAAGTCACCACGAATTCTTCTCTCTTCTAGACACTGAAGGCCAGTTCTTTTTAATCTTTCTTCATAACTGTAATTCTGGAATCCCACTATCAGCTTTGTCGCTCTTTTTTGTATTCTCTCCAGCATGTCTATATCCCCTCTCTGATAAGGACTCCACACCTGTACACAGTACTCCAATCTAGGTCTAACTAATGCTTTATACAGTTTGACTATCACTTCCTTGCTCCTATGTTTAATATTTCTTTTTATCATCCCTAACATTGCATTTGCCTTTTTTACTGCTACCTGAACTTGCTCCCTCACCTTACATATATGATCTATTATAACCCCTAAGTCTCTTTCTTTATCTATCTTTCTAATATTGTTCTCTCCCATTCTGTAATTATGTTCCATATTGGATCTACCCATGTGGATGACTGTACATTTATCTACATTAAACTCCATTTGCCAGCTTACAGACCATTCTCGAATTTTATCTAAATCCGACCTCAATATATCCACTTCTGCTTTAGATGAGACACTACTGCATAGTTTTGTGTCCTCAGTAAATTTTGCAATCATGGATCCCATACCTATGTCCAAATCATTTATATATATCAAGAATAAAATTGGTCCCAAAACTGAGCTCTGTGGCACTCCACTTTTCACTTCACACCACTCAGAGTACTCCTTATTTATACCCACCCTTTGCCTTCTTCCCGTTAATCAATTTTCAATCCATTTGGCAACTTCCCCACCTATTCCATGTGATTTTAATTTTCGAAATAATCTTTGATGAGGTACTCTATCAAAGGCCTTTGCAAAATCCAGATAAATAACATCCACTGGCTCCCCTTTATCTAACATTTTGGTAACCTCCTCCATGAATTCTAATAGATTTATTAAGCATGATCTCCCTCTGGTAAACCCATGCTGACTATTTCTAATTAGATTAAATTTGTCTAAATGCATTTCAATGTTTTCTTTGATTATTGACTCTAACAATTTACAGACTATGCTCGTTAAGCTCACAGGTCTATAGTTTGCTGGATCTGCCTTTTTCCCCTTTTTGAATAAGGGGATCACTCCCGCATCTTTCCAATCCCGTGGAACAATCCCTTGTGCAAGTGATTGAGAACATAATATAGCCAATGGTTTTTGCTAATTGGTCTCTAATTTCAAACAGCAATTTTGGATGAATACCATCTTGACCTGGACATTTATCCACTTTCAACCCCTCCGATTTTTTAAAAACCATTTCCTCTGTAATACAGATTGATCCTAATCATGCTGTATCTATGTCTCTTTGAAAAATATCTACAGGCTCTGGGATCTTGGAGCAGTCCTCTTTTGTGCACACTGTGCCAAAGTAGTGATTGAGTAGATTTGCTGCCTCCCTATTTTCACTAATTTTTTTTCCTGTGCTGTCTATGAGAGAGCCTACTTTGTCCTTTGATCTTTGTTTATTTCTAACATAAGAGAAGAAGCTTTTACTATCAGTCTTGATCCTCTGAGCAAGTTTCTTTTCCAAGTCTATTTTTGCTGTTTTATTTGCTTTCTGAGATATGTTCTGCTTGTCCAAATATTTTAAATATGTTTCTTTTGATTTACCTGCCTCTATATATTTTTTCCATGCTTTATTGTTAGCTCTTCTACATTTAACTACAATTTTAGTGATCCACTTTTTACGCTTGGGGTTTACTTCCCTATGTGGAACACATTCCTCTTTTAGCGTTTCGAGAACTGCTTTAAAACTCATCCACTCCTGTTCAACATCTGTTCCTCTGACAATATCTTCCCAGATTATGTTGTTCGCTGCCTCTTTCATCCTCTTAACATCTGTCTTAGAGTAGTCATATGTTCGCGTGTTTATGTTCACTTCTTTCCCTGCAATAAGATCCCATCGGATGATTTGATGGTCACTTGAGCCAAACAGTTCCCCTACGGTAACGTTTTCAATCATATTTTCCTCTGTAGTAAAAACTAGGTCGAGCATGTTTTTGCCTCTGGTGGCTGCTACTACATGTTGAATTAAAATATTTTCAGTTATGTACTTAACAAAAGATTTTGACTCTACAAGTGCTTCTGCCATATCCCATTTTATTTCTGGAAAGTTGAAATCCCCCATTAATAATAATTTCCTATCACTTGCCTTTACTATGCTACTAATCAGCTCCTCATCTTCCTCCTTTTGACTTGATGGACATCTATAGATCTGGGGTAGTTGTCTCGCCGCAGCGACTCAATTTCAACCAGTGTTCGTAAAGCGATCGCAGTCCCGCCAGGCGGAGCGATAGCGCGGGCTTGCGGAAAACGCTCGCCTGCCTTTCCCCGTAGAGCGAATTGGGTGCGGTTTGTTGTAGTGGCTCCTCCACCGAGGTGCGCTCGTCTGGTCCGTATCAGGAAACGTGGTCCGTCCGTGGTGATTTATCTAAGGCTTATAGCAGAGCTCGACAGTACGTCTCGCTGATGGTCCGACTCTCGCAAAGAGCTTGTGACCGGCAAATGGAAAGCAGGAATCGTTGCCTCGAGGCCCTGCGTTCTCCTACGGAGAAGGGCAGGCCGGCAGGCCAAATTGTCTCTAGTCCCAGTGAAATTCATCGCCGAGGTCGTTGGGATCCGTTCTGCACAGAGCGCTGCCATCCCTTCTCGAGCGAGCCCGGTCGGTCGGTCGTCTGGTGCGTGTGGGAGGCCCCTGTCAGGCGGTCCTAGGTCGACGGAGTGAGGGACAAGTGGAACAACCGTCCGTCCGTCCGTCCCGTCAGTCGGTCCCTGCGGCCGTCGTCCCAGTGAGGCTTTTTACACACCCTTCCTCCGCCGACCGGTGTGTGCTGTACGTACGTCTCCGACAGATATCTGGTTGATCCTGCCAGTAGTCATATGCTTGTCTCAAAAATTAAGCCATGCATGTCTAAGTTCACACTGTCTCACGGTGAAACCGCGAATGGCTCATTAAATCAGTCGAGGTTCCTTAGATGACACGATCCTACTTGGATAACTGTGGCAATTCTAGAGCTAATACATGCTTACCAAGCTCCGACCCTCGCGGAAAGAGCGCTTTTATTAGTTCAAAACCAATCGTCGTTTCCCCTCGCGGGGTTGCGGCGTCCCCACTGGTGACTCTGGATAACTTTGTGCTGATCGCATGGCCTCATGTGCCGGCGACGCATCTTTCAAATGTCTGCCCTATCAAATGTCGATGGTACGTGACATGCCTACCATGTTTGTAACGGGTAACGGGGAATCAGGGTTCGATTCCGGAGAGGGAGCATGAGAAACGGCTACCACATCCAAGGAAGGCAGCAGGCGCGCAACTTACCCACTCCCGGCACGGGGAGGTAGTGACGAAAAATAACAATACGGGACTCTTTCGAGGCCCCGTAATTGGAATGAGTACACTTTAAACCCTTTAACGAGGATCTATTTTAGGGCAAGTCTGGTGCCAGCAGCCGCGGTAATTCCAGCTCCAATAGCGTATATTAAAGTTGTTGCAGTTAAAAAGCTCGTAGTTGGATCTCAGGCGCAGGCGTGCGGTCCGGCTCGCGCCGGTTCACTGCCCGTTGTCTCCTGCCCTACCGTCTGCCGGCTCTCTCCCACGGGTGCTCTTCGCTGAGCGTCCTGGGTAGCCGGCGCGTTTACTTTGAAAAAATTAGAGTGTTCAAAGCAGGCCTCTGCTGCCTGAATAATGGTGCATGGAATAATGGAAAAGGACCTCGGTTCTATTTTGTTGGTTTTCGGAACTGGAGGTAATGATTAACAGGGACAAACGGGGGCATTCGTATTGCGGCGTTAGAGGTGAAATTCTTGGATCGCCGCAAGACGAGCTACTGCGAAAGCATTTGTCAAGAATGTTTTCATTAATCAAGAACGAAAGTCAGAGGCGCGAAGACGATCAGATACCGTCGTAGTTCTGACCATAAACGATGCCGACTAGCGATCCGCAGGAGTTGCTTCGATGACTCTGCGGACAGCTTCCGGGAAACCAAAGTGTTTGGGTTCCGGGGGAAGTATGGTTGCAAAGCTGAAACTTAAAGGAATTGACGGAAGGGCACCACCTGGAGTGGAGCCTGCGGCTTAATTTGACTCAACACGAGAAAACTCACCCGGTCCGGACACTGTAAGGATTGACAGATTGATAGCTCTTTCTTGATTCGGTGGGTGGTGGTGCATGGCCGTTCTTAGTTGGTGGAGCGATTTGTCTGGTTAATTCCGATAACGAACGAGACTCTAGCCTATTAAATAGTTCGCCGTTAGAGGTGAAATTCTTGGATCGCCGCAAGACGAGCTACTGCGAAAGCATTTGTCAAGAATGTTTTCATTAATCAAGAACGAAAGTCAGAGGCGCGAAGACGATCAGATACCGTCATAGTTCTGACCATAAACGATGCCGACTAGCGATGCGCAGGAGTTGCTTCGATGACTCTGCGGGCAGCTTCCGGGAAACCAAAGTGTTTGGGTTCCGGGGGAAGTATGGTTGCAAAGCTGAAACTTAAAGGAATTGACGGAAGGGCACCACCAGGAGTGGAGCCTGCGGCTTAATTTGACTCAACACGGCCAACACTGAAATGACTGACATGCCGAGACCACTTTTCTGGGGTCTAATATGGAACTGGTACTGGATTTAGACCCTCAGAAATCTCGGGTTATGCCCTCTGTGGCTCGGTTGGTCTGCATCCAGTGTTTGATAAAGGAATTGACGGAAGAGCACTATCAGGAGTGGAGCCTGAGGCTAAAATTGACTAAACACGCCAATAGTGTAGAATGACTGTCAAAAGAGAGCACCTTCGGAGGGTCTAATAGTGAACATGTGCTGGTATTAGACCCACGGAAGACAGGTCAGTCTCCAAACCCCCAAATGAAAGAGCGTCTGCTACGGTAATCTGGTCTTCACCCTGCAGAAATCGCAGGCTCCAGAAACAAACTGCCATTGACAAACTAAAAGCCCTCTATTGATACGGTCTGGCTAATAGTGAACGGGTGTTGGAAATAGACCCTCTGAAGACAGGTCAGCTTTACCCTACAAATGACAATGCTCTGCTACGGTAACCCTGCTAAGCCCGAGAGGAGCCGCAGACATTTTGGTTCACGTACTAGGCGGATAAGCCAACGGTTCGAGGTGAGGGATTACGGCCGAACGCCTCTAAGCCAAAAATCCCGCCCAAAAGCAGCCCAGCACGAATGCAAAGGGAGGCTTCGACATGGTGGGGACCTCGGGGTCACGCTCCAGCCCCTCCCGGTCAAGCCGCAGAATGAGGTCTCTGCCGTCCGCTGATAAAAGCGGGCGGGAAGCTGCTCGATATTCACCCCATACGGCGATGAGGAATGAAATCATTTGTAGAAGACTTAGTTCTCGGTCGGGTGCCCTAAGCAGTAGATCAGCTACCTCACTGCGAACTGCGGAGACTCAACCCTTGACCATGTCCGCTCCCTAGGCGGACAACATCTCCGTGAAAGACTAGGCTTGTCACCTGGTCAAATGCACTATTTTGAGAGGAATCACGGGTCGCTGACATTTGGTCCACGTGCTTGGCTGATAAGCTACCATCTGAGGGATTACGGCCGAACGCCTCTAAGCCAGAATCCCGCCCAAAATCTCTGCACCGCTGAGATGGGAGGCTACGTCATGGCTGGGGCTTGTGTCCTGGCCCGATCGAGCCGCAGGAATGCACCTGGTAAAATGCACTCCTTCCTCGCTCTTTGCATCTGTCTGCTATCAGTCATTCCAATGGACGCAGAAGAGATGCAGTCCAGCGGACACTGCACCTCCTGTCCTATGGTGGCATTCTCCCGGGTGGCGGGGAATGCTAGGCGTACCATCACTGCAGATGAGCCGAGAAAATAGAGCGAGCAAAAAGATACCTCACTCATATGCATATGCTACGTTTCTGGCAGGACGTGACGATCCTGGGAAAAAGTCACACTGGACTGCCTCTCTTCCGGGATAGTACAAACTAGTACATAGTCCATTATATCATTGCCAAACGCTATAGACACGAGTAGGGAAGACTCGATAGTCCTGCAAGACAACTTCCCAAGAGAGACAACTCTGACCAAAAACAACTGCTGCTTTGCAGTTAGGCTGGGGACAGCCAAAGGCTAAGGAGGGCAACCCTTCAGAAACGCCTGTTGAAATCGGATGCACTGAGCCACTGGCTAACAAATTAAATCAGTGCAACGTAAATATCGCTGTAAACAGCGTACGATGAAGAAGAAGAAGAAGATGGACATCTATAGCATACTCCAATCACTGTTTTTTCACCCCCACTTTCTATTTCACCCCATACACTTTCATTTTTGTTACCACATGATAAATCCTCTCTGCTAGTTATATTAACAGAATTTATACAGTATAATAAAACACCACCCCCCTTAGCCTTGTCTCCAACTACCCTATCCTTCCTTAACATTGTATATCCCTCTATTTCAAGTTCACCATCTGCAATCTCCTCATATGCCCATGATTCTGTTAACCCTATTATATCTGGGTTTTCTTCCTCTACATACAGTTCCAATTCTTCTCTTTTATTTACAATGCTTCTCACATTTGCATAAAAACATTTTAGTTTGCAATTTTGTTGTTTTTCCACTTTTTGTTTTTGCTGCATCATTTTAATGTTTGGTTTTCCACTACTTAATTCCCACTTCTCTGACCTAAACTCTCCCCTTTGACTGCATCCTCTATAGCACCCTATTTTAGGCCTATCTTTAGTCTCATACTTTGTGCGCAACTGTGTTGCCTGGACGGAGGGTGTGTTGACCAAGGTTCATGCGGGATCCAGAGAGGGAACCCTATACTCCGCTGCCTCGCGAGGAGGGATAGTTTGACGAGTAGTCCTTATCGTATGTGTCGGTGTGATATGTGTGGGTGTCTTTGTAGTGCCGAGTACCGTGTGAATTTTTCTAAATTTTCTTATTCCTCCACTTTTTCCCCTTTTGTTTTTTGGCTTCCTTGTCCTTCTATTTTGTGCGGACGAGTTGTTTTTTTGGAGGATGTTGTGTTCCCGCAGATGTTTGAGTATTTTGTTTGTGCATGATGATATTGTGAGTCGTAGCCCTAAGAGATGGGTTCTTGAATATTTTACGGATTTCACGGCTGCTGTTAAACCGTTTTCTCCCGCTGGTCGGTTCATGGCAGGGTCGTTATCGCGTCATGCACCGGTGATTTTCTGTCCGTAAACATGACCCAGATACCCTTGCGTGGGTAGCTGTGATCCTTTAATGAATTGGGAAATCAGAAATGCACTTTCCACGATCCTAAACAGTAGAAACACAGGTCGGAAACACAGGCCCAGTTAATTTTCACATCTAAATTATGCACAATTATATCCAAGAATGACGAGAATATCGCAGGATAATCCTAGTAAACAAATATAAATCACTCCGACATTGGGAGTAACACAATTCAGCAGCCTATAATGGCGCTTGAACCGAAATGTATTAGCCATTCCTAATTTGATAGGGGGTCCTTATGACTAAGAAGTGGGACACTTGCCCCTCAAGGAATGTAGGAAAGTGCGAAACGGCGATTGTTCAAATCCCGCAAGTTTTAAGCGTCCCCTGGTATATCCGGATTGGGGGGGGGGGGGGGGGTGAGACCAGCGGATAGTCCTATTGAAAGGGAATGATAAACTCCGAGACCTCGTGCAAACGCTGTATAAGGAAATGAATGCTTGGCATTTGACAACCGAAGAGAGCAGACAGTTAGTGGTACACCGGGCATTTGACAACCGAAGAGAGCTAGCAGTTAGCTACTGTCCTGGCCACATTCTGAAGGTAATGAGCTTACAACGGAACAGTGTATGTAGTAATGTATACATCAATGTGTGTTTAAGTGTATGCATGTATACATGTCTGTATGTATTAATGTCTGTCTGTGTGTCTGTCTTTCTGTACGTCTGTATATCTGTCTGTCTGACTGTGTGTGTGTTTGTGTGTGTGTGTGTGTGTGTGCATGTATGTATGTATTTACACGAGTATGAATGTATGTATGAATGTATACGTGTATGCCTGTACTTATGCACCATGTATTTATAAGCGTATGAATGTAAGTTAGTATGAATATGTGCATTGTGGGTGTATACACGTTTGCAATGTTTTCATCCATAGATTGTGTTTGTATAAGGATATATAAATACTGTATCCACAAGCTGTAACAAACGGATCAAATCGTTTGGAATTGTCTGCGATGAATTTGCTGTCCGAACTTAAAGCGCTTCCTTTATGTAACCTTCGCAAGTTAAGAGGGGGATGTGCAGAACGGTGTATTGTGTTGCTTGTTCTGAGTTCTGATCTTGAACCTCTTGACGTTTGAACAAGAAAGAATGTGCAGCAATAAAACATTTAAAAAAATTATTTGACTGAACCAGCACGTGACCCAGCAAATAGATTGACATCTCAAGGAGGGATTTTTTTCAAAATCAGTGTGGTCCCACAGCAGACACGTGGTTGGGGATGAAGTGTTTGAGACTTCATTGTTATTTAGGCTGCCTAGTTAAACTCCTCACCCCCCCCCCCCTTCCACCGTTCCCCCGCCACTCCAATTGTTTCGACAGTGGCAAAAATGTTTGAGAAAATGCGCGTAAACATTTAGAGATTAAGTCTAAATATTTACTAAAAATAGAAACAATGGCAATAATAAAACAGAAAACAAATGACACGTGAGATCGAAATAGAATGCCAAACATTTAACCAAGCGCAAACAATTACAATGCGAATGACATTTAATATGCTAGCGCATAAAGTACAAAGGTCAAATCAAACAAATGTTACTCAAATGTCATTATGTGGCACATGTGAAGGTGGAACAGTGGTAGGACTCTGCACTTTCAAAATTGTCCTGATTTTGTCGCTGTATCATCGGAAATGTCTTTATGTGACACTTAGTCCATTACATTGAAAGCATGAGGCTTTTGGTCTGTTAATCTGCCTCTACACTGATACATTCTACTCCAGCTAGAGCAGAGGTCAACCTCTTGAACAAGACGCCACTTTTATTTATGACAAATCTAACACGTCCCAGGTAACCAGACATACTATTCGAATTGTAGTATCAGTGATGGCGAGCTCCCGCAACTGGTGGTAGCTGACAGAAAGCGGACCATACTTCAGTGGCGCAGTGAGGAACGAGATGGCAGGTATGATTGCAAAAAGGGAAGGAGATTGTGAGCAAGAAGACACACTTTTAGAACAAGAGAGTTACCCAGCCTCAAACTACGAGAAAAGAACAGAACCAACCAATCAATGACTATCACACACGTGACTGGCAGGGACAGAACACAATGCTTCACCTTAAGACAGGGCACAACAATCTGAACATATGCACACGTATATGCTTCGAATATCTGCTTCCCCACCGTGCACGAGTGGATTAAACAAACTACTGAGCAAACATACCCTGACTTGCCCTTGTGCAGCCAGTTAAGGTTACACCGGTCCAAAGATTCAACACTAAACTCAAAACTGGACGGAGCTAAACAAGAGCTTCAAACAAGGGTTGAGCTCATCACTGGAACTCGTCTGATAGTGTGAACATTAAAGATGCAATCACATGAAGAACTTAACATCATCCTGCCCTCGGAGTGATCTCGGGTTTAGAGCCCTGGTATACACACTCTGAGAGGAACTATTTTGTGTGCTTGGAAGTATTTCACAACAGCAGTCTGCAATGATTTGATTATCCTGCTTTCTATTTGTGCGTTGTTCATGCTCATTTGTGGCACTATATCTGTATGTCGCAAATACGACAATATATTGTTGCCTGTTTTCGCCGACTCAATATTGCATAATCAAATATTCAATGTTCGCCTAAATAGTTCGAGCCCTCATTTCACACAGCTTAGGTGCTGTGTCTGCTCTCTGCTACACATCATGAACCTATTTAGAAGACTCTCTAACTCATGGTTTTGCACACGTCCCGATTCACACAGACGTAGACTTTGTCAAGAGTGAATTAATAGATCACGGTGTATATCTCTCTTCGTTGGTCAGGCTGCTGTAATACAGCCTGTTTTTAGGTGAGCAGCGTGAATGTTAGGTGAAATCTTGTTCAGTATGTTACACCTGTCCTTGAGGATAGGTTTGGCACTCACCTGTTTACTGAATGCGTCTCTATTTTTTCTATCACAATGTGCTATTTTTGATATTTAGAAACAAACCACACCAATCAAGAGAAACTGGGTTGTAAAGAGTAGAGCCACTGTTACCTTCTTGGCAAGGATACAAGAGTAATCTCCTGCTTCTTTGGAGTTCGTCCTGAAAAGGTCGTTGTGTTGTAGTTACAGATAGGCTGCGATATCTGTGCTTTTCGGTCTGACACATCCAATGTCAGCAGGCTTGTTTGTGCACATGGTTGCCCTTCCTCCTGCAATCTCTATTCTGTTCATCAGGCCACGGTAGTCTAACCTGTTTCCTGGGCTGCCACTTGGTCAGATGGAATATGGCCTTGATCAGACGGAATATGGCCTGTGTCAGACGGAATATGGCCTGTGTCAGACGGAATATAGCCTTGGTGAACTACGATTAGCTGACCCTGTTGCATGCGTTATAGAAAAGAACAGAGGGACCAGGGAGAAATATCTCTACAATATGAGAAATATCTACGAAAAATGTAGAGAGTTTAATGTAGACCTGTACACATGTTTCATTTATTACACCAAGGCCTTTGATAAGGTAAAACATCAAAATCTGGGGAACATCATAATGGAAATGGGATTTCCTGTGCCGATTATACATCTCATTGAAACATTATATCAAGATCTTCTTCTTCTTCTTCGTTCGTTCTCAATCTCCCACTACCAAACCCTGAAAGGGCTTAAGTAGCAGAATGTAGTCCAGAGAACGGAATGCGTTGTGTCGTAGTTTTACAGCTTGGCTGCGATATTTGCACCTTTCGGTCCAACACATCCGACTTCAGCAAGCATTTTTTGAGTACCGGGTTAGCATTCCCTCTTCGATCCCTTCTCCTTAGCCAGTCTGCCCTACTGCAGCCTGTTATCCAGGATCACCGCGGGGAGGTGTAGAAGGGTCTTGGCAGCTATGGTTCGCTGGCCCTGATGCTAGCAGTCAGCTATGGGTCGCTGACCACTGCAGCTTATGCGCTGCTCAACATCTTGATCCCATATCAAGATCAACAAGTCGCTGTCCAAGTATCTTGGCAAACAGATTGGTTCACAGTTCAAAAGGGAGTAAGACAGGGATGTATCCTCTCACCTTATCTATATAACATCTATGCGGAATGTATAAGGATCAATGTTAGAGAAGCCAAGAACATTGAAAGTTTCGACCCATTTACGATTGGCGGGTACGAGATTCCAGAGTTACGATACGCAGACAACACAGGGATACTATCAATTAGTACAAAAGGTCTAGAGCAGCTAATTTCAGCTGTAAATGGACACTAAATATGAAAACCTGTTTATAAACATAAACAAAACAAAGATAATGACCACCGACAAAACACAATGTCAGGATAAATTTACAGAAGATGGTGAGGAAATAGATCAGGTCACGCATTTTGAATATCTGGGCTCCAAAATTGACAAGAATGGCGACTGCTCAAAAGAAATCAGAAGAAGAATAGCCATGGCAATGCAGAGACTGAACAGCCTGAAGAAATTATGACATAGCACCAACAAAACGACAAAAGTAAAAGTCTTGAGAGCCTATGTTTTTCCTGTTTCAGCTTATGTCTGCGAATCATGGACGATTGCCAAAACTTCTAGACAAAGAATAGAATCCTTCGAGTCAAAATGTTACAGAAAGATCCTTATAATACCCTGGACAGAGAAATAAAACAAATGTAGACATTCGGCAAGAGTTGAGCATAGAGGAGAACTGGTTAATCAATTCCATTTTGGCCAGAAAATGTAAATACTTTGGTCACATCAAGAGACACAACGGTCTTGAGAGAACAGTGATGGAAAGTATGGCGCTAGGCAAAAGAGGAAGGGGTAGACCAAGAAGACGACAGCACAAAGATATCCAGGAGGGTCTGGGTGTGACTGGCGGAGGCTGGAATTTTGGAAAGGGAAAGACTTTCCTTTAGACAGACTGTGGTGGGAGCGACGTTCTATAAAGGACATGCTGCATGATGATGATGATGATGATGATGATGATGATGATGATGATGATGATGATGATGATGATGCATGCAGTGAGGTGCTGCTATCAGCTTATTCACTGCTGTATCTTTGGTCCCAAAAGTAATCAGGAAAGTAATCCACTTCATCATGTAAAGCCATTTCAATTGAAACAATCCCAGCAACTGTAAATGCTTCCTGTAAAGAGGTCAGCTATAGTGGTGAGCCCTATGCTACACTTGGAGCGAACAAGTGTAACAATAAACTACGTGACATACACGCGCGCACGACGACAGAAATGCAGGTCATGGTCCCTTCTCTTGTCTCACTTTCGCTGTTTAGAAGCATAGGGCCAACACTGCAGCTGATCTTGATTCTTGATTCTAGGAACCAACATCATCACACAGGGGAGATTCCCATAAGTGCTCCGTTCTCCGTCCAAGCAGCCAGCCAAGCATATATATACTCAGAGTCCCAGTTAGGTGTTGATTTCGTGTTCTTCTGATCTTTCCAAACAGAACACACTTTCTCCCTTCTCCCTTAGTCACTCCCAAATCTACCATCCTCTGCACATATGCATTTTCGCGACCCACTACCTCTTCATCATTCTGTAGACTGTCCATGACTGCCCTTATCAACTCAACAAGTGGAGTGGGCAGCTGATTTCTCCACCGCATCCTTGTCATTTTGGTAGGCGACGAAACCCAAGCCGCACCTGTTCGCATCTTTGTTGACGGGGCCATCTTTGTACAATATTGGGTTTTGTGGTCCTGAGTGTTGTTGGATCAGCTCCTGTATTGACGCTTCTGTCCTAGTGCCGCCCCACTCGCGACACTCTCTTGCGGTCCAGAGTATCGCTGGATCAGCTCCGGTATTGAAGCTTCTGTCCTAGTGCCACCCCACTCGCGACACTCTCTGCTCAGTTGTATCACCACCCTTGTCAGGGGATACTCGTTGCCCACTCTACCCATTCACTACCTCTTCCCACTTCTTCCAATGCACTTACCCTCATTAGGGAGTCCATTCGTGACGTTTCTTACTTAATGCGTCTTCCTTTGAGTGTATCCAAGTCTTGGGGCAAAGGGTGGTGTTTATTGTTGGCAACGTTGTCGCATGCCTTTACCTGCGCCACATGATGTCGCACCTTGATGCTTGGCAAGTCAAGCAAGAACCTCATGCCAGAAATGGCAGTATCTCTAGTGTATCCCATAACTGTCCTCATGGCCTCATTCTAGATTCTCTCCAATCTATCAGGCTTCTGTCGAATGTGATACCCAGGTATTTCATGACATGTCCTCTCTTAATGATGGTGCCCATGCAATAGGCCCCTGATAGTGTATCTGAGACCGACCTATTGTTTAGAGAGAACCAGACAATCTTAGCCTTAGATGGATTGATTTCGGCGTTGTAGTCTGTGCACCATTCAGATAGTTTCCCCAGCTTGCTCTGCAGACCCGCACCAATGTCAATCCTGTCTTTGTGCTGGTTGTATAACAGGATGTTGTCCGAATATGTGAGGGTCCTACCAGGCCCAGTCACTTCCATCTGTGAGGACCCTACCAGGCCCAGTCACCTCCGTCTGTGAGGACCCTACCAGGCCCAGTCACCTCCATCTGTGAGGACCCTACCAGGCCCAGTCACCTCCATCTGTGAGGATCCTACCAGGCCCAGTCACCTCCATCTGTGAGGATCCTACCAGGCCCAATCTTCTCCATCTGTGAGGATCCTACCAGGCCCAGTTACCTCCATCTGTGAGGATCCTACCAGGTCCAGTCTTCTCCATCTGTGAGGATCCTACCAGGCCCAGTTACCTCCATCTGTGAGGATCCTACCAGGCCCAGCCACCTCCATCTGCGAGGATCCTACCAGGCCCAGTCACCTCCACCTGTGAGGATCCCACCAGACCCAGTCACTTCCATCTGTGAGGATCCTACCAGGCCCAGCCACCTCCATCTGTGAGGATCCTAGCAGGCCCAGTCACCTCCATCTGTGAGGATTCTACCAGGTCCAGTCACCTCCATCTGTGAGGATCCTACCAGGTCCAGTCACCTCCATCTGTGAGGATCATACCAGGCCCAGTCCCCTCCATCTGTGAGGATCCTACCAGGCCCAGTCACCTCCATCTATGAGAATGCTGCCAGGCTCAGCCACCTCCGTCTGTGTGGATCCTACCAGCTCCAGTCACCTCCATCTGTGAGGATCCTACCAGGTCCAGTCACCTCCATCTGTGAGATTCCTACCAGGCCCAATCTTCTCCATCTGTGAGGATCCTACCAGGCCCAGTCACCTCCATCTGTGAGGATCCTACCAGGCCCAGTCACCTCCATCTGTGAGAATGCTGCCAGGCCCAGCCACCTCCATCTGTGTGGATCCTACCAGCTCCAGTCACCTCCATCTGTGAGGATCCTACCAGGCCCAATCTTCTCCATCTGTGAGATTCCTACCAGGCCCAATCTTCTCCATCTGTGAGATTCCTACCAGGCCCAATCTTCTCCATCTGTGAGGATCCTACCAGGCCCAGTTACCTCCATCTGTGAGGATCCTACCAGGCCCAACCACCTCCATCTGCGAGGATCCTACCAGGCCCAGTCACCTCCATCTGTGAGGATCCCACCAGACCCAGTCACTTCCATCTGTGAGGATCCTACCAGGCCCAGTCACCTCCATCTGTGAGGATCCTACCAGGCCCAGTCACCTCCATCTGTGAGGATTCTACCAGGTCCAGTCACCTCCATCTGTGAGGATCCTACCAGGTCCAGTCACCTCCATCTGTGAGGATCCTAGCAGGCCCAGTCACCTCCATCTGTGAGGATCCTACCAGGCCCTGTCACCTCCATCTGTGAGAATGCTGCCAGGCCCAGCCACCTCCATCTGTGAGGCTCCTGCCAGGCCCAGCCACCTCCATCTGTGTGGATCCTACCAGGCCCAGCCACCTCCATCTGTGTGGATCCTACCAGGCCCAGTCTTCTGTATCTGTGTAATTTTCTAAGATTACACATTAAAAAGTACTGGAGATTTGAGGTAGCCCAGGAACCGTACTTTAGAGCGACGCTTCTTGACATATGGACTATTGTAATCCAACGGACGATCCAGAGGTCAATATTGTGGTCTACTAATAGGTCGATTAGTTTGCCGTAGTTGACCCTATTCTATGCATCTACCAGGTCGATCGTCGCGACGACAGTTTCCTCTTTTGTATGGAAGCCCTCATATATGTCCTATGTCAAGACAGCCGCATTGGTGGCCGTGTCTCTCCCAGGTCTTTATGCGCCCAGGGTTCTGAAAATTGACCTGTGCTTCACTGGCGAATCGTCAAGCAATGATTCTCTCCAGCACCTTGCCGTAGACATTCTGTAGTGTAATGATGCGGTAGCCGTTTATATCAGTAGCATCTTTGCCTGGTTTCGCTAGGGGGATAAGATAGATGTGTAGCCACTCCTCTGTTACTCCTCTGCTTTAAGACTCCGGTTAAAATCATGTGTAATCTTTGCTAGCTCATCATCCCCACAGTCCTTCATTAGGTTGTATTGCATTCCATCGGGCCCAGGTGCACTGTCCGAGGCTCTCATTATGGAGTGTGTGACCTCCTCAACCCTAATCAGGTCGTGCTTCTCCTCCATTGTTCCTAGATTTGTCACCAGTGCCTTGCGTTGAACGATGTTGTCTAGGTGAGTATGCTGAAGGTACCTGTCAAAAAAGGCCTTTCCCTTTTGTCTGTCGGTAGTCAGTAGATGTCCCAACGCATCCCTCATGCACACACTGGTTCTTGTGTTCATCCTCCGGTTCATTGCCCTATGTAATTTTCAGAATTTATGCAGAGCTCTATCCGCCGCCACATCTTCCGTAAATGTCTCCCACCGTTGCTGTTTTGCTGCTCTGGCAATTTTCTTGAAATCTTCAGGGACCCTTCTCATTCTGGTCTCTCCATTCTTCTCTCCAGTGTGAGATTTGCGGGTCTTCTCCTCTGCTGCCATTCCTCTGTGGCATTCTTGTTGCTTCTCCATGCGATCTCAATCTCATCGGACCACCAAGGGGTTGTTGACTTAACTTAACTTTACGTCTTTATACCTGTTTAGAAGACTCTGCAGAGTTTTATACAACCAGTTTCATTTACATCACCTTGCTCTAAAAGTTATGCGCATCCAATTTATTCTTAAATGCATTAACTGTCTCTGCCTCCACTACCTCCCGTGGCAATGCATTCCAAGCATTCACCACTCTCTGACTAAAAAAAATATTTCCTAATATCTAATCTTGACCTCTCTTTAGTTAATTTGTAGCTATGCCCTCTTGTTATTATGGGTGGCTGTTTTTAAAAAAAAACTTGTTATAGTCTAATGTATCCATTCCTCTGATCATCTTATAAACATGTATTAAGTTACCCCAAATTCATCTCTCTTCTATACACTGTAGGCCGGTAGACATGTGTTGGTTCGAGCTCTCTTGTTTTTCCATGCCAATTGTCTCAAGCTACCCAAAATCTTGGAGGTCACGTTGGTACCGTCAAGATAGGGGGCCGAACGATTAAAAACCTTCGTTTTGCAGATGATATCGACGGGTTGGCGGGTTCAGAAGCAGAACTCCAGGAATGGGTCAGAAGGCTCGATGAAACAGCTCTTTGACTATGGTATGGAAATAAACGCTGAAAAGAAAAAAAATAATGTCCAACAACGCCACGGGCTTCAACAGCAGGATAAAAGCTTAACTGTCAGGAACTCGAAGTGGTTGACCGTTTTAAATATCTTGGGTCGATTTTCAGTGATGAAGGATCAAAATGTGAGGTGTTGGCCAGAATAGCACAGACAATAGCAGCGCCTGCACGGCTTAACAAAATCTGGCAAGATAAACGGTTAGCACTACGCACGAAAATCAGATTAATGCGCACACTGGTCCTGTCAATATTCCTCTATGCGTGTGAGACATAGGCAGTTACAGCTGACCTTCAACGAAGGATACAGGCCTTGGAGATGAGATGTTTCCGAAAACTTTTAAACGTCATGTACAAAGATCGAGTTACAAATGAGGAAATACGATATAAAATTACAACAGCAATAGGGCCTTTTGAAGACCTCTTGGCAACTGTCAGAAGAAGGAAACTCGCTTGGTACGGTCACATATCGAGATCAAATGGTCTTGCAAATACAATCCTCCACGGAAAAGTGCATGGCAGACGACGAAGAGGCCGTCCCAAAAAGAGATGGGAGGACAGCATAAAAGAATGGACCAATCTCCGACCAGAAGAGTCCCAGGCAGCGGCCGCTAACAAAGAAGGGTGCCGTGATATTGTGAGGATGTCTTAATGTATGCCCCAACGACCTCACCGGTTACGGGATGACCTGACCGGACCTGACCCAAAAACGACTCTTTGGTGCGCATGTATTTAAAAGCATGTTGCATCTTGTTTTGTGTACGAAGCGGTCCCTTCCTGATGGAAACAACATGGCAAATGGTGAATTCCGTGATATGTTAGTGCTGACCACCTGGTGCATGTCTCTCGGTGGCATGAAACCAGTGTGAGGTTAATGTTACAGTCTGAGTCTGCTATTCGAATGGCAAGTCTGGTTTTCACCTCACAGTGGAGTATATTAAACCGGATTCAAGGATGACCTGGCCAAGCGCCTGCCCCTGTGGGTTATTGTTTGGGTTTCCCCAAATGACGTTACGTGCATTGAAGTCGCCACACACCAATGTCATGTCTCTTGGCAGGTCCTCCAATTCGCGGATGAATCGCCAGTCATCCGTCCCGGTATGGGAACAGTTCCCCACATAGAAATTAATTATATTCCACCGCATGCCTTGAACTTTGACCTAAACTCCCTGCAGTTCTCTGTCTTCCTTGTCCCACTCGTTCAAGTCTAGCAGTCAGTGTGGTAGACCACTCGTTCAAGTCTAGCAGTCAGTGTGGTAGAGCACTCGTTCAAGTCTAGCAGTGAGTGTGGTAGAGCACTCGTTCAAGTCTAGCAGTGAGTGTGGTAGACCACTCGTCCAAGTCTAGCAGTCAGTGTGGTAGAGCACTCGTTCAAGTCTAGCAGTGAGTGTGGTAGAGCACTCGTTCAAGTCTAGCAGTGAGTGTGGTAGACCACTCGTTCAAGTCTAGCAGTGAGTGTGGTAGACCACTCGTTCAAGTCTAGCAGTGAGTGTGGTAGAGCACTCGTTCAAGTCTAGCAGTGCGTGTGGTAGACCACTCGTTCAAGTCTAGCAGTGAGTGTGGTAGACCACTCGTTCAAGTCTAGCAGTGAGTGTGGTAGAGCACTCGTTCAAGTCTAGCAGTGAGTGTGGTAGACCACTCGTTCAAGTCTAGCAGTCAGTGTGGTAGACCACTCGTCCAAGTCTAGCAGTCAGTGTGGCAGACCACTTGTTCAAGTCTAGCAGTCAGTGTGGTAGACCACTCGTTCAAGTCTAGCAGTGCGTGTGGTAGACCACTCGTTCAAGTCTAGCAGTGAGTGTGGTAGACCACTCGTTCAAGTCTAGCAGTGCGTGTGGTAGACCACTCGTTCAAGTCTAGCAGTGCGTGTGGTAGAACACTCGTTCAAGTCTAGCAGTCAGTGTGGTAGACCACTCGTTCAAGTCTAGCAGTGCGTGTGGTAGAGTACTCGTTCAAGTCTAGCAGTGAGTGTGGTAGACCACTCGTTCAAGTCTAGCAGTGAGTGTGGTAGACCACTCAAGTCTAGCAATGAGTGTGTTAGAGCACTCGTCCAAGTCTAGCAGTGAGTGTGGCAGACCACTCGTTCAAGTCTAGCAGTGAGTGTGGTAGACCACTAAAGTCTAGCAGTGAGTGTGGTGGAGCACTCGTTCAGGTCTAGCAGTGAGTGTGGTAGAGTACTCGTTTAAGTCTAGCAGTGAGTGTGGTACAGCACTCAAGTCTAGCAGTGAGTGTGGTAGACCACTCAAGTCTAGTAGTGAGTGTGGTAGACCACACGTTCAAGTCTAGCAGTGAGTGTGGTAGACCACTCGTTCAAGTCTAGCAGTGAGTGTGGTAGACCACTCAAGTCTAGCAGTGAGTGTGGAAGACACTCGTTCAAGTCTAGCAGTGAGTGTGGTAGACCACTCGTTCAAGTCTAGCAGTGAGTGTGGTAGACCACTCAAGTCTAGCAGTGAGTGTGGTAGACCACTCGTTCAAGTCTAGCAGTGAGTGTAGTAGACCATTCAAGTCTAGCAGTGAGTGTGGTAGACCACTCGTTCAAGTCTAGCAGTGAGTGTGGTAGACCACTCGTTCGAGTCTAGCAGTGAGTGTGGTAGACCACTCCTTCAAGTCTAGCAGTGAGTGTGGAAGACACTCGTTCAAGTCTAGCAGTGAGTGTGGTAGACCACTCGTTCAAGGTTAGCAGTGAGTGTGGTAGACTACTCGTTCAAGTCTAGCAGTGAGTGTGGTAGACCACTAAAGTCTAGCAGTGAGTGTGGTAGAGCACTCGTTCAGGTCTAGCAGTGAGTGTGGTAGAGTACTCGTTCAAGTCTAGCAGTGAGTGTGGTACAGCACTCAAGTCTAGCAGTGAGTGTGGTAGACCACTCAAGTCTAGTAGTGAGTGTGGTAGACCACACGTTCAAGTCTAGCAGTGAGTGTGGTAGACCACTCGTTCAAGTCTAGCAGTGAGTGTGGTAGACCACTCAAGTCTAGCAGTGAGTGTGGAAGACACTCGTTCAAGTCTAGCAGTGAGTGTGGTAGACCACTCGTTCAAGTCTAGCAGTGAGTGTGGTAGACCACTCAAGTCTAGCAGTGAGTGTGGTAGACCACTCGTTCAAGTCTAGCAGTGAGTGTAGTAGACCATTCAAGTCTAGCAGTGAGTGTGGTAGACCACTCGTTTTAAGTCTAGCAGTGAGTGTGGTAGACCACTCGTTCGAGTCTAGCAGTGAGTGTGGTAGACCACTCGTTCAAGTCTAGCAGTGAGTGTGGTAGACCACTCGTTCAAGGTTAGCAGTGAGTGTGGTAGACCACTCAAGTCTAGCAGTGAGTGTGGAAGACACTCGTTCAAGTCTAGCAGTGAGTGTGGTAGACCACTCGTTCAAGTCTAGCAGTGAGTGTGGTAGACCACTCAAGTCTAGCAGTGAGCGTGGTAGACCACTCGTTCAAGTCTAGCAGTGAGTGTAGTAGACCATTCAAGTCTAGCAGTGAGTGTGGTAGACCACTCGTTCAAGTCTAGCAGTGAGTGTGGTAGACCACTCGTTCGAGTCTAGCAGTGAGTGTGGTAGACCACTCGTTCAAGTCTAGCAGTGAGTGTGGTAGACTACTCGTTCAAGTCTAGCAGTGAGTGTGGTAGACCATGTCTGACTAGGATAGCTTCACCCTGATGTGTTGGTCTCACTGGATTAACGTAACACTCAAAGCCAAGTTTCGCCAATTGTACGGCTTGTGTCTCCTGCAGAAGTAGAATGTCGAAATCATACAGGACACGTTTTAGCCCCGGGCCCCGCTGTCGACCACTGAGACAGTTCCAGTAATCGATGTTTATGTTCTTCAGTCTAATTCTGTCTGTTTTCCTCCTTACCTTTCTCTTTCTCGCTCTCTCCTTACTGGATCTCCCACGATGTCGACGCTTCCTGGAGTAGTCACAAATGACGTTTGTAGCTGCCTGGTCCGGCGTCGACTGCAGGGGATGTTCTCCGTAGCCCCAACGACAGTTCCTTGTGTTCCAAACGGCGATGGCGTTGTGCCCTGTGTTCTCCGTAGCCCCAACGACAGTTCCTTGTGTTCCAAGCGGCGAGGGCGCTGTGCCCTGTGTTCTCCGTAGCCCCAACGACAGTTCCTTGTGTTCCGAGCGGCGATGGCGCTGTGCCCTGTGTTCTCTGTAGCCCCAACGACAGTTCCTTGTGTTCCGAGCGGCGATGATGCTGTGCCCCAAAAGTTGATTTGACTCGTGCTAGCGCCGATTCAGTGTATTTCACAACATTTTGACGTACATCGGCCGGGTCGTTCACGTTCAGCGCCAATGTTCCCGTGCGTTCAATGTTGGGAAATTTCCTGAGTACTCTTCTGTCGTACTTTAAGAATTGAACGCTGTACTGTTTTCCGCCGTCCGGGGTGTTAAAAACAAATGATTTATCGTCGTTATTATAACAAATATAACACAGTAGCGATTGTTATTTTTAACAAGCCTGCGTAATTCTAACTGGTCGCGTTGGTTTCCAGGACACTGAATCCGCCATCTTGACCTGTCGAGTTCACGGTCCGATCATATTTAACTTTACCACTTTTGATTGCAGACTTAGTTAGGGCTTTCAGCTTAGAGAACACATCTGCACTACAAAACATCATGGCAACGTTATCGACGGTCACAACGACAGGATACTGCAAGAAAAACGAAACCACAAACACAGCACAGAACGTCCATCTTGTCAGTCCGTCATCTTGGATACAATAGTTGATCTGTTTGGGACAACTTTTTCAAAGATCTATGTGTGCTCCTGAAATGGTAGTTTTCTATGCAGCGGTTGCTAGCCGTATTCGCGCCATTTTTCAGTTGCGTTTTACGAACGCCATGGTTCTCTTCTATTCTCATTTCACTACAGCTGGAGCATAGGGCTATTACTCTAGTTGCATTCCTTTAAGAAGATATCTGCAAAGCGCGTGCTTATGGTCTAGTGATGGCAAAAATGGCACTTGTAAGTCAGTCGTCCCCCCCCCCCCCCCCCCCCAAAAAAAAAAAGGGAAAGCAAGCTTTTCAACTTTAAGTATTTTTTGCAACCTTATCACTACCCACGAGATTAATGTTACCATACAATGGATCCATGGACATATCGAACTTCGAGGAAACGAGATGGCTGAATAAAAAAAATAGAATTCACTAAACAACAATTGGATAAGCCCTGCAGTAACCACACAGTAAAACGAATTATTAGGAACATAACAAGATAAATCCGGATGTGCAGCTGGGCAATAGAGACAAGGGTTTGTAGTGTAGTTAGCGAAATGTCACAGCCAACAAGTAATGCTGACATAAATAAACTACATAGAAGAGATCAAATTCACCTCACTTCCGAACAGGACACACCAGAGACAATAGCCACTTGAACCACATCAATCCCCAGCACCTGCCCTTGTACAGACATTGCTCTCATCCTGATGAAACAGTTCGACACCTCCTCTTTGAGTACAAGGGGCTTGCGGATGTGAGGACAAAGATTCTTATAAACGTTGTCGGCAATTGCCAGCACATTCTACGGTGTAGTGAACTGAAGAAGACCTGTATCTATATAAGAATGGTATTGGGCTGCTGGTTGAAGCTATAAATGGTAAAGGCAGTCCAACAGCAGACATTGCTGTT
This sequence comes from Ariolimax columbianus, assembly GCA_036924085.1. NCBI lineage: Eukaryota > Metazoa > Mollusca > Gastropoda > Stylommatophora > Arionidae > Ariolimax > Ariolimax columbianus. The sequence continues at coordinate 91,079,875 of JAVGWX010000008.1, read as the reverse complement.
GTGGACGAAGTGTTACAGCCTTCATTTAAAAAGAAAAATTAAAGGTTTGTGTTTCTGGATTCTTTTAGCGATGGCATGCCTCTTTTCACTCCAGACCGCAGTCTTTTCAGGACGTAATGGCCAGTGTCTGTATCTGTTTGTAATGTGGACGTATTGGTCGCTGTCTGTATCTGTTTGTAATGTGGACGTATTGGTCAGTGTCTGTATCTGTTTGTAATGTGGACGTATTGGCCAGTGTCTGTATCTGTTTGTAATGTGGACGTATTGGTCGCTGTCTGTATATGTTTGTAATGTGAACGTATTGGTCAGTGTCTGTATCTTTTTGTAATGTGGCCGTATTGGTCAGTGTCTGTATCTTTTTGTTATGTGGACGTATTGGTCAGTGTCTGTATCTTTTTGAAATGTGGACGTATTGGCCAATGTCTGTATCTGTTTGTAATGTAGACGTATTGGTCAGTGTCTGAATCTGTTTGTAATGTGAACGTATTGGCCAGTGTCTGTATCTGTTTGTAATTTGGACGTATTGGCCAGTGTCTGTATCTGTTTGTAATTTGGACGTATTGGTCAGTGTCTGAATCTGTTTGTAATTTGGACGTATTGGCCGCTGTCTGTATCTGTTTGTAATATGGACGTATTGGCCGCTGTCTGTATCTGTTTGTAATGTAGACGTATTGGCCAGTGTCTGTATCTGTAATTTGGACGTATTGGCCAGTGTCTGTATCTGTTTGTAATGTAGACGTATTGGTCAGTGTCTGTATCTGTAATGTAGACGTATTGGCCAGTGTCTGTATCTGTAATTTGAACGTATTGGCCAGTGTCTGTATCTGTTTGTAATGTAGACGTATTGGCCAGTGTCTGTATCTGTAATTTGGACGTATTGGTCAGTGTCTGTATCTGTTTGTAATGTGGCCGTATTGGTCCGTGTATGGATGCGTCCTTTTTTCTGTTTGTAATGTGTTGTTCCACTATGGCAGTTTTGCAGCACAGTTGTGCCAATTCTTTCTGTACGCGAATAAGGGGTAATACCGAAAAAATCTCCAACCTACCGAGTCAAACTGGATTCGAAGTGATTTGGATTGGAACCTGTATGTTGGGACTGGAAATGGAGCTTGCGCTCGATTCACACCCTTACAGTATGCTTTTACCAGCCGACAGGAAACAGTGAAGCGAAGATAACAAGCAGAAGAATTGGTCACACTATTCTAGCGCGTAGTAATATCGCTCGAGGCGCAGGTTGATGAGTGGTTAGAATATATAGGTCACCTTGCCTGGAGACAAGTGTTCTGGTAGTTAACGGGCACCTAGTCTGGAGACAAGTGTTCTATCTGGTTAAAATAACGGGCACCTAGTCTGGAGACATGGTTGTTAAACATGGACAATTACAGTTGACCTGCAGCGGAGGATCCAGACCTTGGACATGAGATGTTTCCGAAGACTTGTAAATGTCACGTACAAAGATCGAGTTACAAATGAGGAAATACTAGAATGAATTACAACAGCAATAGGGCCTTTTGAAGATCTCTTGGCAACTGTCAAAAGAAGGAAACTCGCTTGGTATGGTCAAATATCGAGATCAATTGGTCTTGCAAATACGATCCTGCATGGATAGGTGCATGGCAGACGACGAAAAGGCCGTTCAAAAACGGAGGTGCGAGGACAACATTAAAAAATTGTCCAGTCTCCGACCAGAAGAGGCTCAGGCAGCGATCACTAACAGAGAAGAAGGGCGTAGGGTTGTGAGGATGTCTTCCTGTGTGCCCCAACGACCTCACTGGTTATGGGATTACCTGACCTGACCTGAGTTTGGAGACACGTGTTCTAGCTGGTTAAAATATGGGTTTCCTAGTCTGGAGACAAGTGTTCTAGCTGGTTAAAATATGGGTTTCCTAGTCTGGAGACAAGTGTTCTAGCTGGTTAAAATATGAGTTCCCTAGTCTGGAGACAAGTGTTTTAGTTGGTTAAAATATGGGTTTCCTAGTCTGGAGACAAGTGTTCTAGCTGGTTAAAATATGGGTTTCCTAGTCTGGAGACAAGTGTTCTAGCTGGTTAAAATATGGGTTCCCTAGTCTGGATACAAGTGTTCTAGCTGGTTAAAATATGGGTTTCCTAGTCTGGAGACAAGTGTTCTAGCTGGTTAAAATATGGGTTTCCTAGTCTGGAGACAAGTGTTCTAGCTGGTTAAAATATGGGTTCCCTAGTCTGGATACAAGTGTTCTAGCTGGTTAAAATATGGGTTTCCTAGTCTGGAGACAAGTGTTCTAGCTGGTTAAAATATGGGTTTCCTAGTCTGGAGACAAGTGTTCTAGCTGGTTAAAATATGGGTTTCCTAGTCTGGAGACAAGTGTTCTAGCTGGTTAAAATATGAGTTCCCTAGTCTGGAGACAAGTGTTTTAGTTGGTTAAAATATGTTTTCGGACCGCAGTGAGGACTAAGTTGTTGATATTTGGGGATGTAATATACACTTACTCTGCACATTTCGTGGTAGGTGTTTTAGTAGGTGTCCTTTATTTTCCAGCATTAAAAATTGTACTGAGTGAGTCCTCAATGAGCGCTCTAGATTGAGTCTGGAAACAGCAGACGCTTTCACTGAAAACCAAGCTACATATTTACATAGCATGTGTCCTTCCCATCCGGCTGTATGGCTCTGAAAACTGAACGACTTTTCTGATCAGAAGCGCATTGAAACCTTCCACAAGTGTTCAGCCAGAAGCGCATTCTTGCTATCCACTGGTATGACCAGGTCGTAACCCACCAACTCACCCAACGGACATGCCTCGAATTAACAAAACTGAACCGTCGCCGTTTAATCATTTTTGGACATGTGGCTCAAGAGGCTACGCCGTCAACGCACAGCCTCGTCAGGTCAAATTGGAAAGACTTCATCTTCATCACATGCAGCTTATGACTCATCAGCCATTCATCATGTTCATAGACAGTTCGCGCGTCGAGTGCTTGTCGCCTAAGCCTACATACCTGCATATGGTGTTATACTTTGTGCAAATTCAGAATTACGTTTCCTGTGTTGTTGTATTTCAATTCTTTAAAATCCTAGGTCTGATCTGCATCAATCCTGACTGTGTTTCAATTTCCTTAGAAGGACAGTATATCCAGGGAGATAGTTATTGCGGACAGAATAAAGTAATTCGATTTACGCTGCACATGGGAAAGGTAGCTGACAACCTAGCTCTACACCGGATTTCAAATCAGATAACGAGACAAAGGCGTAGGTAATGTGATGGAACTAAAATACAATACACTTTCCTGCGAGCCAATTTATTAACAAAAATACATTTTCAACTAGGAAATATCGAAATCTCGGCTCATGACGTGAATGGAAGGAGTTTTACTAGGCAAAGGATGATATCTGCTAACAGGCCTGATGAAATAAGATTTCATGAAAGCCTTTTTGGTGAATGACGCAATCAATAATGTATTTTTAAAGCGAAGAAAAGGTATGATGGAAAATCAAAGTAGTTATGACGATGTTTTGTGTGCGATGAGTAAAGTAATGAAAGAAAGATCGTGTGGGAAAATAATAATCAAATAATAATAGTAGATGTGACTAGACGCACGCGCTTTTACCACTCTGGCACAGAGATACTGAAAAAAGACAGGGAGAGGAAATGTATGGAATTTGGAATATTGAGTTTTTGCCGTATAAGAAAGTACGTAACATTTCGTCATTCGGCTCTCGTGGACAAAGGCTAAGCCAATGATATCACATTTTTTGTAATGGGGTCTAATTTACTGAATCTTCTAACACACCTTTTTTTGCAGATACTCGCATTTGTCGCCTGGTGGTCTAAGTTTCGTTCCGGAGTGCATATTTGACTTTCTCTTTTTTTTAAATCTCTTTTCTCAGTGCTTGAAATACACTTGTTTTATCTTCTTTGTTGATTCATTCTTGCATGGTTATCTTGGGGCCTGCCCTCTTAGGTCAGCGATTCATTGCATGGTTATCTTGGGGCCTGCCCTCTTAGGTCAGCGATTCATTGCATGGTTATCTTGGGGCCTGCCCTCTTAGGTCAGCGATTCATTGCATGGTTATCCTTCTTAGGCCAGCAATTATTTTGCTCACAAAGCACTTTGTAGTTAATTCAGAAACCCATAATCCTTAGATCAAAAATTTCAACATAACCAAGCTATGTCGTTTGAGCATTCAAGTTCTCCAGTTTTTTTTGGGGGGTTATTTCCCAAGCCACATCATACCTTCCCTTTGTCTTTCGTGGAGTCTTTGTCATCCTCAGTGTCGCAATGTTTTCCATCTTCTCCTTTCTAAAGAATGTGACATATTTATCTAGCAATTCCCTAGGATCAGATTTCTATGGCCTAAATAATGACTTCTCTTCTTTCATGAGTTTGCTAGAGAAAACGTCAGTCTGTTTTGTCTGATGCCTGCAAAATGCCGATTGTTTGGTCAGTCTGTTTTGTCTGATGCCTGCAAGATGCCGATTGTTAGGTCAGTCTGTTTTGTCTGATGTCTGCATGATGCCGATTATTAGGTCAGTCTGTTTTGTCTGATGTCTGCATGATGCCGATTGTTTTTGTTCTTATCACCCACACGTTATGTTATAAAACGAAGTAAACTTTACCTGAGCGTACCTTCATTGTCTGTGGGCGCTCCTATATGTGCTCAGTCCCCTTTTCAATCCTGAAAGTGCCTTTCAGAGAATGAATTCCATCGCTTCCGCGGCGGCTCCGAATTTTACAGAACTTGTTGTTTAGAATGCTTACAATGAGTAGGTTACTCTTATATGCGCCCTGAAAAGGGCCTTGAGTGACGGTTGCAGTAGCTTTGCTCACATCTCGAGCGTGCTGATGAAGGTGGACCAGGGTCTTCCAGATGGTTGTGCTATGCTTGGCTTCATCTGGTATCGCTCACTACTACGGAGATCACGTCGAATACCACCTTGTAAGCCAGATTGTTGTCCTCAACAACAGCCCGTTTCCAGGACGACCAACGAGAAGGTCGGGTGAGGGTATTGGCCAATACATTTCTTCTGACCCTGGCTAACATTGTCTGATCAGTGTGTTTTGCCTGACCAGACGTTAGCCTCATTGTCCCTTTACAGGACTTAGAAACCAATTTACATCTGAGTGGACTGGGAGATGTGATCATACTGTGAAATAACCCATGCCTTTCAGGTCTGTCAAACCATGCGGGTCGTGTTTGAACCCGGGTACTTTGGAATTGTGATCTGAGGTCACAACCTATAGACAAAAACGTTTTCAAACGTTTTTGGTCCACGGCTCCTTTGACATGTGCGTAAATGACAGTGGCTCCTCACTAAACTATATATAAGCAATTGTACCCAAGCAACATAAATCATAATATCGAGACCAACACTTTTCCCAAGCCACTTCGACGGCCGTGATAAAACATCTGCTTTTGACCATTCGCTAACTGATCTTCGGATAAAGAATAATTAATTCGTAAGCAACCAATAACCTCTGTTTCTCTAAGACTGTCTTATGTTTTCACCCCAGCAAATTTGAGGTCGTTGTGGGGTATGGATCCATGGTTAATGTCTTCCCAGTGTTGTCCTGGTAACTAATCTTTCATTCTGCAGACATGACCAAACCATCGTAATTTGAGATTGCGCAACTCGAGTTTGCAGGCTTCGAGGCCGAGACTTGCTGTCTGGTGTCTTACAATTGTGTCATATTGTCTGGCTTAGGGATTGTGACCTAGTGTCTGATTTCAAGATTGTGAAGTACTGTCTGGTTTCGAACCTTGCCCTTGCTTGTTACTCATATCCGTCACTTAAGTCAGGTACATAGGTAGAGTGGTATACGGCCATATTTGTTATCTTCGCATTTCTGCAGCGGCTAGTTGTGTTTTTAATTAATTGTTAAACAGGCTTGTATGTACAAACCACGAGTCTGACCAGGACACTGCCAGACGCGCTGTCTCAGTCCCATATATATTGTTAAACAGGCATGTATGTACAAACCACGAGTCTGACCAGGACACTGCCAGACGCGCTGTCTCAGTCCCATATATATTGTTAAACAGGCATGTATGTACAAACCACGAGTCTGACCAGGACACTGCCAGACGCGCTGTCTCAGTTCCATATATATTGTTAAACAGGCATGTATGTACAAACCACGAGTCTGACCAGGACACTGCCAGACGCGCTGTCTCAGTTCCATATATATTGTTAAACAGGCATGTATGTACAAACCACGAGTCTGACCAGGACACTGCCAGACGCGCTGTCTCAGTTCCATATATATTGTTAAACAGGCATGTATGTACAAACCACGAGTCTGACCAGGACACTGCCAGACGCGCTGTCTCAGTTCCATATATATTGTTAAACAGGCATGTATGTACAAACCACGAGTCTGACCAGGACACTGCCAGACGCGCTGTCTCAGTTCCATATATAATGTTAAACAGGCTTGTATGTACAAACCACGAGTCTGACCAGGACACTGCCAGACGCGCTGTCTCAGTTCCATATATATTGTTAAACAGGCATGTATGTACAAACCACGAGTCTGACCAGGACACTGCCAGACGCGCTGTCTCAGTTCCATATATATTGTTAAACAGGCATGTATGTACAAACCACGAGTCTGACCAGGACACTGCCAGACGCGCTGTCTCAGTTCCATATATATTGTTAAACAGGCATGTATGTACAAACCACGAGTCTGACCAGGACACTGCCAGACGCGCTGTCTCAGTCCCATATATAATCTTATACCGAGACTATCTTGCGCCCTTCCTTCTCTGTCCAAAAAGTGTGAAGATAATGTCCATTTCTAAAAAATAATGACATCGTACTCCCACAATAACGACTGGTTCGGTCCTGGACCACCGGCGTAGATCGATGATAGCCAAAGATCGGATCACTGCCTTTCGATTGACAAGTCAAATAAACAACTAAAGATAAGCGTACACTATCATTTATTAAATATGCAACAGCAAACGCATATCACATGGTCTGCTTATCTTTATATATTGTAGTATTTTGTTTTGGGAACTGGCCAATGTAAAATAAATACGAGTATATAGTAAACCATCTTGTCGAAAAACCTGCCGTCATCCGGGCTTTTCAGTTTGAATTATAATGAACAGGGAGGCTAAAGAGCGTGTCACCGAGATGGGTTGTATGATGAATGCTGTTCATAGTGTTAATCAAGTTGTATTGCCAATTATGTGATGTGGTCAATTCATTAACCCTCACAGCTTCATATTGAGCAGATGTCTTTAAGAAATGCGCGTCAGTCCCCCTGTCCCGGGACAACCATCCTAGCTCTTTTCACATCTTCCTGGTTTTCGTTGTTTATCTCAAGTTCTCTTCTCCGTGTGTGTTTTGGTCGGCCATTAATTGTTTTTTGTCTTTGAGATCACAGAGCTTGTAATGTTATCAGCTGTTTCCTTATTGCGTGTCCTATCCCACAAAACCGTCTTCTGATCTCGTGTCCCACGGGTATTTATCTGGCTTTATCCAACAGTTCCACATCAATGATCTCTTACTTTTTCTCATTTCTACGCAGGCACCCATTTTAGAGAGTCTGTGTCTTTCTGGTTTTTGTTTCTGTTGTTCTTCGTGTTTCCGAGCTGAACGACAGAACAGTCTTTATAATGGAGTAGGAGATTTGTATTTTTATGTTGGGCTTATTTATTTTAATTTCCATACGTTCCCCAATGCAAAGCAAGCTACTCTCGTCTTTTGTGGTCTTATTTGTATATCTTTTCTGTACGTCTTACTTTATCTACATTGATACCAAATATATATATTATATGATTCCACATCTGGTATAAGTGCGTCTCGCAACACAAGCTATTGTCGTTAGCTGTAACTCAGTTCATCATCTTCGTGTGTTTTTTTCCCCTGTACATTCTCAATCTCCCAAATTTTGTGACCTCTCATCGTGTATACTTATTTTATTGTACATCTGCTTGCGGTTAGGGAAAAAGGATCCAAGCCCTTTGATCAGTTCAGATCATCAAGCTGTTGATTGATGTTGCTTTCATAATCCAGTCAATGCTTGTTATGTTATCCAGTCAATGCTTGTATTATTTTGTTTAGCAGTGTGTAGCAGTATTATATGCGATTTACATAATGATTATGATTTGTTTAGTGAACTGTTGGATGTATAATGCAAGTTATAGCCTCTGTCTAATTTATGTGAAGATTGATTGGTTAATTCATGCGGAAGTAACTTATTACAATAGCAAGCATTCATTTAACAGCTATATAGTCTGATTGGTGTAATAATAGAGCAAAGGCAAAGATACAGGGTTCAACTACCAATACGGGTACGCTTCAGTCGACCCAGCTGTATAGGTGTAATTTGTAAATGGGTACGTGATCTTCGGTTAGGGAAAGAAAGAAAGCGAGGACGTGAATTGGCCACCCTATCTCACACAATCCGTGGCTTAGTACATCATTTCATCCTCGACGGCAGACTGTGTGACTTGTTTTGTAGAGTATATATATGTCACTAATTTCTTTTGAAATTACACAAAGTTTAACTTTTATTTACATACGCTGCTTTGTTTCACATTCGTTGCTTCGTATCAGCGGTAAGTTGAGTTTCACTAAGCTAAGGAAACAAGCACCAGTATAGCGAAGCCCTGTAGTTTGAGACTTTAGCTTCATCACGTTTCGCAGATATTGCGCTTCTTCCAATTATTTCTATTTATTGATTAGAATATGTCTTGTTGGTCCAACAGATTTTTGCATCAAGCAAGTCGATCAGTACATTTTGTTTATCGTATTTTCTCACTTCCTGTCGCCATGTTGTATTCAAGCAATTATTCGAATATTTCAAACTTTAACCTCGTTATTATTTTGAAATGTGGTCTATTAATAAAAGTACAATAACCTGTGAGTGTTCAAGTGAAAGTAAGAGTGGCACGTCTCACTTTTGTTCAAATACTCGAAATGCCACTCTTTCCGGATCTTTATCCACTAAAGTGGCTCTCTAACAAAATCCTACAGTACATCATTTCATCCTCGACGGCAGACTGTGTGACTTGTTTTGTAGAGTATATATATGTCACTAATTTCTTTTGAAATTACACAAAGTTTAACTATATTGGACAACAAGTTTCTTTGTTTTTCAGAATAGTGATTCAGCTTTTTATTTTGACCTGATATGTTACTGCTAAGACTAGAATAGTTCTATCTTCTTCAGTTCACCTATGTCGGTAGACGTCGTGGGAAGGTATGACCACCTTTGTTTCATATTTTTTTTGGCAGTCGAATATCCGCTGGTGACTTGCCAGATCAATCCCAGCATCTGTTTCCAACCTAGAATATACCATTGCCTAATTCTGAGGTGGTGGTGGTGGAAGGTTAAATTAGAGCAAGGTAGACCCGCAGCCTGTCAGGCGCTATCTATGCCGCTCCGCTAACCACATAACCAAGATTTGATGTTATAGCCACACAGTTCCCTTTTTGCGAAATATTCTGTGGGGCGAGAATCCATAGAATATTTGAGTAGATTTTTAACTTGAATTTTGCCCGAACAGCTGCCGTTAAGCCTACTCTTTTCGATTCCCAACTGCCAAGAGACTTTTGGCGGGCCGGTGTCTGATCTCACTACTCAGATATCAGGGGACATCGCTACTGGATAATACACCTAATATAACTCGGTCACCGCTAAAGATTCCTAGTGGTTAAGTTTTGTCTGTTTTGTCTGATGTCTGCATGATGCCGATTGTTTTTGTTCTTATCACCCACACGTTATGTTATAAAACGAAGTAAACTTTACCTGAGCGTACCTTCATTGTCTGTGGGCGCTCCTAGTGGTTAAGTCTAGTGGTTAAGTGGCACGGCTCACAATCCGAAGGTGCTGGGTTCGATCCCCATCACATCACCGGCCGTTACCCCGGGGAAGCAAACCCTTAGAAAATACAGGAGGAGGCAGAGCCTTACATAAAATGCATGCTTAAGTCGGTTGCACTATGCCGACAGGCACAAAATAAAAACCACAGTGCAACGCACACCGCCTTGCGGATTAACAAAAAAAAAAAAAAAAAGCATCCGAGGCGAACACCTTATCTCGAAACCACTCCTCCTCCCCCCCCCCCCCCCCCTCTCCCAGTGAAAACTAATTTGGTACAAACCTAAAAATAATTAGAGCCTGTAGTCAGTAAGATATGCCCAAAGCCGACGAGACAATCTAAAATCTGTCGTCCTGGACAACACGTGTTAACACATGTGCTACCCTTGGCCTGATAACCACAGTAACAGAACCACTTTCTTATCTCATGTGTACAAGGACCGCTGCAGTCGCCGAGTTCCTGACAATAGACGACAAAGAGGAATAACCAGCAGATCTGATCACTGTAGACATCTTCCTCACGTTGAGACGAGACAAGAGGCTCAGAAGACATCTTCCTGACGTTGAGACGAGACAAGAGGCTCAGAAGACATCTTCCTGACGTTGAGACGAGACAAGAAGCTCAGAAGACATCTTCCTGACGTTGAGACGAGACAAGAGGTTCAGAAGACATCTACGTTGGATAAGCTGAGAAGTTGGACATAAGACCATCTGACGAGCGAGAACAGAGAGATTAGGACTGAGAACAAGTAGCTAGACAGCATTATATCAACGCACAGAGATATAGACGGGGAATAGAACAATTGCTAGACTTGACCACGTGATAGAAACCTAGGGTTATTTTAGTGCAAGATAAAGACCTGAGCTAATTGCACGAAACTCTTAAAAGTCATCATTTTTAGTTAGAAGTGTTGATAACAAAACTCTTAACAATTTTCATGCTTAGTATTACTATTATAATGTGTATAATGTTCAACAAATAAACATTCATTGGTTTGCTGTTGTTAAAAGAAGTGTTAGTGGTTTTAATGTGTAAGTGTGAGTTTCTGTTTTCTGTTTCTAAGAATCGACGTCACTGCACTTCGGGCATACCCATAGGTGCTCAGTCTCTCTCATCAAAAGGCGTAAGATATGGATGCTGATGGCTGATGCTGTAGCTCGCTGGTTGTACACGAACCTGCTCCGTCCTCGCATGCGCCCCACTCCGCTCGAACCTCGTTTAATGTCAAAACTTTTCAGTCTGTGGATTGCTGCTTCATCTATTGCTGTGTCCTCATCTAACAGGCGGTCATTGGTTGATTTCAAAGTGTCACTTCTATCCATCACTATTGTGCCCGTGATGGAAGCTTGTGGAGCCATGATGTCAGCTCTTAAAGCTCTTAAAGTGTTAAGGAGAGATAGTGGTAAGGAAGGAAGTTAATAATAAGTGGGGGTTAACCATGCCACATATAAATAAATGGTACTGTGACCTAAGATATTTATAAAGGTAACCCTGCCACATATAAATAAATGATAGTGTGACCTAAGATATTTATAAAGGTAACCCTGCCACATATTAATGAATGGCACTGCGACCTAGGATATTTATAACGGTAACCCTGAACAGCGTTTGCTTTTTTTTTTAAACAAAATTGACATGGTGTAAAGATGTTTACCACCTACATTACAGCCATATTTACTTTATTTTGGTAGGTTGAAACCGAACTTTCAATATATTCGAGGTATGCTTGCTACCCACTCATTGTGGATGGGAGACACTATCAGGAAGAACAATAGTAAGGGTAGTACGATATCAAACACTGCTGTCGGGGATGAAGTCTCAGAGACCTCACTGTGTAAACCCGAGTGGTCTGCCGGGAGTTGTGTGTACGCCAGACAAGAATAACATCACTGCCCTACAGAGAGCATGCCGTAGGAGGCGACTAACTGTGAGGCGTGGCATAACACCGGCCATGGTTAGGTGGTTTGTTAAGAGCAGCATAGATTGCGCCTAACAGGCTGCGGGTCTACTTTCCTCTAGTGTTTGAGTCTATTATGATGGACTCGCACATCGGTTAACCACCTTCCAAGAAAATGGTCGTATGCAGATAGTCTTCTAAACCAGTATAAAGAAGTTTGTTAAAATAGGTCTCCGCTATTTATACAGTGAAGTGATCAGTTCCATCATCGATATCTTTCCCTCCGTAATAGTAAGCCATGCACTAATTTACAGCCTGGTTGACTGGAGCATGTCGGTTATGGGAATCGACCCCGGTACTTTTGTGTAAGAAGCAAGCAATCGTCTACTATGTCACCCAGACGCTCTCTCGCTTAGAAATAGACCAGATATTCGCGATGTAGGTACCCACCTTAGACAGAGAAGAGTAGGAATACTGAAGAACATTCAGAGAGGATGTTTGAGTAAATGGAAATTTATGGATAGAACTGAAGACAACGACAACAAATATGGATCGGCAGTATGACACTGCAGTCTATAGAATCGAGAGAAAAAAATAAAACCATTAAAATTAATTATAAAGAAAAGATTCCGTTTATACGCCAATCTGGCATATTGGATACATGCTGTTGGGCTCATATTTTCTAGGCGAACGGACACTACGGGTGATGGGGTCAGCGTCATGCGGGCGACCTTTACTTCCCAGATATTTTAGGTTTGGTCGGAAAAATATCTCGTACCAACTGGGGACCGAACACAGACTGCTCGACTGGGAGCCTTACACTAACCACTGCGATATACTCTCTCTATCCATTGGCCGTGATACTCTCTTCGCTTTAGTGTTACCGTGCCAGAAAGAGGAGCAATGATTAGTAACACCGTAACCTGTCAGACGACTAAGGAGAGTTGGACATGGGGCGGACTACCCTGGGGAATCTTTAACCACAAAACTAACAGATATGGGCGGGGGGGGGGGGGGGGAGACTAACGTCTGGACATGCACAAAAAACTGATCAGACATGTTTGTCAGGGTCAGGCAAAACTTACTGACCAATACCCTCACCTAGGCTTCCTCCCAGCCCTTCCTGGAAACGGGCTGTTTTCACGACATCCTGGCTAACTAGGTGAGGGATCGACGTTATCCCCGTAGTAGTGAGTGACACGCAGATGAAGCCAAGCATAACACAGCCCACCTGGAGGACCCCTGTCCACTTTCACGCTCAGGATGTGAAGAAAGCTACGACATCTCACCACTATAAACTCCTTTTTAGAAATCATCTCATTGTGGTCATTCGAAACAACAACAGATATGGGCAGGACACCATTTGATTATTTGGCGTGAATTTATTGAAAAGTGATGTCTCACGGGAAGCTAAACAGATTGTCATTGATTGATGATATCATTGATTGATGATTAAGAAGAGAATCTATGACAAGGTGGAGAAGGTGCTAACAGATAATCATTTTGGAGTTCGCAGGGTCAGAGGTACACAGGATGTCATCATATCGGTCTTTTACAAAAGGAAAGATCGATCAATGATCATTATCTGCTTTATAGACTACGAGAAAGCATTTGATCAAGTCCGCGGGAACAAACTTGTTCAAATGTTGGAACACAAAGGTAGAGACAGATCAATTGTGAGGCCAATCCAGAACCTGAATGAAAAATCAAGAGATTATTTCAATCAAATAAGTACTATCAGATCCAGTTTCAATAAGACAAAGTTACTTCCTTTCACCGAGATTATATAACGCAAATGCTCAGATGATGATAGAAAGAACTGTTCCAAGCTGTCAAAGTCAAAGGTGTCAAAGTTAATGGCGTCAAAGTTAATGACGTCAAAGTTAATGACGTCAAAGTTAATGGCGTCAAAGTTAATGGCGTCAAAGTTAATGGTGTCAAAGTTAATGGCGCCAAAGTTAATGGTGTCAAAGTTAATGGTGTCAAAGTTAATGGTGTCAAAGTTAATGGCGTCAAAGTTAATGGTGTCAAAGTTAATGGTGTCAAAGTTAATGGTGTCAAAGTTAATGGCGTCAAAGTTAATGGTGTCAAAGTTAATGGTCACATTTTCTGATGACCAAACGATGGGAAGATTATTAGTAGTAATGTTACAATGGCTGCTTGAACAATTCAACAGCACAGCCAAAGAGTTTGGCATTAAAATAATCACATTGATGACAAAGATTACGATAATAACCAAGCAACATCGCCAAACAAAAATAACCATCACAGAAGAAAAACAATGAACGAGCATGGAACTTGACATATTTAGGGCAAACTGTCACCGCAGACGTCCGTAATTAGATGCAACTGAAGATTTAAAAATAAAAACTTTCAGAGAAAAAGAAATTGCTAACTTCAAAGAATACAAGAATAGAGCTGAGAAAAATAATCACTACTCATGTCTGGCCATTGTACTTTGTGAGGTTGAAACATGAAGTCTAGGAAAGAAAGAGGAAAAAAAAAGCGTTTCAAATGTGGTACTACCGTAGAATGGAACCAATGAGTTGGACAAAGTAAAATTACCCTTTTGTACTCCCTGAAAGTGCATTAAGTGGCAGGTTGCAGTTGCTTTCCTCACGTCACGAGAATGCTGATGATGGTTGACCGGGGTTGGACAGAAAGTAGATCCAATGACAATGTTTTTACTCTTTTCCTAAGAATCGACGAAACTGCACTCCGGGGAAACCCATGGGTGCTCAGTCCATCTTAGTAAATGATGATGGTTCCTGCAGCTCGCTGGTTGTACCTACATCTGCTTCCTCTCGTGTGTCCCAGTCCGCTCGGACCTAACTGGTTGTACATACAACTGCTTCCTTTCGTGTGTCCCAGTCCCCTTGGACCTCGTTGGTTGGACCTACATCTGATCCTTCCTTTCGTGTGCCCCAGTTCACCCAGAACTCGTCCATTTCAAAGTTCTACAGTTTGTGAATTGCCGATTCATCTATTACTGTGTCATCTAAACAGAAGTCATTTATATAATAATAATAACCGTCCATCGCAAGCGATAAAGATAACGGATTAGACATGTGTTGTACCTCACAGGTGAGCCTGAGGGTGGCTGTTTAGTGTGGCATAGAAACTTCTTCCACATATGCAGCATTTAAGGTCAGCAGAGAGGTTTCACCCTGGGGGCCACTCTTCCCCTTCTCTCTCCTCTCACCTCACTCTGTTTCATTTGACTCTGTCCTACAGTCCCACTCTTGCACAACTTTCACACGCGTCCTCATGGTGAGGCCCTTCCATTGCACTTTGGTTGGGCTAGCTTCTGAGGGCGCACAGACCTAGCGTAGGTACATACAGACGCACACATGCATCCAAGCACTGGTCTATGCGTCCTGATATCGCCCAATGGACTACGGTCTGGGGTGGAAAATGGCGCGCCTCCGCCAATAGAAACTAGTGAGGCAAACATCTAAGCAAAAAAAAAAAAAATTTAAGGTCAGAATTTGACATGTGTCAGTTGTTTCGTCTTTTCGCAAAGTACGTTTTCTCTTCGCCTCGGCGTTTCTCAGCAATTGAGGGCCATCTGATGGTCCCACGTCATGTCTAGTGGCCCTGCACCAGACATTCCCACGAATTTAAATCCATGTTGAAGCATGTCAGGGATATTTTGAGGGAGTCTTTGGAATGCTTCTTATTGCCCACTGACAAGACGCAGACCCCTTTTCATCTCACCAGTTGTTTGGGGATGCGGTATTCTGACCTGCCCATCGAATCTGGGTAGGGTGGGTACTCGGCATTTTGACCTTCGAGAGGATCTCGGTATCTGGTAACCTATCCTGACACTGTACTCTACGGGTCAGCGAACCAAAGCCGACTGATTATTGCATCAGGGTCAGCGAACCAAAGCTGACTGAATATTGCATCAGGGTCAGCGAACCAAAGCTGACTGATTATTGCACCAGGTACTATATACTAGGGCGTTTATTGTTATTGAATTTGTCACAAGGAGTTAGTTTATTCTTTTGGGCGCCCGAAAAGGGGCTGTCAGTGGCGTATCCAGCAGATTTCATCCCAGCCCGAGCATGTTGAAGGTGGACGGGGGTCCTCCAGGCTGTTGTGATATGTTTGGCATCATTTGCGTGTCGCTCACTACTACGGAGATCCCGTCGAAACCACATCGTTGGCCAGACTGACGGAGATAAGATTCCCAACTCGTTGGCCAGACTGCCATGAAACGCCCTAGTGCAATAGAGAACTGCACTGGAAGTGAGGTGGGGCCTTGGTCACATGGCTAACATTGTATTGTCTGATCAGCATGTTTTGCCTGACTATATTTAGTCTCCTCTCAAGACATTTATAGTACGGTACGTGTGTGCTGCGGATTTCTTTAAAAAAAGGGGAATAACTAATATTATCAGCGAACTAAATCCACTGCAGCTATCTTCCTTGATCAAATATATAGACCAAGTCGGACAAGAAATTGGCGAACGTTTTGGTGCTAACACCTCGAGGTTGTCTCGGTGGAAACCAACTGTCGTCAAACATTATATTGTCTCTGATCTCCGCCTGTACACAAGACATCCAATCCAAGTTACCGTAATCCATGCTAGATATAAGTTGGCTTGCACTTGAAAATCGCACATTAATTAATACTTGCTTTCTGTGTCCAAGCACCACGTCAAAGAGTGTGCATCCAGTGACAAGGATCGCCTTATCATTGGCCTCCAGCATGTCGCACCTATTGCATGTTTCCTGGAGGTTGGGGCATGTCATCAGGTGGTCTGGGACCTATTTTGCGCCAGTCACACGCGTCGTCCTCATCTGTGTATTCCCACCGTTTCAAATGTCTCTTGCACCGTGATACACCAGTTCGGCCTCGGTTCAGCGACTTCCATGTGTTTGATATATGACATCCAGGGGCAGGTTCCTCCCGAAGTTCCATCACTGGGTCCTGCATCAATTCGTGCTACCGATGCGGCGACTCTCAAGGCTTGTCTATCAGGTTTGTTAGACTTCAGGTAGCTATGTCTGGATTTGAGTCGTGTGTTCTGTTTGAAGGTGGTGTGGGTTAGACTCCGGATTCGTCTTTCATGGGTGTTTGATGCGGGGTCCCCTGCATCTCGCAGTCGCCCCCCTAGTCGTCTTGTCCTTGACTTGCCACTGAGTCTGGCGACTCGAGACGAGAGAATAAAAAGTTGCAGTTTCGTTTTATATTTGTCCTAGTGTAACCACCAAGCCCTTGCCTATGTATGTCCTAGTGTGGCCACCAAGCCCTTGTCTATATTTGTCCTAGTGTAGCCACCAAGCCCTTGCCTATATTTGTCCTAGTGTAGCCACCAAGCCCTTGCCTATATTTGTCCTAGTGTAGCCACTAAGCCCTTGCCTATATTGACAGGCAAAAGAAATGAAAGCCAGATAGTCCTGTTTTTACAGATGCCCTTGCCGTAGTCACAGCACTAAAAAGCCAGAAAAATACTGAACTTAATGATTTAAGAGCAGTACTCTGTCAACTATGCCAGCATATCGCACCAAAAAGAGTAGTGGTACAGTGGGTTCCATCCCATTGTAACATCCAAGGCAATGAGGCAGACAGACTGGCAAAAGAAGGTGCAAGACTACCACAACCAGATTCTAGTGTGACCTACGAAGAGTCCAAAAGGCTTTTTAGAGCCAGATTACATGGCCAAATGGGAAACAGAACATACTGGCTACACAAAAAATGATGCCTATTACCAATTGAACAGAAGAGAGCAGGTCGTGGTCTTCAGACTCCGCACACGCCACAACAGACTGAGGTACCACCTATTCAATAAACTAAAGATAGGTGGCACTGATGAATGCAGTTGTACTGGAAAAATGACCGCTGAACATCTGATGCAAAACTTCCTGAAATACGAGGACCAGAGAAAGCAATATGTGGCCATCACCAGTGGCAACACTAGACAAGCTCTATGGCAGTGTCGACAGTCTCATGATGACCACTGCTTTTTTCGAAAAAATACAGGTTGACGTCTGACAACATACGAAGAAGAAGTTTGCTGGGTTACTATCTTCTTCCTTACTCCTCCATCCCCCAGTGAGTGCCTAAACTTCATTAAAGTTCCTATATAAATGTATCTTTGCTGACCTGTTGTGTCTATCCCTCAATATCATGTGTGGAACAGCTTCTATATCTGAAAGTTTGATATCAAGTTTGATAAGCAGTCGTGAACAAGAACAGCTGACCTGCATGGAAGCCAAAAGAGCAACTCCTTCAAAATACAAAGACCCACAAAGCAGCTTATGTATCTGTTTACACACTTGTGTACAAGTATATGCAGAGAGAACATCTGAAGACAGATCGTAAGGACAACAAACTAGCAGGATTTACAGTCTACGATTTTCGGAATACAAACATTAGAAGTAACAGAAAGGAGGGCGAGTTCTTGGAAGATCAGAAATGGAAATCATATCTCTTGCAGAAACTAAGAAAACAGGACAGGGGGAGTAGGATGTTGAGGGCCAATGCTTCTCTACAGCGGCATATCCACTATTGGCAGAGCCAAAAGAGGAATGGGCTGTATTGTAAGCAGCAGTCACATATCAGCATCAAGAGATGGCAGACTAACGTCAGGCAAAACATACTGGTCAGACATGTTAGTCAGGGTCAGGCAAAACATACTGGTCAGACATGTTGTCCGGGTCAATTAAAACATACTGGTCAGACATGTTAGTCAGGGTCAGGCAAAACATACTGGTCAGACATGTTAGTCAATGTCAGGAAAACATACTGGTCAGACATGTTAGTCAAGGTCAGGAAAACATACTGGTCAGACATGTTAGTCAAGGTCAGGAAAACATACTGCCTCTTATCACAATTTCTCTTTCTGATGTGATTTCACTGGATTATGAAAATAACCAACAAATTGTATTCATCTGGCAAAACAACTTGATAATCTGGATTTTGCCTTTGACCTAGCTCTTCTGTCCCATAACCATAATCAGATGACTTGGCTTTTGTCCCATAACCATAATCGGATGACTTGGCTCTTCTGTCCCATAACCATAATAGGATGACTTGGCTCTTCTGTCCCATAACAATAATCGGATGACTTGGCTCTTCTGTCCCATAACCATAATGAGACAAAACAAAAAAAGCATACCTGAGGTCACAACAGTGGGACTAAATACAGGAAAACAAATCTGAGAATAAATGTAACCAACCTTCAGATATTGTTAGAAGGCACAGTCCAACAAGTTGTGGGTTTATTCATATATCTTCAAACCAATATAGACAAAGTAGAAGGCATCGATAAAGATGCCAAAATTAGGTGAGAGAAGTTTAACACACTCCAATGTAAAGTCTGCTATATTTTATTGGCTCAGAAACATGAAAAACAAAAATAACTAAAAAGGTACAGACTTTCATACATGGGTACATATGCAAAATATGGGAGTTGAAATTATGTGATTCGACCACTAATATGAAACACTTGGAAGGAAAGAACCACAGATTTCATGGAAATATGGGGAGTGGAAAAGACACTTGGGTAGGTCACACATTAAGGAAAACAGCCAATAGCATTACAAGACAGTCTTCGTTCTGGAATCCTCAAGAGTAAGAAAGGTACAGGTAGACCAAAATTCCCATCAAAAAGAAAGCTTGAGGTAAACAAAGGTGTAGACACGAGATGGAACGGAGGACATGATGAATTGTTATGTACTTATTAAAGGCCTGTGCCTCACAGGGAGCTGGAAAAAAATTGAAAAAGAATGCAATACGATTCACAACAAATTATAAATATGATTTACAAAAGAAATATTAACAACAAGGACATTTTTAAGCAAATATACACAAAATCAGAGACTACAGTCAACGGACAGATGCTGAATGCTGTAGATAAATTCATATATTTGGGCAGCACGCTGTCAATATTTGTCAGCCTTGATGAGGTGGCAAGCAGATTAGCAAGAGAAAGCACAGCCTTTGGTAGAATACGCTCGGTGAAGGAACGTCATGGCATCAGCCAAATTGGTCAAGACCAAAATAAGTATCCTGCCACCATCATTCCAACCCTATCATGCCACCCTCATTCTAACCCTACTCTACATCTGCAAAAGCTGGACTGTATACTCTGGATATGCAAGGAGGTTAAACCACTTCCGCACAGGCAGCCTAGGCGAAGAAGCTCCTCTGCGGCGAGCTGAGGGAGGGATCGAACGAGAGAGTCTGCCCAAAGAAATGTTTTAAAGACAACCTGAGAGACTCACTGAAAAGTTGCCAGATAGATCTCAACACCTGGGAATATATTGCTCAAAACAGATCTGACTAGAGCAGCGAGTCAAAGCAGGCGTATCTACCAGTGAAGACCACCATGTTATGAAAGCCCAGAGAAGACGCAAGACAAATCACGAACAGTGGGAACACCATCTTCTACAAACCTCATGTGCCCGTTATGCAGCAGATGTTAATCTTGTATTGGCCTGTTCAGCCACATATGCACCCACACCAATCAGGGAAAGCTGTGACAAGGATGATGTCAGCGGTCCTCATTGATAACGATGGACAGCTATTATATTTCAAACATAAATTCAAAGTTCCAAACTTACAAAAATGAATGTTAAAAAAATTTAGGTATTTTCTGTTTTAAGTAAAATAGAATAGTAGCTTAGTTTGCAAAACTGAAACCTTCACAAAATGAACTGATAATGACAGTTTATAGTTAAACGGCTCTCGCATATTCAGGAACAAGTCAAGGAAAAACAGTGTAAGATATTCAAAGAACGACAAATTACACCAAAAATGCAAGATTAAGGTCACATAACAAATCAATTAAGAAAATCTTATAAATACAAATATGTGCAAAAACTATTTGGAAATAGGACAAATCTGATATTCTCAAAGTTCGTCACTCTTTTCCTTAGCGAGAGGGAAATGTCTGATCCATTTAGGGATTTGTTCTGACCACAGCTCAACTCTCTCGGACAGTAAGTGATGTTTAACTTGTGATTTCAGACCCAATTCCAGATACTGCTGTTGCTCTTCATCAAAGCCTGGCCATCCTGAAGGGAGATCAGAGGTCAAAGATCTACCAGCGTTTCTGAAATAGTTTTTAAAAAAAAAAATTGATATGTATTAAACCAACCAATGGCCAGATACATGACCAAATGGGAAACTGAACATACCGGCTACGCCAAAAACGATGCCTATTACCAGTTGAACAGAAGAGAGCAGGTCGTTGTCTTCAGACTTCGCACTGGCCACAATAGACTGAGGTACCACCTATTCGACAAACTGAAGATAGGTGGTACCGACGAATGCCCGTGTGGCACCGAGAAAATGACCGCTGAGCATCTGCTGCAGAACTGCCCGACATACGAGGATCAGAGAGAGCAGATGAGGCCATCACCAGTGGAACCACAAGAGAAGCTCTATGGCAGTGTCGACAGCCTCAGGATGACCGCCGCTTTTTTCGAAAAAATAATGTTTACTGTCTGACTGCGTACGAAGAAGAAGAAGAAGAAACCAACCAATGATATAAAATTGAACGTTTTCATTAAATTATCAGACTTGTATCAACACTAAAGATCCAAGTATGTGGACAGACAGGAGTGCTGCAACTAAAGAGAATATTTATAATGACGTTGAGGAAATGAGTACCACTTGACTGACAGCAGCAAGCTACACTAGTACAAATGTGGACAGGAAAGGACTTGAAGCAGAACTGTGACAACTATAGGGGTATTTCACTGTTAAGTCATACAGGGAAGATGTATGCAAAACTTCTCAAACAGAATGGGACAAATTGCTGGACCTCAAATCAGCATAGCCCAGTTTGGTTTCCACAAGCGCATGGGGTACACCAATGCTTAATTTACCTAAAATATGTGTGCAAAAACTTGAATTTGGTGAGCATTTTGATGCTGAGCAGTACATGAACTGTAGCAGTCAGTGACCTAAAGCTGACCAATACCCTTCTACACCATGTAGTGACCCTGGATAACAGACTGCAACAAGGAAGACTGGCTAAGGAGAAGGGATCGAAGAGGGAAGGCTAACCCAGTAATCAAAAATGCTTGCTGTAATTGGATGTGTCTGACCCAAAGCTGCAAATATTGCAGTCAAGCTATTAACTACCACACAATGTATTCGAATCTCCAGACAACATCCTCTGCTATTTGCAAAGTCCTTTTCAGTGCTTGGTAGTGAGGTTTAGAAAGAATCACAAAGAAGGTGAACATCTCAACTAAGAATTTATTTAACAAGAGAAAGCTTTTGATGTGGTTGATAAAAATAGACTCAATGGTGATGGAGGAGTATGAGAACGAGGCCAGTTACTGGACAATGGGATGGCTCAATACCAATGGGAAAGAATAGTGAATGCAGAGGACTGTCACATAGGCTTCTCAAGTCCCCAAAGGTGTGCATCAGGGATGTGCGATGTTCCTACTGCCTTTTACCATTTATATGGACAAAATTGTTGATTGCCTCAGAACCCTAGGAAGGAGCAACAAGCAATCCAGATCATAATTTCATATATAAACTTATTCAGATAACTGATGCCTTGCATATACAGATGAACAGAAACTCCAAAATCACTTGGTTGTATTGGATGCAACCTGTGATAAGTATGGTATGCATATCAGCACATCTAAGCTAACAACTCAGAGGATGGACATGACACGGGAGCCTTTTAACTTGAATATTCAGAATGTGGCTCTGCAGTAACATCAGAAGGTCAGGTACCTAGGCAGCATTTTCTCAGATGGCGGAAAGGGTGGCATCAAAATTTAGACAAAATGCGAGAGCAGTAGCAGGAATTACTTAAATGTTGTCACTGCTCAAACATCCTCAGATTAATCTGGTAATGAAACAGCAACTGATCAACAGCATCTTTCTACCAAAAATTAATATATTATTGGTGGTGAGGCATGAAGAACATCTGAAGAACAAAATCTGGAAAACCATGAATTACAAAAATTTGTTTATGACCTGAATATCAGAGGAAGTGCAGTAAAACTGAATATCAGAGGAAGTGCAGGAAGTGAAGTAAAACTGAATATAAAAGGAAGTGCAGTAAAACTGAATATCAAAATGCACTGAAAAAAAAAAAAAAGAGAAAATATGTAACAGATGAAATTCATTTTGTTTTCTAAATACTTTTACTTAAGCCAGGCAAACAAACAGAGCCTGACTACTTGTCAACATTTTGAAGATGACGCTTACATTTTCACACTATCCAGAATTTTCATTGATATTTAAATATCTTGTTTCCAATTATTCTTTCAGCTTATTTAACTTTCTTTTATGTACTGTTTTTAAGTTTTGGTGAAGACCTTTAATGAAGATACTGATATAGTTTAACTGCCAGTAAACTCTGCCTTTCAAGGTTTGTTTTGTTTCTCATTCCCCATGTTTTTGACTACACAATTTACTTTGGTCAACAAATACAAAAAATGAACAGACAAATAGTCATGCAGATCAATGATGAAAATTGCTAACCCTGTCTTTATAAAATCAGCTACCATGGTTGTGAATTTTTTCTTCAATAACTCATCTTTGCGATTCCATCTGGTGCTGTCCACCTGAGAGAGTAGAAAGAAGGTTAAAGTACAACATACAGCTTTGATATGTATATCACTTTTAGGCTGGATAACCATGCTGGATATACAGTAAACCCTCCCCTCGATGTAATGGATTTCAGATTGAATAAATCGAACAAATGATAATGCTTAATGTACATTGTTTTAATAAGTGTGTGGAAGTCTTGTTTTGTTTCAATTTCAGTCTGCCTTGAGTTATTGTATAGAGGGCTGGATTGGAAAGAGGCCAGGAAAAAGACGGCGGATAGAGCAGTGTGGCGTTCTCTTTGGCAAACCTCTACACCTCACGGTAGAAGAGGAGCGACTAAGTAAATAAGTAAGCCTTGAGTTATTGTGAGGTCCGGATAAATACATAGTGGTTCTGTGATTTCTAGACTGAAACTTCATTAATATCTCCTTTTGTTTTTTCTCTTTTTTTTTTCTTCATATTTTTTAATTCCCCAAAATAGTGTGCATTGCACTATGTTTTTATTTTTGCGCCTGTCGGTCCAGTGTATATGACTTCGACATGTCCTTACTGAAGAGGAAACTGTGGACAAGGTTCTATGTGGCAAGGCAAGGGAAAAAGAATAAGACATTGATTGAGAAAGAGCAAATTCCAACAGCACAACCTATACTGTTTGAATAGGAACATCTGACCCTAACATTTTCGTTGCTATGAACATTTTTGGAAGTTCAGGCAATCATAATAATGAAACATAAGAGTGACAAGGAAATGAAGCTTGACTTTTTCTTTCATCGAACTACACCAACTGCTTGTAAATCACAACTGTTTATAAGCAAACATAACACTAGGGCCTCCTTTTGTGAAAATTTCAGAAGACTTGGAAACAAGATTCTCCTTCCCCTTGTAGTACTTAATCAAAACTAATGTTCTACTAGGTCATGACAAAATGCTCTTCAACTACACTGTTCTGTATATTATATTAACACTTTTCTAACATCAAGTCACATTCTATATACTTGTTTTGTTCTGCTGCCTGTGCTCTTCTGTATCATATATTTTCTAGATGCTGTTTCACATGATAGCTTTTGAATATTGTGACTTTAAATGTACCTTGATGTCCTTGTTCCTGAGGGATTCCACATTGAAATATCTGTAGTTACATGTTTACCTTGTGGAAGCCAAAGACACAGCAGTGAATGAGCTGATCACTGCCAGCGACTTATAGTTGCCAGCCAGCAGTCATTGCCAGCCATGCCCACGACAGCTGACGACAGCCAGCCACAGCCAGCCAACAGACGGCCAACGACAGCCAGCCAACAGACAGCCAACGACAGCCAACAGACAGCCAACGACAGCCACAGCCAGCCAACAGCCAGCCAACGACAGCCAGCCACAGCCAGCCAACAGACAGCCAACAGATCGCCACAGCCAGCCAGCCACAGCCAGCCGACAGACAGCCAGCCAGCCACAGCCACAGCCAGCCAGCCAACAGACAGCCAGCCAGATAGACAGACAGACAGCCACAGCCAGCCAACAGATAGCCACAGCCAGCCAACGACAGCCAACAGACAACCAACAGCCAGCCAACGATAGCCAACGACAGCCAGCCACAGCCAGCCACAGCCACCCAACAGACAGCCAGCCAGCGACAGCCAGCCAGCGCCAGCCAGCCCCAGCCAGCCAGCCACAGCCAGCCAGACAGACAGCCAGCCAGCCCACAAACAGCCAGCCGACAGACAGCCAGCCAGCCGACAGACAGACCGACAAACAGCGCCAGCCAACAGACCGCCAGCCGCCACAGCCGACAGCTAGCCGCCACAGCCGACAGCCAGTCCACAGCCGACAGTACCCACAGCCGACAGTAGCCACAGCCGACAGTAGCCACAGCCGACAGTAGCCACAGCCGACAGTAACCACAGCCGACAGTAGCCACAGCCGACAGTAGCCATGACTTACAGCCGACAGTAGCCATGACTTACAGTCGAGAGTAGCCATGACTTACAGCCGACAATAGCCATGACTTACAGCCGACAGTAGCCATGACTTACAGCCGACAGTAGCCATGACTTACAGCCGACAGTAGCCACGACTTACAGCCGACAGTAGCCACGACTTACAGCCGACAGTAACCACGACTTACAGCCGACAGTAGCCACGACTTACAGCCGACAGTAGCCACGACTTACAGCCGACAGTAGCTACAACTTACAGCCGACAGTAGCCACAACTTACAGCCGACAGTAGCCACGACTTACAGCCGACAGTAGCCACGACTTACAGCCGATAGTAGCCACGACGTACAGCCGACAGTAGCCACGACTCACAGCCGACAGTAGCCACGACTTACAGCCGACAGTAGCCACGACTTACAACCGACAGTAGCCACGACTTACAGACGACAGTAGCCACGACTTACAGCCGACAGTAGCCACGACTTACAGCCGACAGTAGCCACGACTTATAGCCGACAGTAGCCACGACTTACAGCCGACAGTAGCCACGACTTACAGCCGACAGTAGCCACGACTTACAGCCGACAGTAGCCACGACTCCCAGCTGACAGTAGCCACGACTTACAGCTGACAGTAGCCACGACTTACAGCCGACAGTAGCCACGACTTACAGCCGACAGTAGCCACGACTTACAGCCGACAGTAGCCATGACTTACAGCCGACAGTAGCCACGACTTACAGCCGATAGTAGCCACGACTTACAGCCGACAGTAGCAATGACTTACAGCTGACAGTAGCCATGACTTACAGCTGACAGTAGTCATGACTTATAGCTGACAGCAGTGTAACAGTTACAAAGGGCCAATGAGCTTACTCCAGGGAAGCCCTGAAAATATCATTCGTGGTACAAACACAACTTGAGAACGCTGCCCGAGAGGTTTAGTTCATTAAACAGGGCATTGTACTTAATTCTCAAACAATGCAGTTTAAAACTGTCCAGTCAAAATGGTTCTTTCCCACAAATTCCACGATCTTTAGGTCATCCAGTTGTTTGAAAAACACGGCAGCCGTTCTCCGAGACATGCCTGTTCAAATAAAGTTTGACGCAAATAAACTCTAGAAAGTAAAGTCATTGACCAAAGTGGAGAGCTTAGCATATAAGCTGGGGGAGACAGATCAGAAGGAGCAGAGAAGGGAATTCTACCATGCAGTTTAGCAGGTAGCATAGTAGACAACAGTAAGCTAGATAAAACTACAGAACTTTAGCCAATGAGTGACCAGAATAAAGACATAATTAGAAGCCACCGAAGCAGACCAACACTGAAAGACAACGAGAGACCATGCACATGTAAGAATCTGTCTGATGTGCTGTTCGAGACATTACTAAGACCTGTCTCTCATGACCCGACTTCATTCTCATCAGACGGAAACGTGTTGCTTCAATACGAAGCTGTCGTCTTGGACAACAGGTCGTGACTGTGCCTCGTCCTGACAACCATAGAAACAGAACCACTGTCGTCTGTTATAGAGATGAGCACAGCTGCAGTCGCCGACTTCCTGGTGTTGAGATGAGACAAGAAGCCCAGTAGATATCTGCCTTAAATTGAGACGAGACAAGAGTCTCTGTAGACATCCACGTTGTATAACATAAGGCCATCAGACAAGGACAGATAAAGGAGGCCTGAGAACAAGTAGCTAGACAGCATTACATCAACGCACAGGGGTAGATGGAGAATAGAACAATTGCTTTTTTCAGATCACGTGGGTAAAGTTTAGTACAAGAGCAAGTCCTGTACTAATTGCACGACCCTCTTCAAAGATGTTATAGTTAGAGAAGCACGTGGGTAAAGTCTAGTACAAGAGCAAGTCCTGTACTAATTGCACGACCCTCTTCAAAGATGTTATAGTTAGAGAAGCACGTGGGTAAAGTTTAGTACAAGAGCAAGTCATGTACTAATTGCACGACCCTCTTCAAAGATGTTATAGTTAGAGAAGCACGTGGGTAAAGTTTAGTACAAGAGCAAGTCATGTACTAATTGCACGACCCTCTTCAAAGATGTTATAGTTAGAGAAGCACGTGGGTAAAGTTTAGTACAAGAGCAAGTCCTGTACTAATTGCACGACCCTCTTCAAAGATGTTATAGTTAGAGA
The DNA here is from genome assembly GCA_036924085.1 of Ariolimax columbianus. Lineage (NCBI taxonomy): Eukaryota > Metazoa > Mollusca > Gastropoda > Stylommatophora > Arionidae > Ariolimax > Ariolimax columbianus. The sequence goes on along the minus strand of JAVGWX010000008.1, from coordinate 91,052,548 downwards.
AGCACGTTGGTAAAGTTTAGTACAAGAGCAAGTCCTGTACTAATTGCACGACCCTCTTCAAAGATGTTATAGTTAGAGAAGCACGTGGGTAAAGTTTAGTACAAGAGCAAGTCCTGTACTAATTGCACGACCCTCTTCAAAGATGTTATAGTTAGAGAAGCACGTGGGTAAAGTTTAGTACAAGAGCAAGTCCTGTACTAATTGCACGACCCTCTTCAAAGATGTTATAGTTAGAGAAGCACGTGGGTAAAGTTTAGTACAAGAGCAAGTCCTGTACTAATTGCACGACCCTCTTCAAAGATGTTATAGTTAGAGAAGCACGTTGGTAAAGTTTAGTACAAGAGCAAGTCCTGTACTAATTGCACGACCCTCTTCAAAGATGTTATAGTTAGAGAAGCACGTGGGTAAAGTTTAGTACAAGAGCAAGTCATGTACTAATTGCACGACCCTCTTCAAAGATGTTATAGTTAGAGAAGCACGTGGGTAAAGTTTAGTACAAGAGCAAGTCATGTACTAATTGCACGACCCTCTTCAAATATGTTATAGTTAGAGAAGCACGTGAGTAAAGTTTAGTACAAGAGCAAGTCCTGTACTAATTGCACGACCCTCTTCAAAGATGTTATAGTTAGAGAAGCACGTGGGTAAAGTTTAGTGCAAGAGCAAGTCATGTACTAATTGCACGACCCTCTTCAAAGATGTTATAGTTAGAGAAGCACGTGGGTAAAGTTTAGTACAAGAGCAAGTCCTGTACTAATTGCACGACCCTCTTCAAAGATGTTATAGTTAGAGAAGCACGTGGGTAAAGTTTAGTACAAGAGCAAGTCCTGTACTAATTGCACGACCCTCTTCAAAGATGTTATAGTTAGAGAAGCACGTGGGTAAAGTTTAGTACAAGAGCAAGTCCTGTACTAATTGCACGACCCTCTTCAAAGATGTTATAGTTAGAGAAGCACGTGGGTAAAGTTTAGTACAAGAGCAAGTCCTGTACTAATTGCACGACCCTCTTCAAAGATGTTATAGTTAGAGAAGCACGTGGGTAAAGTTTAGTACAAGAGCAAGTCCTGTACTAATTGCACGACCCTCTTCAAAGATGTTATAGTTAGAGAAGCACGTGGGTAAAGTTTAGTACAAGAGCAAGTCCTGTACTAATTGCACGACCCTCTTCAAAGATGTTATAGTTAGAGAAGCACGTTGGTAAAGTTTAGTACAAGAGCAAGTCCTGCACTAATTGCACGACCCTCTTCAAAGATGTTATAGTTAGAGAAGCACGTGGGTAAAGTTTAGTACAAGAGCAAGTCCTGTACTAATTGCACGACCCTCTTCAAAGATGTTATAGTTAGAGAAGCACGTGGGTAAAGTTTAGTACAAGAGCAAGTCCTGTACTAATTGCACGACCCTCTTCAAAGATGTTATAGTTAGAGAAGCACGTGGGTAAAGTTTAGTACAAGAGCAAGTCCTGTACTAATTGCACGACCCTCTTCAAAGATGTTATAGTTAGAGAAGCACGTGGGTAAAGTTTAGTACAAGAGCAAGTCCTGTACTAATTGCACGACCCTCTTCAAAGATGTTATAGTTAGAGAAGCACGTGGGTAAAGTTTAGTACAAGAGCAAGTCCTGTACTAATTGCACGACCCTCTTCAAAGATGTTATAGTTAGAGAAGCACGTGGGTAAAGTTTAGTACAAGAGCAAGTCCTGTACTAATTGCACGACCCTCTTCAAAGATGTTATAGTTAGAGAAGCACGTTGGTAAAGTTTAGTACAAGAGCAAGTCCTGTACTAATTGCACGACCCTCTTCAAAGATGTTATAGTTAGAGAAGCACGTGGGTAAAGTTTAGTACAAGAGCAAGTCCTGTACTAATTGCACGACCCTCTTCAAAGATGTTATAGTTAGAGAAGCACGTGGGTAAAGTTTAGTACAAGAGCAAGTCATGTACTAATTGCACGACCCTCTTCAAAGATGTTATAGTTAGAGAAGCACGTGGGTAAAGTTTAGTACAAGAGCAAGTCATGTACTAATTGCACGACCCTCTTCAAATATGTTATAGTTAGAGAAGCACGTGAGTAAAGTTTAGTACAAGAGCAAGTCCTGTACTAATTGCACGACCCTCTTCAAAGATGTTATAGTTAGAGAAGCACGTGGGTAAAGTTTAGTGCAAGAGCAAGTCATGTACTAATTGCACGACCCTCTTCAAAGATGTTATAGTTAGAGAAGCACGTGGGTAAAGTTTAGTACAAGAGCAAGTCCTGTACTAATTGCACGACCCTCTTCAAAGATGTTATAGTTAGAGAAGCACGTGGGTAAAGTTTAGTACAAGAGCAAGTCCTGTACTAATTGCACGACCCTCTTCAAAGATGTTATAGTTAGAGAAGCACGTGGGTAAAGTTTAGTACAAGAGCAAGTCCTGTACTAATTGCACGACCCTCTTCAAAGATGTTATAGTTAGAGAAGCACGTGGGTAAAGTTTAGTACAAGAGCAAGTCCTGTACTAATTGCACGACCCTCTTCAAAGATGTTATAGTTAGAGAAGCACGTGGGTAAAGTTTAGTACAAGAGCAAGTCCTGTACTAATTGCACGACCCTCTTCAAAGATGTTATAGTTAGAGAAGCACGTGGGTAAAGTTTAGTACAAGAGCAAGTCCTGTACTAATTGCACGACCCTCTTCAAAGATGTTATAGTTAGAGAAGCACGTGGGTAAAGTTTAGTACAAGAGCAAGTCCTGTACTAATTGCACGACCCTCTTCAAAGATGTTATAGTTAGAGAAGCACGTGGGTAAAGTTTAGTACAAGAGCAAGTCCTGTACTAATTGCACGACCCTCTTCAAAGATGTTATAGTTAGAGAAGCACGTTGGTAAAGTTTAGTACAAGAGCAAGTCCTGTACTAATTGCACGACCCTCTTCAAAGATGTTATAGTTAGAGAAGCACGTGGGTAAAGTTTAGTACAAGAGCAAGTCCTGTACTAATTGCACGACCCTCTTCAAAGATGTTATAGTTAGAGAAGCACGTTGGTAAAGTTTAGTACAAGAGCAAGTCCTGTACTAATTGCACGACCCTCTTCAAAGATGTTATAGTTAGAGAAGCACGTGGGTAAAGTTTAGTACAAGAGCAAGTCCTGTACTAATTGCACGACCCTCTTCAAAGATGTTAGAGAAGCACGTGGGTAAAGTTTAGTACAAGAGCAAGTCCTGTACTAATTGCACGACCCTCTTCAAAGATGTTAGAGAAGCACGTGGGTAAAGTTTAGTACAAGAGCAAGTCCTGTACTAATTGCACGACCCTCTTCAAAGATGTTAGAGAAGCACGTGGGTAAAGTTTAGTACAAGAGCAAGTCCTGTACTAATTGCACGACCCTCTTCAAAGATGTTAGAGAAGTGTGATACCAGTGAGACATTAAAATTAGTTGATGAACAATAAAGAATGATTTACGAGCTTAGTGCATTGATGTGTATGATGTCTGAAGTAAATAATTTTGCTTTTGTTAGAATTGTTAGTGGTTTAATTAAAGTGTGAGTTAAGGAGTGATAGTGGTAAGGAAGAAAGATAGTAAATAATAGGATAGAAATAATGTTAGACCTGCTACATATTAGATTAAATAGTACCATGACCTAGGATAGGTATAGTCAGAACACTGAAAATCTTGGGTGTTGTATACAACCAGTTTCTTGGAGGGTGGTTTTTACCGACATGCGAATCCATGTTAATAGACTCAAACACTGAGTAGAAATCAAGATGCTGAGTAGCGCATGAGCTGCAGTGGTCAGTGACATATAGCTGACTGCTAGCATCAGGGTTAGCAAATAGAGCTGCCAAGACCCTTCTATACCTCGACGTGGTCATCCTCGATAACAGGCTGCAGCAGGGCAGACTGGCTAAGGAGAAGGGATCGAAAGAGGGAATGCTAACCCGATACTCAAATGCTTGAAGTTGGATGTGTTGGACAGAAAGGTGCAAATATCGCAGTCAAGCTGTAAACTACGACAACGCATTCCATTCTCTGGACTACATTCTGCAACTTAAGCCCTTTCAGAGTTTGGTAACGGGAGATGAGAACAAACGAAGCCAAGCCAAACACTAGAGCTAGTAGATCCACCTGAGTTAAGTGCCATATATAGCTGCTTTTAATAAACCCGGGTAAAGGTACAAATAACTTGGGTAGTTTTTTTAAATTAGAATTTTTGTCCGGGCACCGGTCATTAAGCCTACTCTTTTCAATTGCCAAGGAATTTTTAATGTGCTCGACACTGAACACAGAGATCAGGGGAATTTTTACCAGAACAATCACGTGACAAAATCCCGGTCTCCATCGCTATTCGACACGTGACCCATGGCAACCGTGACGGACACTTTACCTCGAGACCACCGAGTCCCCTTATGGTTTTATCTGCATTGTGTCATTAGCCATCTTAACAATGGATATTTTTCAGTCTTCGATGTTAAATATTTTTGTATAGTTAACTTAATCCATATTTGAAGTTTTTGTAGTTAGAATATTCTACAAAATGATGTAGCTAGTCCCACGCCCAACTCTCCTTAATCACCTCTTATATATAGGCACATCGGAATTTACCTATTTCTATTTTTAGAAACAGGTTCCAGTTTAGCCGGTTTTGAACTCAAAATGTGAAATGGCTACTGACCTATCTTAGCGTGACTCTTTAACGGATTATTTTATTTCTAGGTCAATCCCGTGATTTTTGGCCTGTATAAAAGTCAAACACGCTAGTTCAGTGACCCATTTCACCACTGACCACATGTGAACGACATTGTTTTCTAACTTTAGGAATTTCTGAGCTATTGACAAATACACGTAAGTTTGCATTCTAGTTCGTGTGAATTATAATTGTTTTTAATACATAATGTCTATTTATTTAAATTCTGCATCCACTCTCTGTATGTTTTGTTATTTTTTATGTTAGAAAACGGCATTTTAGTCATGTAGTTTGAACTTAGCCGAGGCTAGTAATTTGTCCACACTGATCATTTCATGACGTCCGCCATTTCTGTCGTCTTTCGCTGCAGTTCTGATTACAATTAATCAATATAAGTAACTTATTACATAAGTAATTTTAAACCTGATCATACTCGTATTATTTTAGTGAATTGTATCACTACCATCAGGTTCTGCATTTATTTTGAATAAATATTGCGTATACTTATAATACCTAGTTAATGATAATCTGGCAATTTAAGAACCAAATATTTCTAGTTCTACTCATTATTACTGTACTCAATGGCAGATTAGTATGGTTATACCAACTGAAATAATCCATTCTAATACATAATGTCTATTTATTTAAATTCTGCATCCACTCTCTGTATGTTTTGTTATTTGTTATGTTAGAAAACGGCATTTTAGTCATGTAGTTTGAACTTAGCAGAGGCTAGTAATTTCACCAAACTGATTATTTCATGACGTCCGCCATTTTTGTTGTCCTTCACAATCAGCGGTTCTGATTACGATTAATCAAGTAACTCAGTACATTAATAACTTTAAATACGATTTTATATTGCTTCAAATAATATTTGGTTCAAACTTTAACCTGTGTGTCTTGCAAATTTGTTTTAAAATTATTATATTGAACATTTTTTCAGAAATTCTAAGATCTACTGATCATGGCAAACAAGAAGTCAGCTGTTGACCTGAAGGCACATTTGGCATGCTTTGATCCAGTGTATCCACTCAGGAAAGGATACATTGCACGGCTGATAGGAGAAACAAGAGATATCAAAATCATTGCTCTGATACGTAAAGTCAAGGCGCTTCTTCCGACCACGTGTATAGAACAGGATAAGTGTGTAGATGAGATAAAGCTCAGCTGGGCTTTAAAGATCTTGCAAAAAGAGCTCAAGTTGAAGAAATACAATTTGAGTACACACTGGGACTCACTTGTACATCTTTTTCAGCAGCAATTTCCTATACATTTTAAAGATGTGTCTAATACTGTTGTTTTGTTGCAGCCACAAGAGATTTCCTCTTCTACCGAAGTATCAAGTGTGTCAACTGCAACGATTGGGACACCATCCCCACCAATAAACAAGAAGTGTTTTGCTGATCTGAAAGCACATTTAGCGCGCTTTGGGCCAGTGTATCCACTCAAGAAAGGATACATTGTGCAGCTTTTTGTGGAAACACGAGATCCCTCAATTACTGCTTTGATATGGAAAATCAAGACACTTATTCCAACCACATCTGCAGAACAGGATAAGCGTGTTGATGAGATAAAGCTCTACAATGATCTGCATGCCTTGAAAAAAAATCTGAAGTTGAAGAAAAATAATTTGAGCAGCAACTGGGACTCACTTGTACTACTTTGTCAGCAGCCCTTTCCTGTATATTTTAAAGATGCCGCTAATACAATTGTTTTGTTTCAGACACAAGAGATTGCCTCACCTACTGATGTATCAACTGTTTCAGCTGCAATGGTTGGGCCCCCATCCCCAAAGAAACTTCGTTATGATTGTCATAACTGTGTTACCAAGCAGCGCACACTCAATAATTTGAGAGAGACCATTGTCACATTGCGCAGGAGTTTGTTTGATCAGAAAAAACATCATGCGCAAGAACTGGCACGTTTTGCTCCAAAGGTCAATCAGACCATTCGCAGGAAGGTAAGAAGCCTAAGCTCTTCGAAAGCCAAATGCAAGAGTGCTTTGAGGAGTTACAAAATGGTGAAGAATTCTTTAGAGAAGTTGAAGGTGAAATGTAATGCATTGAACGAGAAGCTGCGAGATTATGAGTTGAGACATGACAGCATCCAGAAACAGCTTGAAAAGAAAGATAAGGATTTTAAATTATTGCAGAATAAGTTTGCTCTTTTCCAGCGTCAGTCTAAGGTGCACAAGAAACAAGTGAAAAGACAACATGAACGTCAGGTTGCTCACGCTAGAAAGAACTTGAGCTACCTAGAAGCATCCCATGAGAATCAGATGTCCATGTTACAAGAAAAGATAGATGACATCAACAACGAGGTTATACAGGTAAAGGTAGATGGTAAGACGTATGACCATGTATTCAGGAAATGCATGTATAAAAGTTTGATATGTAATGTCAGTGTTCAGCATTGTTGTGATATCCTTCACTATGGGGTATTCCTTCTGTGTGGTAAACAAATTTCAAGCAGACCTGACCTGTTCCATCCACTATAGCACAGATAGCTTATGAAATAGGTGTTCTGTCTCAAATTAAGACTGGATATATATTGCATGAGTCATCTTGCACTACTCTGTCATGGGATGCCACAAGTTTAAAAGGATCTCATATCAATGAAGTCCATGTGACTACTAATGTGAAAGACTCTTTATTTCAGACATTTGTCCTGGATATAGGTATGCTTCATGGAGGAACAACAAGTGATTACTATAAGCACGTCAGTCAAGCTTTACTTGATGTCATCCAGACATATTGTGTGTATCGTAATCTGTCAGAGATTGATGCTGTCAATGTCAAGAAAAGTGTTTTTAAAACCATTAAGAGCACAATCACCGACAGAGCACCGGTTAATCACTGTGTTGTCGAGGAAATGTCTTAATTTGTCAAATAGTAAAAGAAAAAGAAACATGCAACAACAAAATGCTGCACGACAAAAACAATTAACATATCAGACTTACCCAATAAAGACTGTAAATCCATATGTTTTGCTGTTTGTGACACTTGTTTAGAAAATACATCCATTTATGAATTAAACTGCATTTTATACGTGCCTCTTGTTATATTTGTATATTTTTTTTTCTGTTTATTAAATTGATTAGTTGTTTCCAAATTTCCTGATATTTCAGCTTGTGTACTGAAAAATTGAATGATGTTCAGCTATGTGCATCAACTTTGGTTTTAACAGCAACACAAAGAAAACAAGTAATGTTTGGAGATGCCACATTTGACTAATCAACTGCAGCTTGTAAGTATGTTCCAGGGGGCCTTCTGTAAGTATATTCTTTTTATTTTTAACATTCATTTTAATTTCTAACAACTATGCATGTTTATTAACCTTGTAAACAAATTTTCGAGTAAAATTTGTGTAATAATTTGTTCTGTATACTATTTCTCCAAGCATTTTAATCAAATAACAGCAAACAATGAATATATTAATGCTATTCTCAAAAAGACGATCAAAACGATATATTATATGTAGTGTATCATGAAGAAAACAAATATTACAACATTATTTTAGTTGAAAATTATGCAAATGAGGTCGCCATTTTGAATATTAATTAGTCCGTGCCTTTTTGAAAAGTCATGCAATTACCTTCATCGGTTGTATTTTGTTCTCCCGAATACAAAAATGTATGGTTTTACAGGTGTTCAATCACGAATAGCTGAGATAATCAATATATTGTCAACTGCACCTCCTTTTTGGAATCAACTTTGCCCAAGTCCCTAGTCTATATTTTTCTCTATAGCCCTATTGCGATTTTTTAAATAGAAAAAAAATCATAACTATTTTCAGGAAAGACATAGAGACATGGTTGATATATCATTGGATTGCATTTTTCTTGGGCATTCTAACAGTTGTATTTGTAATGCTGTAGAATCAATTTGACCTGCTAAGCATATAAGACTTATATGCTTAGCAGGTTGACAGTGTTATTCTTTGCTTCCCTTTTGGGCTTCTGCAACACTCCAATGAAGACAAATCAGTGTTCATATTCCCAAATATAAGGATCTGACAGATTAGAACACACAAACTGGGGTTGAACTCTGAGAACAAAGAAGAGTTGTGGGGCCTGGGGGTCATCTGGAGTCCACAGAACTCTCGAGAACAAAGAAGAATTGTGGGGCCATTGGGGTCATCTGGAGTCCACAGAACTCTTGAGAACAAAGAAAAGTCTTGTGGAGCTTGGGACCAAATCTAGACCTTTTAATTGAGGGTTTTCCCCCACAGTTTAATAAATATTCTTTATTCACAAATTACTTGAATATCAGAGTACCCTAAGTCTCCAACATAGGCATAAAGTACTTAATGCCATTTGCCACATCAGATTTAGTGTTGTCAGAATTGTGATCAAAATTATCCTGTTAACCCAACATTCAAAAGAATATGTAAAACAGCATCAACAATAACATGTTGTGGGAGTGATATCGTTATTCTGATTCCTTACAATGCAACAACCCATTTTACTAATAATAACGCAATATCGTTATTTCTTTGATTGAAATGTAGAATACTAGAAATGTGTGAATGTTTTTAATTGTACAACGAGTTGAATGAGAAAGTAAAGAGCAGTGGCAAATTATCATTGGCTTCAGAGGATCCGTGATCTGAAGGAGGTGTTGAGAAAATCTTTTCCCTGTACCAAAGATGATATATATTTGAGACAAAGGCTCTAAGGAAAGAAAATATAAAGACTGTCAAAGGACAAAAACAAACTGGTTTCAGAAAACATAGGTCCTGCATGGACTAGATCTTTGATGCAGAGAACAATTTTATTTATAACATGGTCATGAGTTTTTCCTTTGATGTTGAATATGATGAGTCCTGAACAATATTAACAAATAAAATACGTAACATCGAAGAGACACTAATTACAACAAATTCTGACCTTAACGGGTAATAATTTTATCATAGTTTTTATGTCAAGGTCAAACAGGTACAGGAGGTCCAAGCCATGTATCATCCCTTTGTAAGGTGCCAGAAGCCATTGAGGCGAGTGGACTAATTGAAACAGGTACACCTGCAGATGAAAAAGTGCATGCGTGTATATACTTGTGTAATGTGAAAGGTGAAATTGGAAGAGGCTAAGGGAGGGTGGGGTGTTTGCATAAATATATAGGTCTTAAGTTGATTTCTGCAGAAATCAATAGCGCCCGCCTCAATAGCGCCCGCCTCCGTGTTTAGTCAGCGCCCGCCTCCGTGTTTAGTCAGCGCCCGCCTCCATGTTTAGTCAGCGCCCGCCTCCGTGTTTAGTCAGCGCCCGCCTCCGTGTTTAGTCAGCGCCCGCCTCCGCGTTTAGTCAGCGCCCGCCTCCGTGTTTAGTCAGCGCCCGCCTCCGCGTTTAGTCAGCGCCCGCCTCCGTGTTTAGTCAGCGCCCGCCTCCGTATTTAGTCAGCGCCCGCCTCCACGTTTAGTCAGCGCCCGCCTCCGTGTTTAGTCAGCGCCCGCCTCCGTGTTGAGTCAGCGCCCGCCTCCGTGTTGAGTCAGCGCCCGCCTCCGTGTTTAGTCAGCGCCCGCCTCCGTGTTTAATCAGCGCCCGCCTCCTTGTTTAATCAGCGCCCGCCTCCGTGTTTAATCAGCGCCAGTAATAAGCAAAAAAAGGAAGTATGAATCAACCGTATGTTACAACTCAAAGACCCAAACTAAATCTTCCACGACAATCGCCATCCCCGAATACTTTGAAAAATGAAAGCTGAGCCTGTTTTAGCAATATTTCAGTGAAAATATACTCCAAATTAAAATAAGGCAAGAATGCGGCAGTGCTGTTAATACATAATGTAAAAAACAAGTGAACAGAATTATAAATGAGTATGGTCAGACAGCACAGAGAAAAAAAAAAACCAAGCCAATAGACCATCAGGGACAACGAACAACAGTAATTGATGTTCGTCGATCACATGTGATGGAGACCACTATCACTATCTTTGTTCAGCAGCCTGGACAGTGTTTTCTCTTACTGTGTCCACTGAAATGGGTGACTTGTGCTGTGATTTTTAAAGTGAGGAAGAAACTGCATCTTTTGTCAACCTCATTCTCACGTCCTGAGCTACCTTTGGCCAGTGGCAAGACAATATTTAGACTGGAGATAGCACAGGATGCAGATTTTTACCTCAGTTTACTCCCAAAACCCTTCTCGTAAACTGATATCCTGCAAGGCAACGGAGGGGGGTGACATCTATCAGTGTGTGTCTTGCCTTTCCCATTACGGTAAGAGGTTGTAGGCATATCAGCGTCTGAGTTATGTGTTGGACATCTCTCCCAGGCAACATATTATAGTCCTGTGTTTACATTTCAGTCACACCAACACCGACACTGTCTGCAGCTAGGGTAAAGGGCACCAATCTTGTAAAGTTCAGCCACGTACACTAGACACAGGTTTAACCGTAGTACTAATTCATATAGCTGATGTCTAGACCAGAATCATCGGAGGGAAGAAAATACAAAAAATGAACGAATTAACTAGTCCAAATGGAAAACGACACGTTTCCGTGAACACAAGTATAAACCGTCGACTATTGTAAATTCTAGGCTAATCTGTGGCCCAGCAGTGTCTATAATGAACTACTTCCTCATTCGTCTTCAGACCTCAACTTCAATGACTAACAAAAGCAGCAGTCGACTCAGGGCTCTCTACGCTTCCGTACAGCTTCTCGTGGAAGGACACTGGCTGTTGCCAAATGCTACTTCTTTTGTTTGTATACAGTAGACAGGACTGCAAAATATGTTCTGCCTTCATGGGGGCTGTGCCGCAGGCACAAAGGTCCGTAGTGCCAATCTTGAACTTGTACAGATGGCATCTAAGTCTGTTGTGACCCGTGTGTAGCCGGAGAATTATCACCTGGTCTCGCCTGGTGAGTTGATGGTAGGCATTTTCTATGTGGCCAGGATGGTCTTTTTTCCATTTTGCATTCTACATTGCCCTAATGAATGCTTTTGTCTCATATGTGATTTCTGTATCACTCTGCTGCAGCATTCCTCCCTCTCTGGCGAGTCTGTCCGCCTCCTCGTTGCCTGGAATGTTGCAGTGGGCTGGTATCCACTGGACTGCTTTTTTTTTTTGAAGCACTGGGACAGGCGATCGACTGAGTCTGCCAGAGCACCGAGTTCATTTTTGTGCTGGTTCTTGAGCGCCATTAAAACTGCGAGGGCATCTGAAAATGACCACTTGCTTTTCTGCCTGCTCTTAATGGTCTAAGGGTTTCAGCTGCCTGTCTCAGGGCACTGGCTTCGGCACTGAAGTTGCTGCAGCGTCTCCCAGTGGCAAATGCTGAGTTTACTTCCCTGCTTTTTAGTTTTATAGTGATGCCTCCTCCCGTTTCCAATTGCATCTTCAGCTGAGCCATCCGTATAGGCATGTATCCAGGCTGTTGGTGCGAATTTTTGGTTGATGTAATTTGTAACAAACTATAATGAACTAAAACACAAGAGCAATGTTATACCCGCAGCCGGTATGGCGCCATCTTTGCTGCTCTTTTCACAACAATAATTAACTAACGAAAAAAAGAAAAAATGATTAAGGGATTAATACATAAATGGGGAATGTCAATTTATAGGGATGAAAGGGGTATTTAAATGAGAAAAAGTTTGATCACTCCTTGCAAGAAGGCGGCAGGAACCCAAATGAAGGCTGCAGGAACCCAAATGACAAAGGTAGAATGAAATGGCTAAGAGGATATAAGAAGTGGAAAAAGGCTGGTTAAGCCAGTGGCAGCCAGATACGGAAAAACCAAAAGATAATACACGTAGAGAGAAAAGAGGGTAGGCAGATAGATGGAGGCAGGTATGAAATGAGGATGCATATGGTTGATTCATATTTCCTTTTTTGCTTATTACTGCTATAAATATAGGGATCACCGTCTTTTTTTTCAATTTTCAACCTTTACAGTGCAGACCAAGAAATATACACAAAAAACATTTATGTATTAATTCATTTTTTGATTCGTTAATTTTTGTTGTTGGTCGTCCCTGATGAAGACCTATTGGTTATAATGTAGGTGTCATATGTGTTTTCGTCTCGGTGCTGTTATTTGACCATATCCATTTTAAATGTTTTTCATGTTTTTTTTTACATGTAAAAATATGCTTACTTCTTTGGATAATGTTTAAACTTAAGCTGTTGCAGTTAATGATTCTAGTGATTATGATGATGATAGCCACTTACCCTACTGTCCTCTGAAGAATGTCCAACAGCGGCAGCAGTTGCATATTGCAGAGTTCTAATTTGGAAGACAGCGTCGGCACAAAAGTCAGTGATGGGACTGAACTCATAATTATTCTCATAGTACTCTATTATTTTCAGAGCCACTTCCTGACTAACTTGGCCAAACACTGGCGTTAGGAACATATTTATGGCGTTATAGAACATGATCTGGGGTGTCAAAAACTTTCTCACTTCTGGATATGTAGATAGCATCTGATCATTCATGACAGTAAAAATGCCTCCCTCGTTTTGGTTTAGTCCCAGCAGATAATCTCTATGAAAGAACTTGATAGACTTGAGATAATCCTCATCTGAGAATAGCTCTTCTATGTTTTTGTGAAAGAGATCTCCATACAAGACTGGCTGAAGGTTAGGAATGTCTTGTGTACCATTTTGTGAGAACCTCAGAGCAGGCACTTGTCTCAGGCAGTTGACCATGTCATCAAACTCAGGCTCAGTAACAGGATCAGCCTGGCCATGTCCTAGACAACTCATCTGCCTGCCTAGCTTGATGGCTTGTGGTCTTGGATTTGTGATCAGGACAGAGTTCCTGGTTCCCGTAGTCCCGCTCTGACAGTAAGCTCTAGCAAACAAGTCTCGTGAGCTGGGCACCAGGGTCAGTAGAGAAGTATCAAATGCTCCTGCAGAACCTCCACCAATCTAAAGAAAAGTGAAAAGGGAAAAGCAGTCCACAGTTATAACATGTCTCAGACATCCTGGAGCATGCTAAAGGCTCACCCATTCTGAAATTCTATGACCACACAGTCTTCCGTACCAAAATAATTGTGTGTCCAGCTATCACTTGGTTGGGTGTAGCTTTGTTGTTTTTTATGGACCCAAAAAGGACCTTGATGCTGGTTTGTGAGTTTGGTGGGCAATTAATGAATTTGCACAAACCTCACGGAGGTTACTGTTCCATTTTATGGCAGCATTATTGGCAGTTCCTAGCTCTGATTCACAGAAAGCAATGCTAGTCATCTCTTTACTCAATACACAAAGAGAATAATCTCCCTATAGGACAGACGTGTGCCCTCTAACCATGTGCCAGAACGAACAGGAATGTCCTGCTGACATGTGCGACCATCTCTAAACGATCTTGGTGAACTGTGAGAGACATAACAAGTCATGACACGTTGTTTAGTATACAGTCCGACGGTGCATATAATTCGTCTTTCCTGCGAAAACTGCACACAAAGTTATTTTCTTGCGGTGCAAGAAATCCATCTTCCACGTACGGAGTTAGATCTGAAAATGACATTGGTATACCACACGACTTAAAAATATGGTGCTTCGTGTGGCTACATTCTACTAAATTTGACCTATTATAATCCGTGGGTAAATTAACACACAAGTACCCATGTGGCGATAAACTCGGTAGATTACTCTAGCTTGGCCACAGTTTCTGTGTCACCCGTGCCTTGCACGTGGTGATCGGTGGTCGCCGCTTGTGGATTCAGTGGGAAAATGCGTCGACTGATGATGTAACGGACCCACACTACAATTAGCCCATCTATTATGTAGCAAGTGGTTGTGACAATTCACGAACGCTACAGTGTGCACATATGTAGGTGTGCACAAATGTAGGTGTGTAGATATGTACGTATGAGTATATATATGTGGACATTTTAAGCTACACTTGTGTATGTATATATAGGTTTATATATGTATATCCCTTCTGCGGGCATCCTCACCACTATATATTTACACTTAATATAATTATACTACTACTACATCAACCTTATTTATCTATAATTATTTAATCAAGTATCTACCTTTCTATTGTTCTTCTGTTCCTGAGCCTACCACACATTCAACACCTAATTGACTGTGAGAGCTAGAGGGCACAGGTGAGACGAGGGATCTACAAGGTGACACACAAATCAGCGAATCGCTTACAAGTTGGAGTACATGGCTGCGATGGAAAAAATATATGAGAGCGGGCAAAACCTGATACACCAAGACCAGACGGAAGAAAGTCAACACAAGTGGGCCTCACAATAGAAGGAAGACCCTTTTCAATTAATTTATATTGTACTCTTAATCCTTATGTATCAAGTATATTGTTTGTCATATTTCCCAATCATTCCATTTCATTCATTCTCGTTGTACACCCCACTACACTGTTATCTTCACAATTGTGCATAAAATGTATGATAGGGTTTTATATTTTTTTTAAAAATAATTTTAAAAAAATTTTAAAAATTTTAAATATATTTTTTTTAAGGGGGGGGGGGGGGGGGGGGGGGATATATATTTGTAAATCAGGAAATAAATAAAGAGATCCGAATCAAGTATGAAGGAAAATAAATATACTCAATCCCAAAATGGTCCCAGGAAAACAATTGTGCATATTTATGCAAATTACCTACGGCGGACAACTAGGATCATCAAAAGCGAGAAACAACGGGAGGAACATCACGGAAACACCAGGTTAGGTACAAACAGATACACACACGCATCCAAGCACTGGTTTATGCGTCTTAATATCGCCCAAATTGACTACGGTCTGGGGTGGAATAGGCGTGCCTCCGCCAGTAGAAACTAGTGAGGCAAACACATAAAATTTAAAAACAATTAAAAAATAAAGTTATAACATAATTTGGTTAATAGTCTATCCAGAGAAATGTAGATACAGAAGTCTAATTAGGCCATCATTGAAAGTTCACATGTTTTTAAATCTGTTGGAGAGTGGAAACATTTTAAATTATAATGAAAAGATGTAATTATTTTTGAAATTTCAAATTCATTTTAAAGTGATTGTATGTGCACACAAGAAGAAACAGTCAATGGAATAATTATATCAATTCTGATATTTTTTACATGTGACCTACTTACATAACAGTCACTGTTGTATTGTGAGACAGATTAATTGAACAGAATATTTCAGAACTGCAGTCAAAGAGGTTCTACAGTTTTCTCATCTTGACAACTTTCAAACAATTTTTTAAAAAAGGGTACAGCAAGCAGTGCAGTCATTTAGAAGATGATTCTAAACATATAAGAACAAACAGTCTTGATCAAATTTGAACAGAGTTAATATTGATGACTTTTAAACATCATTCACCTAGGAAACTTTCCAACTTCTGACAATATATTAGCCACCCAAGGATATAACTTACTGTAACTTCACTAGGATCTCCTCCAAAGTTTAAAATATTCTCTTTAACCCAAACCAAAGACTGCAACTGATCTTTAAGGTGAAAGTTGCCTTCACAGCTAGGAGTCATTGTACTCAGGAGTCCAAGGTAGCCAAGACGGTATGCGACAGTGACCACTATAACATTGTGTTCTGTTACCAGTGTCCCAGGCAAGTAGGTGTTGGGAAATCCATTTGCATTACCTCCACCATGGAAAAACACAAATACCTGAAAGTGAAATTCAAGTTTCTCAGTTTCTGTGTTCCAACAAACATTGACAAGTAAATATTATCTCAAAGTAGTAGAAAATTACAACATATGAAGCAATAACAAAATCAGAATTATAACATGAAAAAAATAAAAGAATTATAACATATGAATAAATAACGTAACCAGTGTCAATTTAATTACCAACCGTTTTTTGCTTCAAAAGACCAGCAAATATCCTTAACTATGTCTATACATTGTATTGTCTTCCTGTGTCTTGAAGTATTTAATTGACTTCAGAGTGAGTGTTTAAGTCTGCATTTCTGCCTGAATGCCATTACATCTAGATCTACTCTTCTAGATCTATTATCAGTTTTGATCTCATCCAACTTATTTCTTTCCATTTTTCACAGGATCATTCCTCGTGTCTTTCTCCATGTTTTTGTTTCCGCCTGTTTTTGTAAAGTTTTTCACAGTTGATTTAAATGCCTTCTGTTTTTTTTGTACTACTTGTGATAGAGCTAGGATTTCTTTTCTGGCTGTGCTAAACATTAAAACATTTAATACATGACGTTATGACTTCAACATAGAAAACACTAAAACTTATGTTAACCCTAAAACAAGATAATTCATTTATTTACAAGAGTATGTTACAATAGAGTATGTTACAATAATATAAAAAGAACCAACTAATCTAATCATGACATACACATACACTAACTAACAGAATTTCAGCACGAGTTATTGATGAAGCCCCTACAACTAATTTACCCAGGTTCTCTGACACACAACCTAAACTTGATCTAATCCAATATTGTAACAAATTAATGCTAACTAGCTAACTGTCTATGGCATTCTCGTCAAGCTGTCGGTGTTGATGCATCTGCCACTCTCTGACTGACTGTCTTAAGCTTTAGAACAAGATCTTATATGGGTTAGAATGAGCTCCCACTGGAGGCTTAAGATAAACTCACTCTTGGATCAAATATCAGTTCTCAAGCATTAGGAACGTGTCGCTGTGCATTCACTGGTTGCAGAGAGGAAGGTCGACCTTGCATTTCTCAAGAGAGGCCTGGGTCACTCATAGCTTGTTCTCCATTTTGTAAGTGTCCAGTTTTAGGGAGCACAGTGGAAGAGAGAAGCAGGTAAGGTTCGATCCCGGCAACCACCCAGGACTGTCTTGATGGACGAGAAGGCCACATAATTATGTGCGGTGACATCTTGTTAGTTCTGGTTCTAAATTATTCTGTCTGTTGATGCATCCATGATAACAGTATTCCTTGACCATCACCTCTTTCTCTCCCCAATTTCTTGCTGTTGCTGTGTTTTTTCCGATACGTCTGTTCGTCAATACTTGTCCATCTAATGCGGTGTATGTGATAAAGACACATTAACAAAAATCTGCAGTCTGTATGTGATACCTTTAGTTACATGCCATATCTCAGAGCCATACAGAAGGAAAGACTTTACATGTGTTAAACAGCCTAATCTTATTGTCCGTGGAGAATGCTGTCAAGTCCAAATTGGCAGAAGAGAGATGCACGCAAATCTGCCCCTGTTAACACTTGCATTTACATATTGATTTGTTTCTATACCTTAATATTACTTTACAGACAGATAATTGAAGAAATGCACAATTTTTCCTGACCATTAAATGTTTATGGGGGTCTCTGTTATACTCTGGTTTCTGTTGTCTTGTTCAAACTAATCTGCAATCCCACTTTTACTGCTTCATGTGTTTGTCTTTCTTTCCTTGTATGTTCTGCTGCTTGTGTGACAGCATTTATCAAATATCCATTGTATTCATGTTTTTCTACTCTCTGTTGTCTGCTTATCACCCAGTGCATGGCCATGAGAAAGATGGTTGGATACAGCAGGCATTCATATCTGACCCCAGTTTGAACTGTAAATGAGTCTGATAATTTGCATTTATTTATTATTGTACATGAAGCCTCTTTATAGAAATCGTGAATAGTTCTGATAAACTTATCTAGCAGTCAATAATTGAATATCTTCCAAACTACTGTACTGTCTTTACTATCAAAAGTCTTTTCTAAATCAGTAAGTTCATATGGAGATGTGTCTGCTACTCCCTAGAATACTCTTTGATAATTCTGGGCGTTGCTATTTTTTTATGTGTAAGATCTTCAAGCTCAGAATTATGCCAGTTGTGTTTTCCATCTAAAGTTCCTTATATACTCCACTCGCTATCAGTGTTTGTCGTTGCTATTATAGTTACTTCATGAAGCCAGATTTCATTTGTGGTCAATTTATTAGGTTTTTCTCTTTCCACTTGTTTGCTATGGTCTATTGTTCCCTTATTTTCTTAAAAAGCTACAGTAACATCTATATGGTGGTTCCGGTGTGATTACATCTAGTCCTGCAGCTTTCCCATTGTTTCATAGTTTGAGTACTTGCATGATCTGTTCTGTTGGATTAAAATTGACCTTAGGTGTTCCTTGCTGGTTGTATGTCAGTCTGGGATATTGATAGATTTGTTCAGTGTTTCTTTAAAGTTATTTCACTAATTTGTCTCACTGTTTTTCTTTTCTGCAGATGTTATGTCCTCATTTGTCTTTCACTCGTGTGTTGTGATCCTGTTTTTTCCTTCATAGTATTCTGGTTATGATGTATAATGTATTCTGGTTATGTTGTATAAGGTATTCTGGTTATGTTGTATAAGGTCTTATGATCTTTTCTTGTGGTCTTCTCAGCCTCCTCAGCCATTTTATGTGTTTTCTTGTAACTTGACTTAACGTTTTTATACTGGCTTAGAAGACTCAGAGTCTGTATACAACTAGTTACATTTGCATTACCCTGCACTAAAAACTATGCACATCCAATCTATTTTTAAATGCATTCTTCTGCGTTCATTCTCAATCTCCCGCTACCAAGCCCTGTACAGGTCTTCGTAAGTAGCAGGATGTAGTCCGGAGAACGGAATGCGTTGTGTCGCTAGTTTACAGCTTGGCTGCGATATTTGCACCTTTTGGTCTGACACATCCGTCTTTGGCGGCTTTAAATGCATTAACTGTCCCTGCTACCACTACCTTCTGGGACAATGCATTCCAAGCATTCACCACTCTCTAACTAAAAAACTATTTCCTAATATCCAATCTGGACGTTTCTTTAGTTAATTTGTAGCTATGCTCTCTTGTTCTCGTTGGTGGTTATATTTTGAAAAACTTGTTATAGTCTAATTTAACCATAGACTAATTTAACCTACCCTATGATTATCTTATCAACCTGTATTAAGTCACCTTGAATTCTCTTTTCTAGACACTGCAGGCCAGTTTTTTGTGAGTCTTACCTTTAACTAATTCTGGAATGCCACTATCTGTTCTATTTAAAGAATTTTTGTTTAGTATTTTCATCAGCATTGTTTGTTGGGGTATATCAATATCCGCTTGTTATTTTCTATCCTTTGAGTGAAATCTTGCTGTTATACCTTGTCTATGCTGGATTCTCAAGAATCTGGCCAGTTGTACTGGCATTTTGAATTTTCTGTCACAATTTCTGTATACGTTGTTTATCAAAGTTTTGGTTGCGAGCCCTAACCCAACATCCACAAGCTGGGAGATGGTTGTGACTTTTAGTCTGGCCTCATCCTTGATAACTTGTTTGGTGGGATTGAACTTACCAGGAGCACAAGACTCCTGCTGGCACAGCTCCCAGGATCATCCAAGCACTCAGGCTGTCAAACCACCTCAAAGTAGTCCACACAGAATAGCATTCATAACACATCTCTTTGAACATTGAAGTTGTTCATGTGCATCTGTTAAATTTGTGTTCATCATATACATAATGGACCCAAAGTGTGGCACTAGTAGTCAAGACATAGTAAACCTCTTAGTTTGAAGGGGCAACATGAACTAATCAAACATAGCTACCAAGACCTGATCATGAGTGAAATAGGCCAAAGGTTAGATCTATTAAGATCAACACTTGATACAATTCTAAAGATTAAAGGTCAATTGTTATAAAAAAATATAAAATGCTACACCAATGCCTACTACACTGATTAGATAGTGAGAGTCTAATTAATGATATGGAAAAAAAGGTTTCCTTTTTTTTTTATTGAAGATCAAATCAGCCACAATATTCCTCTAGACTAAGGCCTTTTCTAGGCTAAAGTACTAACTGGTAGATTGAAGGCCGAATGAGGTGAGACATCAGGAGAATAAATAAATTCAGGTCAGCAAAGGCTGGTTCAATAGATTTAAGGCTGGTTATGTTTACAGAAACAAGAATACAGGAAGAAGCTGCAAGTGCAGCCAAGCTACTGCAGAAACTTGTCCTCTAGATTCTTAATTCAATGATACAAAACTCAATAGCCTGTTGCGTTCTTTTTCTCCTCTCATCCTGAAAAGGATATTTTGTTACATTGTTTCATAGTTTTTAGCAAAGGCTGCGATATGTGCTATTCGACCTGATACATTGTGTTTCAGCACTGAATATTTTTTAACCAGGTTTGTCTTCCCTCTCGGATTTCTATTCTATAAGAGCCACCACGTGCACCTGGGTCATGAAGAGCAAGCCCTGACCTTAACACAAACAGTTATGGTTGCTGACTGCTAACATTTTGTTGGTGGCATCCACGCCCCGCCCCACCCAACAAGCCACATTACACGAGCCACATCCTCCACCCAACACGCCACATTACACGTGCCACATCCCCCCAAACCCCCCCCCCCCCCCCCACACACTCCTACAATTAAAAATGATGCAAAAACATGAGTCAAACAAAATTTCATCTGCCCCCCCCCACTTCACATCAACAGCAGACAGAACCTTCTTCAAGTCCCCGCCATCTCGGTCAGCTCTCCGAGTTGTGAACACATTCAGGTAGAGACAGTCTTCCTGACCCAGACCAAACTCGCTAGGCATGATATTCAGCTGAATACAGTACGGCTTGAAGTCTGAGGCATCGTACAAACCATCTGAGGATTGTGGGATAGGATAAGTTCAATTTTATAATTACATCATGTAATGATTGGGGGATAGGATAAGTTCAATGTTATAATTACATCATGTAATAATTGTGAGATAGGACAAGCTTCAAAGTTATTTAAGTGCAGGATATCTGGATTGGATAGGATTATTTTTTTTTAATGTTTCAACATCTGAAGATTTTTTGGTCAAAGGGGCAATAGTGTCAGTTTTACAGACTTAAAATACCATATTACAGATGATAATTGTTTGACAAATGGAGTAAAATAAAGTTCTCGTTCATTTTATCTGATCAACAGACCTATATTTCTAAACTAAACTCATCCTTTAATCACCATCTTTATCCAAACAATTTTACATTCAACTTTCGGGAACAATATAAAAATAGCTAACCTTACCTATAGGAGATGCAGAAACAGGTGACCTAAATCTGAGATCACCTATTGGAGGTTCAGCATAAGGAATACCACGATATGCATTGTATATCTGGCCATTCCTTGCAGTCAATATAGAACCCAGGTATGTTCCTGAAGAGGACTTGACAACTGGACTTGATTCCCAGGCGTAACACACAGTTCCAAGTAATATTGTGGTAAAGAGCATCATCATGGCACCAGTAGAGAATCTTTTCTTGACCAGAAAAACTGGTTATTCTTTTATTTCTGTATCAACTATGGGCTACTGTTTCTATAACTTTCTTCTAGAAGGCTATTCCACAGCTATCAGGTTCTGAATCTGTGTGACTGATAATGATACAATTAGATTACTGCTTGCTGTGAAACAGTAATATATGAATAATAAAGGCATTCAATTAAATATTGACAATAAGAAAACTTCACTATATTGAAAGATTCCCATTTGTAGAATTATGGCAATATGTTTTTTGCAGTTATTTTTGTGGGGTTATAAATCATGGGAAATAACTATAGACATCTTTTTTTCACTTGGCACCTTATGGAGCATAGGGCTATCAATATAGATAGCCTCTAACAGATAATCTGCATCTAAGAAATGTTCTTGCAGGGAAGGTATAGTTTATAGAGAAATTTATTTGACATGATACTGCCCTTTCGACACACAACCTTCTGTAGTTGTCCCTTGCAACATACCAGGGTGCAGTTGTTTTAAAGAGAGCAAGTAGAAACCCTGAGACAGTTAGTTATAAACAAAGAATGTTTGTTAGTGGCCTCTTTTTGCGTGTCCCACTGGTCCATTAACTCAACTCATGTCTCTTGGGGCAATGCGCGTCTGCCATCCGTAGGTACCGTATTCTAATTTTGGGCTGCCTCTTACTTCACTTTCTATTCTATTGTTCCATATACCGCTGTATGTTTTCAGAGTGCAGTTAAATACTTGTCTTGTGATTGTTGTCACAAACTTTTATTATTCCATCAAGTAAGGGACTTCGGGATCCATTTGGGGTGGGGTGTGTATACTAAAACTTATTTTAGTTTTTGTTCAATATGTCACAAGAAACACTCCTACTTCTAGTGATAATTTCACAAGAATCACTCTCTGATGATAAATATGTTACAAGAAACACTGATGATAAATATGTCACAAGAAACTCTCTGATGATAAATATGTTACACGAAACACTCCCTACATCAAGTTGATAAATATGTCACAAGAAACACTCCTACATCTGATGATAAATATGCCACAAGAAACACTCTACATCCCAGATAAATGTCACAACAAACACTGATGATAAATGTCAAGAAACACTCTGATGATAAATATGTCACAAGAAACTCTACATCCGATGATAAATATGCATTACAAGTTACTATCACCATTCAACTTTCCTTACAACTATCAATCCTTAACTCACAACCCTAATTAAAACACTAACAATTATTTTAACTGCAGCAAAAGCAAATGAATGTTTATTACACAAACATACACTTTATAACAAACTAGGCTCGTGAATATTATGTTGTCCACAACCATTAAACTATAGTGTCTCAAGAGTTTCGTGCAAATAGCACATATTTTTCATATATTCTCGCTCCAGGTCCAATCACTTGACCTTTCCTAGATAATGTCCATTCGCAGTTCAATCTCACTCTGTGTTGATACAATACTGTATAGCTAACTTGTTCACTGACAATTTTCTAGTCCTCACTCGTCTGGTGGCCTCCTCCCTCTCAGATTCTGCAACATCTGCCTTAAGAGCCTCTTCACGCCAGGAAAATGATTTCAGCAATTAATTCTAACTCTTCTCCGTCGTCTAGTCAGGAACTATGCGATGACTACAGTGGTTCTTGCATCATGGTGGCTCTCCAACTCAGGTCTACCACTCGGGATGACAGGGGTTCTCGTGTCGATGACAGTGGTTCTGTTACTTTAGTTGTCAGGCTATGAGTAACACCTTTGTTATGGCGTGTTGTCCTGACGACTGCTGCATGTTTAAGCTAACATGTCTTCTGATGAGTATGCATTCAAATGCCACTTCGGGAACTTAGAAGTCAGCGTCACATGTGACAAGGTGCCAGCGTCGAATAAACAGACAACACACCGACAAATGCTTACAAGTGCGTGGTTTAGCTCTTCCTTTTCGGTGATACGTGTCTGCTTTGATGACTTCTGTGTTACTAGAGCTATTCTATCTCTCTGTTCTAACTACTGAACTTCAACCAATGTTTCTCACTGTTCTGGCTTCTTGAGTTATCCTAGCTACTATCTCGAATACTCGGTTTATGTATTTCGGTTGTGTCCATCAAGCCAACCTTTGTCTAGTTTTGGCGTGTGAACTTTTCATGAACTATCTAGCCAACGAAAGAAATGCTATTTTATTTTTGACCTAAAAAAGTCGAGATTTTTCAGTAAAGACTGAGAAAATCCATTTTTGCTGGACAGACTTTAAACGAGCATTGAAGAATTTCAAAAAATGACTGTTCTATTAACTTCATCTCTCGGACAAGGTTCTAAAGTTATGCGTGGGTACCTCGAACTTTTTATCGCTTCCCTGGTCCTGGCTTATTGGACCCCTGTAGCTCTGTTACATATGTCACAAGAAACTACATCTGATGACTAATATTTCACAAGAAACTACATCTGATGACTAATATTTCACAAGAAACTTACATCTGATGACTAATATTTCACAAGAAACTACATCTGATGACTAATATTTCACAAGAAACTACATCTGATGACTAATATTTCACAAGAATCTACATCTGATGACTAATATTTCACAAGAAACTACATCTGATGACTAATATTTCACAAGAAACTACATCTGATGACTAATATTTCACAAGAAACTACATCTGACGACTAATATTTCACAAGAAACTACATCTGATGACTAATATTTCACAAGAAACTACATCTGATGACTAATATTTCACAAGAAACTGCATCTGATGACTAAAATTTCACAAGAAACTACATCTGATGACTAATATTTCACAAGAAACTACATCTGACGACTAATATTTCACAAAAACTACATCTGATGACTAATATTTCACAAGAAACTACATCTGATGACTAATATTTCACAAGAAACTACATCTGATGACTAATATTTCACAAGAAACTACATCTGATGACTAATATTTCACAAGAAACTACATCTGATGACTAATATTTCACAAGAAACTACATCTGATGACTAATATTTCACAAGAAACACTCCCTACATCTGATGACTAATATTTCACAAGAAACACTCCCTATATCTGATGACTAATATTTCACAAGAAACTACATCTGATGACTAATATTTCACAAGAAACACTCCCTACATCTGATGACTAATATTTCACAAGAAACTACATCTGATGACTAATATTTCACAAGAAACTACATCTGATGACTAATATTTCACAAGAAACACTTCCTACATCTGATGACTAATATTTCCCAAGAAACTACATCTGATGACTAATATTTCACAAGAAACACTCCCTACATCTGATGACTAATATTTCACAAGAAACTACATCTGATGACTAATATTTCACAAGAAACTACATCTGATGACTAATATTTCACAAGAAACACTTCCTACATCTGATGACTAATATTTCCCAAGAAACTACATCTGATGACTAATATTTCACAAGAAACACTCCCTACATCTGATGACTAATATTTCCCAAGAAACTACATCTGATGACTAATATTTCACAAGAAACACTCCCTACATCTGATGACTAATATTTCACAAGAAACTACATCTGATGACTAATATTTCACAAGAAACTACATCTGATGACTAATATTTCACAAGAAACACTCCCTACATCTGATGATAAATATTTCACAAGAAAACACCAGGGCAGAAGCCGAGACCGTCCAAGCTAACAAAGGCTTGACACCTGTTCCACATCTACCATAGAGTATAGAAACTATTCTAATTGGGCTTATATTTTCTACAGGTTTGGTAGTCAGCCTTATGCTTAACCCTCTGTATCTCTCTTCCACTTGGAAACACTTTTGGGTGCCTCAAACTGTATAACTGGTCTTAGGTATGTTGGGGTTGGTTATTCCAAAAGGTATGTTGGGGTTGGTGATTCCAAAAGGTATGTTGGGGTTGGTGATTCCAAAAGGTATGTTGGGGTTGGTGATTCCAAAAGGTATGTTGGGGTTTGTGATTCCAAAAGGTATGTTGGGGTTGGTGATTCCAAAAGGTATGTTGGGGTTGGTGATTCCAAAAGGTATGTTGGGGTTGGTGATTCCAAAAATGGCAGTTGAATTTCTATATCAGCTCTAGCTTTTAAGATACAACTGTAGAAAGATGCAGGAGTAATCCTCATTAAAAAAAAGGGGCAAAAAAATCAGATCCAGCAAATTATAGACCGGTGAGTTTAACGAGCATAGTCTGTAAATTGTTAGAGTCAATAATCAAAGAAAACTTTGTAACACATTTAGACAAATTTAATCTAATTAGAAATAGTCAGTATGGGTTTACTAGAGGGAGATCATGCTTAAAATATATATTAGAATTCATGGAGGTTATTAAAATGATAGATAAAGGGAGCCAGTGAAAGTTATTTATCTAGATTTTGCAAAAGCCTTTGATAAAGTACCCCATCAAAGATTATTTCAAAAGTTAAAATCACACGGAATAGGTGGGGAAGTTGTCAAATAGATTGAAAATTGTTTAACGGGAAGAAGGCAGAGGGTAGGAATATACAAGGAGTACTCTGAGTGGTGTGAAGTAAAGAGTGCAGTGCCACAGGGCTCGGTTTTGGGAACAAGTTCGTTCTTGATATGTTTGTTCTTGATTATAAATATATATATATATATATATATATATATATATATATATATATATATATATAAACGATTTGGACATTGATTTTGGATCCACGATTGCAAAATTTGCTGATGACACAAAACTATGCAGTAGAATCTCATCTAAAGCAGAAGTGGATATATTGAGGTCGGATTTAGATGAAATTCGAGAATGCTCTGTAAGCTGGCAAATGGAGTTTAATGTAGATAAATGTAGTCATCCACATAGGTAGATCAAATATGGAACATAATTACAGAATGGGTGAGAACAATATTAGAAAGATAGATAAGGAAAGGGACCTAGGGGTTATAATAGATCCTACAGGTAAGGTGAGTTAGCAAGTTCAGCTAGCAGTGAAAAAGGCAAATGCAATGTTAGGTATGGTAAAAAGCAATATTAAACATAGGAGCAAGGAAGTGATAATCAAACTGTATAAAGCATTAGACCTAGATTGGAGTACAGTGTACAGCTGTGGAATCCTTATCATAAAGATATAAACATGCTGGAAAGAGTAGAAAAATGAGCGACAAAGCTGATAGTGCGATTCCAGAATTAGTTATGAGGAAAGACTCAAGAAAATCGGCCTACAGTGTCTAGATGAGAGAATAATTCGTATTGACCTAATACAGGTTTATAAGATGATCAGAGGAATGGATAAATTAGACTATAACAAGTTTTTTTTAAAAATACAGTCACCCGTTTGAATGCATGGACCGATTGAATGCATGGACCAATTTAATGCATGGACCGATTGAATGCATGGATCGATTGAATGCATGGACCGATTGAATGCATGGACCGATTGAATGCTGAACCGATTGAATGCTGAACCAGCGCCTTGCTGATTCTAAATCAGGAAACTTCCACTTACTGGGATTTTCTTTTTCATCATGCCCTTAATAATAACCAGGCAGAAGTGACAGTCATCCATATGGTTTTTGGGCTCCCTCTAAACTACTGATATTCAAAATTTCAGACATCAATTCCTTCTTCCTTTAGTCCACTGTCGCAAGCGTTCCACACATGTATTGCATGTGAGTAGCCCATGGCTTATCTTGATCATCAAGCTTTACTTTAAGATAAGCAGAAAATGCCTTGCTTACAAACTCATGTATTTGTTTCTCGTGTTCTTGTAATGTATTCGCTCAACAAATGTAACAAAAAACATCAAGATGATGTAAACATGATCTCGGTGGTGGAGCTATTCTGTATCCAGAAACTAAAAGTAATTTATTTGTAAACAAGTATGTAATTCCCTCTATTTAGGAAGGAAAACAAAACATCTGTTGTGTTTCTGTAGACTGAAACTGAAAGAGCAAGAACTTTCTAATTGAAGGTCGCACGACCCTCATTAGTCCATCAATTCAATTGGTCACAATTATAAAAGGGCATCTCAACAAGCTAGAGGTGATACAGCAGAACTAATGTTATTCGGCAGAACTAATGTTATTCGGCAAAAATTAATGTAATTCGGCAGAACTAATGTTATTCGGCAAAAATTAATGTTATTCGGCAGAACTAATGTTATTCGGCAGAACTAATGTTATTTTTTTAAATAATCAAGTCCATATTATCCTAAAACAGGTTTACAAATGAAGGCTCTCAATTTTTCCCAATTTTATCTGACAGGTTAGTGTTACTATTTTTTCATCTTTTCGGCCCCGGTAACACACAGGCGACCAACACAGTGACTAAAACAAATGTATCTAAGTGCGCTAACGTTTATAGTTGTCATTACGATGATGTTGCTAGCCCCATGCATCTCTTTAACTGCCTTTGACGACATGCTTGGGAGGTTTCAGTTGTCCAATCTATTTAACTGCGTGCAGTACATTAATAAAATAATGAGATCGAATTGTTGCAAATCTACGAATGGAAAAACTTCAATCAATAAATCAATTAAAACCATTCAGCACCCTGTAGAGCACAGGTCATCAACCAACAACTCCCAAGTCGTGTCTGTCCCTGCCTTCCTCATCAACATAGACCACGACTGTCGTCCTGCCAGACAAGCTTCCCTTATGTTAGACTCCAGTTCTCTTCTCCAATTGTGTTTTTTGTGTGCTCCTACTTCTCTTACCCTTTGGGTTCCAGAACAGTGTCTGTCTTGCAATATCGCTAGGTTCTTTACGCAAACCATGCACTACCCAGCACCAGCGCCTTCCCGTTTATGTCACGTTCCCCTGACATCTGTCAAGATCTGTCCAGCAAATAGGCATATCTGGCAGCATCTTATCATTTCAAACCATGTGATCTGCGCATGTATCTTTTTATGAATGTTTGTATCCGCTTCGTTAACCTCTTTGTTGACCTCCAAGCATCAGGGTCATATAACGAGATAAACTTTACATTTCAGTTAAAAATCTGGTACTTGCGTCTTAATTCACCCCAAACAAAAGAAATACCAATTTATTCCACCAAATTGAAGTAGTGACGTCATATAATAGTTCATTTTTTAAACTGTTGGTGTTGTCAAACATTCCGCGGCAAAATCTGCTTTCGCTTATTCGTGTCGTCTTAATGAATTTCTGGAATTTGTCAACGTTGGTCCATGATAAGGACAATAGCATCCAGTTTCTGCAGCAGTATGGCATTAACAATGCTTACACGATGTAAAAACAACCATGTTATGTAACCCTAAACATAACCCTAATCCTAACCTTAATTATAACAATCCTAACCCTTCGCAAAACTGAATATAACCATCTTTTCTACACTTCTGTCTTATCTTAGTCTTTATTTACTTAAAATAAAATTATATCGTCCAGTCCTCCCCTTAAACCGAAATGTAATGTCCCGTGACGTACGATGGGAACCCAGTGAACTCTGTTTGGGGTGAAATAAGACGCAAGTATCAACAAATCTAAATGTTCGCGTAGAACTTGATTTCTTTGAATTTTCACAACTTTTCCAATTTCACGAAAACCACTCTTGCTTTAAAATATGGACACATTCTGAAACGAAGTACTGTTGGCAAACACGCTAAAGAAAGCACGGGGAACGGAGGCGCTAGACCGACCAGGCACTTGGGGAACGGAGACACTAGACCGATCAGGCACATGGAGAACGGAGACGCTAGACCGATCAGGCACAAAATTCTGATTAGGATGCCACGTCAGGGTCAGGCACAACATACTGACCAGTAGATCGTGTCAGGGTCAGACAATATACTGACCAGGACGTTGCCTCAGGATTAGGCACAATATACTGACCATATCCTCTACATCTCTTCCACGTAACGTTCTATGAAAACAGGCTGTGTTCAATCAGTCTGACTAACAAGATGTACATCGACATGATCCCCTTAGTAGTGAGCGTTGCGCATATGAAGCCAAGAAGAGTACAACCAACTGGAGGTTCACGGTCCAACTTCATCAGTATGCCCGGGATGCGAGGAAAGCTACTACAACCAGCCACTTAAAGGCACACAAGAGAGTGAACATACTCATTGTGGACATTTAACAACAATAAATAACGCAAAATTTGTAGCTTACCTTTGTGTCAAACGAAGGTCACATTCGTTGCAGGACGTGACTAGAACAGTATCG
The DNA here is from genome assembly GCA_036924085.1 of Ariolimax columbianus. NCBI lineage: Eukaryota > Metazoa > Mollusca > Gastropoda > Stylommatophora > Arionidae > Ariolimax > Ariolimax columbianus. Next base: position 91,022,600 of record JAVGWX010000008.1, on the reverse strand, counting down.
TATACCCAGTATCCTAATATTTAACGGTACAAAAAATATCTTTAGTAAGAGCTTTCTAAATTACATATTCCACGTCACGATTAAAGATATGCCGAAGATGTGTGTGTAGTCAGTATGCTGTTAATTCGTTCTGTGACATTCACAACAATTCAGGAATTTCCTTCTCCAGCCCTTGGTAACTTCTTCCACACCACTTGGGTTGACCGGTTATACGATTCACTGACTTTATACATTCACGATACACATCTGGACATTGAGTGACAGTGTTTAGGAAGTCACGGAACGAATTAACAGCAGACTACACGCACACACACAACCTCCTTTCTAATCGGGGCTTAGGACCGGTCATGGCGGAGACCGTTTGATATGTAATGGAGGCAAACTGATATCTTTCCTATCAACTTAAGGTGTTTTGATGACATTTTTTTCGCCAATTACCGTTTGTTCTCTCAATCGTCACTATTTATTTTCCAAATGTTTGTCGCTGGCTCTGCTATCACATGAACATTAAAAAACATGAATATTTTATCCAATCACTGCTGACCAAGAAGCAGGTTCATCATCTTTAGATCAACACAAAAGAACCAATTGTGTTCTTTGTGCATCAGTTTCTCTAAAAGTGGTTGAGCAGCTTCATGATCCTCCCTCAGGGTGGTTGAAAGAGCAATAGGAATAATAGAGCCATACTCGCTAACATTGTGCAAATGCACACTTTTTAAACTGCGCTTTGAACTATCAATGAAAAACCGCCATTCCTGTGCAGGTATTCTGAGACACACGTTATTCATAAGACTACTGCAGAAGTCTAATCCAATTTCTTGCTTATTCAATGGAGAAAAAAAAACTATCTCTTCTGCGATAATACATAACTTTGGTTTCAGTATCAGGTAAATATTGTTCCTTTAATTTAAAAGACATCAATTCTGATGATTTCTTTGAAAGATTTAGGTCTCTGACTAGATCAATCAATTCATGTTGATTAAAGCGTTGAGCATGTGAAGAATCAACTTCATAATTAGTGTCACTTGAGTCAGTGCTGTCACACTGTTGGTAAACTGACATTGCGGATTCAAAATCACCCTGCAAAACATCTGAAAGTAATAACCAGGCAGAAGTGACAGTCATCCATATGATTTTTGGGCTCCCTCTAAACTATTGATATTAAAAAATTCAGACATCTATTCCTTCTTCCTTTAGTCCACTGTCGCAAGCGTTCCACACATGTATTGCATGTGAGTAGCCTATGGCTTATCTTGATCTTCAAGCTTTACTTTAAGATAAGCAGAACATGCCTTGCTTACAAACTCATGTATTTGCTTCTAGTGTTCTTATAATGTATACGCTCAACAAATGTAACAAATAAAACAAAACATCAAGATGATGTAAACATGATCTTCTTGGTGGAGCCATTTTGTATCCAGAAACTAAAAGTAATTTATTTGTAAACAAGTATGTAATTTCCTTCCATTTAGGAAGGAAAACAAAACATCTGTTGTGTTTCTGTAGACAAACTGAAAGAGCAAGAACTTTCTAATTAAAGGTGACACGAACAGCATTATTCCACCATTTCAATTAGTCACAATTATAAAAGGGCTAGCTAGATTTATCTCAAAAAGCTAGAGGTGATTCGGCAGAACTAATGTTATTCGGCAAAAATTAATGTTATTCTGCAGAACTAATGTTATTCGGCAGAACTAATGTTATTCGGCAAAACTAATGTTATTTTTTTTTAATGATCAAGTCCATATTACTCTAAAACAGGTTCAAAATTTAAGGTTCTCAACAATTTTTTAACCCAGTGTTATCTGACAGGTTACAGTGTTACTATTCTTTGTCTCCCTTTCGGCCCCGATACAAATGTATCTAAGTGCGCTAACGTTTATAGTTGTCATTACGATGATGTTTCTAGTCCCATGCATAACCCTCCCTAGCAACCTTTAACAACACGCTTGGAAGGTTTCGGTTATCCATGTGTACGAAAATAATCTACATCAGATCGAATTGTTGCAAATCTACGAGTGGACAAAGATTCAATCAATAAATCAATTAAAACCATTCAGCACCCTGTAGAGCACAGGTCATCATCAACTAACAACTCCCAAGTCGTGTCTGTCCCTGCCTTCCTCATCAACATAGACCACGACTGTCGTCCTGCCAGACAAGCTTCCCTTATGTTAGACTCCAGTTCTCTTCTCCAATTGTGTTTTTGTCTGCTCCTACTTCTCTTACCCTTTGGGTTCCAGAACAGTGTCTGTCTTGCAATATCGCTAGGTTCTTTACGCAAACCATGCACTAAACAGCACCAGCGCCTTCCCGTTTATGTCACGTTCCCCTGACATCTTTCAAGATCTGTCCAGCAAATAGACATATCTGGCAGCATCGTATCATTTCAAAACATGTGATCTGCGCATGTATCTTTTTATGAATGTTTGTATCCGCTTCGTTAACCTCTTTGTTGACCTCCAAGCATCAGGGTCATATAACGAGATAAACTTTACATTTCAGTTAAAAATCTGGTACTTGCGTCTTAATTCACCCCAAACAAAAGAAATACCAATTTATTCCACCAAATTGAAGTAGTGACGTCATATAATAGTTCATTTTTTAAACTGTTGGTGTTGTCAAACATTCCGCGGCAAAATCTGCTTTCGCTTATTCGTGTCGTCTTAATGAATTTCTGGAATTTGTCAACGTTGGTCCATGATAAGGACAATAGCATCCAGTTTCTGCAGCAGTATGGCATTAACAATGCTTACACGATGTAAAAACAACCATGTTATCTAACCCTAAACATAACCCTAATCCTAACCTTAATTATAACAATCCTAACCCTTCGCAAAACTGAATATAACCATCTTTTCTACACTTCTGTCTTATCTTAGTCTTTATTTACTTAAAATAAAATTATATCGTCCAGTCCTCCGGTTAAACCGAAATGTAATGTCCCGTGACTTACGATGGGAACCCAGTGAACTCTGTTTGGGATGAAATTAGACGCAAGTACCAAAAATCTTAATGTTCGCGTAGAACTTGATTTCTTTGTATTTTCACAACTTTTCCAATTTCACGAAAGCCACTCTTGCTTTCAAATATGGACACATTCTGAAACGAATACTGTTGGCAAACACACGCTAAAGAAAGCATGGGGAACGGAGGCGCTAGACCGATCAAGCACAACATACTGACCAGGACGTCGCGACAGGGTCAGACACAACACACTGATCTGGACGTCGCGTCAGGCTCAGGCACAACCTACTGATCAGGACGTTGCCTCAGGGTCAGGCACAACATACTGACCAGGACTTCGCGTCAGGGTCAGGCACAATGTCTGTTTCCGGGACCGCCACGTGCAGACAGAATAGAGTCTTGGTCACCTATGGTTAACTTATCCTGATGCAAGCAGCCAGCTATGTGTCGTTGACCCTGATTCAAGTAGCCATCTATGTGTCGTTGACCCTGATTCAAGCAGCCAGCTATGGGTAGTTGACCCTGATGCAAGCAGCCAGCTATGTGTCGTTGACCCTGATTCAAGTAGCCATCTATGTGTCGTTGACCCTGATTCAAGCAGCCAGCTATGGGTAGTTGACCCTGATGCAAGCAGCCAGCTATGTGTCGTTGACCCTGATTCAAGTAGCCATCTATGTGTCGTTGACCCTGATTCAAGCAGCCAGCTATGGGTAGTTGACACTGATTCAAGCAGCCAGCTATGGGTAGTTGACCCTGATTCAAGCAGCCAGCTATGGGTAGTTGACCCTGATTCAAGCAGCCAGCTATGAGTCGCTGATCCTTTCTCACTCCTCCTCTCTTTCTCTCACACTCTGTCTCCGGGTACACTCAGCCCCTTTTTATTCTTCACTGCCACTTTATTTCCATTTCTCTCTCCCGCTTCGTTGCTCTCGGTCGCCCTCTATCACTCCACTTTGTTTCTCTATCTCCAGCTCTCACTTCCTCTTTCTCTCTCTCAATATGAACCCACGATTGTCGATCGTCCTCACACGGTGAGGGTCACAGTGTGGACTGTAAAAACATGAATTATCCACAAAGAATAAACGCAAATAGTTGTGTCCGTCACCATGGTTATCAAGGGGGATAGTCAAGTGGAATCACTCAATTAGTCAAGAGAATCAGTCAATGAATCATTGGAAAGGAAAGGTGAAACAAATTAATTAGTCAAGGGGAATCAATCAATTAATTTTAGAGGCAGAAAACTTAATAAATCAATTAGTCAAGGGGAATCAATCAATTAATCTTTGAGGCCGAAAGCTGAATAAATAAATTAGTCAAGAGAATCAGTCAATTAATCATTGGAAAGGAAAAGTGACAAAAATAAATTAAACTGTTTCTGTTTCTAAGAATCAACGTCACTGCACTCCAGGCATACCCATAGGTGCTCAGTCTCTCTCTCATCAAATGTGTTGGACACTGGCCGCTTCGTCAGTCACTGATCAGGAATCCAAGAAGTGACGGGAGTTTGTTGCTGCCCTTAAAGATGACACCAAGGCCATACAACAAAATTCCAGTCCTTCATCAACAGATGCCTACAAAGGACAATGGGCATAAAGTGGCAGAACATGGTGAATAATGCAAACCTATGGGAAAGGAGTCAGCAACTGGAATAATTAATCAAGAAAAGAAAATGGGGCTGGATAGAACATAAGATGAGGAAGGAACCATTTAACATAGCTAGACAGGCTCTCAAGTGGATTCTGCAGGGAAAGAGAAAGATGGGTAGGGGGTAGACCTTAAGATACACAAAGAATATAATGTGGGAGAGAGCTACAATTAAATGGTTACTCCTGAAGAGAGACAGAAGCAGATCCTATGTGTCCTCTCTCTCAACCATCCAAGACAGAAGCAGATCCTATGTGACCTCTCTCTCAACCATCCAAGACAGAAGCAGATCCTCTGTGTCCTCTCTCTCAACCATCCAAGACAGAACCAGATCCTCTGTGACCTCTCTGTCAACCATCCAAGACAGAACCAGATCCTCTGTGACCTCTCTCTCAACCATCCTAGACAGAAGCAGATCCTCTGTGTCCTCTCTCTCAACCATCCAAGACAGAACCAGATCCTCTGTGACCTCTCTCTCAACCCTCCAAGACAGAAGCAGATACCCTGTGTCATCTTCCTCAACCATCCAAGACAGAAGCAGATCCTCTGTGACATCTCTCTCAACCATCCAAGACAGAAGCAGATCCTCTGTGACATCTCTCTCAACCATCAAAGACAGAAGAAGATCCACTGTACCATCTCTCTCAACCCTCCAAGACAGAAGCAGATTCCCTGTGTCATCTCTCTCAACCATCTAAGACAGAAGCAGATCCTCTGTGTCATCTCTCTCAACCATCTAAGATAGAAGCAGATCCTCTGTGACATCTCTCTCAACCATCCAAGACAGAAGCAGATCCTCTGTGCCATCTCTCAACCCTCCAAGACAGAAACAGATCCCCTGTGTCATCTCTCTCAACCATCCAAGACAGAAGAAGATCCTCTGTGACAACTCTCTCAACCATCTAAGACAGAAGCAGATCCTCCGTGTCATATCTCTCAACCATCTAAGACAGAAGCAGATCCTCTATGACATCTCTCTCAACCATCTAAGACAAAGCAGATCCTCTGTGACATCTCTCTCAACCATCTAAGACAGAAGCAGATCCACTGTGACATCTCTCTCAACCATCTAAGACAGAAGCAGATCCCCTGTGTCATCTCTCTCAACCATCTAAGACAGAAGCAGATTCCATGTGTCATCTCTCTTAACCATCTGACAGAAGCAGATCCCATGTGCCATCTCTCTCAACCATCCAAGACAGAAGCAGATCCTCTGTGACATCTTTCTCAACCATCTGTCAGAAGCAGATCCCCTGTGTCATCTCTCTCGACAATCCTAGACAGAAGCAGATCCCATGTGCCATCTCTCTCAACCATCCAAGACAGAAGCAGATTCTCTGTGCCATCTCTCTCAACCCTCTAAGACAGAGGCAGATCCTCTGTGCCATCTCTCTCAACCATCTGACAGAAGCAGATCCTCTGTGACATCTCTCAACCCTCCAAGACAGAACCAGATCCTCTGTGACCTCTCTCTCAACCATCCAAGACAGAAGCAGATCCTCTGTGTCCTCTCTCTCAACCATCCAAGACAGAACCAGATCCTCTGTGACCTCTCTCTCAACCCTCCAAGACAGAAGCAGATCCCCTGTGTCATCTTCCTCAACCATCCAAGACAGAAGCAGATCCTCTGTGACATCTCTCTCAACCATCCAAGACAGAAGCAGATCCTCTGTGACATCTCTCTCAACCATCAAAGACAGAAGCAGATCCTCTGTACCATCTCTCTCAACCCTCCAAGACAGAAGCAGATTCCCTGTGTCATCTCTCTCAACCATCTAAGACAGAAGCAGATCCTCTGTGACATCTCTCTCAACCATCCTAGACAGAAGCAGATCCTCTGTGACATCTCTCTCAACCATCAAAGACAGAAGCAGATCCTCTGTACCATCTCTCTCAACCCTCCAAGACAGAAGCAGATTCCCTGTGTCATCTCTCTCAACCATCTTAGATAGAAGCAGATCCTCTGTGACATCTCTCTCAACCATCCAAGACAGAAGCAGATCCTCTGTGCCATCTCTCAACCCTCCAAGACAGAAGCAGATCCCCTGTGTCATCTCTCTCAACCATCCAAGACAGAAGAAGATCCTCTGTGACAACTCTCTCAACCATCTAAGACAGAAGCAGATCCTCTGTGTCATCTCTCTCAACCATCTAAGATAGAAGCAGATCCTCTGTGACATCTCTCTCAACCATCCAAGACAGAAGCAGATCCTCTGTGCCATCTCTCAACCCTCCAAGACAGAAACAGATCCCCTGTGTCATCTCTCTCAACCATCCAAGACAGAAGAAGATCCTCTGTGACAACTCTCTCAACCATCTAAGACAGAAGCAGATCCTCCGTGTCATATTTCTCAACCATCTAAGACAGAAGCAGATCCTCTATGACATCTCTCTCAACCATCTAAGACAAAGCAGATCCTCTGTGACATCTCTCTCAGCCATCTAAGACAGAAGCAGATCCACTGTGACATCTCTCTCAACCATCTAAGACAGAAGCAGATTCCCTGTGTCATCTCTCTCAACCATCTAAGACAGAAGCAGATTCCATGTGTCATCTCTCTTAACCATCTGACAGAAGCAGATCCCATGTGCCATCTCTCTCAACCATCTGACAGAAGCAGATCCTCTGTGACATCTTTCTCAACCATCTGTCAGAAGCAGATCCCCTGTGTCATCTCTCTCGACAATCCTAGACAGAAGCAGATCCCATGTGCCATCTCTCTCAACCATCCAAGACAGAAGCAGATCCTCTGTGACATCTCTCAACCCTCCAAGACAGAACCAGATCCTCTGTGACCTCTCTCTCAACCATCCAAGACAGAACCAGATCCTCTGTGTCCTCTCTCTCAACCATCCAAGACAGAACCAGATCCTCTGTGACCTCTCTCTCAACCCTCCAAGACAGAAGCAGATCCCCTGTGTCATCTTCCTCAACCATCCAAGACAGAAGCAGATCCTCTGTGACATCTCTCTCAACCATCCAAGACAGAAGCAGATCCTCTGTGACATCTCTCTCAACCATCAAAGACAGAAGCAGATCCTCTGTACCATCTCTCTCAACCCTCCAAGACAGAAGCAGATTCCCTGTGTCATCTCTCTCAACCATCTAAGACAGAAGCAGATCCTCTGTGACATCTCTCTCAACCATCCTAGACAGAAGCAGATCCTCTGTGACATCTCTCTCAACCATCAAAGACAGAAGCAGATCCTCTGTACCATCTCTCTCAACCCTCCAAGACAGAAGCAGATTCCCTGTGTCATCTCTCTCAACCATCTAAGATAGAAGCAGATCCTCTGTGACATCTCTCTCAACCATCCAAGACAGAAGCAGATCCTCTGTGCCATCTCTCAACCCTCCAAGACAGAAGCAGATCCCCTGTGTCATCTCTCTCAACCATCCAAGACAGAAGAAGATCCTCTGTGACAACTCTCTCAACCATCTAAGACAGAAGCAGATCCTCTGTGTCATCTCTCTCAACCATCTAAGATAGAAGCAGATCCTCTGTGACATCTCTCTCAACCATCCAAGACAGAAGCAGATCCTCTGTGCCATCTCTCAACCCTCCAAGACAGAAACAGATCCCCTGTGTCATCTCTCTCAACCATCCAAGACAGAAGAAGATCCTCTGTGACAACTCTCTCAACCATCTAAGACAGAAGCAGATCCTCCGTGTCATATCTCTCAACCATCTAAGACAGAAGCAGATCCTCTATGACATCTCTCTCAACCATCTAAGACAAAGCAGATCCTCTGTGACATCTCTCTCAACCATCTAAGACAGAAGCAGATCCACTGTGACATCTCTCTCAACCATCTAAGACAGAAGCAGATCCCCTGTGTCATCTCTCTCAACCATCTAAGACAGAAGCAGATTCCATGTGTCATCTCTCTTAACCATCTGACAGAAGCAGATCCCATGTGCCATCTCTCTCAACCATCTGACAGAAGCAGATCCTCTGTGACATCTTTCTCAACCATCTGTCAGAAGCAGATCCCCTGTGTCATCTCTCTCGACAATCCTAGACAGAAGCAGATCCCATGTGCCATCTCTCTCAACCATCCAAGACAGAAGCAGATTCTCTGTGCCATCTCTCTCAACCATCTAAGACAGAGGCAGATCCTCTGTGCCATCTCTCTCAACCATCTGACAGAAGCAGATCCTCTGTGACATCTCTCAACCCTCCAAGACAGAACCAGATCCTCTGTGACCTCTCTCTCAACCATCCAAGACAGAAGCAGATCCTCTGTGTCCTCTCTCTCAACCATCCAAGACAGAACCAGATCCTCTGTGACCTCTCTCTCAACCCTCCAAGACAGAAGCAGATCCCCTGTGTCATCTTCCTCAACCATCCAAGACAGAAGCAGATCCTCTGTGACATCTCTCTCAACCATCCAAGACAGAAGCAGATCCTCTGTGACATCTCTCTCAACCATCAAAGACAGAAGCAGATCCTCTGTACCATCTCTCTCAACCCTCCAAGACAGAAGCAGATTCCCTGTGTCATCTCTCTCAACCATCTAAGACAGAAGCAGATCCTCTGTGACATCTCTCTCAACCATCCTAGACAGAAGCAGATCCTCTGTGACATCTCTCTCAACCATCAAAGACAGAAGCAGATCCTCTGTACCATCTCTCTCAACCCTCCAAGACAGAAGCAGATTCCCTGTGTCATCTCTCTCAACCATCTAAGATAGAAGCAGATCCTCTGTGACATCTCTCTCAACCATCCAAGACAGAAGCAGATCCTCTGTGCCATCTCTCAACCCTCCAAGACAGAAGCAGATCCCCTGTGTCATCTCTCTCAACCATCCAAGACAGAAGAAGATCCTCTGTGACAACTCTCTCAACCATCTAAGACAAAGCAGATCCTCTGTGACATCTCTCTCAACCATCTAAGACAGAAGCAGATCCACTGTGACATCTCTCTCAACCATCTAAGACAGAAGCAGATCCCCTGTGTCTACTCTCTCAACCATCTAAGACAGAAGCAGATCCCATGTGCCATCTCTCTCAACCATCTGACAGAAGCAGATCCTCTGTGACATCTTTCTCAACCATCTGTCAGAAGCAGATCCCCTGTGTCATCTCTCTCGACAATCCTAGACAGAAGCAGATCCCCTGTGCCATCTCTCTCAACCGTCCAAGACAGAAGCAGATTCTCTGTGCCATCTCTCTCAACCATCTAAGACAGAGGCAGATCCTCTGTGCCATCTCTCTCAACCATCTGACAGAAGCAGATCCTCTGTGACATCTCTCAACCCTCCAAGACAGAAGCAGATCCTCTGTGCCATCTCTCTCAACCATCTAAAACAGAAGCAGATCCTCTGTGTCATCTCTCTCAACCATCTGACAGCAGCAGATCCTCTGTGTTATCTTTATCAACCATCTAATACAGAAGCAGATCCTCAGTGTCATCTCTCTCAATCATCTGACAGAAGCAGATCCTCTGTGCTATCTTTATCAACCATCCAAGACAGAAGCAGATCCTCGGTGTCATGACATGATGCAGAGAGAGCCATAAGGAATTTTGTGTGCAGATGTACTGTGCATCACACCTCCAACTACATAAATTGGGTTATGGTGTCACAGTTCATATTTATAAAGTGGACGTCGTGGGCTAGTGGTTAAGTGACACGCCTCACAATCCGAAGGTGCTGTGTCCGATCCCCATCACAGTACCGGCAGTTACCCCGGGGAAGTAAAACCTTAGAAAATGTAGGAGGAAGCAGACCCTTACATAAAATGCATGTCAAAGTCGGATGCACTGGGACGACAGGCGAAAAATAAAAACATAGTACAACGCACACAGCCTTGAGGTATAGAGGAATAAGGCGAACACACTAAAGATAAATTTATCTATGTTGCCTAGGCAAAAAAAAAATTACTAAGATAGTACATTTTAATTTATTTCAGTATCAATAAAACATGTCTAATAAATACAAGAAAAAAAGATTGACGCTGAACAAAATAAAGTTTATTATCATTTCAAAACTGCTCTTGTGGACAGACAAGAGGTAAAAAATTTGAAGAAAATATTCTGAATAAATGATAAGATTGGCACTAGTAAATGATCAGGACAAACAGGTGAAGGTAGATAGTAAATTTAACATAGAAAAACAGTGCACTTCAAACTCAAAGTTAACTTGGTACGACAACAACAAAAATGGAATATCACAGAAGTGAAATGTTAATTGCACCATCAATAGTACAATAACCTACAAAAAAAATCAGAAAAATTGGGATGAGCTAGAAATCAATCAATTTCTTACTCCCTATGGAACATATGTCTTGAACAAATAAGTATGAAGTCATCAAATGCCGACCTATCTATTTCTGTTCATGTTTTTTGTGCTTACAATTTTTACAGGATGGGGTAGCAGGGGAAGAAGAGTTAAAAAAAATATATAATACATTAATATATTAAAATAATTTGTAATAGCAAAAAGTGCTTAGGAAAATAACCAGATCAAAAAAGCATTACATTTGAGTAATTATGAAAACCATGTAAAGATTATGGGTAAACCTTACAAGATGACATCCATGTAAGAATAAACTTTATTTATGAAAAAAACCTGAATAAAATAGAGTAAAATCAGAGTATCATCTGATACGTGCAAGAACTATTTTGAAATAGGAACTATTCTGAAATAGGACAAATTTGATATTCTCAAAGTTCTTCACGTTTCTCTTTAGCTATAGGGAACTCTCTGATCCATTTAGGAATTTGTTCTGACCACAGCTGAACTCTCTCTGGCAGTAAGTGATGTTTAACTTGTGATGTCAGGTTCACCTCCAGATACTGCTGTCGCTCTTCATCAAAGCCTGGCCATCCTGAAGGATGGTCAGAGGTCAAAGATCTACCAGGGTTCCTGAAATACACAGTAAATAATTATTTATTTAAAAAAACACACCAACCAATGTTATTCTAAAATATCAATCTCTGTCATCTCCATAAATTATCAGACTCGTTTTATCAACATCTTTTCTGTTATATCATCAACCTTATCATCAGTATCTACATATCATCATCATGTGCCATGGTAACTTATCCAGATGATAACAGGTTCCCACTACTTTTAATTCCTAGTACTGTTTGTAAACTCCACCATTCCATAATTTTCAATCTAGCATCTTCTTCCATTGTCATCCTCTGTTCTATTGTCATCCTCTGCTCTATTGTCATCCTCTGCTCTATTGTCATCCTCTGTTCTATTGTCCAACAAATCTGCCAGTGGCGACATTGTTCTCTTAACTTATCCCACGTCATCTCACTCATGTTTCATGCACAAAATATGATTTCTCTTCTTCAAGTTTGTAATAAACTGTCTTTACTCATTGGCCGCCAATGTTGAATCCAGTCTTCTTAGATATCTATGAGATTATGCATATCAAAAAGACTAAATTAACACTTTTTATGTTAAAATAATACATAAACACAATCTAACTGTATGCTATATAGAACTCTAAAACGTGAGACAAGGAAATCAAAATATATTTATTTTTAAACATTGACAGAAAAGTTAGAATACTTTATTATAACAATAACCAAAATTAATTAAAAGATAGATAAATGAGGGCAAATAGAGAAAAGGTACTGTTTAGTTTAACAAAATTATATGGAAGAAAACAATAAAATTGATTAACGATTGTGAAGAGATATGAACACCTATGTCAGTCACTTGAATAATAAAATCTGGAAAATTATGAACAAACATAAACTGTTTATGACTTGAATATTAGACAAAATGCAGTAAAACTGAATACCAAATTGTGACTGAAAAACTAGGAAAAGCTAGAAGGTATTTAACAAAAATTATTGTAATGGTGAAATCCATGTTTCCTAAATGTATTTACCGAAGTCAAACAAACAAAGAGAGCCTAACAACTACTTGCCAACAATTTGGAAGTTGATGCTTACATTTTCACATTATCCAGATAATGTTTTTGTAATATTTTGATATCTCATCTGAAGTTATTCTTTTAGCTTATTTAGGTTCTTTCTTTTGTACTGTTTTTATTGTCTAGTTCTTGATAAAGATCTTTAAAAGAAAATGCTGATGGGTAAACTCTACCCTTTGAGGTTTGTTTTGTTTCTCATTTTCCATGTTTTTGACTCTACAATTAACTTTGGTCAACAAATACAAAAACAAAAATATTTTCAATATGATGCAAAATTGCTAACCCTGTCTTTATAAAATCAGCAACCATGGTTGTGAATTTTTTCTTCAATAACTTATCTCCTTGATTCCACTTTGTGAGGTCCACCTGAGAGAGAGTAGAAAGGTTTAGATCAAACATGCAACAATCATATGCATATCAAACATGCAGATTTTTAAAGGAATTTTATCCCATTATGGCTTGGCTTCATTCATTTTCAATCTCCACCTACCAAACCCTGAAAAGGGCTTAAGTAGCAGATAGTGGTCCAGAGAATGGAATTCGTTGAGTCGTAGTTTACAACTTGACTGCGATATTTGCACCTTTTGGTCCAACACATCTGACTTCAGCAAGCATTTTTTTAGTACTGGGTTAGCATTCTTTCTTCGATAACTTTGTGTACATCAGAGTGCCCGATATTTCCAACAGAGTTATAAAGTATGTAATGCCATTTACCACAACAGATTTAGTGTAGGGTCAGACATGTGATAAAAATAATCCTCCATTGACTGATTAAATTTATTTTTAAATAGCTGAAAAACAGCATCACCAATCACATGGTGTGAGTGTTACATTTGTGTTATCATACTAATTCCTTACAATAAAACAACCCATTTTACTAATAATAATGCAATAACTAATTATTATCTCTTTTATTGAAATGTTGAAGACTAGAAATGTGTGACTGTTTTTAATTGCACCACAAGTGACATGAGAGAGTAAAGGGCAGGGACAAATTATCATCCGCCTCAGAGGATCCGTGATCTGAAGACGGTGTTGAGAAATTAATCTCTTCCCTGTACCAAGGACAATAATGTTCAGACAAATGCTCTAAAGAATGAGAGATAATAGAATGAATGTGAAGAACAAAACAAACTGGTCTCAGAAAACATAGGTCCTGCATAGACTAGATCTTTGATGCTGAGAACAATATTATTTATAACATGGTAATGATAGTTTTTCGTTGATGTTGAATATGATGATGATGAGTCCTGAACAATAAGAACTAATAAAATACGTAACATCGAAGAGACACTTATCAGTTCAGTTCAGTTCATCCCGTAACCCATCAGGTTGTTGGGGCACACTTGAACACACTCCTACAACCCCACACCATCTCTCTCTGTCTGCTGCCGCCAGTCTTGCCTCACCAGGACAATGATTTGACCACTCAGTGATGTCTGCCCATCTCTTCCTTGGATATCCTCGCCCTCTCTTGTCTGGTACTGAACCATGCAGTACTGAATTTGTAATTCACACATGGATACAATCAAAATCTACACTTATTACAACAACAAATTCTGACCTTAAGGGGTATAATTTTTATAATAGTTTTTATGTCAATGTCAAACAGGTACAGGAGGTCCAAGCCATGTATCATCCCTTTGTAAGGTGCTAGGAGCCATTGAGGTGAGTGGACTAAATGAAACAGGTACACCTGCAGATGATAAGTGGTACATACAAAAAAACATGACTGTATATACTTTTGTGCAAGGTGATGGGTAACCAGTCGGCAGAAATGTATTGGTCTTAAAAAGCTACTGTATCTAACTATGATGTGTCTAACTTATGACGTGTCTAACTTATGACGTACACAAACTTCTAAAATGATCAGCTGTTAGCAGCAGTTGGGTTCTGCAAGCCTGTAACTAATGTTAGCTACCTATTTTCAATCATGACTATTATCTCCGCAGGAGGTAACATTATCAGCAAGCTCATGTGTGTTAGATTTCATTGGATGTTTTAGGAGACCATAACAGTTTTAAAATATCATACAGACATCTGGGATTTGAAAAATGGATTATTGTAGTAGCAAACTCATTTCTAAAAAAGAGAATCTTCATGTTATAGTGTTAAACTGTGCAGGATTTTATTTCTTTGCCGTCTTATCTTATCATTCAAACCATTTTACATATTTTCACAATGTCTGGCTTTCCCACTCCATATCCACCAACACGCATTACACAACATGGTTTGTGTCTGTTTGACGTGTGTCATGGTTCACACTCTGAAATGTGTCATGGTTCACACTCTGACGTGTCATGGTTCACACTCTGATGTGTGTCATGGTTCACACTCTGACATGTGTCATGGTTCACACTCTGACATGTGTCATGGTTCACACTCTGATGTGTGTCATAATTCACATTCTGGTATGTGTCATGGTTCACACTCTGATGTGTGTCATGGTTCACACTCTGATGTGTCATAATTCACACTCTGATGTGTGTCATAATTCACACTCTGATGTGTGTCATAATTCACACTCTGATGTGTGTCATAATTCACACTCTGATATGTGTCATGGTTTAAGCTTTGTGTGTCATGGTTCACACTCTGAGGTGTGTCATGGTTCACAATTTGCGTGTCATAGTTCACACTCTGATATGTGTCATGTCATGGTTTACACTTTGTGTGTCATGGTTCACATTTTGTGTGTCATGGTTCACACTCTGAGGTGTGTCATGGTTCACACTCTGACGTGTGTCATGGTTCACACTCTGACATGCGTCATGGTTCACACTCTGATGTGTCATAATTCACACTCTGATGTGTGTCATAATTCACACTCTGATGTGTGTCATAATTCACACTTTGACATGTGTCATGGTTCACACTCTGACATGTGTCATGGTTCACACTCTGACATGTGTCATGGTTCACACTCTGATGTGTGTCATAATTCACACTCTGATGTGTGTCATAATTCACACTCTGGTATGTGTCATGATTCACACTCTGAAGTGTGTTATAATTCACACTCTGATATGTGTCATAATTCACTCTGATATGTGTCATGGTTTAAGCTTTGTGTGTCATGGTTCCCACTCTGAGGCGTGTCATGGTTCACACTTTGCGTGTCATGGTTCACATTTTGTGTGTCATGGTTCACATTTTGTGTGTCATGGTTCACACTCTGAGGTGTGTCATGGTTCACACTCTGAGGTGTGTCATGGTTCACACTCTGAGGTGTGTCATGGTTCACACTCTGATGTGTCATGGTTCACACTTACATGTGTGTCATAGTCCACACTTTCATGCCTGTCATAGTTCCCCCTTTCATGTGTGTCATAGTTCACACTTTCATGTATGTCATAGTTCACACTTTCATGCATGTCATGGTTCACACTGTCATGTCTGTCATGGTTCACACTGTCATGTCTGTCATGGTTCACACTTTCATGTCTGTCATGGTTCACACTTTCATGGCTGTCATGGTTCACACATTGAATGTCAACTTTCCTGGCATACACTCATTATTCATTTAGCTGTCAAAAAGATAATTAATGTTTTTCTGTAAAACCCATCTCTGTGGCTTTCAATTATTTTATTTCTTTACTGATTGTTCATTGATATGTATTTGCATGACAGGCTTGACTTTATGTACCATTTAGTAGCTCTATTTTTCATAATATTATGTTGCATAGGATGCTTCCCATTTTCTATACTACTGTTTATGCAGGTCTGCACAGATCTTTACATATACAAGCTATAAAAAAACTTAATCTAGTAATGAAAAAAGCATTATGTATTTCTGTAACGGACTGATCACTGCACATTTCATATACCACACTGTTATGGAAATACAGATGGGTCAGGAACGTGGTATAGGTGTATGCATGTCAAATAAAGGAAGGACATGAAATGTGATAATCTGATAGCCCTACAAAGAGGTGGAGAGATGGACTGAGTAGAGTCCTTTGAAAGAAAAGGTTATTTCAGAGGAAAAGACCTAAAAAATTATTTGTTTGTGTTCGCCTTATTTCTCTATTCCCTAAGGCAGTGTGTATTGCACTATTTATATTTTTAAATATAAATACCCAGTGCATCCGACTTCTGCATGCATTTTATGTAAGGGTCTGCTTCCTCCTGCATTTTCTAAGGGTTTGTTTCTCCAGGGTAATAGCCGGTGCTGTGATGGGAAGCGAACCCAGCTCCTTAGAATTGTGAGCCATGTCACTTAACCACTAGCCTACACGGCCCCAAAAATAAATTAAAACAGCTTTTGACTACTTTGCACCATAAACAAGTTATTTGGCCTGATTAAATGCCATGATTTCAGCTGGATGACATCTCTAATGTTGAGCCTGTAACATTTATTTCAGGCTCCATTTTTCAAATTACGATAATGGATGATAAAGTTTATTACCAAAGATCATAAATGCTAGTTTTTTACCAAAGATAATAAATGCTAGCTTATTACCAGAGATGATAAATGCAAAGTTTATTACCAAAGGTCCATGAATGATAAAGTTAATTTTAGGCAATTTAAACAATCTTTTTGTAGCTGATAAATATATTTTCATGCATTTATGACTAATTTATGAGTGTCTGCAATAAAACGAAATAGTAATGGTTTCCTGAAAGTCATACAAAAGTGTTCACATGCAATTACTGTTACTGTTCTTAAGTAAAACTGCTAGTGAACCTTTTTTATTTCATTTTTCAGATGTTTTTTGTCACTGTTGTGAGTGATGGCAAAGATTGTGATGTTAATTATGTCATCTGTGCTGCTGTTGTAAATGATAACTGTGATGGTGATGTTAGTTAGTCATCGGATCATCTTCATAGCACTCGGAACAAGTCCATATGCGCTCAGAAATCATACTTAGTATGTCTGTCAGCATGTGATGACTGACCGTTCAGGTCCTGTGCTGGTTAACCAGATGTTTTTGGATCTTTGTGTGGTGTTCATTCCTTGCCGCATCTCGTTTCACACCAAATTCAACTTGTCGTGTCTAGGACGTAGAGTCTGGATCAACTCCTGAATCTTACCTCCAGCTGATTTCCCTAATGGCATTTAGGATATCGACTCAGTCCATTGACCTACCGTAGCTGTGCTCACCATCCTGTCAGCACTCTCATTGCCTTCTACACATGCATGTCTCAGAACGAGTATGAAGGTGATTCTCTGCAAACTTGACTGCCCTAACGACTCGAACCACTGGCACCACTTGCAACCTGATTTCACCTTCCTGTGCATCCTCATTAAATAAATGAGAATGCACACATGTGTGACACTCATTGATTTCATCTAGACCATCACCTTCGAAACAGCCATGATCTCCCTGCTTGTGGTCACCACAACAACCTCGCACTCTTCGCTGATTTTTCTCCCACCCCTCTGATGATGATGTTAATATTGTTAAAGCGAAAGATATTGATGTAACTGATGTCAATGCTAATATGACAAAGGTAAAGACAATGTTGTTGTTTTGTTGTTGATGATGATGATAGCCACTTACCCTACTGTCCTCTGAAGAACGCCCAGCAGCAGCCGCAGTTACATATTGTTGAGTTGCAATGTGGAAGATAGCATCGGCACCAAAGTCGGCCAGGGGACTGAACTCAAAATTGTTCTTGTAGTACTCTGCTATTTTCAGAACCACTTCTTGACTAATTTGGCCAAATACTGGTGCTAGGAACATATTTATGATGTTATCGAACATGATTTGGGGTGTCAAAGTTTTTCTCACTTCTTCTGGTAATGTAGATAGGATCTGCTTATTCAAGTCATCGAGAAAGCCTCCCTCGTTTTGGTCTAGCCCTACCAGATAATCTCTATGGAAGAACTTGATAGACTTGAGATAATTCGTATCTGAGAATAGCTCTTCTATGTTTTTGGGGAAGAGATCTCCATACAAAACTGGCTGAAGGTTAGGAATGTCTGGTGTACCATTTTGTGAGAACCTCAGAGCAGGCACTTGTCTCAGGCAGTTGACCATGTGATCAAACTCGGGCTCAGTAACAGGATCAGCCTGGTCATGTCCTAGACAACCTAACTGCCTGCCTAGCTTGATGGCTTGGGGCCTAGGGTTTGTGATCAGGACAGAGTTCCTGGTTCCCGTAGCCCCACTCTGACAGTAAGCTCTAGCAAACAAGTCTCCAGAACTGGGCACCAGGGTCAGTAGAGAAGTATCAAATGCTCCTGCAGACTGACCGCCAATCTAAGGACAAGTGTAAACATAAGATAATGTCATGATAATGTTGATGTACAATTATCTCCCCTGTCTACTTCCCTTTTTAAGACGTCACTGGAAGGTGCAAACTATTTTCATGTGCCATCCGTATACTCATCATTTTCAATCCATGACACCTTAGTGTTTCTTTAACACCTCCAGCCTATTATGCAGCATAACATCTGAAGCGCAATTCAAGCTTGTAGGAGTGGTGAAGTGGCTAGAGAGAAACTTTACAAGACCATAGAAAGAAAGAAGAGTACCAGATGGTTGACAACAGACTAATACCAATCTGGAAGAGAAGAGACGGTAAATGTAACTGCCATACAAACAAAGATATATCACAGTCAATTCATTGAAGAACAATGTATGACAAAATACTTGAACAAAGAATAAGACCAATTGTTGAACCTCAGCTGAGCAACTCTCAATTTTGAATCCATAAGGGAATGGAATGTACTGATATTCACCTTAAACAATTAATTGAAATAACAATAGCAAATAGCACACATTTAATCTATCATTTATAGATGAGGAGAAAGCTTTTGATAGAGTTGATGGGCATTAACTCTAGACAATATTAGAAGACCATGGAAACAAGGACAACTATTAGATAATGTCAAAGTATTGGATGATTGTCAGTCGTGAGGGACAACGGACTTCACGCTAGAGAGCGGACTTAGTTGTTGCCCTTGCTTTCATGCATCTCGTCTTCACCTGCCTGCCTCCAGCCGAGTCTGTCTTTGGTAAGTTCCTCCCAGTTGCAGAGGTTTATATCCAAAGCGTTCAGGTCACGCTTGCAAACATCTTTGTAGTTGAGGAAGGGTCTACCTTTGTTACGTTTGCGCGTGGTCAGCTCTCCATATATGATATCTTTTAGTATTCATTCACCCATCCTCTATTCTGTGCACATGACCAAGCACCCACAAGCAGCGCTATCGGAGGATCGTAATTAAACTGGAAATCTTTGCACAGTTCAACACGTCATTGTTTGTCATTCCATGAAATTCCAAGTATTCGCCTCAGGCAGCAAATATGAAAAGTAGTTAGCCTTTTTTTCTGTGAGGCATACAGAGTTCATGTTTCGCTGGCACAGAATAGGGTACTAATCATACAGGATCTGTACACTGCAACCTTTATGGAGATGGTCAACATGTTATTCCACACTCTCTGTGAGAGTCTGCAAGTGCTGATGAGGTCATTCCTAACCACTTTGCAGCTCTGCGTCCAGTGAAAGGTTGTCAGTGATTATAGATCCAGCTCTGCGTCCAGTGAAAGGTTGTCAGTGATTATAGATCCAGCTCTGCGTCCAGTGAAAGGTTGTCAGTGATTATAGATCCAGCTCTGCGTCCAGTGAAAGGTTGTCAGTGATTATAGATCCAGCTCTGCG
The DNA here is from genome assembly GCA_036924085.1 of Ariolimax columbianus. Lineage (NCBI taxonomy): Eukaryota > Metazoa > Mollusca > Gastropoda > Stylommatophora > Arionidae > Ariolimax > Ariolimax columbianus. Next base: position 91,002,480 of record JAVGWX010000008.1, on the reverse strand, counting down.
TCCAGTGAAAGGTTGTCGGTGATTATAGATCCAGCTCTGCGTCCAGTGAAAGGTTGTCAGTGATTATAGATCCAGCTCTGCGTCCAGTGAAAGGTTGTCAGTGATTATAGATCCAGCTCTGCGTCCAGTGAAAGGTTGTCAGTGATTATAGATCCAGCTCTGCGTCCAGTGAAAGGTTGTCGGTAATGATAGATCCAGCTCTGTGTCCAGTGAAAGGTTGTCAGTGATTATAGATCCAGCTCTGCGTCCAGTGAAAGGTTGTCAGTGATTATAGATCCAGCTCTGCGTCCAGTGAAAGGTTGTCAGTGATTATAGATCCAGCTCTGCGTCCAGTGAAAGGTTGTCAGTGATTATAGATCCAGCTCTGCGTCCAGTGAAAGGTTGTCAGTGATTATAGATCCAGCTCTGCGTCCAGTGAAAGGTTGTCGGTGATTATAGATCCAGCTCTGTTCCAGTGAAAGGTTGTCGGTGATGATAGATCCAGCTCTGCGTCCAGTGAAAGGTTGTCGGTGATGATAGATCCAGCTCTGCGTCCAGTGAAAGGTTGTCAGTGATTATAGATTTGAGGTAGTTGAAGTGATTTACTACATCTAGATTGTTATCATTCAAGACAATGTCTGGCGGATCTGCACCCTGTGCTATCACTTTCGTCTTTTGTATGCTGATAGTGAGTCAAAAAGGGAAACTAGGATTTTGCAAACCTATTAATGAGGAACAGGCTGAAGAAATTATGGCAGAGTACCAACAAAATGATAAAAGTAAAAGTCTTGAGAGCCTGTGTTTTTCCTGTGGCAGCTTATGGCTGCGAATCATGGACGATTACCAAAACTTCCAGACAAAGAATTGAATCCTTCGAGTCAAAATGTTACAGAAAGAGCCTTAGAATACCCTGGACAGAGAAAAAGACAAATGTAGACATTAGGCAAGAGTTGAGCATAGAGGAGAACTGGTTTATCAATTCCATTTTGACTAGAAAATGCAAATACTTTGGTCACATCAAGAGACAACAGTCTTGAGAGAACAGTGATGGAAGGTATGGTGCCAGGCAAAAGAGGAAGGGGTAGACCAAGAAGACGATGGCAGCAAGATATCCAGGAATGCCTGGGCATGACTGTGGCTGAGGCTTGAGTTTTGGCAAGGGAACGAGTTTCTTTCAGACAGACTGTGATGGGAGCGACGTTCTATAAAGGACATGCTTCATGATGATTAATGAGGATCTGTAATTCGGCTTCCGTGTGGGTGACCAGGGCAGCATTGTCTGCAAAGAGCATGTCCCGATGACAGTCTCTTTTCTCTTACTTTTCGTTCGCAGTCTAGTTAGATTGAATAATCTCCCATCTGACCTAGTATGCAGGAAGACCCTTGCTAAGGCAGTTGTGGAGGCATGTTTTGTACTATTGTGGTATTGTACTACATGAATAAAAATGCTATAAATATAACTAACGGAGTCCAGATGCTTTCGGAAGTAGAGGAGTGTGACAAGAATGCAGACCGATCCAAATAGAGATGCAGCCTAAAGAGCCACCTCAGGTTGAACGAAATTAAGGTCATGCCCCACAGAGAAGTGAAAAGATGACGTCACAAGGAAAAGGAAAACCAAAACAGTATAGCGTTGTTACTCCAAGGTCGCATCATCCTATAGTCAGACATGACTGAAAAAGGGCTTCATACTTAACTATGACAAGGATGTGTTTCATCATTGCTGGTTATCCAACATGCACACGGACAGCATAACAACAGAATTCAACATAAAAAGTGAAAGAATCCAACTTGTTACATGAACTACTCTTTACAGACGACCAAAGTCCAATATTCTTTGAAAAAGATGACTACAAAATCATATAAATGCACTTGTTACAGCTTGGAAATATGAAGAATAGCATATCAAAGACAGAAACTATAAAGGCAGAACAACAAGTTCACTCAACATACATGTGAACAATATCAAACATTAGCAGGCCCAAGAGTATTTTAACAGAAAATGGAAGGCTTGACAGAGAAATAAACACTAGATGTCAAAAAGTCTCTGTTGTGGCTTATGAACTGTTACCACTAATTAAACATTGAAATACCAACTTAGCAACAAAGCAACTACTGATAAACAGTATGTTCATACAAAATTTGTGCGACCAATGTCAGAATTGGCCCCTATCCAAGAAACAGGAAAGCAAAATTACAATGTATGAAATAAAGTCTACAAAAAGTAATTGCTATCACTAAGAGAGATCAGAAAAGAAATTTTTACATTAGAAATGTGATGAGAATCACTCCTTTTGCTGTAATAGATACATAGACAGAAAATATGGAGGTTCTGGCGTCGCTTAAGAATGCTACCTGCCCAACTGCCTGTATACACTTACACAAAAAAGAAGATCTGGATACAAGATATAAGAAAGTCATATGGTAGATGACATAACAGAAATAATACAACAACACAGACTTACACGAACTGCTGCAGCAAACTTGGCCCAAGGAAGCCCCTCACATGGCTTAATGGCAGAAGTGAATGGAAAAGTAAGCAAGTCCTTTTCACAAAAATCATATAAATATTCTGTCAGGTGGAGACTGTCCTCCATCCATAAGGAAGACAAAATGTTCTCTAAATATGGGGGCTAACTGCAAATACTGAATATGTAGCCATGAGTCAAAACAGTTGTTGTCAAAGACGAAGTGGTTGTTGAAGCTAGCACAGACATGGATTGAAACTAGTACAGACATGGATTGAAACTAGTACATACATGGATTGAAGCTATTACTTATATGGACTGAAGCTAGTACAGACATGGATTGAAACTAGTACATACATGGATTGAAACTAGTACATACATGGATTGAAACTAGTACATACATAGATTGAAGCTAGTACATATATGGATTGAAGCTAGTACAGACATGGATTGAAGCACATTCTTCTTTCTTCTAAATTTGGATTCTCTTGTATTTTATACAAGGTTATGGTTTCTTGAGCTTTCTTTTAAACCCATATGGCTATTCCCCAATAAGTACGTTTTTGACTTGTGTGAATGACTGGGCATGTCCTGTCCTGAGTTAAAACCTCATATCTTAAAAAGTAGTCAAAAAAGCAGATATTGTTGTCAGAGATGAAGTGTTAGAGACTTCACTGTATTAGGTCTCAGATTTTTATGAGGTTGGGGTGACCAGTTCCCTTTTTCAATATCTTTCCTTCCTTAACAGTAAGCCAGAAACCCCTTTACAGCTAGGTTGACTGTCCATAATGAAGATTGAACCCAGGACCTTTGCCATGAAAAGCGAGAGCTCCACTGCTCTGCTATTCAGATCTTACATTTGACTAATGAGGGGTTAAAAAAACATTTATAATGAACCACACTTTCAATTCCAGCAATGATTTACGGATGCAAAGTGTAGAACTTGTGCAAAACAGATGCTGAGTCACTCAGAGAACAATGGAATGGCATGTACTAAAAATGTTGATATGGGAGTAGATCTAAAACGAAGAAATCCAACATCAAACTTTATTTCGGGACGTTGTGAAAGCAGTGATATCATGCAAAAATCGTTGTGCTCGATATGTGGTTCGCATGCCTGATGACATATGGACACATAGAACGATGTTTTAGTGACCACATGCCTGTACACGTCCATGAAGTCGCCCACCTATACGATAGTGAGATAGACTGACCAAAGATCTAGGCCGCATTGGTACGACGTTGCAAAAGATCAGGATGCATACAGAATGTTGTTGGCTTCTCACATCTGGCACATCTGCCGATCTGACGTCGAAGATAATGTGATATACATGAACAACCTAAATGGGCTTAAAGACAGAACCAGCTGACCCAGTATGTACAATTATTATTAGTTGCCCATCATAAGTGATGACGGTGACAACATGCGCTGTATTTGGATTATAGTGAGAAAGAAACTGCTTGTCACGGACCTCACTCTCTGGTCCCAAGCTACCTTAGACCAGAGGCGAGACATTAGTCAACATGACTGGAGACAACTGAGGCTGCAGGCACTCTGGTCTCAATTTCCGTGAGACCAGGGGTCACTTTAATCTTGTGGGATTTGATAGCCCACTGTCCCTGTTCATCACTTTGGGAGACGAGTGCCTGACTTCTCGACCACAGCGACCCCAGAATACTGTGTAGTGTCTGTAGACAACCAGTGTTACATCCCAGTAGTGAAGTTTGGTCACAAAGTGACCAGCGCTATTCAAGAATAGATTGGATGCATATAGTTATTTTTACATCATGTGGAGTAGAAGAAGCTGGTTGTATACAGACTCTCCAGTCTTCTAAACCAGTTAAAACAAGTTAACCTTTATCACACTTACATCACTGCAAGGCCACCGATGTCTCTAAAATTGCATCGCTAAGGTCGCTGGTATGTGACTTTAGTTTGTTTATGTGGATACAATAATTACAGTTATAGTGGAAACTAACAGATACCAGGTAACAGGTACGGCCATTTGTAAACATTGATAATCCATTTTTGGTTGAATTATTTTTTTCAAGCAAGGACGCCGAAAGCGGAAGAGTCTAAATATTTGTGCTGTTTTTTATTTTCACGTTTATCTTCTTCTATCTCAGAAACTAACACACACACAATAAAAACCTTGGTGGTTAAATCACCCAGTATCTTCTCATCCCTTTGTCATTCGATTTTGTCATTGTCCATTCAGTTTGCTTGTTGCCACTGGGGGCTCTAATTTTATTATTTTCATAAAACATTCCACAAAAAAGATTGCTTTTGATGTATAAGCGATATGAACTACTTTTGTGTGCTTGCTTTCTTCAGCACACCTTCATGAATTAATTTGTCACTGGGATTCTTAATATATCTTATTTACTTACGTATTGTCCATGATTTAGCCACATATGACAGTATTGACTCTTTATAATATAGAAAACCTACTTTCATCTATAAAGTGTTGTTATATAGATTGCTTATGTAACAATCAATTACTAACAATACAACATAATGGCAAAATTGTCTTACTGTAATCCCAGAGGGGTCTCCTCCAAAGTCTAGAATATTCTCTTTAACCCAAACCAAAGATTGCAACTGATCTCTAAGGTGAAGGTTGCCTTCACAACCAGGTGTCATTGTACTCAAGAGTCCAAGGTAGCCAAGACGGTATGCGACAGTGACCACAATAACATCGTTTTCTGTCACCAGGGTCCCAGGCAAGTAGATGTTTGTAAATCCATTTATATTAGCTCCACCATGGAAAAACACAAATACCTGAAAGTGAAATTCAAGAATCTCAGTTTCTATGTTCCAATCATATTTAAATAACAAATGTGAGACATATGAATAATTGAGAGAAGCACTTTTATATCATTTTATTTAATCAAGATATGTTACACGGCAGGTTTTCTTCTTTGTCAGAGTTTTATTTTAGTTAATATGAAGCATGAAATACCTAGCCGCTATCAGCGTGCAGATAATTAATACTGATAAGTAAGGTTAAGGAAAGCTCAGATCTTGTCAATGCATGCCCTAAAAATAATGATCAAGATATCTAAGCCTTCTACTAGTAAAATGGAACTAGTTAATTGTGCAGTACATTTGATATCTGTTACGTTATCAGAATTTGCAAGAATGTATAAACACACAATTCTAGATTGACAACATACCCGCTGCAATTATATTTTCTGGAATTTGTTTACATAGACAATGCTTTGAAATATCAAGTTGCATATAAAGATATCATAATTAAATTTTAAAAGTCAATATGAAAGATTGGTTTTCAGTTAACTTTCAACAGTAGCAGTATTTATAATGGACACATTACAGCTATGTACATCTGGTACATTCCAACTGTTGCAAACCAATGAAACTTTAATTCAGCAGCTTATAAAAGTGAGAACATCTGAGTGAACTAATTTAATCTGTATACATTATATAATTGTTTTCAAAATGGAACACACTTTTGACCACCACATAAAGTGTTTGACAGATCTTTGCAGAGTGTGTGGCAAATGATCAATAACATTGAAGCAGAAACAGAAAACGCTAAAGCCAGATCATTGTCTTTGTCACATGGACGATTTGCTGCTTATTAGTGACACGAATGTGAACAAAGATATACAAACACACCAGTACTCATTACTGCATGTACAAGGCGTGTTCAAATTAAACCAGACCTAACTGCACCAAGTGAACATACGTATGATGCGCATGATGATGTCAATTATGGTGTAAACAAAACATACCAACCATCAAGTTGGCAAAATTTTATTATCCTCCGACTCATAGTTTCCTCAGCAGACCGTTGAAAACATTGCAGGTGTGATACAGAATCCGTCCAGAGTTGATCAGTGAGTGATGATTCAGTTTCTAACAGCTGAAGGATGTCGACCAGTTGACATTCATCTCAGAATGCAGGCAGTGTATGGTAAATTGAATTGCTGCATCAATTTTGGTGATGGCATCTCCTGACGCCAATATGCGCCTGACATGATCTCGGAAGATCTTTCATTAACTCATGTTGTCCAGTTCTTCCCTGTTGTCTTCGACACACTTTTGTCACCCTACACTGCCTGCATTCTGCGATGAATGTCAACATCCTTCAGCTGTTAAAAAGTGAATCACTGCTCGCTGATCAACTCTTGACTGATTCCGTATCACACTCGCCATGTTTTCAACAGTCTGCTGAAGAAACTATGAGTGGGAAGATAATGAAATTTTGCAAACTTGACAGTTGGTATGTGCTGTTTGCACTAAATATGACATCATATGTATGTTCACTTGGTGCAGTTAGGTCTGGTTTCATTTGAATACGCCTTGTATGTTTATAGATTAATCAACATTACAAGAAGACACAGTGAGAAATATTAGTTGCTCAGTCAAAACAAGAGGTAAACATGAGTCAGCATATTTGGGACAGATTTTGATTCCAACTGTAATTTCAATGATTGCAGTGTGTGAATTTATTATTTTGTACGTGTTCAGGTCATGTAAATGAAATGGTGACACACAGTGAAAATGAGAGCCATATAGTCCTGCTGACAGATGCTCTCGCCGTAGTCACAGCGCTAAAAAGCCAGAAAAACACTGAGCTTAATGTCTTAAGAGCAGCACTCTGCAAATTGTGCCAGCAGTCCGCACCAAAAAGGGTAGTGGTACAGTGGGTCCCATCACACTGCAACATCCAAGGCAACGAGGAGGCAGACAGACTGGCAAAAGAAGGTGCAAGACTACCACAAACAGATACCAGTATGACGTACGAAGAGTCAAAACGGCTTATCAAAGCCAGATACATGACCAAATGGGAAACCGAACATACTGGTTACACCAAAAACGATGCCTATTACCAGTTGAACCGAAGAGAGCAGGTCGTTGTCTTCAGACTTCGCACTGGCCACAATAGACTGAGGTACCACCTATTCAACAAATTGAAGATAGGGTGTACCGACGAATGCCCGTGCGGTACTGGTAAAATGACTGCTGAACATCTGCTGCAGAACTGCCCGACATACGAGGATCAGAGAAAGCAGATGTGGCCATTACCAGTGGAACTGCAAGACAAGCTCTATGGCAGTGGCGACAGCCTCAGGATGACCGCCGCTTTTTTCGAAAAAATAATGGTTACTGTCTGACTGCGTACGCAGAAGAAGAAGAAGGTCATGTAAATAAAAACCACATAAATTCTAGCTCCTATGATGTTCTATCTAGATACTATTCCTAACAAGCAGATTAGCAAGGATATAAATATGCAAGATGAGCTTGATGTATCTCCTCACACCAGCATCCTTCATTATGATGACATGTTAGCACCAAATGACATTAACAACCATTTAAAGCCCTAAAAATTATCCCAACATCACCTATGTTTGAATGTGACACTAAAATAAAGATGATAATTAATAAAGCAATTACACAGCGACTAATACACGAGGAAGAGGTATTGCTCACTAATCTCATTAGAAGTAAGTTCACAACAGCACATGGCAATGTCATAAAATGCAAACAAGAGGACAACCAATTGTATTGCAAAGAATAATGAACACACAGAAAAGCCACATCATCGACAAGAATTCCAACAAAGAGAAAATGGGCCCCCTCTTCTTCAAATTGTTATAGAACTTAATGCAGGAAATAAACTGTACCGAGTGGTTCATTGGGAGGTCTTTGTGTATGACAAAGACAAGAATAGTTCCACTACCCCACAGAGAGCACGTCGTAAGAGGAGACTAAATGTGTGACATGGCATAAAGCTGGCCATGGTTAGGTGGTTTGTTAAGAGCAGCAAAGATGGCACCTAACAGACTGCGAGTCTACTTTGCTTAGTGTTTGAGTCTATTAAGATGGGCTCGCATATCGATTAACCACCCTACAAGAAACTGGTTGTATACAGACTCTGCAGAGTCTTCTAAACCAGTATAAAGATGTTAAGTTAACTGATTCACTAGACCTTCAAATGCAAAAATGCAGATGAGCTGATTTTCTCACAATAAAATTGGGAAGACTGCTGGTAATAAAAATAAAATATCCAAGCAGTTAGCTCCAACCATAAAAGAAAACAGTAGGCCTTACCTGAAGACAAGACAAATGCAGAAAAAACTGTTAAATGAGATTGGTATGGAGATGGTATGTAATGGAGCAGAAAGATAGCGGACAAGAGAGATAACGTGTAAATAGGTGCATGTTTGAATTAAAGAGTTTATAAGAATTCAAGATTCAACATAGTTTATTTCTTGGCTCCTTAGTAACTACTATTAACAATTGCATAGCAACTGTATTTTTGAAAATTAAGTATGGGTTAAAGTTGGTGGAGATCATGAAAAGGTAGTTTAAAAACTATAATACAAATAGCAAATTTAGCAAAGCCCAATTCTATCTAAAATAAACAAGGTCCTTATGGCAATGGCTAGCATGAGAAACATCCATAAGAATGTACACAAATTTGCCAATAGCATTAAGGCTCAAATAGAATCGTTGACAGATATATAGTGAAAGTGAAGAAAGTGACAAAGTTAGAGTGACATTGAAGACAATGACAGATATAGAGTGAAAGTGAAGAAAGTGACAAAGTTAGAGTGACATTGAAGACAATGACAGATATAGAGTGAAAGTGAAGAAAGTAACAAGTTAGAGTGACATTGAAGACAATGACAGATATAGAGTGAAAGTGAAGAAAGTGACAAATAGTGACATTGAAGACAGTGATATATAGAGTGAAAGTGAAGAAAGTGACAAAGTTAGAGTGACATTGAAGACAATGACATATATAGAGTGAAAGTGAAGAAAGTGACAAAGTTAGAGTGACATTGAAGACAATGACAGATATAGAGTGAAAGTGAAGAAAGTGACAAAGATAGAGTGACATTGAAGACAATGACAGATATAGAGTGAAAGTGAAGAAAGTGACAAATAGTGACATTAAAGACAATGACATATATAGAGTGAAAGTGAAGAAAGTGACAAATAGTGACATTGAAGACAGTGACATATATAGAGTGAAAGTGAAGAAAGTGACAAAGTTAGAGTGACATTGAAGACAATGACATATATAGAGTGAAAGTGAAGGAAGTGACAAAGAGAGTGACATTGAAGACAATGACATATATAGAGTGAAAGTGAAGAAAGTGACAAAGTTAGAGTGACATTGAAGACAATGACACATATAGAGTGAAAGTGAAGAAAGTGACAAATAGTGACATTGAAGACAGTGACATATATAGAGTGAAAGTGAAGAAAGTGACAAAGTTAGAGTGACATTGAAGACAATGATAGATATAGAGTGAAAGTGAAGGAAGTGACAAAGTTAGAGTGACATTAAAGACAATGACAGATATAGAGTGAAAGTGAAGGAAGTGACAAAGAGAGTGACATTGAAGACAATGACAGATATAGAGGGAAAGTGAAGAAAGTGACAAAGTTAGAGTGACATTGAAGACAATGACAGATATAGAGTGAAAGTGAAGAAAGTGACAAAGTTAGAGTGACATTGAAGACAATGACAGATATAGAGTGAAAGTGAAGAAAGTGACAAAGTTAGAGTGACATTAAAGACAATGACAGATATAGAGTGAAAGTGAAGGAAGTGACAAAGAGAGTGACATTGAAGACAATGACAGATATAGAGTGAAAGTGAAGAAAGTGACAAAGTTAGAGTGACATTGAAGACAATGACATATATAAAGTGAAAGTGAAGAAAGTGACAAAGTTAGAGTGACATTGAAGACAATGACACATATAGAGTGAAAGTGAAGAAAGTGACAAATAGTGACATTGAAGACAGTGACATATATAGAGTGAAAGTGAAGAAAGTGACAAAGTTAGAGTGACATTGAAGACAATGATAGATATAGAGTGAAAGTGAAGGAAGTGACAAAGTTAGAGTGACATTAAAGACAATGACAGATATAGAGTGAAAGTGAAGGAAGTGACAAAGAGAGTGACATTGAAGACAATGACAGATATAGAGGGAAAGTGAAGAAAGTGACAAAGTTAGAGTGACATTGAAGACAATGACAGATATAGAGTGAAAGTGAAGAAAGTAACAAGTTAGAGTGACATTGAAGACAATGACAGATATAGAGTGAAAGTGAAGAAAGTGACAAATAGTGACATTGAAGACAGTGATATATAGAGTGAAAGTGAAGAAAGTGACAAAGTTAGAGTGACATTGAAGACAATGACATATATAGAGTGAAAGTGAAGAAAGTGACAAAGTTAGAGTGACATTGAAGACAATGACAGATATAGAGTGAAAGTGAAGAAAGTGACAAAGATAGAGTGACATTGAAGACAATGACAGATATAGAGTGAAAGTGAAGAAAGTGACAAATAGTGACATTAAAGACAATGACATATATAGAGTGAAAGTGAAGAAAGTGACAAATAGTGACATTGAAGACAGTGACATATATAGAGTGAAAGTGAAGAAAGTGACAAAGTTAGAGTGACATTGAAGACAATGACATATATAGAGTGAAAGTGAAGGAAGTGACAAAGAGAGTGACATTGAAGACAATGACATATATAGAGTGAAAGTGAAGAAAGTGACAAAGTTAGAGTGACATTGAAGACAATGACACATATAGAGTGAAAGTGAAGAAAGTGACAAATAGTGACATTGAAGACAGTGACATATATAGAGTGAAAGTGAAGAAAGTGACAAAGTTAGAGTGACATTGAAGACAATGACAGATATAGAGTGAAAGTGAAGAAAGTGACAAAGTTAGAGTGACATTGAAGACAATGACAGATATAGAGTGAAAGTGAAGAAAGTGACAAAGTTAGAGTGACATTAAAGACAATGACAGATATAGAGTGAAAGTGAAGGAAGTGACAAAGAGAGTGACATTGAAGACAATGACAGATATAGAGTGAAAGTGAAGAAAGTGACAAAGTTAGAGTGACATTGAAGACAATGACATATATAAAGTGAAAGTGAAGAAAGTGACAAAGTTAGAGTGACATTGAAGACAATGACACATATAGAGTGAAAGTGAAGAAAGTGACAAATAGTGACATTGAAGACAGTGACATATATAGAGTGAAAGTGAAGAAAGTGACAAAGTTAGAGTGACATTGAAGACAATGATAGATATAGAGTGAAAGTGAAGGAAGTGACAAAGTTAGAGTGACATTAAAGACAATGACAGATATAGAGTGAAAGTGAAGGAAGTGACAAAGAGAGTGACATTGAAGACAATGACAGATATAGAGGGAAAGTGAAGAAAGTGACAAAGTTAGAGTGACATTGAAGACAATGACAGATATAGAGTGAAAGTGAAGAAAGTGACAAAGTTAAGTGACATTGAAGACAATGACAGATATAGAGTGAAAGTGAAGAAAGTGACAAAGTTAGAGTGACATTAAAGACAATGACAGATATAGAGTGAAAGTGAAGGAAGTGACAAAGAGAGTGACATTGAAGACAATGACAGATATAGAGTGAAAGTGAAGAAAGTGACAAAGTTAGAGTGACATTGAAGACAATGACATATATAGAGTGAAAGTGAAGAAAGTGACAAAGTTAGAGTGACATTGAAGACAATGACACATATAGAGTGAAAGTGAAGAAAGTGACAAATAGTGACATTGAAGACAGTGACATATATAGAGTGAAAGTGAAGAAAGTGACAAAGTTAGAGTGACATTGAAGACAATGATAGATATAGAGTGAAAGTGAAGGAAGTGACAAAGTTAGAGTGACATTAAAGACAATGACAGATATAGAGTGAAAGTGAAGGAAGTGACAAAGAGAGTGACATTGAAGACAATGACAGATATAGAGGGAAAGTGAAGAAAGTGACAAAGTTAGAGTGACATTGAAGACAATGACAGATATAGAGTGAAAGTGAAGAAAGTGACAAAGTTAGAGTGACATTGAAGACAATGACAGATATAGAGTGAAAGTGAAGAAAGTGACAAAGTTAGAGTGACATTAAAGACAATGACAGATATAGAGTGAAAGTGAAGGAAGTGACAAAGAGAGTGACATTGAAGACAATGACAGATATAAAGTGAAAGTGAAGAAAGTGACAAAGTTAGAGTGACATTGAAGACAATGACAGATATAGAGTGAAAGTGAAGAAAGTGACAAAGTTAGAGTGACATTGAAGACAATGACAGATATAGAGTGAAAGTGAAGAAAGTGACAAATAGTGACATTGAAGACAGTGACATATATAGAGTGAAAGTGAAGAAAGTGACAAAGTTAGAGTGACATTGAAGACAATGACAGATATAGAGTGAAAGTGAAGAAAGTGACAAATAGTGACATTGAAGACAGTGACATATATAGAGTGAAAGTGAAGAAAGTGACAAAGTTAGAGTGACATTGAAGACAATGACAGATATAGAGTGAAAGTGAAGGAAGTGACAAAGTTAGAGTGACAGTGAAGAAAGTGGTTTTATTTTTTTATTTTCTGCCATTAAAAAAAATGTACTATTGCTGATCAATCTGTATATGTCAGTCCCTTGTGAAGTTCTTTGTTTCATTTCTATGCATTTCAAAATTATGTTTTCTCAAAGCTGTCTTTGTTTTCATCACTTCTAGTATGTTGTCCTTCGGCTATGGATATTTTGATCCTTTCTATGACTAATATTCTCCAGCAGAATGCGAATTAAAAAATTGGACACAGACATGTGCTCATATGGGGAGGACAGACAAACAGCCGAACCAGCTCTCCAAGTCTGTCAACTACATGAGAGGAGCAAAGTGACAGAATGACTCTCTCTAATCCAGATGAGGTCAAACTTTATGATGAAGAGGTAAACCTGAGAAGGGCCATAAAGTTTATGAGGGAAATAGGTGCGACTATTTCAGAACTCTTCAGAAAAAGAAGATTTTGAATAGCTTAGTTCCGCTGAGCATACAAGTTATGTTAACTGTGTAGCTTTCATAAGCTATTTATGGATATTTCCTAATTTTACCCACAACTTAACGACTATGAATTTAATGACAGATCACTTGTGATGCGCTTCTTCATTTGACAAAAAAACTAATCATTAACTATATACAATGTCATCCAGCCAGTTTGGAAACTTTCTTGTAAAGGCATGGCATGAAGTAATAAAGTATACCAAATTTAAAGTGTTCCTATGAATATTTGGCACAACATAACATACAAAAGAAAACATATTGAATTGTTTTTATGCAGTAATTTATCCATTTACAAAGAAACATTGCTTTTTTTTTAAAAATTCACTCACATAAGTGATTAGCAAATTATATCATTCGGGAAAACAAATTTTGCAGAAGAAAATCCACAAGCCATTTTCATAACTGTCATTTGGCTGTCTTATAAGAGGTCATTCACATATGACCTATTGCAATTTTGGTAATTTAATTTAAACAAATTTGTTAATTAAAGTAATTCATCTGGATTTTATATGAACTGCTTGGCTAGTTAGACGTTTTTAAAATTATTGTAATGAATTTAATTAATATTAAAGAAAACAGCAAATGAAACGTAAACTAATCACAATAATGACTAATTCTGACATCTGTGGCAAACAGATACAAACATTAATAATGTGAAAGACTTATAATACTTTAAAATAAGACTCTAATTGATACATTTCTTCTACATCTCATATTCCTTTTATCACAAAATATTGGACAATCAATGTTACATCATATGTGATTGACCCCTGACACAGATCATACATACAATACATATTAATTCTGCAAAGAACAAGAATCACACCAACATTAAACAGCATCAACAACACTTAAACAAAAGTTATTTCAACAGCAGTAAAGATAAATATAGGCTAATAGCAGGTAACGTCATTGGGGATGGGGGTAATAGAACTATCAAAATATCAATGCACAAAGTCTCACCTTTTGTGAGTAGGGGTGACATGTTTTATTTCAACATTACTTTAGTTTCTTTTAATCCTTTTTAAAGTCATATTCATTTACCTCTTTGCTACAATTTGAAGCACCGGCCCTTACATCTGGCCAATTTTAAAGGAATTTTTTTTTTTTTTTTGCGTTCGCCTTATTTATCTATTCACCAAGGCGTGTGTGCGTTGCACTGTGGTTTTTATTTTGCGCCTGTCGGCCCAGTGCATCCGACTTCAGCATGCATTTTATGTAAGGGTCTGCTTCCTCCTGCATTTTCTAAGGGTTTGCTTCCCCGGGGTAACGGCCGGTGCTGTGATGGGGATTGAACCCAGCACCTTCTGGTTGTGAGCCGTGCCACTTAACCACTAGGCCACGCCGTCCCCAAAGGAAGTCTTGTTTCCAAACATTTGCAATCATTCACCTTTTTGTTCTAATTTGAAGCACAGGTTTTAACTACAGCTGATCCCTGTACAGGAAACATATGGCTGGTTAAAATAGCAATGTTTTATACATGTGGTTGCCAGCCCCAAGCCCCTTTAGTCACCTTTTCATGACATGCTTGGATGGTGGCAGTGGTACTATTCCTTTCATCCCGGATTCCACTCGAATGAATAATCATGCACCATTTTACAATTGGTCTGGCTAAGGTATGTGGTGATTAAGTTGCATATCTTGTAAAATAAAGGCAAATGTTTAGTAAGCTTAGCACTTTGGAGCTTAAATCAATGATAGTTACAGAAAAATACAACCCTACAACAAAATCAACTATCACCACAATCTTCGCCAGTACAACTACCAAAATCACCACAGATAATACCTTCTTCAGGTCCCCATCATCTCGGTCGGCTCTTCGAGTTGTGAACACATTCAGGTAGAGACAATCTTCCTGACCCAGATCAAACTCGTTAGGTATGATATTCAGTTGGATGCAGTATGGCTTGAAGTCTGATGCATCGTATAAGCCCTCTGAGGATTGTGGAATAGGACATGTTTAAATATTGTTAGAGTACAACATCCGAGGATTGCGGGACAGGACAAGTGTAAATATTGTTTGAGTACATCCAAGGATTGTGGGATAGGACAGGTTTCAATGTTAGAGTACAACATCCAAGGATTGTGGGATAGGACAGGTTTCAATAATATTAATGTGAAACACATTATATCTGTGTACTGAAAGTTCTAATAATGTGATAGGACAGGACAGGTTTACATAATGTTAATGTAGAACATGTGAGATTTGTGTACTGAAAGTTCTATTAATGTGATAGGATAGGACAGGTTTACATAATGTTAATGTAGAACATGTGAGATTTGTGTACTGAAAGTTCTATTAATGTGATAGGATAGGACAGGTTTACATAATGTTAATGTGATACACATGAGATCTGTGTACTGAAAGTTCCATTAATATGCAACACATTGACGTCCTAAATTGTTCCAAGGGATTGGAAAGATGCATGTGTGATCCCCTTGTTTCAAAATAGGGCAAAAAATCAGATCCATCCAATTATAGACCAGCGAGTAGAGTATATTCTGCAAAATTTTAGAGTCAATCATCAAAGAATATATTGTACTGCATTTGGACAAGTTTAATCTCATCAAGAAGAGTCAGCATGGGTTTACTAAAGGGAGATTGTGCTTAATAAATCTATGAGATTTTTTTTTCTTCTCTGCCAAGGTGATGGTGACTCAGTGGTAATCTGTCATATTGTCTTAAATATGGATCCATTGTTTGCTTTTGGTTATGGTCTCTGCTATGGTCACTTGTGCTCTCATTATGTGCCATGCATGACATCCCTCTTTTTATTCTTGTTCCTTTGATGTCTGCAGTGTTCATGTGCAGTAGTGGCATCTTGTCCCTTGTTATTTGCAGATATGCTTCATGTGCAGTATGTGTCTCTTGTCTGTCGTTACTCACAGGTAGACTTCATGTGCAGTGTGTGTCTCTTGTCTGTCGTTACTCACAGATATGCTTCATGTGCAGTGTGTCTCTTGTCTGTCGTTACTCACAGGTAGACTTTATGTGCAGTGTGTGTCTCTTGTCTGTCGTTACTCACAGGTAGACTTCATGTGCAGTGTGTGTCTATTGTCTGTTGTTACTCACAGGTAGACTTTATGTGCAGTGTGTGTCTCTTTCCTGTAGTTACTTGCATGTAGACTTTATGTGCAGTGTGTATCTCTTTTCTGTACTTACTTGCATGTAGACTTCATGTGCAGTGTGTGTCTCTTTCCTGTAGTTATTTGCAGATATGCTTCATGTGCAGTGTATCTCTTGTCTGTCCTTACTCACAGATATGCTTCATGTGCAGTGTGTCTCTTGTCTGTCGTTACTCACAGGTAGACTTTATGTGCAGTGTGTGTCTCTTGTCTGTCGTTACTCACAGGTAGACTTCATGTGCAGTGTGTGTCTATTGTCTGTCGTTACTCACATGTAGACTTCATGTGCAGTGTGTGTCTCTTTCCTGTAGTTATTTGCAGATATGCTTCATGTGCAGTGTGTGTCTCTTGTTTGTCATTACTCACAGGTAGACTTTATGTGCAGTAGTGGTCTCTTGTCTATCGTTACTCACAGGTAGACTTCATGTGCAGTAGTGGTCTCTTGTCTGTGGTTACTCACAGGTAGACTTTATGTGCAGTGTGTGTCTCTTTCCTGTAGTTACTCACAGGTAGACTTTATGTGCAGTAGTGGTCTCTTGTCTATCGTTACTCACAGGTAGACTTTATGTGCAGTAGTGGTCTCTTGTCTATCGTTACTCACAGGTAGACTTTATGTGCAGTAGTGGTCTCTTGTCTATCGTTACTCACAGGTAGACTTTATGTGCAGTAGTGGTCTCTTATCTATCGTTACTCACAGGTAGACTTTATGTGCAGTAGTGGTCTCTTGTCTATCGTTACTCACAGGTAGACTTTATGTGCAGTAGTGGTCTCTTGTCTATCGTTACTCACATGTAGACTCTATGTGCAGTAGTGGTCTCTTGTCTATCGTTACTCACAGGTAGACTTTATGTGCAGTAGTGGTCTCTTGTCTATCGTTACTCACAGGTAGACTTTATGTGCAGTAGTGGTCTCTTGTCTATCGTTACTCACAGGTAGACTTTATGTGCAGTAGTGGTCTCTTGTCTATCGTTACTCACAGGTAGACTTTATGTGCAGTAGTGGTCTCTTATCTATCGTTACTCACAGGTGGACTTTATGTGCAGTAGTGGTCTCTTGTCTATCGTTACTCACAGGTAGACTTTATGTGCAGTAGTGGTCTCTTGTCTATCGTTACTCACAGGTAGACTTTATGTGCAGTAGTGGTCTTTTGTCTGTCGTTACTCACAGGTAGACTTTATGTGCAGTAGTGGTCTCTTGTCTATCGTTACTCACATGCTGGTTTCATGTGCGGTTTGCATTTCTTGTTTAAGGTTACTCACAGGCAGGCTTTGACTAAATAGTTGGAGATTAAGGAGAGAAGGTGTTGATGGATAGCATAAACTCTCATGCAGAAACTTTACAATATAACCAGACATAACCTGGATGGGAACCTATAAAGGATGAAATAGTGAAAAGGCAAGATACACATGAAAACAAGAGTAGAAGTACAGGTCGTCATCTGTGGAGAAAACAGCCCAGAACATAAATTGGTTGAGAGTGACTGTCGCAGGAGTCCTATATTTGAATGGATTCACAAGACAAAAGTCTGATAAGGAAAATGATAACAGTTAATTGATTCACTCCGTGGAGCCGATATATTGACTTCAACAATTGCTATTCTTACGTATATTTAAAAGTGCCTCAATAAAAACTTTTCTTAAAGTGATCATTGTACCTATACTTCCTACCAAGAATCTTACATTTTAAAAATAAATGTGTGTCCAGATGGAAGTAACGTTCTATAACGGATATGCTACATCACGGTGATGATGCGCCCAGACGGACAACATATTCAGGAGTGAACGAGTTAATACTGAACACTTACCCACACGAGAAGCAGAAACTGGTGCCCTAAATCTGAGATCTCCTATTGGAGGTTTGGCATAACGAATACCACGAAATGCATTGTAGATCTGGCCATTCCTGGCAGTCAATACAGCACCCAGGAATGTTCCAGAAGGTGACTTGACAACTGGGCTTGCAGCCCAGGCTGAAGACAAAGCTCCCAGTAGTAATGTGTAAATGAACAGCATTTTACAACAGTAAATAGTAGCTGGAACAGAAGACAAATATAAGTGCATCAATTGATATTTCTAGACATCTTTGTGGATCTAGGAGTCCTTTATTGGAATAAGACACCCCACTGATTTCTGGCAGGACTTCTTCCTCTTCTGCATTCGTTCTCAATTTCACACTACCAACCCCTGAACAGGGCTTTGTAAGTAGCAGGACATAGTCCAGAGAATGGAATGCATTATGTCGCTAGTTTACAGCTTGACTGTGATATTTGCACTTTTCGGTCCGACATCCATCTTCGACAGCCTTAGAGGGCTGTGTTTGGAACAAAGATGAGAATAGGGCCACTGTTGCTCCGACAACATATTGTGAGAGGTCACAAGCAGTGTCACCTAACTCCTCTAGGGCATTGTGCACCCTACCATCATACAGACCAAAAGTGTACAGGTTGCGAAGTAGAAAGAAGACTAAATACATTAGCTCATGTACGATACAGGAATATAGGATAGAATCCATTGTTTTTCTGGGGATCAGAAACAGAAGAAGTTTGGGAAGAGAAGACCTCTTCACCATAATATGCATGCCCAAAATGAAAGGTTGTGCATGAGGCTTGCAAACTTATTATGTCCGACAAACTGGATGCGCATAGCTTTTAGAGCAAGGTGATGTAAATGTGACTGGTTGTATACAGACTCTGCAGGGTCTTCTAAACCAGTATAAGGACGTTAAGTTAAGTTAAATAGGGAGAGAGAAATTCCCACTGAAAGAGCATTTGTTTGCTACAGTACAGGCTTCCTGCAAGTAGACCATTTGCAGTGGTCTGGTTGACAAATAAACTAACAGGAAAAGTATAATCAAAACAATACAAGTACCCTACAGAACTATGGAGCAGTCAACATTATGTTGGAGTGGTATATATTTATTTTGAAGCTTATATAAATATAAAATCATAACTGGTAAACAATTATATACATTTGTTCTTAACTTAACTTAATGTCTTAATACTGGTTTAGAAGACTCTGCAGAGTCTGTATACAACCAGTTCCATTTACATCACCTTCCTCTAGAAGCTGTACGCATCCAATCTCTTCTTAAATGCATTGACCGTCCCAGCCTCCACCACCTCACTTGGCAATGCATTCCAAGCATTCACAACTCTCTGGCTAAAAACATACTTCCTAATATCTAATCTGGACCTCTCCTTAGTCAACTTGTAGCTGTGCCCTCTTGTTCTTGTTGATAGTTGTATTTTAACAAACTTGTTATAGTCTAATTTATCCATTCCTCTGATCATCTTATACACCTGTATTAAGTCACCACGAATTCTTCTCTCTTCTAGACACTGTAAGCCGTTTAAAAAAAATCTTTCCTCATAACTAATTCTGGAATCCCACTATCAGCTTTGTCGCTCTTTTTTTGTATTCTTTCCCCTCTCTGATAAGGACTCCACACCTGTACACAGTACTCCAATCTAGGTCTAACCAACGCTTTATACAGTTTGACTATCACTTCCTTGCTCCTATGTTTAATATTTCTTTTTATCATCCCTAAAATTGCATTTGCCTTTTTTACTGCTACCTGAACTTGCTCCCTCACCTTACATGTATGATCTGTTATAACCCCTAAGTCCCTTTCTTTATCTATCTTTCTAATATTGTTCTCTCCCATTCTGTAATTATGTTCCGTATTGGATCTACCCATGTGCATGACTGTACATTTATCTACATTAAACTCCATTTACCAGATCACAGACCATTCTCAAATTTTATCTAAATCCGACCTCAATATATCCACTTCTGCTTTAGATGAGACACTACTGCATAGTTTTGTGTCATCAGCAAATTTTGAAATAATGGATCCCATACCTATGTCCAAATCGTTTATATATATCAAGAACAAAATTGGTCCCAAAACCGAGCCCTGTGGCACTCCACTTTTCTCTTAACACCACTCAGAGTACTCATTTATGTACAACCTTCGCCTTCTTCCCGTTAACCAATTTTCAATCCATTTGGCAACTTCCCCACCTATTCCATGTGATTTTAACTTTCAAAATAATCTTTGATGAGGTACTCTATCAAAGGCCTTTGCAAAATCCAGATAAATAATGTCCACTGGCTTCCCTAAATCTAACATTTTGGTAACCTCCTCCATGAATTCTAATAGATTTGTTAAGCATGATCTTCCTCTAGTAAACCCATGCTGACTATTTCTAATTAGATTTAATTTGTCTAAATGCATTACAATGTTTTCTTTGATTATTGACTCTTAACAATTTACAGACTATGCTCGTTAAGCTCACAGGTCTATAGTTTGCTGGATCTGCTTTTTTGCCCTTTTTGAATAAGGAGATCACTCCTGCATCTTTCCAATCCCGTAGAACAATCACTTGTGCATGAGATTGAGAACATAATATAGCCAATGGTTTTGCTAATTGGTCTCTATTTTCAAACAGCAATTTTGGATGAATACCATCATGACCTGGACATTTATCCACTTTCAATCCCTCCAATTTTTTTAAAACCATTTCTTCTGTAATACAGATTGATCCTAATCCTGCTGTATCCATGTCTCTTTGGAAAATATCTATAGGTTCTGGGATCTTGGAGCAGTCCTCTTTTGTGTACACTGTGCCAAAGTAGTGATTGAGTAGATTAGCTGCCTCCCTATTCTCACTTATATTTTGTCCCTGTGCTGTCTATGAGAGGGCCTACTTTGTCCTTCAATCTCTGTTCATTTCTAACATAAGAGAAGAAGCTTTTACTATCAGTCTTGATCCTCTGAGCAAGTTTCTTTTCGAAATCTATTTTTGCTGTTTTATTCACTTTCTGAGATATGTATTGTTTGTCCAAATATTTGAAATATGTTTCTTTTGATTTATCTGCCTTATATTTTTTCCATGCTTTATTTTTAGCTTTTCTACATTTAACTAAACTACACCTCTACTTTCCCTCTAGTTATCCACTGTTTACGCTTGGGGTTTACCTCCCTATATGGAACACATTCCTCTGTAGTGTTATAACTTATTATACTATGGAAATCTCTCCCATACTCGATCATTTAGATCTACTCCCGTCGTCATACTGAGTTTATTTCTCTTCAAATAACTGACTCTCTGTAAGCTGGTATTATTACACTGTGTAAGGTCACCAGTTATTAATAGTCTTATATTTCCATCAAATTGTCGGTAATTTTGAAACAATGACGGAACATAAGTTCTTCATTAAATCATTGTTCTAAATATATTAAAGCTATTACTAAAGTGAGTATAGTCTATAGTGACAGCTATGACGTAGGAGATGTAGTGTGGTTCTACGGAAGGTGTTAGTATTAACTATTAAGTATACAATTTGATCAAAACATTCAAATCGTACTATTACGAGTTTTAACTAGCCTTAGCCTCAGGCCTATACTTCTTTTATTATTCCTGTATCTCGTCTATAATTTATTATTGTCTTTTTCTATCTATGACACTTTGAATGACTTATGTAGATTGGTGACAGACTTCTTGGTTATATGATAAATAATGGCTTTCGCAACTTCGAAAAGAGCTCAACCATGATGAGAAAGAGTTAATAACTTAATTAATCATACCATTCACTATTATTTACCATTGACACTGACTAACTTTTGTGACACGAACTTCGATGTGGTCCCGTCTGTCAGATACAAAACAAAACAGCAGCCCAATCAGAAAAAATACTAGAAGAATTTCTAGTCAGGGGTTCCTAAACACTGACAATGTGCGCAGGCAGATAACATAATTGGCACAGAAAAGTTTGTACCTTGCCTTATTTAATGTGCCATATCCAGGGGCGCACTCACTGAGAGGAGGGGAGTTCTTTTAAAAAAAAAATACCTACATTTCACGTTATAGGAATGACAACCAACCTTACCTTGTAAAAGCAAGTCTAAACAAGTCACGGGTGATGTTTGTAGCCACTGACGCGGTGCCTATGGCTCACGGGAGCAGAGTCCTGGCCTATTGCTTTGTCGTTCAGAAGTGTATTTATCGGTTTGAAATGCGTGCTTGCGAAATAAAAGGTGGGTATTGGTGAGTTCCGCTCTATGAGCTTACCAGAGAAAATTAAATTAAAAGATAGTGGTAGCCCAGTGCCTACATTGGATATCGAACAAAAACCAATCTGCAATGTAGAGTCGAGGTGCATTTACACGCAAATTTGATGCTTCTACGTATGACATGATTTCCTTGTGTTTCTGTGACAAGAAAAACGCTCTGTTCTGTTTGTATTTTTTACTGTTTTGATGTGATGATAGTTGGACAAAAGAAAGGATGTGTGACTTAAAGCATCTTCAGGAAATAAATAAAAAGGCATGCAAAATAAACATACAACATAAACACTAAAACAGTAGTCAGTTTGGAACTCCTCTGAAAATGTAACATCACCAACGGCTTAAGTAGTACTTTCAATGAATTTGTTCTTATTCCCAATGATTTTGTGACCAACAAAATCGGGATAATCTGTCCAAAATGATTGATGTATTGAAATTATGTGGAACATGCAACATGTTTCTTTGAGGTTATGACTAATCGACTACCTCAAGTAATAAAGGCGTATTTGTAGAAGAAACAGAATTCCGTTCAGCAAAAATGTCGATCCATTGCTATATAGTTACTTTGGAAATGCAGAGGTTTTCAAGGGCATTTCTAAAATATTATAAAACGAGCTCTTGAGTTGAATGCTTGAAGTTTGTCGAGAGTTTATTACTAACAAAATCAAACAGTCATCGTCCCTTATCTGCATGATTGACGATACTACAGACGTCTCGAATTGCATCCAGTCAGTGATAGTATTTGTATGAGAGTTTGAGCTATCAGTTTGTTTTCATTTAAATGGCTGAGGCCCTCCACAATAAAATCCATGGGCCGCCACTGCATATTGGCTACACAAAAAATGATGCTTATTACCAGTTGAACAGAAGAGAGCAGGTCATGGTCTTCAGACTCCGCACAGGCTACAACAGACTGAGGTACCACCTATTCAATAAACTGAAGATAGGTGGCACTGACGAATGCAGTTGTGGTACCGGGAAAATGACCGCTGAACATCTGTTGCAAAACTGCCCGACATACGAGGATCAGAGAAAGCAGATGTGGCCATCACCAGTGGCAACACTAGACAAGCTCTATGGCAGTGTCGACAGCCTCAGGATGACAGCTGCTTTCTTCGAACAAATACAAGTTGACGTCTGACAGCGTACGGAGAAGAAGAAGAAGAAGAAGAAGAAGAAGAAGAAGAAGAAGAAGAAGAATTGAGCTACTTCTGGGATCCGTTGGCTACCGAGAACCTTACCAAAACTAAGTTAAGAACACAAAAGAAAATAGGAACTTGACATGCAATAATTTGCCTTAGATGAGAGAGAAGATGCTGCCACGATTATGTATTAAAAAAGAAATTCAAGTTAACTTGAATTAACTTGAGTTAACTCGTCTTAACTTAAAACGACTTTATACTAGTTTAGAAGATTGCAGAGTCTGTAATACATCCAGTTTCATTTACATTTCCTTGCTATAAAAGCTATGCACATCCAATCTTTTCTTAAATGCATTAATTGTCCCTGCCTCCACTATTTCCTGTGCCAATGTATTCGAAGGATTCACCACTCTGACTAAAAAAGTATTTCCTAATAGGGCCTATCTAATGTGGACCTTTCTTTAGTTAAAATTGCGTTCGCCTATCTTGTGCCAACTACTAGTGCTTTAACCACGACTTTGTAGCTACGACCTCTTGTTCTTGCAGGTGGTTGTATTTTAAAGAAAAAAAACTTGTTATAGACTAATTTATCCGTTCCCTTGATCATCTTATAAACCTGTATTAAGTCACCTCGAATTATTCTCTTTTCGAGAAACTGTAGGCCGGTTTTTCTGAGTCTTTCCTCATAACTGTAACTCTGGAATCCCACTATCAGCTTTGTCGCTCTTTTGTGTATCCTTTCCATCATGTTTATATCTCCTATACGATAAGGACTCCACACCTGTACACAGTACTCCAATCTAGGTCTAACTAATGCTTTATACAGTTTGACTATCATTTCCATGCTGCTATGTTTAATATTGCTTTTTATCATTCTAACATTGTATTTGTCTTATTCACTGCTACATGGACTTGCTCCCTCACTTTATCTGTATGATCTATTTTAACCCTAGGTTTCTTTCCTTTTCTATCATTCTAATACTGTTCTTGCCGATTCTGTAATTAGGTTCCATATTGGATCTACCCACGTGGATGACTGTACATTTATCTACATTAAACTCCATTTGCCAGCTCACAGACCATTCTCGAATTGTATCTAAATCAGACCTCAATATATTCACTTCTGCTTTTAGATGAGACACTACTGCATATTTTTGTGTAATCAGCGAAAATTGCAATCATGGATCCGATATCAATGTCGAAATCGTTTATATATATCAAGAACAAAATTGGTCCAAAAACCGAGCACTGTGGCACTCCATTTTTTTCTTCACTTCAGAGTTCTCCGATCAAATTTTGGGTACGCCTCTGACCGTATCTATTATAATCTAATCAGTGAGATTTTTCAAACATATTTGATAGTTTTGCAAGTGAGTTTGTAATAAAGAAGCCACCATACCTAGCTGAATTGAAACCATGGGCTAGTGGGTAAGTGACATGGCTCACAATCCAAAGGTGCTGGGTTGGCTCCCCAATCACAGCAACCGGCCGTTACCCGGGAAGCAAACCCTTAGAAAATGCAGGAGGAAGCTGATCCTTACATGCAATGCACGCCGAAGTCGAATGCACTGGGCAGACAGGTACAAAATAAAAACAGTGCAACGCACACCGCCTTGGAGAATAGAGAAATGAGGCGAACAAAAGAAAAAAAAACACATTCATATTTTCATGTATCACTCACTGTTTATTAATGGCTTAAATAAATTAATTCAGGTCGTAAAACTAGTTTCACAAATCAATCGTAACAATATTAATAGGTGTATGTATTGACAGTTGTATTGATAGGCTCTCATAACCTGATACAACTGACAAATTTGCCTTTGATTTTGAAAGGTGGCATACCCCTGGAGTTGTTACGGGGGTTCGTACAGAGCTAATATGGCCCCTTACGTTACTTGGAGGCGGCTTACAATGGATCTTCTTACATCCCGAAGCGTAATTGAGAAGGTGGACTTGGGCGCTCCTGGCTGTAGAGCAGTGCGAAGTTTCTAAGTAAATATAGCCACAATGGGGATTTCAATGTCGACCCCCTCCTGCCCCTCCCCAGTTGACCAGGCATGTGACACAGCTTGTTTCCAGGAGCCGGACGAGGACGTGAAGGACTCTTGATCGTCACATTTCACAGGAAACTGGCGCTAGCCTTGTTTTCCATCCCCGAGTTACAGCCTCGATATTATAGTCTCTATTTGTATGCTGGCCAAACTTATTTCACGAAATCCCTGAACATGTTTGATCAGGTGATCAGTTCTGAGAGTTATTCGATTGTGGAATCAACACTTGTATAACATACAATTGTACTTATAATCTATTCGATAAAGTCACACTTACCTGTAATGTAGTTTATATGTTATCCAATTGGAAATCCCTCCTTAATACGAGCCACCAGTTATTCTGAATCAGTTCACTTGTGTGTTCCTTCCACTAGAAGCTGATCCTGAACTGTGACTGAGTAGCACACTTTCTTCTTCGTTCTAAAGTGACTTGCCGGCTTCTGTCGGTGATCATTTCCCATTTCCGTTAGCTTACTTAATTCGCGACGCACAGCGTCAATCGCTGCTGCTACTATTACTACTACTACAACTACTACCCCAAGTACAACTCATACTGTTGCTTCAACTACTAACACATTTACCGCTACTACTTCTACTACTACTTCTACAACTACTAATACTACTTCTACTACTACTACTACTACTACTACTACTACTACTGATACTACTTCTACTACTACTAATACTACTTCTACTACTACTAATACCACTTCTACTATTACTGATACTACTTCTACTACTACTGCTACTACTTCTGCTACTACTGATATTACTAAAACCACTGCTACTGTTACTAATATTATATTACTACAGCTACCACTACTACTGTTTTTACTACCACTGCTACCCCTTCTACATTTCACTATAACTATTACACTACTGTAACCACTACTACAGCTATCGATACTACCATATACACTGTTAAATTCACAACAGCTTCTACCACCACCGTACTAATATTACCACAACTATGAAGGCCACATGAAAAGGGGAGACGGGGAGTTTCTGGAACACTAAAACCAGAATACACTGACTAGCCCGTATGCCAAATGCGATAACCCGATTTGAAACCAGAACTCTTAACGTCAAACCACATTTTGTTTTATTGAAAGTCATTAGCCGATGCAACTGGGGCAACTTTGGTATCCTTATTGATGGCAGACGCCACAATCACCTTCGATTTGCCGATGACGTAGTGCTCATCACAGAGTCAGCAACATAAGCCATCCAAATGATGCAGCTACTAGATGGAGGGGGCAAGAAAGCGGGTCTGGAGATGAATGTCACGAAGACCAAAGTGTTGCGCATTCGCTTCGCCATTTGTGATCCAGTCTCTTCCTCAGCGAGGTACGATTAGAAGATATGATCCAGTCTTCCTTGGGGAGGAAAGATTAGAGGATGTGATCCAGTCTTGGTGAGGTACGATTAGAGGATGTGATCCAGCCTTGGTGAGGTACGATTAGAGGATGTGATCCAGTCTTGGTGAGGTACGATTAGAGGATGTGATCCAGTCTTGGTGAGGTACGATTAGAGGATGTGATCCAGTCTTGGTGAGGTACAATTAGAGGATGTGATCCAGTCTTGGTGAGGTACGATTAGAGGATGTGATCCAGTCTTGGTGAGGTACGATTAGAGGATGTGATCCAGCCTTGGTGAGGTACAATTAGAGGATGTGATCCAGTCTTCCTTGGCGAGGAAAGATTAGAGGATGTGATCCAGCCTTGGTGAGGTACGATTAGAGGATGTGATCCAGTCTTGGTGAGGTACGATTAGAGGATGTGATCCAGTCTTGGTGAGGTACGATTAGAGGATGTGATCCAGTCTTGGTGAGGTACGATTAGAGGATGTGATCCAGTCTTGGTGAGGTACAATTAGAGGATGTGATCCAGTCTTGGTGAGGTACGATTAGAGGATGTGATCCAGTCTTGGTGAGGTACGATTAGAGGATGTGATCCAGTCTTGGTGAGGTACGATTAGAGGATGTGATCCAGTCTTCCTTGGCGAGGAAAGATTAGAGGATGTGATCCAGTCTTGGTGAGGTACGATTAGAGGATGTGATCCAGTCTTCCTTGGCGAGGAAAGATTAGAGGATGTGATCCAGTCTTGGTGAGGTACGATTAGAGGATGTGATCCAGTCTTCCTTGGTGAGGTACGATTAGATGATGTGATCCAGTCTTGGTGAGGTACGATTAGAGGATGTGATCCAGTCTTCCTTAGTGAGGTACGATTAGAGGATGTGATCCAGTCTTCCTTGGTGAGGTACGATTAGAGGATGTGATCCAGTCTTCCTTGGTGAGGTACGATTAGAGGATGTGATCCAGTCTTGGTGAGGTACGATTAGAGGATGTGATCCAGTCTTCCGTGGTGAGGTACGATTAGAGGATGTGATCCAGTCTTGGTGAGGTACGATTAGAGGATGTGATCCAGTCTTCCTTGGCGAGGAAAGATTAGATGATGTCAACGAGCACATCTATCTTGGACGAATTCTCAAAATGGAGAATAACCTGGAACCAGAACTGACAAGACGTCGCAGCGCGGGTTGGGCAGCCTTCTCGTGTAATAACACGCTCTTGGATGATTGTCATGACCAAGACCTACGGGTCTCTTTCTTCAATTCGACTGTACTCCATGCGATGTGCTATGGTGCCGAGACGTGGACACTAACACGATCACTAGAGGACAAATTGAGAGTGACCCAGGTCTCCCTTCAGGGACGCTCGGTCGAATCACTTTCCGGAACCAACGTATGCAAGGTCTCCAAAATTCTGACATAAGACGATTGTACTTGGTGAAAAATGCGGTAATCCATGAAAACAAGGCAAAACAGATGAGAAGGCCACATGTTGCGACGTAAAAATGGTCGATGGAGCACGGCGACAGCAGCCTGGTATCCCCGAGGTAAGACGAGACCGCGGAGAAGACCTCCAATGCGTTGGTCAGACTTCCTTGCTGTACGCTGCAACATCCGAGATGCCTCTAGAGCCGCATTTACCAAGCACTGGACTTCCGTGGACCAAGACAGACAAGGTCCGCTGGAGACGAAGTTGGGACCCACAGCTATGTGGAGAGACGGGTCATCAAGATCAAGAAGAAGATGGTCTAGTAGTAGACAAAGTTTAGGGAGAGTTAGGCCAAATACAAAATTAAATTTTCAGAAAGTTGATGTACTGGACCGAAAGCCGTAGATATCGGAGTCCAACTGCCAAATTTAGCATGGAAATGGTTCATGACTTTTATGCACATATGTTCTCAGTCCCTTTCATTGCTGAAAGTGCCGACGACAGAAAACAAACTCTGTATCTCCTGAGGCGGATCCAAAGTTTTTCCCTGACTTTGCCAAGTACCAATTTACAGCTGAGTCGACGGAAATAAGCGGCCACACCATGAAAAAAACGTCGCAGTTCATTTTTGGGTTGTTTTTTTTAGATGCTGTTCACGCGTGCCCTACGTGCGGTAGAGTTTGTCACGTTCAGATTGGACGGTACAGTCATATGCAGTCACATCTCAATAAACATATATTACACTATCATCATCTTCGCTTGCCACGGGCAACTAACTAACCAACTAACTAACTAGCAGTGTATAATGGTTTTGCCTGTAGCCTCGGCATTGAAGTTGTTATAGTCTCTCCCAGCGTCAATTGTTGTTGAATAAACTTCATTTTTTTTTTTTAGTTTCATGATGATGCCTTCTCCTCCATTTTCTATGGCGCCTTCTGTTGAGCCATCCGTATATGCATGGGTCCAAGATTTTGGTGGACGTTTAATATTTGATTAATTTGGTGGTTATTTGTTTTCCTTGCTGTAACTAAGTTTGTGACTGCTGATAACCGGATACCAAAGAAACGTTATGAAGTGTTACGAACTCAGCACGAGCAGCTTGAACCAACGACATAAACCTGGTTGGGGGAGGGTGGGCGATGTTTTCTTTCTGTTTATTGGGGATTATAGTTTCTACGGTATGGGGTAGCCAGTGCTATCCCCAAACTTTACCAGTTGTTTCTTACGGCCTGCGTGACTGGTTTCAGGGTTACGCTTCTTTGCTCCTCTTTCAAGCCACACCAACACACTGGCGTGACACTAACATGATTTGTGTAATGTTTCAAGAAGCAGCCCCCAAAGAAACGTGTAATTGTCGTGAAGTACACGTATACATGACGCGTGTTCCACTTTCAGGACATTTGCAAACCTAATGTTTACTACCCCCCAATTATGTACACTTTATCACACAAAACAGTTGTATAGGCGTTCAAATACAACATGCCGTACTCTAGCCCCCATCTTGATACAGACAAGCTCTGCCATGTGTAACCGGGTTAAAAATTAAAATAAAAGATTTTTAATCAAATGAAATTATTGCGACTAAAACACATATACAAACAACATACACGCTCGTACACAGACACATAGATCGTAGTTGTGGACAGAGACTGAGCAACTCTGTAAGACAGAGACTGACCAACTCTGTAAGACAGAGACTGACCAACTCTGTAAGACAGAGACTGACCAACTCTGTCAGACAGAGACTGACCAACTCTGTAAGACAGAGACGGACCAACTCTGTAAGACAGAGACGGACCAACTCTGTAAGACAGAGACTGACCAACTCTGTAAGACAGAGACTGACCAACTCTGTCAGACAGAGACTGACCAACTCTGTAAGACAGAGACGGACCAACTCTGTAAGACAGAGACGGACCAACTCTGTAAGACAGAGACTGACCAACTCTGTAAGACAGAGACTGACCAACTCTGTAAGACAGAGACGGACCAACTCTGTAAGACAGAGACGGACCAACTCTGTAAGACAGAGACGGACCAATTCTGTAAGACAGAGACTGACCAACTCTGTAAGACAGAGACGGACCAACTCTGTAAGACAGAGACGAACCAACTCTGTAAGACATAGACTGACTAACTCTGTAAGACAGAGACTGACCAACTCTGTAAGACAGAGACTGACTAACTCTGTAAGACAGAGACTGACCAACTCTGTAAGACAGAGACGGACCAACTCTGTAAGACAAAGACGGACCATCTCTGTAAGACAGAGACTGACCAACTATGTAAGAAAGAGACAGACCAACTCTGTAAGACAGTGCCGTATTTTCTAGTCAAATTATTTTGGCTGAGCTTCAACCAGTTTGTATATAGAATTCATCTGGTCGGCCTTTAGAAGGTGATGTTTCATGTCTTCTCTGGTTTGCCTTTGGGACTCACATTAGACTATTAGTAGGAAGTGTGTGCTTGATCTCCTCTTGCAGCTTACTAGGTCTGGGAACGTGCAGCTCTGAGGTGCACAGTCTCCAGGCCTTTCCCTGTTGACATTTAGCATACACAGCAGTATAGGACCTGTGTTGACCTTGGCGCTAATCTGTCATTCTATTTACAATTCCCTGATCAAGTTATACCCTACTATGATCTGTAGATATAATAATTTGTATGCAGAAGTTTCATGAGACCTGCACATTGTTTTAAAGGTTTCTCCGCTATAAAAGGTTTGAGAAAGGATGTTCTATAGGCTTGCGTATACACATTAACGCTGGTTCAGTAAAGTTGACAACATATCAGCGGTTCCTAAATTGATATCAGCGGAGAGCTGTTACTAGGGGTTCAAGAATGAATACAAATACTTAGGCCGCCACATTACATCGATCTGCTTGAGAGTTTCAAAGGGATACAATTGACTGATAGTAAGGTACACACCGTCTGTCGGTATGATGGGAGCACTGTGTTGAAAACGGGTACATATTTGCAGGTGCTCAACAGTGCGTCACCAGGGCTTGAAATGGAAGCACAGAAGAGTAACGCTTAACCTGCCAGGCATTTTGTAAGACAATAAAATTAATATTCCTGATGATGATTGCTGTTATTAATTCCCACAATAATATGTATTTCCTCATTTGTGCACCATGAAAACGGTGTTAAGTGATGGATTGCAATAGCTTTACTTACATTCCGAATGCGCTGATGAAGGTTAGTCCTCCAGACTGTTTTGTTATGCTTGGCTTCCTCTGCGTGCCGCTCACTACTACTGGAATCGTTTCTCCCCATCTCGTTAGCCAGATGGAAGCAGTCTGTTTCCAGGGAGAGCTGCATGGAATTGAGGTGGTCAGTACATTTACCTTGTCTCTGACCAACACTGTCTGATCAATATGAAATGGCAAATAGCTTGTATAATGGATCAACTGAAAAGGCAGCTTCAATGCTAAGATCGGAAATGACAAGCGACGCTGGTTTTGAAGAGATCATTGATATGCATGGATTTGGGACTCGCAAGGCAGACGTCAAATTATTTGTAAGCTTCTCAAGCGTTGTGCTTCTAAGCAACTAGTGAATGACACAAAAAGATACATTAAGTTACACAGGTGTCGCCAGATCACAGAACAGAAAACCAGATAGACCATGTATGTATAAATAGGAAGTTCAGGTCTTCATTGCATGCTGTAAAAGTATATAGAGAAGCAGATGTCACATTTTACCACCATCTCCTATTAGCATAAATGAAACTGACACTAAAAAAGTTCACAACTGTATATAGCGCAAGACAATACTTTACATAGAATCCATCAGGAACAAAAAGAAATGCAAGACAAATTCACAGTCGTGATATCAAATAGATACCAGGCGCAAAAACAGTTATAGAACATAGGGAATACAGAAGACAACGAATGAAAGATATTTACTGAGACCTGCAGAGATGCCCTGAGAAATACAATAAGTATTGTTCAAAAGCATGGATGACTACAGACACCGAAAGGAAGAGAAACTAAATAAAGCAGACCTGAACAATTGTAAAACCAGAGGTACTAAAATCAAGACTCAAGAAATATACTCTCATGCCCACAAGGACATGAGACTGAGCATCAAGGAGGACAAAAGAAAATACATTGATGTGGAAGAAGCGGCTACTAAAGGAAATATGAAAGACCAGTATGATACAAGTAAATCACAGGTAACTATAAACAAATCAACGACCAATAAAAATAAAGAAGGTCAGATAATTACCAATATGAATGAACAGGTGGAGAAATGGGCTGAACATTTTGAATAGTTCTTATTAAATAGGACAGCCCCACGTGATATGTCAGAGTGGAATATATTGGGCAATGGAAGTGAGTCTACAGGTACATTGTGACAAATGAGCAAAGATAAAGTAAATAAAATCATAACATACACTGAAAGATGGCAAAGCTACTGGCCCAGATGGTATTATTGCAGATGCAATTAAGACAGATGTCAATACTTACACATTCTTTTTTCAGTCTGGTGACAAAGATTTAGGAAAGCAAAGTTATCCCACCCGACAGCCGAGAAGATTATGTGATAAAATTGTGAAAGAATGGTAATCTAGATGTATGTACTCATAGAAATTATAAAGAGATAATGCTTCAATCAGTGAGCAGAATAAATTTATAAGGATCGTACTAGTGAGATTAAAAAAGGCAATAATCACAACTCTAAGGATAGAATAGGTGCGCTTTCAACAAAATTGGTCATGCACCAACCAGACAGTCACACTGCCAGTGGTAGTTGAACAGAGTATGGAATGTCACTTATTTTGCAGTATACATTGGTGTTTCGTGTTGATTATGAAAAAGCCGTTGACAGGAGGGGTCGGGATTGGGTCGGAGGATAGGGAAAGTTGGGGGGGGGGGGGGGGGGGGGGTGTGGCGACGCGCAGGCGCTTGAGGATTGGATTCATAGAGTAAAAACTGAGATTGTCTAAATGAATGCAGCTGACAAGATTCACGTCATGCTGGGAGACACTACACTCCAAGCAGTGTTCTCATTTATCTACTTAGACAGCAATTTAGACGGGTTTGAGTGGCGCGGTGATAGGAACAGAAACGATATTCAATTTAGAGGTCTGTCATCAAATGGGAAAATGTGTGGAACTCCAAAGAAATGAAGTCCAATACAAAAATTAAGATTTTGAACTCCAATATAAAGTGGATAGTGCTTCATGGCTCTGAGGCTTGGAGGACAAAAACATAGAGAAAGCAGATATAAATATGTCAGAGCAAAATACATGGTTCAAAATGGTACAATATGGTCCCCAACATCGATCTGCTGGAAATATTTAGACAGTTTTTATCAGTTACATCACCTTATTATGTTGAATGTTTTTATGGCAGAATGGCTCACAAGCTGAGGGATCAATGCGACCCCCTTAGTAGTCAGCAACACACAGATGAAGCCAAGCATAGCACAACTGCCATAATGACCACGGCTCACCTTCATGAGCACACTCGGGATGTGTGGAAAGCTACAACAACCCACCACCTAACATCTTTTTTAGGGCACACAAAAGAGTAATCCTACTCATTGTAGACATTCAACAACAACAACAATAACAACAACAACAACAACAACAATGACAGCAACAACAGCTTCAGTTTCTTACTCATATCAGCAGTGTGTTGTGCTGTTTACATGCATTATTCTGGCTGAGCTTTTGAGCTGCATATTTCTTATCATGCCAGCTCGTTCCACGTATATGCTGGCTGGGTGTTCATTGCCTAAAATCATTGTGAGTATTCACCCAAACAAATATAAAATGTGATATACGAAATGTACACAGTGTAATAAGTACAGTAGTGGCAACTGGTGGGTCTACTTCACTAGATTTATTACAGTACTGGCAACTGATTGGTCTTCTTCACTAGATTTATTACAGTACTGGCAACTGGTTGGTCTACTTCACTAGATTTATTACAGTACTGGCAACTGGTTGGTCTACTTCACTAGATTTATTACAGTACTGGCAACTGGTTGGTCTACTTCACTAGATTTATTACAGTACTGGCAACTGGTTGGTCTACTTCACTAGATTTATTACAGTACTGGCAACTGGTTGGTCTTCTTCACTAGATTTATTACAGTACTGGCAACTGGTTGGTCTACTTAGATTTATTACAGTACTGGCAACTGGTTGGTCTACTTCACTAGATTTATTACAGTACTGGCAACTAGTTGGTCTACTTCACTAGATTTATTACAGTACTGGCAACTGATTGGTCTTCTTCACTAGATTTATTACAGTACTGGCAACTGGTTGGTCTACTTCACTAGATTTATTACAGTACTGGCAACTGGTTGGTCTACTTCACTAGATTTATTACAGAACTGGCAACTGGTTGGTCTACTTCACTAGATTTATTACAGTACTGGCAACTGGTTGGTCTACTTCACTAGATTTATTACAGTACTGGCAACTGGTTGGTCTTCTTCACTAGATTTATTACAGTACTGGCAACTGGTTGGTCTACTTTAGATTTATTACAGTACTGGCAACTGGTTGGTCTACTTCACTAGATTTATTACAGTACTGGCAACTAGTTGGTCTACTTCACTAGATTTATTACAGTACTGGCAACTAAAAAGTTGGTCTACTTCACTAGATTTATTACAGTATTGGCAACTGGTGGGTCTACTTCACTAGATTTATTACAGTACTGGGAACTAAAAAGTTGGTCTACTTCACTACATTTATTACAGTACTGGCAACTGGTTGGTCTACTTCACTAGATTTATTACAGTACTGGCAACTGGTTGGTCTACTTCACTAGATTTATTACAGTACTGGCAACTGGTTGATCTACTTCACTATATTTATTACAGTACTGGCAACTAAAAAGTTGGTCTACTTCACTAGATTTATTACAGTACTGGCAACTAAAAAGTTGGTCTACTTCACTAGATTTATTACAGTACTGGCAACTGGTTGGTCTACTTCACTAGATTTATTACAGTACTGGCAACTGGTTGGTCTACTTCACTAGATTTATTACAGTACTGGCAACTGGTTGGTCCACTTCACTAGATTTATTACAGTACTGGGTACTGGTTGGTCTACTTCACTAGATGTATTACAGTACTGGCAACTGGTTGGTCTACTTCATTAGATTTATTACAATATAAAAATAGGAATACAGGTACAAACATTTGTCATGAGATATTTAATTTAAAATGTCAATTCCATATTATTGAAAATACATATGTGGAGAGGTGACACAGTGTTGTGCTATGTTTATTCTTTGTGATAAAACAATGGACATACAATTAAGTTAAGCACATATGGAAATAGTTATATATAATAATCTACTAACAAAACTCAATAAAATTTATATTTGCAAATGAATATATGATGGTAGCAATTAAGTCCTCCTGATCAACTAAAACTGCCATGACATAACATGAGGAGAAACAGTGCACTTTGAACTCTAGCTAGCTATTACAGAAAACATGAATTATCAAAAAGTAAAATGTTAATTACACCAACAGTATACAGTTAAATAACAAATTAAGATTTTAAAAATCATTTCCTTGTTCATCTTGCTTCTTCAGGTGGAGTGTGTTGTATTGTGGTTTGTGCCTTAGGGTCCAGTGTATTTGACTTCATCGTACATTTTATAAAGGGGTTCACATCTCTTTGGGGTACAACGTTGACGACTCATAAATCAGATCATTTGCAAGCTAGGTTTGTGAGCCATACAACTTACCACCACAAGTAATCTTTACAGAGTTTGCATAGTTCTCAAGTTACTCTGGTAAATCAAAATAAAGTCATGAATTACAGTGTAACATAATTTTAAAATCTTTTTTGTGTTTATCTTTCTTCTAAGACTGCTGTGTACATTGTGCTGTATATTAGGTTAATGATCCAGAGACCGACAAGCCAACACAAGTAAAAAGTGGATAAACTGTAAATAAGTGAAGAAAATTGCACTGTAAGGGATTGTTATGGGAGGATTGGTTGATGACCACTTCAGCACACCCTTAAAAAGTAGGAATTACTTCCCATGGTGGTACAACATTTTCCTGCCATTTTAAGATCCTCTGAATCTGGCAAGTTTGAAATGTAACTTCTTTACCAAGATGGACCCCCCCCCACCCCCCCCCCCCCACTCCTATTCTGAAATAGGACAAATTTGATATTCTCAAAGTTCTTCACGCTTTTCTTTAGCCAGAGGGAACTCTCTAATCCATTTAGGAATTTGTTCTGACCACAGCTCAACTCTCTCGGGCAGTAACTGCTGTTTAACTTGTGATGTCAGGCCAAACTCTAGATACTGCTGTTGCTCTTCGTCAAAGCCTGGCCATCCTGAAGGGAGGTCAGAGGTCAAAGATCTACCAGGATTCCTGAAATACACAGTAAATAATTGTTACACATCAGCACCAACTAACCTGATATTAACTTTACTTAACTTAACGTCTTTATACTGATTTAGAAGACCCTGCAGAGTCTGTATACAACCAGTTACATTTACATCACCTTGCTCTAAAAGCTATGCGCATCTAGTTTATTCTTACATGCATTAACTGTCCCTGCCTCCACTACCTCCCCTGGCAATGCACTACAAGCAGACACCACTCTCTGACTAAAAAAATATTTCCTAATATCTATTGCTAATACACTAAGAAGTAAATAAATTCATCAACATTGCTCTCATGATCAAATTACTTCTCCCTAATGTCAATATCATGATCAAGTCCATACAACTGTGCCATCAATTTATAAATATCACCAACACTACCATTTCAAATTTAATTTGTTCTGTTGAAAGCTTTATTTAACTATCTATATAATTGACAGATCACTACATTCATATGAATATCCCATTTACTATTATTTCAAAACAAAACAATAATGCTAAATTCAGACACAGTTAAAATATTCTTACTCCCCATCTTCATTATTCCCTTGAAATTAATTTAAGTAAGATGCAATCAGAAATATTGAAAGTTATAACATACATAGAAAGGAATGTTAATGTCATAAATTTGTTTAAAGGTTGTGCCTTAGCAGCCTCTGTAGTCAGGGCTGAAGTGTTAACAACTTTGTTGCACTATATATATCCCAGCCTTTTCTTCCATAACAGTAAGCATGTACTCATTTACAAATGGGTCACCTGAAGTAGGTCAATTATGAGATCAAATCCGGTCTCTTTGCAGTGAGAAGCAAGTGCTTTGCTTTGCTCTTTTAACGCTCGACCAATAGACTGGAACACTTGAATCCTTGTATTCAATCAGACAGATCATTACCTGGCGCTAGGTAGCCAAAAACAATTCAATCTGGTCGGCAATTAAAAGGTGAACTTTCATTTGACAATTATTAGTAAATTTATTGATGCTGTCCATCTTGCAGGTTCCTGAAATACACAGTAAATAATTGTTGCACATCAGCACCAACTAACTGGCTCACTGGGACTGAGGAAGTAGCTACGCTGGGAGTTTCCAGTTTCTAAGCTTTACTCTATTGTCATTTAGCCTTGGGTGAGGTTGGTAGCTATTAAATGTCATTGTGTAAGTTCTTAAAATGCACAAGTAAAAAAGCAACAAAAATGACAGAAAGTTGAATACAGATTACAACAGGAGGCAGAAGTCAACGCCAATTGTAGAACTTGAAAAGATTACAAAACTGCAATCCATGAGCGACAGAAAAGACTGCAGAGCCCAGCTGCAATCAGAGAAACTCAGAAGACTGACTGACCACCCAATGCACCAGAGACTAAATAATTTCGGAAATGGGAAGCTAAAGCGAAGAAACTTTGCAGAAATAGCCAAAGCAAAGATGCACGAAGACCCTATGAACGCACTAACCACACCAAAGCATATCCCTACTGTACGAAAACCTACCTGGAGGCAGCATATATTTCCAGAGGTGGTAGAAAATATACCAGGTATTGGAAACAAAAACTGCCAGCCTGAAAAAGACAGAAGAGATACTACCCTGAGTTACAAAACGGAAAACTACCCAAGCATGGACTGGACCCATGCATACACCGACGGCTCTGTAACAAACACAACACAGAACGGAGGGGTAGGAGCATTTCTGAACCTACCAAATGGCAGAAAAATAACACTGTCATTCGCTACTGGAAAATACACAAGCAATTTCAGAGCGGAGGCAGAGGCACTGAGGGCGGCAGTGGAAGAAATGGCGACAGGTAAGAGTAATGAAAGCCACACAGTCCTGCTTACAGATGCTCTGGCCGTAGTCACAGCACTTAAAAGCCAGAAACATATTGAACTTAATGAATTAAGAGCAGTACTCTATCAACTATGCCAGCAGGCCACACCAAAAAGGGTAGTGGTGCAGTGGGTTCCATCTCACTGCAACATCAAAGGCAACGAGGAGGCAGACAGACTGGCAAAAGAAGGTTCAAAACTACCCCAACCAGATACTAGCATGACATACGAAGAGTCAAAACGGCTTTTTAGAGCTAGATACATGACCAAATGGGAAACCGAACATATTGGCTACACCAAAAACGATGCCTATTACCAGTTAAACAGAAGAGAGCAGGTCGTGGTCTTCAGACTTCGCACTGGCCACAACAGACTGAGGTACCACCTATTCAACAAATCGAAGATAGGTGGCACCGACGAATGCTCGTGTGGTACCGGGAAAATGACCGCTGAGCATTTGCTGCAAAACTGCCCGACATACGAGGATCAGAGAGAGCAGATGTGGCCATCACCAGTGGCAACACTAGACAAGCTCTATGGCAGTGTCGACAGCCTCAGGATGACGGCTGCTTTTTTCGAAAAAATAATGGTTACTGTCTGACTGCGTACGAAGAAGAAGAAGAAGAAGAATGCAGATAAATATGCTGTATAATAGCCAACCCTGTCTTGATGAAGTCAGCAACCAATGTTATGAATTTCTGCCTGACCAGGTCATCCTTGTCATTCCATTTGCTACTGTCCACCTGCAAATAGAAAGTAGACCCAGAAACAAAATGTAGCTATGAATAAAGACAGCACATTCAAGTTTAACAATCAGTATATAATGATGGATGTGTCAGAAATGAATCAACAGTTATGTTATGTTCTACAGAACCGATATCACAGCCATCTGGCAGACCCATACATGTTACGCCCCTTTCAGCAAAAACAAAATGGGTGATTAGTTCATGCAGCTCCTTTTTTTTACTTGATGCTGCTTTAAAATGACTGATGGTTCCTTGAAACAAAACCCAGTTCTAGCTTCTTCATACAACTCTCCTTAAAAACAAATAAGATTTGTTGAAGGCTCAGGTAATAAATATCCTTTGTTTCCTTTAGTCTTCCTTCAATTGTCATCTTCATTTTCAATTGTACATTTGTCAGTTACCATAAGCAAAAGGCAAATATTACTAGGAGGTAAGCAAGCAATATGACATTTACTTGACTTTAATATCTCTTCTTTATATCTAGCGCTATTTTGCATTGAATAAATTATAATGTAAGTGTGTTTTTACTGTTGTCTTCATGCACTGACAAGTGAAAAAGTGTCAGTCATTTTTGATCTAAACCCACTATCATAGTTGGAATACGCTTATAGTAAATGTTAGTTAGTAACAAATGCAGCATTGTATTCCAAGGAAAAATAAATAGAATAAATCAAGTCAAAGTCATATAAATTTAGTTGACTGCCTCAAGACATTTTGTTTATTTTTTTGTTTTTGAAATCGCATTATTTCTCTAATCCTCAAGGCGGTGTGCATTGCACTGTGGTTTTTATTTTGCTATGATGGGGATCGAACCCAGCACATTCGGATTGTGAGCCGTGTCACTTGACCATTAGCCCACGTTGTCCTCAAATACATTTGACTTTATACTTTCAAAACTAAAGAAGATTTTTACTCATTGCTTGATTAGAAATATCTATCTGCCGAAGACGAATGAGTCAGACCGAAAAGTGCAAATATCACAGGCAAGCTGTAAACTAGCGACACAACGCATTCCGTTCTCCGAACTACATCCTGCTACTTGCAAAAACCCTGTTTAGGGCTTCGTAACGATATATTGAGAACGAACGAAGACGAAGAAGAAGAGAAGAGAAATATCTAAAATGAATGAAAACAAATTATAGCCAATTGATGAGATTTAGATGCTTCTGTCATGATACCAAAGGTAAAAAGTAAGTGGCATGTCCTTTTACAGAACATAGCTTCTTACAACCGCCACCTATTTGGCTGTTATAAGTGTCTTGGCAAGTGTGCAGTACGGTAAGTTGCCATTACTTTCCATACGGGGAGGCGCATTCGCCCGAGAAATAAACCCAGTGTCTGCCAAACTGGACACAAGTTGGAATCGAACCCGGAACGTTGGGATTGTGAAAACCGAGCGAGTTTCACCCCTAGGCCACGCAGCCACCTTGCCAAAGGTAGATTATTTAAATTATGTAAGAACACAAAATATATAATGCCAACATTACAATGCACATGAGCATTAATAACATGAAACTAGAGTCAACTAGAGGAAACAAGACCTAGTATATTAAAGAGAAAATGACAAGAGGCAGAGAAATAAAGAAAGGAATGATTACTTGCAGTAATGAGAAGTTCCATGCAGGGCAATGCAACAGGAGTTAATATCATCACCAGACTATGTGATGGAGACTAGTACTTTAGATGCGTATAAGATTACTTTAATTAATTATAAAAAGAAATATAACTACTGTAATAACAGATTCTGACCTTCAGAGGTAACATTCTGATCCCAGTGTCAATGTCAAGGTCAAACATGTACAGAATGTCAAAGCCATGTAACATTCCCTTGTAAGGCTCTAGAATCCATTCAGGTGAGTAGACAAATCGAAACAAGTACACCTGCAAATTGATAAGTGGCTTTTATTAGCTTAAGTTTATTAATAAAGATCACAAATACTAAAGTTTATTTTACCAACAATCATGGATGCCAAAGTTTATACTAAAAATCATGGATTGTAAAATTTATTACAAAAAAGGATCATGGATTCTAAAGTGTATTACTAACAATCACGGATGCCAAAGTGTATTACTAAAGATCATGGATGCTAATGTTTATTACCAACAATTATAGATGGTAAAATTTATTATCAAAGACCACTGATGCTATATTTTATTAGCAAAGATCATAAATGCTAAATTTTATTATCAAAGATCATAAATGACAACGCTTATAATTTAAGATCATGATGCTAATATTTATTTTTGGCAATTTAAAAATCTGTTTGTAGTTGAGAAACATATTTTCATGTGTTTTATGAATAATTTGTGTCTGCAATAAAACGAAATAGTAATGGTTTCCTGAAAATCATACAAAAGTGTTCACATGCAATTACTGTTACTGTTCTTAAGTAAAACTGCTAGTGAACCTGTTTTGTTTTATTTTTCAGATGTTTTTGTCCTTGTTGTTAGTGATGGTAAAGGTTGTGATGATATTTATCTTATCTGTGCTGATATGTAAATGATAACTGTGATGGTGATGTTAATAATGTTACAGCTAAAGATATTTATGTGACTGATGTTAATGCTGATGATGATAGCCACTTACCCGACTGTCCTCTGAAGAACGTCCAGCAGCAGCCGCAGTTACATATTGTAGAGTTGCAATGTGGAAGAGAGCGTCTGCACCAAAGTCGGCCAGGGGACTGAACTCATAATTGTTCTCGTAGTACTCTGCTATTTTTAGAACTACTTCCTGACTGACTTGGCCAAACACTGGCGTTAGGAACATATTTATGGAGTTATGGAACATGATTTGGGGTGTCAAAGTCTTTCTCACTTCTTCTGGGAATGTAGATAGGATCTGATTATTGATGATGCTGAGAATATCTCCTTCGTTTTCATCTAGCCCAACCAGATAATCTCTATGAAAGAACTTTATAGACTTGAGATAATCCTCATCAGAGAATAGCTCTGCTATGCCTTTGGGGAAGAGATCTCCATACAAAACTGGCTGAAGGTTAGGAATGTCTCCTATACCATTTTGTGAGAACCTCACAGCAGGCACTTGTCTCAGGCAATTGACCATGTGATCAAACTCGGGCTCAGTAACAGGATCAGCCTGGTCATGTCCTAGACAACCCAACTGCCTTCCTAGCTTGATGGCTTGGGGCCTAGGGTTTGTGATCAGGACAGAGTTCCTGGTTCCCGTAGTCCCGCTCTGACAGTAAGCCCTAGC
This sequence comes from Ariolimax columbianus, assembly GCA_036924085.1. Classification (NCBI taxonomy): domain Eukaryota; kingdom Metazoa; phylum Mollusca; class Gastropoda; order Stylommatophora; family Arionidae; genus Ariolimax; species Ariolimax columbianus. Next base: position 90,959,825 of record JAVGWX010000008.1, on the reverse strand, counting down.
AAACAAGTCTCCAGAACTGGGCACCAGAGTCAGTAGAGAAGCATCAAATGCTCCTGCAGACTCACCACCAATCTAAAGGAAAGTGTGAACATAAGATAATGTCATGATAATATAACTGATGATGTACAAATATCTCCCCTGTCTACTGCCCTCTTAGAACGTCGCTGATAGGCACAAACTATTTTCATGAGCCATCTGTGTAGTCATCATTATTTTCAATCCATGACACCTTAATATTTTTAACACCATTAGTATATATTATTTTTGGCTTTCCTCTTGCTCTGATGCCCTGCTGACTGGTGATCAGGGCTGGTGGAATTTGGAAACATTTTTGTCATTTGTCCAAACAATTTAATTCTTGGTCTGTAAATATATGCCATGAACAGCATTGTTCCCACTTTAAGATTAATTTCTTTGCTTCCCCCTCATCCCCTTCTATTAACACATCAATAGAGTATACCATCCATAAAGCAATATCTAGAACATCATTCACAATTTCAGCTAATGAAATTTGTATCTTGACAATGTGCAAATATGAACATTTTATCATAATTTTAAACTTATGTTTGGTCTGCTACTGAAACATACATTTGGTAACACAAATGAAAGAATATGTCTTCACAATACGTTGGAAGATCAGCTGTCAATCCCCTACGAAGAGTCAAAAAGGCTTATTAGAGCTAGATACATGGCCAAATGGGAAACAGAACATACTGGCTACACAAAAAATGATGGCTATTGCCAGTTGAACAGAAGAGAGCAGGACGTGGTCTTCAGACTTCGCACAGGCCACAATAGACTGAGGTACCACCTATTCAATAGATTGAAGATAGGTAGCACTGACGAATGCTCGTGTGGTACCGGGAAAATGACCGCTGAACATTTGCTGCAAAACTGCCAGACATACGAGGATCAGAGAAAGCAGATGTGGCCATCAGCAGTGGCAACACTAGACAAGCTCTATGGCAGTGTCGACAGCCTCAGGATGACCGCTGCTTTTTTCTAAAAAAAACACCAAAAAAACAGGTTGATGTCTGACAGCGTACGAATAAGAAGAAGAAGAAGCTGTCAATCCTGCAACTGTCATCCACAGTCAGAGGGAACTTCAGAACTTGATAGATTGCTTTTCCCAGGCACGCAAAGATTTGGTCTCACAATAAGTTTAAACAAAACAAATGAGCTGGGATAGGAAGAAGATGCCACACCAACTCTTAACATTGATAATTATGAATTGGCAGCTGTACATCAATTCTAAGTTAGTTGTAGTTATTGCTCATGGCAAAGCAATGATGGCCACAACATCAGATGGTTTTGTCTTAATAATGTCATGTGCGCTGTATTTAAATTATAGTGAGGAAGAATATGCGCTGGTCATCAATTTCCTTGTTATCAATTATCACCAATCTTATCAGGATTTTATGTGTTTCTACCAGTGTTGTATGTTGCACATTCGTCTCTCTTTCATAGATTTTCTCTGAGACCAGTCTCTTCCTGCAGTACAAAATTGTCCGATTCACATAAAAAACTAACACATAGAATATATACCAGCTGTAGAACCATCAACAGAGTCACAACCTTCAGGTCACAACTGATGTGCCAGCCATATTTTCTGCAATGAAGACAGTTTCAGAGCTGTTTTAGGTTATCATAGGTTTCTTTCATGTGCACAGGGTGTCCGACTGGAATGGATGGAAGTTGGTTTCCAGTACGCAACAACACCACCTTGAAACTCAATTTAGAGGATAGTAATCAGTCTTGTGAGTCATGTTTGATTCCTAGAGCATTAACTAGGTCATCTACATCAGGACAGAACACACATTCATCTTCCTTTCTGATATAAAGCGCAAACTGTCGATGATTGTGAAATGAAGCAACTCAGACATTTTCCTTGAAAAGATTTCATTGTTTGTCTTGATCTTCTTCTTTTCTTCTTCTTTTTCGTACGCTGTCAGACGTTCAACCTGTATTTGCTGAGGCTGTCGACACTGCCATAGAGCTTGTCTAGTGTTGTCACTGGTGATGGCCACATGTGCTTTCTCTGGTCCTCGTATGTCGGGCAGTTTTGCAGCAGATGTTCAGCGGTCATTTTCCCGGTACCACAAGTGCATTCGTCAGTGCCACCTATCTTCAGTTTATTGAATAGGTGGTACCTCAGTCTGTTGTGGCCTGTGCGGAGTCTGAAGACCATGACCTGCTCTCTTCTGTTCAGCTGCTAGTAGGCATTATTTTTTGTGTAGCCAGTATGTTCTGTTTCCCATTTGGCCATGTATCTAGCCCTAATAAGCCTTTTGGACTCTTCGTAGGTCACACTAGAATCTGGTTGTGGTAGTCTTGCACCTTCTTTTGCCAGTCTGTCTGCCTGCTCGTTGCCTTGGATGTTACAGTGGGATGGAACCCACTGTATCACTACTCTTTTTGGTGCGGACTGCTGGCATAATTGACAGAGTACTGCTCTTAAATCATTAAGTTCAGAATTTTTCTGGCTTTTTAGTGCTGTGACTACGGCCAGGGCATCTGTAAACAGGACTATCTGGCTTTCTTTGCTTTCGCCTGTCAGCATTGCTTCTACTGCAGCCCTCAGTGCCTCTGCCTCCACTCTGAAATAACTTGAGAATTTTCCAGTTGCCACTGACAGTGTTATTTTTCTACCATTTGGTAGGCTCAGGAATACCCGTCCCTCCGTTCTGTGTTGTGTTTGTTAGTTTGTCTTGATCTAAGTAACTTTGCTTTTGCCTTGGATAGCTCCACATTGTGAACAAGATCTTTAAGTTCTGATCAGGTGAGAATGTGTGGCACAGATGATGTAAAGTAGCAGACTTATGGGTCACCAGCAGATGCAAAGTGATGCGGATAACCTGACGTTACTTTGGCTCGATCCTCATCAGCTGAATCGATGAAAAATTCATTTCGAGGTTTGGGAACAGGAAGCCCTTTATCGCGTGGTACTGGTTGAAGAGCAGATTGAATATTCGGGTACACTATTTTCTACTACTTTTTCCTAGTGATGTCAGCAGAAACAGGTAGAACCATGAACAATTACAGCCATTTGCATGATTACTTGACTCTCTCCACATCATAGGAACAGCAAACTACTTTATCATCTTTCCAGCTAATTTGGAAGAACTCTTGCACACCTACTGCAACAAATGTGTGGTCCCACGCCTTGTCCATCAGGACAAAAAACCAGCCACCGTCAGTGCTCTTTCATTTGCAACCATCAGGTCCTCCACTGTACAGGATTCCTGGATACTGGGACATATAGTCAGGTGTTCTGAGTCCTAGACGCTGACCACATTTGCAATATTCATTGTCTGCATATCCCCACTTTTTCAAGTTAGACCCACATCTGGACACACCTGTTCTTAGCCTGTTCAGAGATCTCCACGTAGTGTATGTCAAATTATGTCCTGGTGCAAGTTCTTCTTTAATCTCCATTGAACATTCACCATTCATTTGGCTCCTATTTTTTATACAGTTTCTCTTGGGGTTCTGTTCTGAGGGCTGAACAGTCCGCAGAAAACTTTTCCTCAATTTCTGTCATATTCTTTCTGGTGTATGTCCAAAAAGAGGGTGTCTCTGATCACAGGGCTGTTTTTGTCTCTCAACTTCAGATGCAACATATCTTCTAATATCCAGTAGTGCGATACTAGCGATTGCATAGACCTTTTCCGTTGGTGTCGGTTTAAGGCATCCTGTTACAATTCGACATGTCTCATTTACTGCCACATCAATCTGTTTCGCGTATGTAGATGCATGCCATACTGGTGCCACATACTCTGCCGCTGAGAGACATCGTGCAAGGACTGATGTGCAGAGCACCATTGGGGATGCTCCCCATGCAGTGTTTGTCAGCTTCCAAATTATATTTTTTCTTGCACTGACTTTTTGTTTTACCACATTGCAGTGTGCCTTATAAGATTATGTGCGGTCTATTACAATGCCTAAATACTTGGGTATATCTCTATGTCCTAGTGCCTGCTCACACCATTTAATATGAAGTTGTTGTCGTGCTTCTCTGTTCTTCAAGTGGAAAGCACATACCTGTGTTTTGCTTGGGTTGACTTTGAGGTGGTTTTCCTCATAGTATTCGGCCATTCTGTCTAGAACTTTTGTAAATCCGAGTTCAATGTTCCTCAAAACGCTTTCCCTGTACAGCTATTGCAGTGTCATCGACATATATGAACTGTCTTGTTCCTGGGCTAACTGGTTGATCATTGGTGTATACATTATACAGCGTAGGGGCCAGGACACTTGCTTGTGCCAGGTCGTTCTACTGGTTGCGTCATTTACTGTCATTATTTTTCAGTCACATAGAAACATCTATTCTGTAAAAAGCATTTAATTACCTGAGTCAGGTGCCAGTCCTTAGAGACTTTATATATTTTTATCAGTAATAATTGGTGGTTTACTGTGTCACATGCTTCCTTGAGTTCAACAAAATCAACTCCTGCCACCTGCTTTCGCTCATAACCCGCCTATTCTGGGATAAGTGTATCATCAAAAAGGCCTGAGATTCGACCCAATATCATTTGTTCAAATACTTTGTATAGATGACATAGGAGTGATACAGGTCTGAAATTGTTGGCTTCTGTTGACGTTTTCCCATGTTTGAGCAGTGCCACGACTCTAGCTTTTCTCCAGCTTCTTGGTATCTGCTAAGTTACTATGCATACATTCTTTTAATTCTAGTATCCATTCTTTGGTTTTGGGGCCAAAACGTTCATCTATTCCTGCTGCTTTGTTGATTTACATTCTATTGACTGCCTCATCGAGTTCCTCAATGAGGAATGGTGTTACCAGCATATCATTTTTGTGCTTCTCTTCCCTTCTGATCTGGGTTGTTTTTGTCCTTTGTGGTTGGTTTTCCCGTTTAGCAATAATTGTTGGGCAATCTAATTGAGAGTGGCTGATGTCTGTATATTTGTATTTATCGTTGCTGAGGTTTTTGATCAATTTCCATGCCTGTCGACTGCTCTGTTTCGTATTGAGCTATTGATATAAAAATACAGTACTGCAAAATGGTTATCTATGTTCTCACTGTGAACTGGATCATTTATACATCAAAAACTATTATTCTCCAAAATGTGAGCAATCATCGTATGACTGTGCACAATTTCCTGTCCCTAGTTCTGTTCATAAGTTTGGTTGTTAACTTTCTGCTAAGTACGATGTTAAATCATCCGGTATCTTTGTCATTTTCTTGTCTCATCGTGAATAATTTGGCCTGTTGTCACTATCAGCTCTAATTTTATTCTTTTCATTACATCCCCCACAAAGAGTATTGCTTCTTTCTTATGCATTGTAATGAGCTTCCTCTGTGTGTATTTTTCTTCAGCACACCTTTATTAATAAATTTATGAGAATTCTTTACATTTATTAACTTGTTTCTTTTCTGATTGTTCATGATTTTCCTACATATAACCAGATTGGCTCTATATAATATCGAACACTTACTTTTATTTGTAAAGTGTTGTAATAACAATATTTATAACAACCAGTACTGATAATACAACACAATGGCAGCATTGTCTTACTGTAATTCCAGCAGGGTCCCCTCCAAAATCTAGAATATTCTCTTTAACCCAAACCACAGACTGTAACTGATCTCTAAGGTGAAAGTTGCCTTCACAGCTAGGAGTCATTGTACTCAGGAGTCCAAGGTAGCCAAGGCGGTATGCGACAGTGACCACTATAACATCGTGTTCTGTTACCAGTGTCCCAGGCAAGAGGATGTTGGGAAATCCATTTGTATTACCTCCACCATGGAAAAACACAAATACCTGAAAGTTGAAATCAAAATTGTCATGTTTCTAACAAATACAAATACAAAATGTGTGATACACACTATTTCAGTGGGCAACAAGAACCACAACACTTGATGAAAATAGTTAACAGAAAAAAACACCCATATTTCAATTGAATGCAGTTAAGCTAATCAGTTTATTATCATATTAAACAGTATAATCATCCATGGAGTGACAAACCAAAAGGTGTTTAAGATAATGTTTCTCCATCTTCTATTGAAGCCAGCTTAAGCATTTTTTCCTTCATTTGTCTAGTTTTCTTAGGTGGAGTGCGTCACACTGTGTTCTGCTCCTAACAACCAGATGCCTCTGACTTAAGCACCAAATTTTAAAATGGACTCACTTCCTAAAGGGGCATGACCTGTCTGTTTCTGAAAACAAGCAAGCTTGGTTTGTGAGCAATGCCACTTACTGATTGCTACCCAATTCTCTCCCAGCAAACCATTCAGGGGGACCCCTTCCAGAAAAATAAGTGAAGTGAGGTATCTTTAGATATTCTTAGTTTGATAATAACTCTTGCATGGTCTGGCGCTTCTGGCCCTACTCGATCACCCTTCTTTGGCTTCCCTGCTGCTTTGATTCTTTGAGTTGCATAGTTTACACCAGGCTGTTACCCTTTAACATATCTGTGAAGTTGAATGCATATATCAGCTGTGAGGTGTACTACCTATATGTACCCTAAAATCTTTCATTGGTATGCTCTAACGGGAACAAGAATCCACAACAAGAGCTGATCTCAGTGCAGGAAACCTGCACCAAAGTATTGTTGTACTATTTGAGTGCTGGTTTCTGGCAAGATGAGGTTGTCAACCATTTTAAATTTCTTTTTGAGACATGTACATCATGGTGTTGTTGACTGTTCCTTATTCCTCGGTAAAGTGACCCTGAATCTACAAAGAAAAAAATGGGGGAAGGAATGGGAAGTTTTTCTCTGATTGCATGATTAATTTGCTGAATGTCAAGTGTTGTGACCCTGGTTGGACACATGCAGGATGAGCTCATCAGGGGCACAATGCTTCCTCTATCTGATCAGTTCAAATGCTATTGCAGTTGATCTTAGTACCCCAGTCTAAGATTCAAAGTTGTTTGTGCAATTTTCAGGTGCCACTGAGATTTGGATGTCTTGTCCATTTATATTATTTAAAAGTGTCCTCCATTTTTAAATTTTTCATTGCTGATCCGTCTGTTTATATGTGTGTCCCTTCTGTGCTTAGTTATTTCATTTTGTATTCCAAAGGTATTTAAACATTGTCCTTTCTGTGTCTGTGTGCCTTCTTTTTTTTCTCACTTTTAGTATGTTGGATATTTTTATCTCATGACCAACATGGAACGCAAATAACAAAACTTGACATGCAAACATGTGCTCTTATCGGGAGGACAGACAAACAAAGGAACACATTCTCCAAGTCTAATTAGAGTGAGTTAGCCCCTGCACGGGCAAACATTCTAAAATTCATACAAATTGTGAACATAAATATTATGGTTGTTGTTTATGAATGCCCAAAGGCACAACAGGCCAATCACTTTATTTGTCTGCACACTTGATTGCAAGTACCATTTGACCTTTACACCCCAAAAGATATAAGTGGATCTACTAAATCAAGATCTTTCTACAATTGGTCTGACAGAAGCTTGTAGTTGTTAGGCTACAGAGCTGGTCATTTTTGCCTTGAGAGGCAAGAGTTTATGCAGCTGTGCCCCTCTGGTGATTAGATTTTTTTTTATAAACAGCAAAATACAATAGTACAACTCAACTATAACCATAATTTTCACCAGCGCAATAGCCTACATCACCACAGATAATACCTTCTTCAGGTCCCCGTCATCTCGGTCAGCTCTTCGAGTTGTGAACACATTCAGGTAGAGACAGTCTTCCTGACCCAGATCAAACTCGTTAGGTATGATATTCAGCTGGATGCAGTACGGCTTGAAGTCTGATGCATCGTATAAACCATCTGAGGATTGTGGGATATGACAGATTTCAATATTATTAGATTACAGCAAATGAGGATTGTGGGATTGGGCAGATTTCAATATAGTTAGATTACAGCATATGAGGATTGTGGGATAGGACAGGTTTAAATATGTTAAAATTAGGGATTTACCGAATTACTGATTTGTATTCAATTCGATGTGGAATAGTGTATTTTATGGCATTCTTTAGACCTCACACACACACATATATATATAGTACCATGCAACAGAATAGGAACAGTTTAAATAGAGGCATGATAATTTTAGATCCATAAAATTTGAATACTTTTAGTTTCAATTCACGTTGTGACATTACTGAAGTCTTTTAAAGAGCTAAGCATGAGACAAGCCTTGCAAAGGCATATTTGTCAATGGTTTTGTCAGCCATTTAAGAACATATGTGATCATGAAATGAATTAAGAAATATTATTGCAGAAATGATATAAGTTTTACAGTACAGGTTTTCTTGTCTGTTTTATCATATTTTGTTTGTTGTTTCTGCAGGATTATTCGTGTCTTAAATGTAACCTTAACTGAAGTACATAAAATTTAAGACAGAGCGGAAATATTAGGAGCTGTTTCATCCATGTGTTAACCACAAGACATCAACACTGTCAGTGACAATAGTATACAAGTGAAATATACAAATTTGACCATTAAAAAGAGTAAGATCACATCCAATGATTTAAGGTTCTAATGGGATTCTGCACAAACATGCAACAACTAACCAGAAACTAATAACTAAAACCTTATTGAAGATCAGCTAACCATGTTGCTAAATGAGTGAATTCTGCTGCAGGAAATTAATTCAATCTGGTGGTGGCAGAAAAACGCTGACAAGCTGCTTATTCTCCATTCCTGTACAAAATGATTTCTTGCTGCACCTCCAACAAAAGTTCCAAATGAACATCTAAGCATTGCCGGCAACACATTTGAGAGACTTTTATTTTTAAAGACCTTTTAAAAAAAGTTGAGTGATTAGTTTGTAGCATTGAAACATCAAATGTTTTTTATGATTACTTTATAATTATAGGAAATGTAGGCAGATGCATTGAATGCAATGCCAAACGTTCACTCACTGTTTGTATTCTGCAAAATAATGAAAACCCTATTCAGCGCATCCCTAGTTGAAATACAACATATTGACATTGTAGGATAGACAGATTTCAATAATATTATAATACCACATCAGAGGATTGTGGGACAGGACAGTTTCTTGGGCCAAGTGTCCTTCGTCAATTGTTGCAATAAGATTTATATTGTTATCTATCCATCTGCAGTTTTATATCTTGTTTAGAGTTACTTTGTTTGCTCTGGTCAATTAGTTTTAAGATTTAAGAGAGACAGTGTTAATATATAAGTTAAAAACTCTCATACCTAACAATACAGCAAGCCATAAGCTGGGTTGGAACCTACAGAAGAAATAACAATTGAAAGACTTAAGAACACATGGTAAACAAGAGCATAAGTAGAGACAACTGGAGGCCGTATATGTGGAATTAAGAAAACAAAACAGCTCAAAATAGGAATTGGTGGAGAGTCTTCTTCTTCGTTTCTTCTATCTTCAGACTTCACGACTTTAATGACTTACAAAGGCAGCAGTCAACTCAAGGCTCTAAACACTTCCGCATTTTTTCACGGAAGGAAATTGGTTGATGTCATGTGCTACTCCTTTCACTAGTGTATAATGGGCAGGACTGTAAGAGGTGTTTGCTGTCATAGGAGCTGTGCCACAGGTACAAAGGTCCGTAGAGCCATTCATGAATTATGTTCTTTGTGTCCCTCACTGTCAAACTATATGGATTCATATCCATTTATAAATAATCCATGGTATGGGTTTAAGTGGGTCTCTTGAATGCAGGTTGTATCAATATTCTCTTCATGGGACTTTGTGAGTAAGTGGTAGCTTATTTAACACACCTTCTGCATTCCATTGTAGTATATTAACGGTTCATTTCTTTGTGATTTTATCAGTGGTGATTTCCCTAGTTCTTTATGCTTGGCTTCATGACACAAACGTAGGGAACCACCAGCAGCATTTGGCAGACCATTTTGATGCAAGGGGTCTGGCAACCCAATAGGCCTCCTCATGTTGAGCACCACCACGTTGAGTCATTTTGGTGTCTGTCATTATCAAATCATTGCACTGCAATGTGTTGTGCGCTTAGCATCCCAGTGCATTCATCTTCAGCATACATTTGTTCAGGACGGCCTACCTAGATTTTGGCTCTCCCCAGCCCACAAGTAGGGTAGCAGTTGTTAGAGATCAGAGTTTCTCTCCCAGAAAAGTTGTTTTGCAAGATTGTTGGGTCTTTGCTACCTGGGATTGTATCAAGTTTTCTGTCTCATAGGTGGACTATCAACCAAGTCCGACTAGCTCCTTTTGAATATGTCAGGATTTGCTCCCTGGTTTACGTTCCGTATCTGCTCACATAGCTTAGCCAACCAGTCAAAGCCATTGTCCAGGGGGTGGCACTGATGTTCACTAGCATACTTTTGGAGCCAGTCGGGAGTTAGGCAAGAATGGCGGAACCAAAAAGGATTCTGGCCATTCTTTTTTTTACTATGAAGTGACTGTCTCTCACTGTAAGGTACTATCTCTTACACATGCCTGACCTATTCTCCCCCCCCCCCCCTTTTCTGGTGGAGAGTAACTGTTGTAGTCCTATGTTTCAATGTAGTAAAATGGGAAAAGTGAGATAACGGAAGTTGTAGCAGTTAATACTGAACACTTACCCACATGAGATGCAGGAACAGGTGCTCTGAATCTGAGATCTCCTATTGGAGGTTTGGCATAAGGAATACCACGAAATGCATTGTAGATCTGTCCATTCCTGGCAGTCAATACAGCACCCAGGAATGTTCCAGAAGGTGACTTGACAACTGGGCTTGCAGCCCAGGCTGAAGACAAAGCTCCCAGTAGTAATGTGTAAATGAACAACATTTTACAGCAGAAGGGTAGCTGGTTCAAGCAGTTTACCATTTACTCTGAAATAGCAAAAAAAATACAGACACGTATTAAATGACTATTACAAAACAGCCACTCATGTGGATCTAAGAGTATTTTATTGGAATGAGAGACCCTTCTGGTTTCTGGGAGGGCTGCGTTTGGGACAAAGATGAGAATACAACCACTGTCGCTCTGAGAACATGTGAGAAGTGACTAGCAGTATCACCTATCTCTGCTATCACCCTGCTATCATACATACCAAAAGTGTACTGAATGTGGCCTAGTGGCCGGAGTTACAGTTATGAGGAAAGACTGAGAAAAACAAGTATTTCAAAATAAAACCACTTACAAGAACAAGAGGGCATAGCTACAAATTAACTAAAGAAAGGTCCAGATTAGATATTAGGAAATAATTTTTTAGTCAGAGAATGGTGAATGCTTGGAATGCATTGCCACAGGAAGTAGTGGAGGTAGAGACAATGCATTTAAGAATAAATTTGATGCACATACATAGCTTTTAAAGCAAGGTAATGTAAATGAAACTGGTTGTTTACAGAATCTGCAAAGTCTTCTAAACCAGTATAAAGACGTTAAGTTAAGTTATTATTTTATCAAAATATATACAACGCTGGGAAAAACATAAAACCACAATTCAAGAGAGAACAAAGATACTTACTTGCAACCAAAATACATAGGGATAAAATAAATAATAGAAGAAGTCATCCATCTAACGAAACAAATAGTTGAAATATATAAATACTCACCACACTTACAAGACGAACTAGAAGAATGAAAACACTATATGTTTCAAGGAGCTTTCCCGAGAACTAAACTAAACACGATAAACAGGAAATGCCGAGTAAATAATACCTAAAAATAGAACAGAATGTGCAGAAGAGCAGGCCATGAGCAGACGAGCGGATAAGAGTAATTAATAGATTAATAGTGGACCTAGAGGGCAACACGCACATAGAGACATACCAGATATAGCACGAGCTTTTGAGACATACTACAAAGAAATATGCACAAGCAAAGACACAGGAAAACAGATACAAGACGTTTTCACATAATACGCAAGAAAACTCAACAATGAGGAGAAACTTGTCCTTGATGCAGATATTACACTCACAGTAGTCACATACATTACACTCACCGACATTACACTCACAGACATTATACTCACAGACAGTAAACTCACAGACATTATACTCAGACATTAAACTCACAGACATTATACTCACAGACATTACACTCACAGACATTACACTCACAGACATTACACTCACAGACATTACACTCACAGACATTACACTCACAGACATTATACTCAGACATTTTACTCACAGACATTATACTCACAGACATTACACTCACAGACATTACACTCACAGACATTACACTCACAGACATTATACTCACAGACATTACACTCACAGACATTACACTCACAGACATTACACTCACAGACATTACACTCACAGACATTACACTCACAGACATTACACTCACAGACAGTACACTCACAGACAATACACTCACAGACATTAAACTCCATCGACATTACACTCACAGTAATCACATACATTACACTCACAGACATTATACTCACAGACATTACACTCACAGACATTACACTCACAGACATTTTACTCACATACATTATACTCACAGATATTACACTCACAGACATTATACTCACATATATTACACTCACATACATTATACTCACATATATTACACTCACATACATTATACTCACAGATATTACACTCACAGACATTACACTCACAGACATTACACTCACAGACATTACACTCACAGACATTATACGCACAGACATTATACTCACAGACATTACACTCACAGACATTATACTCACAGACAGACATTACACTCACATACATTATACTCACAGACAGACATTACACTCACAGACATTACACTCACAGACATTATACTCACAGACAGACATTACACTCACAGACATTATACTCACAGACATACATTACACTCACAGACATTACACTCACAGACATTACACTCACATACATTACATTCACAGACATTACACTCACATACATTACATTCACAGACATTACACTCACATACATTACATTCACAGACATTACACTCACAGACATAAGAAATGCTGTAAACAACGTGCAAAAAGGCAAGTCACCATGACCTGACGGGGTCACATCAGAATTCTAGCAACACTCCTTCCCCATCTTAGGACCACTCCTACTCAAAGTATATCAATAAACTTTTAAAGAAAACGAGCTTCCTCCAAGACAAAAAATCTGTTCTACGTTATATTAATATCACAGGATAATGTAGACATATATCACTTGTAAACGTAAACTACAGAATCTTGACTAATACTCTAACTAATGAACTCAAACCATTTATGCCATAAATAATATATAATGACCAAAAGTGTAGTGTACAAGGTAGAAATATACACCAACTCACACATTTTATTAGAGACATTATCAACCCCATTTACGAAAAAAACATGAAATCACCAATCATATCCCTAGATCAAGAACAATCTTTCGATGGGATATCCCATCGGTACCTCCATAACGTCCTCAACAGTTGCAACATCATTATAGAAAATGGATAAACATCTTGTACGCAAGGTACTGGTAAACCACAAGGTTACAAGTGCCTTTCGACCAACGAGATCAGTGAGACAAGGATGTTCCCTCTCCCCACTGCTATATACCCTTGCCTTGGAGCCCCTATTAGAGAAAATCAGACAAGACAGCTCCATAAAAAGGCACCCACATACATGCAGCGAAGAAAAAGAAGTTCCTTGCCTACGCAACCGTCTTCTTCCTCTCGGACAATACATCAACAGAAACCATTCTAAACACTTTAGCAAAGACAGTGACGCAAAAATAAATATACAAAAATCCACTATAATGGGTATAGGCCAGTAGAAAAACAAATTACTCTACACAGCCCCAGTGTTTGAACCACCACAGCAGACAATCAATGATATCAACAAACTCATTAGGGATTTTCAACGAAGTGTTCGCGAGGAACGACAAAATGCAGGACGAGATGGTACCATGCCCGAAGTTATGGAGACACCAATCACATACACAGAACTAGGGTTTGCAATATCTAATTTGAAAATGAGAAAATCGCCAGGAACAGATGGAGTGTCCAATGAAATGTTCAAGACCTTGGGAACAGCAGCAACAATAAAGCTGCTGCGGATTTTCAAAATTTGTTGGACATCAGGTAAAGTCCCACAGATCTTCAACATTTGTTGGACATCAGGTAAAGTCCCACAGATCTTCAACATTTGTTGGACATCAGGTAAAGTCCCACAGATCTTCAACATTTGTTGGACATCAGGTAAAGTCCCACAGATCTTCAACATTTGTTGGACATCAGGTAAAGTCCCACAGATCTTCAACATTTGTTGGACATCAGGTAAAGTCCCACAGATTTTCAACATTTGTTGGACAGCAAGTAAAGTTCCACAGATCTTCAACATTTGTTGGACAGCAAGTAGAGTTCCACAGATCTGGAGAAAAGCAATCATGATACCACTCCCAAAACCAGGTAAAGGCAGATCTATGGCCAACAGCTATATACCAATCAGCCTCACAAGCTGCATCTGTAAAACAATGGAACGTATCATCAACCTAAGGCTGCAGTGGTATCTTGAGAGTCAAAACCCTCTTGTGCCACAGCAGGCAGGATTTAGGAAATGCTACTTCACTGAATACCAAGCAACATACCTCTCCTAAGAGATCGAGGACGCGTTCCAAGACAAGAAATTGGTATTAGCAGCATGGATAGACTTAAGGAAAGGTTTTGATAAAGTTTGGAAAGAAGGACTTTTAAAGAAACTGAGAAATAATTAAGTAATAGGTAGCATGTACAAATGGATAAAAGCATACTTACATAATAGAAGAGCCAGAGAACAACTAGATGGCCTCAAGAGTAAGAAATTTCTACTGCGTCATGGAGGGGTTCTTTCCCTTACACTTTTCACAGTCTTCATCGACGACTTGATTGCTGAACTACCACAAGGAACAAAAAGTTGTAATGCACGCTGATGACTTGGTAATATGGTGTACAAATGAGCAAGCAACAGTGGCCACCAAAATGCTACAAAGAGCTATTGATGCTTTGACCTCATAAACAAATAGGTGGTTTGTTAACATTAACACAGAAAATAGCAGCACTACGCTTTTCACCCTCTCCCCAAAACAAAAAGCAGGAGTTATCAAGATAAACGGAGAATACATGAGAGAAGACAAACAACCCACCCATCTTGGAGTTACATTCGATGATAGGTTGACATGTACTGTACACAGGTGTGGGGTCTTTATCGTAGAGGGGATATAAACATGCTGGAAAGGATACAAAGAAGAGCGACAAAACTGATAGTGGGATTCCAGAATTACAGTTATGAGGAAAGATTCAGAAAAACCGGCCTACAGTGTCTAGAAAAGAGAAGGATTCGAGGTGACTTAATACAGGTTTATAAGATAATCACAGGAAAGGTTAAATTAGACAAACATAAAAAAAAAAAAATACAACCACCAATGAGAACAATAGGGAGCAGATACAAATTAACTAAAGAAATGTCCAGATAGGATATTAGGAAATATTTTTTTAGTCAGAGAGGGGCGAGTACTTGGAATGCATTACCCAAGTAGGTAGTGGAGGCAGAGACAGTTAATGCATTGAAGAATATATTAGATGTGCATAGCTTTTAAAGCAGGGTAATGCAAATATTACTGATTGTCTACAGACCGATGAGTCTTCTAAAACCAGGATAAAAACGTTGTTAAGAACACGTCAATAAGGAAGCCAAAAAAGCCAGGAGGAAGTTAGCCATCCTGAGAAAATTAAGTGGAACCACATGGGGAGCTAATGGAAAAATACTTAACAAAGTTTACCAGCAAGGTATACGACCACATCTGGAATATGGATCAGCAGCAAGGTTGGTACCTTGCAGCAAACACTACCCTAAAAGAGGTGGATAAGGTGCAAAACCAGGCACTTAGGGTCATTACATGAGCAATGAAATCAACACCTATAGTGGAGATGGAGAAAATGGGGAGGATACAAGCACTAAGAGAACGCAAATACATAAAGGTATTAACACAGGCAGAAACGTTCCTCTGCATGCTGAGCTATCCAATGAAAGACAGATACCAAAATTTAGCAATGGGAAAACTGAACAGAAGTAGTTTTATGCATCAGGCCAAACGACAGTTCAGTTCAGTTCAGTTCATCCCGTAACCTATCAGGTCGTTGGGGCACACATGAAGACATGCAAATCCCACGCCAACCCTCTCTGTCTGTCGCCGCCTGACGTATCTCACCGAGACGAAGGCCTGACCACTCAGTGATGTTGTCCACTCATCTCTTCATTGGACGTCCTCGCCCTCTCTGTGCCGGTACGGATCCAAAGAGTATCGAGTTGGGAATTCCGTTGGACCTCGCGACGTGCCCGCACCAGGCCATCTTTCGTCTTTTGATAGCTGTGAACAGATCTTCAACTAGCGTCTTCAACTCTCTGACGGATGTCTACGTTCGTGACACGATCCTTATATGTAACATTTAGGAGTTTTCTTTAGCACCGCATTTCCATTGCACGTATTTTGCCCTGGATATCTGCTGTAATGGTCCAGGTCTCGCAGGCATACAGAAATATTGACAGCACCAAAGAGCGCAGTAGTCTGACTTTTATGCCGAGGGCGAGGCGCTTGTCTCGCCAAATAGGTTGCAGCCTAGTCAGCGCCGCTGTTGTTTGTGCTATTCTTGCAATTACCTCTGGCTTCGAACTCTCTTCGCTGATCAACGATCCAAGATATTTGAAAGATTTCACCACCTCAAGTACCTGCCCATTTGCCTCTATGACAGATTGAAACCCTGCAACGTTATTGGTCATGAGCTTTGTTTTATCAGCATTTATTTCCATACCAAAACTCAGGGATGTTCTATCCAATCTACCAATCAACTCCTGGAGTTCCCTTTCTGTGCCTGCCAATACATCAATATCATCAGCAAAGCGGAAGTTTGTGATAAGCCTGTCACCTATTTTAACCGTGCCAACATGTCCTTATAAAGTCGTCTCCATTATTCTCTCCAAGAAGATATTGAAGAGTGTGGGGGAGAGTATACAACCCTGTCTCACACCCACCGTCGTACGGAACCAATCGCCTAGCGTTCCCTCTACTGAGACAGCGCTGGTCGCCTGCTGATAAAGATTTGCAATTACCCTAATAATATCACTGTTGAACTTATAATGCCTCATTGTTGACCATAGCGCCGCATGCCACACTGTCAAACGCCTTTCGAAAGTCAATAAAGGCATGGTCGAGTGGTTGATGATACTCTGAGTACTTCTCATTCAGTAGACAAAGATTAAATGTCTGCTCGATGGTACTCCTTCCCGCTCGAAAGCCCGCTTGTTCTTCGGCAATGATACTCTCCGCCTGAGGATTCAGTCTGTTAAGTAATATCCTCAAGAGAACTTTACTTGGATGACTTATCAGACTGATTGTTCGATAGTTCTGACACACATTTAGGTTTCCCGATTTAGGCAGTGGTATAATGACTGATTTTGTCCTGCAGGTGGGCCACACTCCTGTCTGCCAAATTCTATTGCAGATGTAAGTCAGGGTAGTAATTGTCGCCTCACCTCCCACTTGCAGGAGCTCTGCTGGAATATTATCCACACCGACAGCCTTCCCTCTCTTCAGCATTTTTACGGCTTCATATACTTCTTCCCTTGTTATCGTTTGATTTTCCTCTATCAGACTCACTTCAGGAGACATTGCATTTCTTGGGTCACCTCGACCTTCATGCTTATATAGCTCCGAACAGTACTCTGTCCAGCGCTCACGAATGTCAGGAGCTTCTGTGAGACATTTCCCACTCTTGTCCTGAATCGTCGTATTTCGACTTTGAACAGGTCTTACTAAGTCCTTGACTAATTTATATGCTCCCTTGGCATCATTTCGTTCCAGATTTCGTTCGATAACTGCGCACTGAGCCGTTATCCAATCCACCTTGGCCTGTTTCATCTTGGTCTTTATAGATCTATTTATCTCTCTATATCGCTGAATCCTATCTAGTGTATTCTTCGCTCCCTTCAATCGTCGTCTCTTGTCACATAAGTCCAGTATTTCACTCGTGATCCATGCTTTCTTCTTAACCCTGCACCTACCTAGAACCTCAGATGCCGTGTTGAGTAAAGCCGAATTCAAGGCTTCAGTCATCGTCTCAACATCTGCCTCCTCGTTTAGAACCAATAGAGGTGCGAATCTTTCCCCCATCACCGCTCCAATGACTCCACTACATCCGGGCACTTCAACTTCTCCAAGTCAAATGTCAGTCGAGTTATCTCTCTTTTCAGAACTTTCTTTAGTCGGAGATGCATGGTCATCAGCATTAAGTCGTCGTCGCTCCCTACATCGGCCCCTGGGAAACTCCTTGTCCGGGCGCTATTGATGCTAGATCGGAATCTCCTTTGGACCAAAATATAGTCTATTTGACTATGAAGCCTACTGTTTGGGCTGTGCCACGTCCACCGACTCGACATTTTATGTGGTCCCAGCGTATTCGCTACTATCAGCTTATTGTAATACGCAAATTCCAAGAGTCTTAGACCTCTATCGTTGGTGGTCACATTCCCATATGCTCCACATGTGCCTTTCCAGTCACGTACCATGTCTTCGCCAATTTTGGCATTCCAATCGCCATGAACCACCAGTATATCCTTCTTCGGTACCTCGCTCACCAAAGCTTGCAATTCCTCGTAGAAGCTCTCAACCTCGCAGTCCTCGTAATCTGAGGTAGGCGCGTAGCCTTGTATCACCGTAATATTGAAGGGCTTTGGATTTAGTCGTATACTGAGCAAGCGGCTTGATACTTGGTCGGCAACCCAATACACAACATGCTGTGTCTTTGTGCACCAGCATACCGACACCATGAAGGTGTTTGTCAGGTCTACCACTGTAATAAAACCTGTGACCTTCTTCTGTGGTGTGTTCTCCGAAATTTCTCCAACGCACTTCACATATGCCAAGCACATTCCATCGGTATCTATCCATCTCATGGGTCAGTTCTTTTATTTTCTCAGTTGCACTTAGAGTTCTAACATTCCAAGTGCCCAGAATGAAATCCTCTCCTCTGAGTTTTATGGTAACACCAGTTGCATACTTAACACCTCCGCCCTGGTGTGGGACGGTAAGCGCGGTCATTGTTAACCCGGGCTGCGACCGATCCGGTATAAAAGATTTCGTTTTTTGTCCTCATGTGTGACTCTTAGGCTTGAAAACACCTGGCGGCGCCCATCTCCTCTCCAAGCAGCATTGGGCCAACATCTGCATTTAACCTGAAGGAGCCCGTCCCCACAGGCGAGCCATTGCCTCGTTAGCCTAGAGCCTCACGGTTCTAGTTGCCCAGTGTGTACCCCGAGGAGGTGAGGTTGGCTTGTGAGCTCACTTTAATCGGCAGGCTACTAATTTCACTTTTCACTCTTCCAGGGAAGAGCTAGTCGACCTCAGCGCCACTGGAATGCGGCGCCAAGCATGAGCACATCTTACACCAAACGACATCGCAGGCAAATTATAGATCTTCCTGAAGTTGGCATCCCCCTAAAGTCTGTGCCAGAACAAACCCACTGGAGAGAGGAGCATGGACTATCAGTATGGATTCAAACAAAAGTGAAAGGAATACTAGACAAGGATGAACAGAACACTGTGCAACGTAGGATAGTGACCCTCAGTTTCCTGGATGAAGAATACCGACAAGACCTGAGGATCAGAGTATACACAGATGGGGCAGCACAGAATGCAGTAAAGAATGGCGGGGCGGGAGTGTACATAGAATACTCAAACAACATTAGCGAAACAGTCAAAAAGTACCAACTGGGAAATTCTGTCATACATATGATGCAAAAATCCAGGCAATCAAGGTGGCAACTGAGTAACTGTTGAACACCAATGTCGGTCCACAACCTGTAGTATTTCTGACAGACGCACAATCAGCACTCCAAGCACTGAAGTCCTGGAAATTGCCAGATCTACAGGCTCTACTGTCTGAACTGAGCAACCAGCGCAAACTTGTCATGCAGTGGATACCTTCTTCAGGTCCCCGTCATCTCGGTCAGCTCTTCGAGTTGTGAACACATTCAGGTAAAACAATCTTCCTGACCCAGATCAAACCCGTTAGGTATGATATTCAGCTGGATGCAGTACGGCTTGAAATCTGATGCATCGTATAAACCATCTGAGGATTGTGGGATAGGACAGATTTCAATATTGTTAGATTACAGCAAATGAGGATTGTGGGATAGGACAGGTTTAAATATGTTAAAATTAGAGATGCACAGAATTACTTTGTATTCAATTCGATGTGGAATAGATTATTTTATAGCATTCTTTGGACTTAATATTCGGCCAAATAATACCTTGCAATAGAATATAAACAGTTAGAAGAGAGTCATGAGAATTTTAGATCCATAAAGTTGGAATACTCTCAGTTTCAATTCACGTTGTGACATTACTGAAGTCTTTTGAAGAGCTAAGCGTGAGACCAGCCTTGCAAGTCCATGTTTGTCCATGGTGTTGTCAGCCATTTAAGAATATATACGATCATAGGATACAACAAATATTGTTGCAGAAAGTATATCAGCTTTACAACGCAGGTTTTGTAGTCTGTTTCATAATGCTTTGTTTGTCTCAAGTGAACATCTGTTTAGCATTGTCAGCAACACATTTTCAAACAACAAATGTGATCTTTTGGTTTACAACGCTGAGAAACTTGTATTTTTAAAAGTGAACGCGTGTTTCATGTAGCAATAACTTTTGAAACACATTTAAAAAAATGTAATGATTAGTTTGTAGCATTAGATAGTTTGAAGATAATTGCCCCATTTTTCTAACGATGTAATAATTCGGAAACGTCAAATGTTTTTGTTGATTACTTTATAATTCTAGAAATTGTTAGCAGATGCATTGGGCCAAACGTTCACTCACTATTCGTAACCGTATTCATATTCTTCAGAATAATAAAACCGTATTTGGTATATCCCTTAGTTAGTTGCCCATCGCAAGCAAAGATGGCGACATGTTTATTCAGATGTGCTCGCATATGACTGTACTGTCCGATCTGAGCGTAACAAACTCTACTGCACGTAGAACACACGTGAACAGCATTAGTAATTGGGCCAACTTGCATTCTATCCTTTCTTGCAGTTCGCTTTTCCTGCGTCTCCATAATGGTTCTCTGCTCATAGGTGGGTGCAAGCACCATGTGTAATGGCAGTGCGCCAGACTGAGCGGATCGGAGCAATTAACAGCTCCAATGCAGAGACATTGATGGAGGAACTATTTAAAGGAACCAGCAGACTCTTTGAGTCATACATGAGTTAGATAGTAGCGGGGGAACCAAACAGCATTCTTTCCATCCTATTTTTACTAGGAAGCGACTGGCTATCTTCATGAGGTACTGTCCCTTAAACACTCCTGCACTACCCGCCTGGTGGAGAGTGACTGTTGTAGTCCAATGTTTCAATCGAGTCAATAGAGAAAAAAGATAAGGGAAGTCGTAGCAGTGAACACTTACCCACACGAGAAGCTGGAACAGGTGCCCTAAATCTGAGATCTCCTATTGGAGGTTTGGCATAAGGAATACCACGAAATGCATTGTAAATCTGTCCATTCCTGGCAGTCAATACAGCACCCAGGAATGTTCCGGAAGGTGACTTGACAACTGGACTTGCAGCCCAGGCTAAAGGCATCTGAGCTCCCAGTAGTAATGTGTAAATGAACAGCATTTTACAGCAGTAGAGTAGCTGGTTCAAGGAGTCTACCATTTGTCCTGAAATAGCAGAAAAATATAAACACATCAAATTACTATTACCTAAACAGTCAGCCTTGTGGGTCTATGAGTCCTTGATTAGAATACGAGATCCAACTGATTTCTGGGAGGGCTGTTTTTTGGGGACAAAGATGAGAATAAATCCACTGTTGCTCTGACAACATATTATGAGAGGCGACTAGCAGTGTCACCTAACTCCACTACAGCATTGTTCCCCCTGTCATCATACAGACCAAAAGTGTACCAGTTGTGGTCTAGTCTTCTGGTTTAGAAAGAAAGTTCTAGAAACAATACTGCATGTATGAAATGGGAATATAAAAGCGAATAATCGGTTTTTAATTCTGGAAACAGAAAAAGAAAATTGGAAAGAACAGATTAGAACTATTGTATTACACCATTACATGCATGCCCAAAAAGGAAGGCTGTGCGTGTGACTGGCAACCTTATTCTGTCGAAAATCTTATCTGGTAAACAATTTATATACATTTGTTATACTATATGGGAATCTCTGACTTACTCCAGTCTTACCAAGTCTTCACTTATCCTGTTTTGCCTTTCAGCGTCAGGTTATGGAGAACTCTATCTCTAGAACCTTATAATTCATGTAATAAAAGTACATTGCTATTATAATGATCTATTTGCCCTTTTTCGTATTGTGGGCCCATCTTAATAACAGACTTATGGCTATACTGTATTAAAAATAATAGGCTTGCATGCTTGAATTCTACAGCATCGTTGAACAAAGATTAGGCATGAGAAAGACTGAAACCAGCGCACGGTCAGGTCATCAATAAGTTATTGCAGAGCGATAAAAAGGGAGGCAGTGGAATCTACATTGCGACATAGAAAATCATTCCATACCAGCAGGTGAGACTTGTACCAATTTCAGAGCTAAAGCTAGAGCTGTTCATGCAGAAACTCAGATTCTTATCAGCCAAAAGATAAATACAAGGAAAACGGTCATTTTAACACTCCAGGAGTGTACTTCAAGCCATCTCAAGCCACAAACAAGATACACTCTTACATGAAATAAAATCAAACATAGGATTGCTGTCTCAAAAAACTGATTTAGTCCTACAATGGATTCCGATCAATGGAAACAGAAAACAGATGAGATCGCAAAAGCCGGAAGTGGCGGCAAGCAGATTTCATATCCACAGAGCTATAAAGATGCAAAGACAATCATCAAACGATCCTTGAGGACAGAATGGAGAGAACAACACAAAGAATACAAGCCAGAAAATGACAGCATAGGCAAACTTGGCAGAGATTGGCAGACAAAGATCTTCAGACTCGGAACGAGACACTGTAGACTCAAGGTCCACCTCCACAGAATGGGTCTCAGAGACACTGCCACGTTCGATTGTGGAGCACCTAAGCAAACACTAGAACATATTCTGCAAGAATGCCCTACCTATGCAGACCAAAGAGAGGCAGTCTGGCCTGCGGGAGCGACCATGCTCGAAATGCTGTGGGGACCGGCTAA
Organism: Ariolimax columbianus; assembly: GCA_036924085.1. Lineage (NCBI taxonomy): Eukaryota > Metazoa > Mollusca > Gastropoda > Stylommatophora > Arionidae > Ariolimax > Ariolimax columbianus. Next base: position 90,936,745 of record JAVGWX010000008.1, on the reverse strand, counting down.
GACCAGAAACGCACTCTCCTTCGTGAACCTCACTGGACTATAAGCAGAGCATCAGTTGATCGATTGAGAAAAAGAAGCAAGGTTCTCTAATCGACAGCCCAGGGGCCAGATTCAGGTTCCTGAAAGTGTTCAATCTGACCTATCAGACACTAACAAAAATGTATCACAGAAAAATGGTACAATGATTCCATCAGTTTCGCAAATATTGTTACTATGGGTCACAAGGATGGATAGAATATGAAACAAAGAAATCAGAACGAATGTGGGTGCAACATCGTGCATGAGTTACATAGAAAGGCAGAACATGAAGTGGTTCGGACACCTGGCAAGAATGCAAATCAACACCAGACAAGAAGGTTACAGAGCAAGAGGGAGACCAAGAAAAATATGGATAGAAGGTGCAAGTGAGATATTGAATAAATACGGAATGACAACATCATTGGTGACACATATTGCAAATAATGGAAAGCTACGCCTCCCCAAGTCGTCTAAGGACACAAGTGAACAAAAGTAGATGTAGAAGTACACTACACCTCCCCAGGTCGTCCACTGACACAAGTAAACAGAAGTAGAAGTACACTACACCTCCCCAGGTCGTCTACCGACACAAGTGAACAGAAGTAGAAGTACACTACACCTCCCCAAGTCGTCTACCGACACAAGTGAACAGAAGTAGAAGTACACTACACCTCCCCAGGTCCTCTACCGACACAAGTGAACAGAAGTAGAAGTACACTACACCTCTCCAGGTCCTCTACCGACACAAGTGAACAGAAGTAGAAGTACACTACACCTCCCCAGGTCGTCCACTGACACAAGTGAACAGAAGTAGAAGTACACTACACCTCCCCAGGTCGTCTACTCACACAAGTGAACAGAAGTAGAAGTACACTACACCTCCCCAAGTCGTCTACTGACACAAGTGAACAGAAGTAGAAGTACACTACACCTCCCCAAGTCGTCTACTGACACAAGTGAACAGAAGTAGAAGTACACTACACCTCCCCAAGTCGTCTACCGACACAAGTGAACAAAAGTAGATGTACATAACGAAATAAAAATGACTTGTGGATGGTACAGAACAGACAGTGACATATCTACTATACTTTTTTGGTTTTGTTAAAGATTTACCGTTCTGGATTCTACTGGTGAAGGCACATTCTTTTCAACCTCAGACTGTAGTCCTTTTGGTTATATAAGGACGTATTGGCCAGTGTATGGGTGAGGGTGTATATTTGTTTGGCTGTGCTCCACCATGGCAGTTGCAGTACAGTAGTTTTGTCAATTCTTTCCGTACGTGAAAAAGTGGTCATACCGAGAAATGCCCAATCAAATTGAACACGAAGTGATTTCGAACCCCGTTTGTTGGGATTTCAAATGAAGATTGCACTCGTTTGACACCCCTACGCCACGCGCCCCTCCATCTACTATCATCCAATCTGTGAAGCTTTTTAATATTAGAATTTGATATTTATAAGTGAGTTTGTAATAAAGAGGCCAGCTTAGGTGGCTGAATTGAAATAATATACATTAAAACTTTCTAGTGGAGAGGACCATGTTTATAGCTGAACGTCGGGTGACAATCAAGTCGATTTAATGCCATCTATGTGAGCGTGAGTGTTTCTAGGATATTTTATGTTGTGGCCTGCCCTTGAAGAAAGTATTTGTGATACATAGGCCTTGTTGAGTGCACAGCTCCAGCAACCTCTGACAATTGTCATTTACCCTGCCAATACCATGATGTCCAAGGCAGGTGGGCCATGCTATGTGGTCCCCACCTCTTTGGGATCTTCTTCTCCATGCTCCGGATAGCTTATAACACATCTGTGGACGGTGTGTATCTGCCCACCAGGTCAGATGGGCGGCTGTTTAACCTGTCCCGACTGCGTACGAGGACCAAGGTGAGGGCGGTGCTAATTAGGGAGATGCTATTTGCGGATGATGCAGTTCTAGTGACCAATAGTGAGGAGTCCTTGCAGAGGCTGGCAGAAAAATTTCGCCGAGAGGTGCAAGCAGTTTGGTCTCACCATAAGTCTGAACAGACAAAGGTCTGCGCATAGGGTATTACCACTACGCCCTCCATACAAATTGATGGCGTCACTCTGGAGGTCGTCAACAGTTTCACGTATCTGGGGTCTGCCATCAACAACACTCTCTCGCTCGAGAAGGAGAAAGACAGTAGGTTTGGCAGGGCAAGTACCGTCATGGCCCACCTGACGAAGAGAGTTTGTGAAAATACTGCACTGTCTCACTACACCAAAGTCCGGGTCTATCAGACCTATGTTTTTGACACTCTCAATGAGACTTGGAGAACGTAGACTAAACAGGAAAGGCGGCTGAACACCTTTCACATAAGGTGTCTACGGCGTAAATTGGGGATTGGGTGGCAATAGAGAGTGTCACATAATACGGTCTTACAGAGAGCAAAACAAAAACTGGCAGCATGTACTCGATGTTGAGCCAGTGACGTCTACGGTGGTTGGGACATGTTTATCTCATGGAAGACGAGAGGCTGCCAAAGGATATCCGTTATGGACAGCTAGCCATTGGAGTTAGAAGAATCGGCAGTCCCACACTGCGATTCAAGGACGTATGCAAGAGGCACACGAAGTCATGTGACTTTCCATCCGAGGGCTGGGAAGAGATTGCTCAGGATCGAGCTATCTGGAGACAGTCAGTTGGAGGAGGCGTAGTGGCTGCTGAGGCTTATAGGTCTTCTGGCTGCAGAGAAAAGAGAAAGACTTAAGAGATCAAGGAACAACCAGGCAAGCCAGCCTACTCAGTATGGTTGTACGATCTGTGGCAGGAACTGTCGCTCGCGGTTCTGCATTTACAGTCATACCAGACAGTGTCGAAATACAGGAGACAGAGCTGGACAAAACTTACAGGGCGCCACACGCATGGTCTATAGATACTGAGATGCATATGACATTTAAACTTTAAAGTACTGACTCAAAAAGAAATTTAGTGCGTGAATCTATCTATACCAATATTGATACGTGTGTGTATCGACAACTTTATCGAAAGTTCCGCCATTATAACCTGGTAAAATTTATTGGTTGTCCGCCAGTTAAAAAGGTTGAATACCCCGAGAAGTGAAATCCACTCTTACAGACTTAATCCAACTTTTCACGTTTATTTAGTGGCGGTTCACGTTGGCTCTTTTCACATCCCGGGGCGTACTTGAGAAGGTAGAAAAGGGTGCTCCTAGCTGTAATGCAATGCGAGGACCCCAGTAAATTAACCACTATGAGGGATAGTGTCGATTCCCAAATCGTTGGTCAGACTGTGGTCAGCTTGTGTCCTGGAACCCCGACAGGGACACGAGATGAGGCTCACACATTACACATCACACATTACACATGACCATAGGGCTCAAGTAAAGCCTCGACGTTATAGTTTATCACGCTGACAGAACCTATTTCACGAGACCCCTGTATAAGTATATCATACATATAACAAATATATGTTTGATAAGTCTCTCAGAGTTATCAGATTGTAGAATCAATTATATTCTAACATAATTATCACGTACTCGATGAAAGCATACTTACCTGTAATCTATTTCATATACGGTCCAAATTAAAATCTCTCCTTAACACAAAACACCAGATATTCTGAATCTGTTGACTTGTATAAAGACTTGGTCTGTTCCTTCCACTAGAAGCCTACCTTGAACTGCGATAGAGTAGCACACTTTCCTCTTCGTTCTAAAGTGACTTGCCGGCTTCTGTCGGCGATCATTTCTATTAGCTTACTTAATTCCCGTCTTCTAGGACCCCTACTACCAAAGACTACCACTAGTAATATTTCTACAACTACCACTATTACTGCTCTCACTACTACTGCTTCAACTACTGCTAAAACTACTACTACTACTACTACTACTTCTACGACTGCTACTACTACTACTCTTACTACTACTAATGCTACAACAACTACTGCTACTACTACTACTTCACTATAACTAATACTACAATATTATCACTAATTTTATCACCACTTCCGCCACCGCTACTACTATTACTACTACTGATACAACAACAACTCCACTACTACGACTACTACCACTACTTCACTATAAAAAATACTACAATATCATCAATGATTTTATCACCAGTACAATTACTGCCACAACAACAACAACTACTACTACTCCTACTACTACTACTACTACAAGTACAACTAGCCACTTTAAGTACTTTTTAGGGCGCACAAAAAAATAATTCAACTCATTGTGGGAATTCAACAGCAACAACAACAATGCATGATATATGTAAAAACCCAACACATCCTACTTAACAAGTACCTTAACAGAATCCAACAACACCACACTCCAGACTGCCAGCTTTGTACACACACATACTAAACCATCGATTTTCATCTCTTTGAGTGACAGGCGCTCAACGATTTTAGGAAAAATGCTTCTTTCAATAGAAAACTTTGGAACTAAACAGCAATCACGTGCAGATACCATTATATAACACTAAGCGGATATCATTATATGACTCTAAGCAGAGGAATGGGAGTTCGAGTGTTGCTGGTTCCATAACAATAATAACATGATAGGTTGGTAGCATTATACCCAGCCCTCTTTAGTCTCCTATTACGACATGTTTGGAAGGTTACATCGGCCCTATTCTATTCAAACCGTACCACTTACTACTTCTTCTTCGTTCGTTCTCAATCTCTCGTTACCAAGCCCTGAACAGGGCTTTGCAAGTAGCAGGATGTAGTCCGGAGAACGGAATGCGTCGTGTCGCTAGTTTCCAGCTTGACTGCGATAATTGCACCTTTCGGTCCGACACATCCGTCTTTGGCAGACCACTTACTACTAATATAGAATTTACAAGTGGAGCCACAGCACATGCTACAGTTCCTAATACATTCTTCTTCTTCTTCTTCTTCTTCTTCGCTCTCAATCTCCCGCTACCAAACCCTGAAAGGGCCTAAGTAGCAGAATGTTGTCTAGAGAACGGAATGCGTTGTGTCGAAGTTTACAGCCCGACTGCGATATTTGCACCTTTCGGTCCAACACATCCGACTTCAGCAAAAAATTTTTTTAGTACCGCGTTAGCATTCCCTCTTCGATCCCTTCTCCTTAGCCAGTCTGCCCTGCTGCATCCTGTTATCCAGGATCACCGCGTGGAGGTGTAGATGGGTCTTGGCAGCTCTGGTTCGCTGGCCCTGACGCTAGCAGTCAGCTATGGGTCGCTGACCACTGCAGCTCTTGCGCTGCTCAGCATCTTGATCCCCCTAATACATTCAATATGTATGGTTCAGTTACCGCAAGGGAAACAACACGAAACGAAGCCTAGGTTACGGCCACTTGGTCTTCTACTGGGATATGGAACAAACAAAAACACTTAACAAATCATAACAACAAAAATTAACACGTATTCTTCTTCTTCTTCTTCATTCGCTCCCAATCTGACGCTACCAAGCTCTGAAACGGGCTTTGCAAGTAGCTTGATGTAGTCCGGAGAACGGAATGCGTTGTGTCGTAGTTTACAGCTTGACTTGTCTGTTGGATACATCTTTCACGCATTTTTGAGAACCGCGTTAGCCTTCATTCTTCGATGCATTCTCCTTAGCCAGTCTGCTCTGTTGCAGCCTGTTATCCACGTGGAGGTATAGAAGGGTCTTGGAACCTCTGACGCTAGCAGTTAGCTATGGATATGTGTTTAACACCGAATTGAATCCAATCTGAGCGCCAACAATCAGCCAGACAGTGGCCAGGAAACATGTATCGTGCTGTGCCAGTTACGACAGAGTGATAAGCAACAACAAAAAATATCAAAATAATTACCCCCCCGCCCAAAAAAAACAACCCCACAACGTTTAAAGCAAATTGTGTGTACATGTTCAAGGAAATACGTTCATACACACACACAAACACAAATAAGTGTACACAAATGCAACTAACACGTACCCATAGACGTGTCGTATTTCCTGTTGTCCTTTGTTCTCGCAGAACCGCAGCTTCGATTTGCTTTGTTTACTGGTTCATGTAGTGTTAACGACGTCATTACATAAGGTCTCAGCAAGTGGCGTGGCGTGTCATGACTGCTCAAAGAGGACTAGGTTCGAGGACACGTTTCATTATTAGGATGAAGATGAATTCTCTAAATTTGATGTACAATATCTAGCTTGCCAATGACACTTTTACATGTCACAGTTCACGCAGTTTAGCTTACTTCAACTGATGCACAATATGTAGAGATGGAATAAACAATATATATAACATATATACATGTCTCAGGAGAAAACTGCATATCACAGATACTGAAGTGATGTCCAGAGTCAACATGCAAAGTATTCGTGCACTTTTGCAAAAAATCCCAATTGAGATAAGCTAGCCACCTTGCCCGAATGTCAAACGAAAAGCTTCCAAAGAGGTTCATGTATGGCGAACTGAGTGAAGGATAACAATCACGAGGACGTTCAATAAACATTTCAAGGACAGTCTGAAATAATCCATTAAGTGCTGTAAAATAGACATTTACACCTGGCGAACCTGGCTTAAATTCGCTCAACGTGGAAGAGCACGGTGACAGAAGGCGTGAACTCGGGGAGAGTCTCTGTATCCAGGCAACCCAGGATATACGTGCAATCACGAAATCAAGAGCAGAGAAAATAGAGACAGCTGGTGATTGTTTGCCAGTCCTGTCACAGACTTTCCCGGGGTGCAACTGGCTGAACCAGTCATGAGCACACACACATACTCTAGGTTGTAATAATAATTATTATTGTGTCTATATATAATATATATTCTGGTTCTTCTGAAAATTTAAACAAAAATGTAGTTATTGCGGATATGTGTGATTGAGTCATTTCGTTGGGGCATCTTGGCTGAAAACGACATATAACAGAATCCATTATTATTCCACATTCCCTGATCTGTTTAGAACAGCACACAATGCCAACAATACAGCATGTCTCTTGATCTGAATACACTTAACCATTTTGAAGAAGTATAATACTATTTTTTGAAATGACGTGTATAGTCTTTAATTTTTGTTTGAACAGAAATGTCTGGAGTTGACTTACCTCTCGTTATTACTTGCTGTTTGTATTCAAAACGGAGGGCTCCAAACTGTCAATCGAGAACACATCATTGCGACATACATCCCGCCGCTGACCTACTTACATTAACTTTGCAACATGTCTTGGCGAGCTTCGTTGTAAAGGAACAGTTTCCAAATCCGAGTTTATGTCCATATTTCACCCTTCGAAACACTGTCAAACTATTTTGACAATCGTACTCTTTAATTCACAAGATCCCTCAAAATACTACAGTGGAATGCGGAGGGAGTCATTAACAAAAAACTTTCCCTAACACATCATCTGCATGAAGGTAAGATTGACGTGGCATGTATCCAGGAAACGCACCTCAACAAAAACCATAAATTCTCAATCAGAGGATACCAGACCTTCCGTCTCGATAGAGAAGGCCACAAAGGAGGGGTCCTGATACTGACCAGAAACTGCATACCGAGTAGCGCGGTATCTGTCAATCACACCGGACAAGCAGAAATTGTAGGAGTTGACATAATGGTTCAAGAGACGAAGCTCCGCATTTTCAATCTGTACGGACCACCAAATAGAGACCTATCGCTCTCGAGTATGGAGGTCAGAGACTCTAACTGCATAGTAGTTGGAGATTTCAACAGCCACTCGGAGAGATGGGGATACTCTGACACAGACAGCAGAGGTGACGAAGTGGAAGATTGGGAGATAGATGCAAATCTCTCCCTAATCAATAGGCCGGAGGATAGCCCTAGCTTCTATTCAAGAACATGGCATACCACCTCGACTCCAGATTTGGCCTTCTCCACACAGGACATACACCATAAAATAGACCGCCAGGTGCTAAACCAACTGGCAGGTAGCGACCACAGGCCGATCAGGCTAACCATTGACATGGAAGTAGGCCCACAGGAAACAAAACCGCTCCCACGTTGGAATTACAAACGAGCCGACTGGGACAGATTTGCAATCCTGACAGATGGGCTGTGTGAAACCATCAACACACAAAACAACAAAATAAAGCCAATGGTGGAAAGCCTAAGCAAGGCAATAATGCAAGCCGCCACTGAAACCATCCCAAGAGGAGCTAGGAAAAACTATAAGCCCTACTGGAATGATGAGTTGCAGAAAGCGGAAGATGCAGTAACAAATGCTAGGAACATGGCAGAGCGAGAAAAATCCATGGAGGCAAACAAACATCGCCCTCAAAGCCGCCACGGCGAAATACAAACACACCCTTAAGCAAACAGCAAGAGAAAGCTGGAAAAATAAAACGGAAAGCCTAAACCTGGACAAAGACGGGAACAAGCTATGGAAGCTAGTCAGAGCCATGAACGACGAAACCCCGTCAAACAAACATATTACCATTAAGCAGGGCGAGAACTTGATCACAGGTAAGAAAGCCGCAAACGCTTTTGTCGATCACTATGCCAGAGCAAACCACATCGAGGTCCCTGCAGATAAGCATACAGACATTAGCGAAGAGCTAAAGGGGCACGACAACATGAATACGGCACCTGAAGAGCACATGATGGCCAAACTAACAATGCGCGAAATGGAAGAGGCTATGAGAACATTAAAGAAAAGGAAATCTCCCGGAAAAGACGGGATAACAAACGAAATGCTGATGGGGCTGGGCCAAACAGCGAAGAGGAAACTGCTATCGGTCCTGAACCAAAGCTGGAAAAGGGGAATTGTACCCCAGGCATGGAAAGACGCAATACTGGTACCAGTACCAAAAACAGGAAAGGAAAAAACAGATCCGAATGGATACAGGCTCATCAGCCTACTGAGCTGTGTCGGCAAGCTGATGGAACGGATGATAAACACCAGACTGATGTGGCATCTGGAAGACAAACGAATACTAATTCCACAGCAAGCCGGCTTTAGACAGCACAGATCCACTGAGGACCAGCTCATCCTCATAGCCCAGGAGATAGAAGATACCTACCATGCACAGAAACACACAATAGCTGTTTGGGTGGATCTGGAAAAGGCATTTGACAAAGTCTGGAAAGACGGACTTAGAGTCAAGCTAAGAAGAAGTGATGTTTGTGGGAAAATGTACAAGTGGATCAACCACTACCTCAAACAAAGAACGGCCAGAGTCCAAGTACAAGGGCAGATGAGCAAAAAGGTGACACTCGAGCAGGGAGTACCCCAAGGAGGAGTACTGTCACCCACACTCGTCCTGGTATATATTAACGATATTACAGAGAATATACCAAGAAGAGTCCATAGCTCAGTGTTTGCAGACGATCTGGCTATGTGGTCCTCTGAAAAGAATCTCACCATAGCAAGAAATCGGATGCAGACGGCCCTAACATCGCTGGAAGAGTGGGCGAACGCATGGCTGGTCAAAATAAACGAGGAGAAAACCACATGCACAATATTCTCGCTTTCATTAAAACCCCAAAATACCAAATTAAGTCTAAATGGCAAATTCCTGCAGCCAAACGACAACCCAACCTATCTGGGAGTCACATTTGATCGGCGCATGACATGGAAAAGTCGGATTGAGAGAAACCGAATGAAAGCCAGAGAAAGAATGGCAATCATGAGGAAACTTGCTGGCACAAGCTGGGGAGCAGACGAAGGCATACTAAAGAAACTGTACACTGGAAGAGTGAGACCAGTTCTCGAGTATGGCATTGCGGCATGGACAACAGCAGCGAAGGCGAACTTCGATAAAGTTAGCAAACTTCAAAACCAAGCCATGAGAATTATAACAGGAGGCATGAAGTCAACGCCAATTGTAGAACTTGAAAAGATTACAAAACTGCAATCCATGACCGATAGAAGAGACTGCAGCGCCCAGCTGCAGACAGAGAAACTCCGAAGACTGACCGACCATCCAATGCACCAGAGACTAAACAATTTGGGAAATGGGAAACTAAAGCGGAGAAACTTTGCAGAAATAGCCAAAGCAAAGATGCACGAAGATCCCATAAACGCACTAACAACACCAAAACCCATCACTACTGTACGAAAACCTACCTGGAGGCAGGATATATTTCCAGAGGTGGTAGAAAATATACCAGGTATTGGAAACAAAAACTGCCAGACTGAAAAAGAAAGGAGAGATACTACCTTAAGCTTCATATCGAAAAGCTACCCAAGCATGGACTGGACCCATGCATACACCGACGGTTCTGTAACAAACACCACACAAAACGGAGGGGCAGGAGCATTCCTGAACCTACCAAATGGCAGACAAATAACACTGTCATTCGCTACTGGTAAGTACACAAGCAATTTCAGAGCGGAGGCAGAGGCACTGAGGGCGGCAGTGGAAGAAATGGTGACACACAATGAAAATTAAAGCCATTATAGTCCTGCTTACAGACGCTCTCGCCGTAGTCACAGCGCTAAAAAGCCAGAAAAACACTGAGCTTAATGACTTAAGAGCAGCACTCTGCAAACTGTGCCAGCAGTCCGCACCAAAAAGGGTAGTGGTACAGTGGGTCCCATCACACTGCAACATCCAAGGCAACGAGGAGGCAGACAGACTGGCAAAAGAAGGTGCAAGACTATCACAAACAGATACTAGTATGACGTACGAAGAGTCAAAACGGCTTATCAAAGCCAGATACATGACCAAATGGGAAACCGAACATACTGGTTACACCAAAAACGATGCTTATTACCAGCTGAACCGAAGAGAGCAGGTCGTTGTCTTCAGACTTCGCACTGGCCACAATAGACTGAGGTACCACCTATTCAACAAATTGAAGATAGGTGGTACCGACGAATGCCCGTGCGGTACTGGTAAAATGACCGCGGAATATCTGCTGCAGAACTGCCCGACATACGAGGATCAGAGAGAGCAGATGTGGCCATCACCAGTGGAACTGCAAGACAAGCTCTATGGCAGTGGCGACAGCCTCAGGATGACCGCCGCTTTTTTCGAAAAAATAAAGGTTACTGTCTGACTGTGTACGAAGAAGAAGAATTCACAAGATCACTTTCATTAACAGGAACAATTACATAAGTTTAATAACTACAACACCACCCCTCATAAGAAGCAAACGAAAATTGTATTCACCTATGACACAACGCCAAGAGTTAGTATGAATCTTATTGCACATAGAGACTAGGGTGGCTTAATCATGCCATGGTTTAATCTAGTCCTCTACCCGGAGAGAACACTCAAGCACTTCCGATGCCCGTCATTTGGGGCCAAATATCAGGATTATTGTCTAGTAATGTGACGCAAATTAAGACTCAGATTGTGAAGAATACTAATAATATTTATTCAATATTTTTATTTTATACTTTAATGTCCCGTATAAATTTAACTCAAAATAGCTTAAACCAAAATGTATGGGGACTAGTCTAGTCCTACTAGTTTACTGACACCACACCACTGGTTTCAGCTTTTGTCAGGCGAGGTGACCGGTCCTCTTGTTCTCTTTAACTCTAAGTCAGGTACCCATTTGCAGCATTGGGAAACTGTCGCGGGAAGCGACTAGTTGACGTGTCTGACCAGCTTTTCATTTAGAGACAAGCGCCCTGTTATGCCCCTCAGGTACTACTTCTTCTTCTTCGTACGCTGTAAGACGTCAACTTGAATTTGTTCGAAGAAAGCAGCTGTCACCCTGAGGCTGTCGACACTGCGATAGAGCTTGTCTAGTGTTGCCACTGGTGATGGCCACATGTGCTTTCTCTGGTCCTCGTACGTCGGGTCATTTTCCCTGGGCCACACGAGTATTCGTCAGTGCCACCTATGTTGAATTTATTGAATACCCCTCAGGTACAATGAACAAACATATACTTGACTTAATCTCTATTGCGTTAAGAAGCCACCAGCAACATCGGGGTAAGGTGAAACATACTGACCAAGACCTCAACTTGCGTCCTTGTCGTGCTTCTGGAAACAGGTTGTTACATCAACCTGGTCAAAGAGATGTGGACGATACTCTGATAGTCATATCAGTGAGCCTACTGAGAAGACTCGTCTTGCACTACAGCCATGACGACACATGCCCACCTTCGTCATTGTGCCTCGATGTCTAAGTAGAACACTGATAACCGTCTACCAAAGAAACGTCATTAAATGTGACTAACGGCACAAGTAGTGTGACGAACCCGGCACAATTAGCTTAGATCAACTAACCAACAACTGCCTCTTGGAGTGTAGATGTATTCTTTCTGGTAATCAGGGCTTGTAGTTTCTACAGCTTGGGATAGCTAGCCCACATCCCCAACCCTTCTCAGTTGCCTTTTACGACGTGCGTGACAGGTTACACGTATTTGCTTCTCCTTCATGCCCCAACAACACACTGACGTGACACTAACATAACGTTTGTCCTTTTAATTAAAATCACCCCGCCCCCCCCCCCCCTTTCCCCCCACATACAGATAAACGGACCATAGTTCACAAAGCACACCAATATCTGCATATCAGATCCGTGTACCCCATTCAGGACTCTCTCTCAGACCAGATGTTTATTACCACAACTCTGTACACTTAATCACACAAAACAGTTGTATAGGCAATAAAATACAATACATCGTACTTTAGCCTCCATCTTGCTACATGCAACATCTGCCGTGTTTATGAGAGCACATAAACCGGTGATCCGCGAAGGAAGCTGAAAGGTTTCACCAAAGATCTATAGCTCTGGGTTCCACGAGGGATCGTGATTAAATCAACTCAGACAGGCGCACCTCGCTGTTCAATAACACCTGAGACATCAAAGGATCAAGAGAGGGATGCCGTGGATGGCACAAGCAGAGAGAACTAATGGACAGGTGGCTACAGCTGAGCCGATAGTCAAGAGAGAAGAATGTATCCACACTGATGATAGAATACCACAGTGTCAACATATCCTTAGTTAGGGAAAGCTGAGCTCGAGGACTCACACTAGTCATGTCATCATTCATACCTATTGCTTAGTGCTATCTGGTTGGGGCTTCTCTGCTAGAGTGAGAGGTCAGGTTGTGTTGGGCTACAGGACAAAGGGGCACATATTTCTATATATTAGCTGCCCACTATGTGTCATCAGGACCCCATGTCACAAGCACACGTCACCAGGACCCCATAGTACAAGCACAAATGTCATCAGGACTCCATGTCACCAGGACCCCATGTCACAAGCACACATGTCATCAGGACCCAATGTCATCAAGACCCCATGTCACAAGCACACATGTCACCAGGACCCCATAGTACTAGCACACATGTCACCAGGACCCCATGTCACAAGCACACATGTCATCAGGACCCCATGTTACCAGGACCCCATGTCACCAGGACCTCATGTCACCAGGGTAGTGTGTCACAAGGGCTGTGTGTAATCAGGGCTTGAAATATAAGCAGAGAACAGTAACACTGTAACCTGCCCAGCGTTTTGTAAGACAATTAAATCAATATTATTGATGATAATAATCATTTATATTTTCAGATTATGTTATAATTTAAATTATTTAGAGAAATGTACATTTCCTTATCACAAGCACAATGTTTCTTCTGCCCATCCCTCAAAAGATATCCTGGATGCATCCTCCCTCTAAGCTGTGGCATCTTATAGACCATGTCATCACCAGAAGGAGAGGCGTAAGTGATGTGCTGGGGACAAAGACTATGTGTAATGCCGAATGCAGCGCTGACCACAGGTTGAATGTGTCTAAACTTGACCTCCACATTTGATACGCCATTAAAACTGTAGAGCTGAACAGTCGCAGAGAGTTTGTCAATTGCTCTGGACATTCGGCCACGGGATGAGCAGTACTGTCAGTTCAGAGATCCAGAAATATGCAATTATTAATAAATCATAGCAGTTCTGTGAGGCACCGAAGGCAGGCTATGGTCACCAATTGAATCACCCATCACATGTCCTCCATATTGGTGGCACGACACTACTGACAGACAAAGGCCAGATTTTTTAGCGCTATGTAGCGTTTTTATGTGAAATCCTCAACCATCACTCGGAAACAAGATCACGAATGTCACAAGTTACGATCAAAGATAGGCTCGACATTCCTCCAAGCACTGATGAGGTCAAGAAAGCAATCAGCCAAATATCTAACGACACGTTCCGGGGTCAGAATGCTCTTCCCACTGAAGTTTACAAGGCAGATCCTATCCTGCTTAAATGGCTAACAGACCTATTACATTCAATTTGACATGACAACCAGATACCTCAGTGCCACTTGTAAAAATGAAAGTGCAATCGCCCCTCCTGCGATAACCATAGAGTAATCCCTTTTATGTCCATCGCGGGCACTAGTATGGTAGGATTCTACTCAACAATCGAAATAGTCATCTTGAGCAGTGCCTACTCACAGAGAGTCAGTGTAGTTTTTGAACGGTGCATGAAATGGCCGACATGATCTATAACTTAACTGAACGTTTTTATACTGCTTTAGAAGACTCATCAGAGTCTGTAGACAACCAGTGATATTTGCATTACCCTGCTTTAAAAGCTATGCACATCCAATCTACTTTTAAATGCATTAAGTGTCTATGCCTCTACCACCTCCTGGGGTAATGCATTCCAAGCATTCCCCACTCTCTGACTAAAAAACAAAATGTCCTAATATTCAATCTGGACCTCTCTTTAGTTAATTTGTATATGTGCCCTCTTGTTCTCATTGGTGGTTGTATTTTGAAAAACTTGTTATAGTCTAATTTAACCTTTCCTGTGATTATCTTATAAACATGTATTAAGTCACCTCGAATTCTTCTCTTTTATTGACACTCTTGGCCAGTTTTTCTGAGTCTTTCATCGTAACTGTAATTCTGGAATCTCATTATCAGTTTTGTCACTCATTGTATCCTCCTTTCCAGCATGTTTTATCTCCTTTATGATAAGGACTCCACACCTGTACGCAGTACTCCAATCTAGGTCTAACTAATGCTTTATAGAGTTTGACAATCACCTTCTTACTCCTATGTTTAATATTTATTTTTATCATACCTAACATTGTATTTGCCTTATTCACTGCTAGCTAGACTTGCTCATTCATTTTTCCTGTATGCTCTATTATAACCCCTAGGTCCCTTTCTTTATCTATCTTTCTAATATTGTTCTGACCCATTTTGTAATTATGTTCCATGGTGGATCTACCCATGTGGATGACTGTACATTTATCTATATTAAACTCCATTTGCCATCTCACAAACCAGTCTCGAATTTTATCTAAATCCGACCTCAATATATCCACCTCTGATATAGATGAGACACCCCTACATAACTTAACTTAACGTCTTTATACTGGTTTAGAAGACTCTGCAGAGTCTGTATACAACCAGTTCCATTTACATCACCTTCCTCTAGAAGCTGTACGCATCCAATCTCTTCTTAAATGCATTGACCGTCCCAGCCTCCACCACCTCACTTGGCAATGCATTCCAAGCATTCACTACTCTCTGGCTAAAGAAATACTTCCTAATATCTAATCTGGACCTCTCCTTAGTCAACGTGTAGCTGTGCCCTCTTGTCCTTGTTGGTGGTTGTATTTTAAAAAACTTGTTATAGTCTACTTTATCCATTCCTCTGATCATCTTATACACCTGTATTAAGTCACCACGAATTCTTCTCTCTTCTAGACACTGAAGGCCAGTTCTTTTTAATCTTTCTTCATAACTGTAATTCTGGAATCCCACTATCAGCTTTGTCGCTCTTTTTTGTATTCTCTCCAGCATGTCTATATCCCCTCTCTGATAAGGACTCCACACCTGTACACAGTGCTCCAATCTAGGTCTAACTAATGCTTTGTACAGTTTGACTATCACTTCCTTGCTCCTATGTTTAATATTTCTTTTTATCATCCCTAACATTGCATTTGCCTTTTTTACTGCTACCTGAACTTGCTCCCTCACCTTATATGTATGATCTATTATAACCCCTAAGTCCCTTTCTTTATCTATCTTTCTAATATTGTTCTCTCCCATTCTGTAATTATGTTCCATATTGGATCTACCCATGTGGATGACTGTACATTTATCTACATTAAACTCCATTTGCCAGATTACAGACCATTCTCGAATTTTATCTAAATCCGTCCTCAATATATCCACTTCTGCTTTAGATGAGACACTACTGCATAGTTTTGTGTCATCAGCAAATTTTGCAATAATGGATCCCATACCTATGTCCAAATCATTTATATATATCAAGAATAAAATTATTCCCAAAACCGAGCCCTGTGGCACTCCACTTTTCACTTCACACCACTCAGAGTACTCATTTATGCCCACCCTTTGCCTTCTTCCCATTAACCAACTTTCAATCCATTCGGCAACCTCCCCACATATTCCATGTGATTTTAACTTTTAAAATAATCTTAGATGAGGTACTCTATCAAAAACCTTTGCAAAATCTAGAAAAATAAACTCCACTGATTCCCCCTTATCTATCTTTTTAGTAACCTCTTCCATGAACTCCAATAGATTTGTTAAGCACAATCTCTCTCTAGTAAACTCATGCTGACTATTTCTGATTAGATTAAGCATGTCTAGATGTATTACAATGTTTTCTTTGATTATTGATTCAAACAATTTACAGACTATGCTCGTTAAACTTACCAGTCTATAATTAGCTGGATCTGATTTCTTTCCCTTTTTGAATAAGGGGATCACTCCTGCATCTTTCCAATTTCTTGGAACAATCCTTTTTTGCAAATGATTGAGAAAATAATATAGCCAATGGTTTTGCTAGTTGATCTCTAATTTCAAACAGCACTTTTGGATGGATACCATCTTGATCTGGACATTTATCCCTCCAATTTTTTAAAAACCATTTCTTCTGTAATACAGAATGATTTTAATTCCACTATATCCATTTCACATTTGTCTTTTTTATTAACCTAGACTAAAACCTAAAATGCATTAGATAAAACCTCTAAGCCAAGTTTAGTCAAGCTAGGACCAACACACACACACACACACATATATCGGTCAAGAAAATAGAGATGAAAAAGTTCCAAACTTTAAAAACTTCAGTTGTAAAATTCAACATCAATGTATGATCAATGGCGATTTGCAAAACATTCAGAAGGTCATAATCCAAGTGTTGCCCTGTACCATGTCAGTAGGCTCTCAATGTTCAACATTTTCATCTGATGGTCGAGATCCCACAGTTCTTTTCTTCTGTTCTGTACTTTCAGTTTCCAAATATGCTTTATAACAAACATGTGTTGTTGGTCAGGATGGAGGTGATCTTTTGTAACAAGCTCTAAGCCTTCATTGGACACTCGTATCATATTTTACTTGAATTAACGACTAAACACTGCTTAGTCCTGCAAATTTATTGTTATTAAGAGAAGGGATGAAGATGGGAGGAATGGAGATGGGAGCAATGGAGATGAGAGCAATGGAGATGGGAGGAATGGAGATGGGAAGGATGGAGATTGGAGGAATAGAGATGAGAGCAACGGAGATGGGAAGGATGGAGATTGGAGGAATGGAGATGAGAGCAATGGAGATGGGAAGGATGGAGATGAGAGCAACGGAGATGGGAAGCATGGAGATGGGAGGAATGGAGATGGGAGCAACGGAAATGGGAAGGATGGAGATGGGAGGAATGGAGATGAGAGCAACGGAGATGGGAAGGATGGAGATGGGAGGAATGGAGATGGGAGCAACGGAGATGGGAAGGATGGAGATGGGAGGAATGGAGATGGGAGAAATGGAGATGGGAAGGATGGAGATTGGAGGAATGGAGATGGGAGCAATGGAGATGGGATGGATGGAGATTGAAGGAATGGAGGTAAGAAGAATGGAGATTGGAGGAATGAATATTGGAGAAATGGAGATGTGAAGTAATGTGAGATGATTGTCAAAATTTGGTACTCAGAAAAAACTAAAATGAGCATCTCTATTAAATGTGACAACACCAGTATTTCTAGACCGTCTGGTTGATATTTTATTTTGGACAAAAGTTGCACAGATAATTTGCATACACCCTGTCTGAAGTGTGACCTGTTGAGTCAATCAAAGGACAGCTGTAATTAATGGAAATAATAAAATCTGCAATAAAATGTTTCTATGTAACAGCTTTTGTCTGGGCAGACATTTACGGGACTACAATGTAAGGCTGATAAGGCATGAGTTTGTTCTTGTCGTGGCATGCAGATATCCAGGCTGGCTTCACAAATACCAACTGTGGGTTCTCTGAGGCAGCCTGCAAACATGAGAATACAATCAGTTACAACTCTTCTGTATTTTATATCAAATAAGCACATCAAATTCCCTCATAGGATAGTTGTCTATCTCAGGTCTATCTTGTCACCAGACAGTTTTTTCGTCAATTGGATTGAGGGAAGGCCAATGATATCCTATGTTCTTCTTTAAGAACATGTTCTACTGTTTGTTTGTCCTTCCCACATGAGCAGATGTAGAGAGCATGTTCTATTGTTTGTCCTTCTCCCAGCAGCTGAAGAGAACCTGTCTACTATTTGTTTATCCTTCTCCCCGCAGCTGAAGAGAACCTGTCTACTATTTGTTTATCCTTCTCCCCGCAGCTGAAGAGAACCTGTCTACTATTTGTTTATCCTTCTCCCCGCAGCTGAAGAGAACCTGTCTACTATTTGTTTATCCTTCTCCCCGCAGCTGAAGAGAACCTGTCTACTATTTGTTTATCCTTCTCCCCGCAGCTGAAGAGAACCCGTCTACTATTTGTTTGCCCCCACTCACAGCAGCTGTATAGAACCCGTCTACTGATTGTTTGCCCCCACTCACAGCAGCTGTATAGAACCCGTCTACTGATTGTTTGCCCCCACTCACAGCAGCTGTATAGAACCCGTCTACTGATTGTTTATCCTTCTCACAGCAGCTGTATAGAACCCGTCTACTGATTGTTTGCCCCCACTCACAGCAGCTGTATAGAACCCGTCTACTGATTGTTTGCCCCCACTCACAGCAGCTGTATAGAACCCGTCTACTGATTGTTTATCCTTCTCACAGCAGCTGTATAGAACCCGTCTACTGATTGTTTGCCCCCACTCACAGCAGCTGTATAGAACCCGTCTACTGATTGTTTGCCCCCACTCACAGCAGCTGTATAGAACCCGTCTACTGATTGTTTGCCCCCACTCACAGCAGCTGTATAGAACCCGTCTACTGATTGTTTGCCCCCACTCACAGCAGCTGTATAGAACCCGTCTACTGATTGTTTGCCCCCACTCACAGCAGCTGTATAGAACCCGTCTACTGATTGTTTATCCTTATCACAGCAGCCATAGAGAACCCGAGGTATGCCTGTTTGTAGTTAACACAGTAGCTGTAGAGAACCTGTTCTATTGTCTATTTGTCCTTCTCACAGTAGCTATAGAGAACCCGTCTACTGTCTGTTTGTAGTTCATACATGTTATTTATTGAACAAATGATTTTTCAGTTCATAGTCTGAATAGTGTTCCTTGATTTCTTCTTAGTAAGAATCTGTATATTTCTGCTATATATCAGACTGAGACTTCTCTGTGTCATTTGTTTATAAAGTTGCTTTGATAAATTATTTGTGTTATTTAATATGTTGCCATGTCTTCAGTTTAGGTTTACTTATTCCCTCTTTGGCCCAGTCCATCTGCCTCCTCGTGTACATGCATCTTGCAGTGGGCAGGAATTTACTGTAATTTCACTCTCTTGATTATGTAGCTGGCCTCCGTGATTACATTTGACAGACTGCCTTATTTGTTGTTTTTATGGTTTTTGAGGGTGAATATGATTCATGGAGGATTTGTAAGAAATACTATCTTGTTTCTGTCATGGTGTTAACAACCTACTCTTTTTTGGCATTTCTTTTTTTTTAAATTTTGAGCGCAAGATTTGTTGTGCTGCATTTTACAGATGCTGTGCTTTCAGGTCAGTAAATCCACTTTATGAGAGTTTTCCTTGTCCTAGATAAATGACCATCCATGCTTATAGATTCCATCTAGCCTGATCTTTCTGGCTCTAGGGTAATAGAGACTGGCACCTACTACCTTTAGTAAGATCAGTCCCATGAGAAGCAATGACTCATCTACCCTTATCAACCTGTTGCTGTTGAACACCCCCAATGACTCATCTACCCTTATCAACCTGCTG
Organism: Ariolimax columbianus; assembly: GCA_036924085.1. NCBI lineage: Eukaryota > Metazoa > Mollusca > Gastropoda > Stylommatophora > Arionidae > Ariolimax > Ariolimax columbianus. The sequence continues at coordinate 90,916,689 of JAVGWX010000008.1, read as the reverse complement.
TTGTTGAACACCCCCAATGACTCATCTACCCTTATCAACCTGCTGCTGTTGTTGAACACCCACAATGACTCATCTACCCTTATCAACCTGTTGTTGTTGTTGAACACCCACAATGACTCATCTACCCTTATCAACCTGCTGCTGTTGTTGAACACCCACAATGACTCATCTACCCTTATCAACCTGCTGCTGTTGTTGAACACCCACAATGACTCATCTACCCTTATCAACCTGCTGTTGTTGAACACCCACAATGACTCATCTACCCTTATCAACCTGCTGTTGAACACCCACAATGACTCATCTACCCTTATCAACATGTTGCTGTTGAACACCCACAATGACTCATCTACCCTTATCAACCTGCTGTTGCTGTTGAACACCCACAATGACTCATCTACCCTTATCAACCTGCTGCTGTTGTTGAACACCCACAATGACTCATCTACCCTTATCAACCTGCTGCTGTTGTTGAACACCTACAATGAATAAGATTACTCATTTGTATGCCCTGAAAAGGGCATTAAGTTGCAGGTTGTAGTAGCTTTCATGATATATTGAGGCCCAGTCCTCAAGTCAGTTATTCTATGCTTGGCTTCACCTGCATGTTACTCACTACCAGGGGGATCACATCCTATTGTCCTGTGTTCAGGTGACAGACTCGCACATTCTCCTTCATACAAATGCTAATTCTAACACTTTTTGTAGCTCAGAGATAATAATATAATTTGTATCCAGTTTCAACTCATTCCACGCCATTCTTCGTACACTGCTTGACAGCACATTCAGCTGCAGCCAGTTCACCATACTCTGCGCCATATGAGTTGTTTTGTTAATGTCCGTCTTTCTAGTTTTACTACTAAATCCCTCAGTATCCTTTTTTATCTTTCGGTTTTACTGTAATAGTAGTGTCAGTTTTAAGTGTGAATATGATACAGCGTGCTGCTTCCAAACATCGTTTTGGTTTGTGTTTCTGGTGTATTTGTGGTTACTAAAGATGCGCTAAACGTAAACATTCTTGACTAAATGTGTCATATCTTCACTTCTATTGGATATAGTACCTTCAAATTTGGTCTGGACTTCATTAATTGGAATATGAACTTGAAAACACACAATGGATCAACATTACAGATGCTGAGATAATCATAATGTCAAGTAAGTGTACCATTTGTCACTAGAAATTTATATTTAAAAAAATTTTTTTTTTTTATTGGCTAGGCAACTTTAAATATCTAGGAGTGGTAATAGACAGCAGGGGAGGAATCAAAGAGGAGTTAACTGCACGAAGGGCAGCAGCAGGTAGACTGTTCCATGCAATAAACAGAGGTTTCCCCAGTAGAAGAGAAATAAGCAGGAAAACAAAGATGGATGTATACCGCTCGACCTATGTGCCTGTCCTGACATATGGATGTGAGTCATGGGCAATGACTACAGTCCAAGAAAGGCAATTACAAACTTCAGAAATGAGGTACCTAAGAAAGGCGGTTCAGGTGACGAAAAGGGACAAGATCCGTAACCAGACAATACGTAGCAGTCTTGAAGTTCAACCCCTGCAGACACGAGTGGAGCAGTCCCAACTACAGTGGTTTGGCCATGTCTGTAGAATGGAAGAAGATCTGATACCAAAGCGATCACGGGAGATCAAAAGTCAAGGACGCAGACCCCGAGGACGTCCCAAAGTACGTTGGGAAGACAACATACGACAGTCCCTAAGTGATAGAGGGCTGGATTGGAAAGAGGCCAGGAAAAAGACGGCGGATAGAGCAGTGTGGCGTTCTCTTTGGCAAACCTCTACACCTCACGGTAGAAGAGGAGCGACTAAGTAAGTAAGTTTATTGGCTAGTATATTTACTCTTGTTTCTTCTAAAGTACTCTATGCATTGCTATGTTACCTTTTTTTTTAATAAATTGTCAATTTTCTTTCAAATTGATGTATATTAAGATATAGGTATGTTTATCTATTGACATGTTATTGTGATTTTTAAAAACAACCTCTGGTTCTTTTTGCCTCCCTTAAACTGACTGCGTACAGGTGAGAAAACAATTGCGTATGGGAAGATCCAGATTCTACGTCCTTGGCGCGACTGGTTGAATTGAGTGTGAAACAAGGGGCGGCAAGGAATGAACACCACACGGGGATCCAAAGACGTCTGGTTAACCAGCACCGGACCAGAACGGTCAGTTAACACGTGCTGGCAGAGATACTGAGGATGAGATCTGAGCGCGTATGGACTTGTTCCGAGTTCGGTGAAGATGATCAGATGACTAACTAACTAATTAACTAGAGTTAATTGTATAATATGTAGAAACCTAGAAGAAAACAATGAACCAACTGACCTCATCAAAGTTGTCATCCCACTTGTGTGCAGAAATAACAAAGTTGACTTTTTTACTCATGTACTCCTCGACCTCACTGTAACATAAGAATGGCAAATAGAATATAATTAGATATCTGCATTTTACTTTTGATAAATGGAATCTTAAATATAAAAGTATTTTACTTATAATAAATGAAATATAAATAGAAAAGTTGGTATTGTAATTATGATAAATGTAATATAAATAAAAAAGTTAGTATTTTACTTATAATAATGGAATATAAATAAAAAAAACATTTTACTTATGATAAATGAAATATAAATAGAAAAGTTAGTATTTTACTTATGATAAAGTGACAAGTTAATATTTTACTTATCATAAATAGAGTATAGACATGAGCTGTTTTGCATATGATAATTTTGATTAACATTAGAAAATAGTGACATAAATCCTATATAGATTATAAGAAATAAAGACAAGAGCAAACTGTTGTGTTGCGCCTTAGAACAGGACACAACCGACTCCGCAGCCACATGTACACAAAAATAAAGATTGGCAACTCAGCCATGTGTACATGCGGACAGACGCCCCAGACAGCAGAGCACATACTGCAAAATTGCCCCAAATATGATATACAGAGAAAATCTCACTGGCCCATAGAAACAACACTGGAAGAGAAACTTTATGGACCTGTGTGTGAACTACAAAAGATAGTGAAGTTTATACAAGAGACAACATTGCAGATATAGACAATATTTTAAAGTGAACGAAAGAAGAAGAAGAATAATAAGAAATAAAAAAATCTAAGATAAAGATAATTATCTTTTTTATTCATTCCTAAACGTGTTACATCAACTAGAAGAAATAAAGGATGCAGAAGAGCAATTGCAAAAGATGACAAATATGTGACACAAGAATTGTGGAGAAGTTCTGGGGAAAAGAGAACGCCAATATGATGTATGGATAACAACATAAACTTCTAAAGCAAAACGAAGGAAAGAAAAATGAGGAGCGCACATTTTAAAAGAAACAGAACCAGAAATACTAGAGCCAAGACTGCGGAAATATAAACTGAACCCAACCGAGAAGTAGGAATGAGCATCAGAAAAGACAAAGATAAAACATATAGATCAGTTAGTAAAAGAGGTAGAGGAAGATGCAGAAAAAGAAAAAATGATAGACTTGTACAACAGCACCAAAAAACTATCACTCAAATATAAGCAAGCAGATGGCTTATGTGGAAAGAAATTTGATTAGGAACACAAATGAGCAAATGAAGAGAAAGACAGAACATTACTTAGAACCTTTAAATAGACCAATTACACAAGGTCTACCAGTCATTCTGTCAGCAGAAATGAAGCTGCAAGTTAATAGCAAGAAAGCAAACCAAGAAGAAATGAAAGCCATAATAACGTGGAAGATGGTAAAGCCACTGGTCCAGCTGGTGTTTCAGCAGACATTGCCACTTCAATAGAAATATGATACAAATTTCTTCGTAAAGTTTAGGAAAGAGAAGAAATATCAGCATACTTGAACGGAGGCTTTCTAGTCAAGCTGCCAAAGAAGGCAGATCTATAACACTTATAGTAGAACAGTGCTATAATCAGAGTCTGGGAAAATATTGGACAGGGCTATACTAGAGAGAGTAAAAGAGAATAGACAAACATCTGAGAGAACAGGCAGGATTTTGACAGAATAAGCCATGTGCAGACCAGACAGCTAGAGTGAGAATAATATAGGAACAACATGTGGAATGGAACTCCCCACTTTTTAAACCAAATTTGTGGTAAAGGAAAAAGCATTTGATGGCTTAGACCAGAGGTTTTCAAACTTTTTTGGTCCGTGGCCCCCTTGACCTGTACATAAATCACTGTGGCTCCTATCTATATTATATCTAAGCAATTGTGGGGATGGCGTAGCCTAGTGGTTAAGTGGCACGGCTCACATCCCGAAGGTGCTGGGTTCGATCCCTATCACAGCACCAGCCGTTATCCCAGGGAAGCAAACCCTTAGAAAATGCAGGAGGAAGCAGACCCTTACATTAAAATGCATGCTGAAGTCAGATGCACTGGGCCGACAGGCGCAAAATAAAAACCACAGTGCAACGCACACCGACTTGGGGATTAGAGAAAATAAGGCGAACATACACACAAAAAAAATCTAAGAAATTGCACCTAAAAAAATATGAATGACTTCTGAATGTGCATATTTTACATCTAATACCAATGACATGTATTGGTACATGTAATAATACCTTGACGCAAACATGTCGTCCTACGAAGATCTATATTTATTGATGGACCTTATAATATTGAGCCCAACACTTTTCCCAAGTCACCCGATGCCCTTAACCGAGGGCCGCGATGCCCCGGGGAGCTGAGACGCACAGTTTGAAATCCTCTGGCTTAGACAAAGAATCGGTCTGGAAGTCACGCAGGCATAATGGAGAGCCCCTGTGATGTTCACTAACAACATTAAGAAAATATAAGAAGATATGAAATGTTGAAATCTATGTGAAGGTCAGTTATCTCGGCCCGTTGAGATAAGAACTGATGTGTGACAGGGATGTCTCTTATCGATTCTATGTGAAGGTCAGCTACCTCAGCTCGTTGAGATAAGTACTGATGTGTGACAGGGATGTCTCTTATTAATTCTATGTGAAGGTCAGCTACCTCAGCCCGTTGAGATAAGTACTGATGTGCGACAGGGATGTCTCTTATAGATTCTATGTGAAGGTCAGTTATCTCAGCCCGTTGAGATAAGTACTCGTGTGTAACAGGGATGTCTCCTATCACTATTTCTCTTTCTGCTAGCTAGTGACTGTTCTTTGATGACAACAACATCAACCAACAAAAATGTAATTCAATGGACTCATTGATTATCTGAACTTTGCAGATGATTTGACTTTTCTGTCTCAATATAACAATCAGATGCAAAATAAATTAAGTATACTTGATGAGTTGTCATAGAAGTTGGGACTGAGAACTCACACAGAAAAAAACCCGATGATTATAAGAATATAAACACCTAGCTACAATCAGATTGTATTGGGAGATACACTCCCACAAGATGTGAAATTATTGACATATCTTGGAATCAATATAGACAAAGTAACAGAGACAAATAAAGATGTCAAAATAAGAATACAAAAGGTGAGAGGAGCTTTCATTGCATTAGGAAACTAATGAAAATAAAAATAAATGAAGTCCAATACAAAAATACAAATCTTCAATTCCAATGTAAAGTCCATTTTATTTTATGGCTCAAACTCAGAGAACAACAAAATCTGAATTTAAAAAAAAAAAAAAATTAAAATTCAGAATTTCATAAATTCACAGAATAGACAGTTTGAAATGGTATTATAAAATCACAAATGTGAAACAGTTAGAAAGAAGCAGACAAATGATATCAGTGAAATATGAGGTGACGAGAAGATGCCAGCTAAAGCCAGGACACACATTAAGGAAACCAGCTGATAGAATTACAAGGCAGGCAGTGGCAATCACAAGAATCATTCCTGGACAAACTCTATGGAGAGACCAATAACTTCAGGCTAACCAATGTTTTCATTAGAAATATTCAAACTGATGTCTGAAAGAGCATGAAGTTAAAATACAAAATAATAAATAACACGGCTAACCAATGTTTTCATTAGAAATATTCAAACTGATGTCTGAAAGAGTATGAAGTTAAAATACAAAATAATAAATAACACAACTCATCACAAGAAGGACAATGTTACCCATTAAAAGCTGCAATGTAACGTGTCAGCAGTCTCCGCTGAGCTGAATCAAATTCTCCGTAGAAGAAAAAATGCTTGTCTGTGAAAAAGTCTGGGAGATCAGGCAGACCAGAATCAGACCCACTGTCCTTGACATCCATGGGAATTGTTTCCAACACTGACGGCTCATCTTCATCCGTTGAGTCTCCATATGGGTCACCTGGTTTCTTAGATGTGGCTTTTGCTTCTTGTGCATGTGCTCCTTCAGTTTGAACCCTTTCAACTTTCTCCCTGACTCTGATGTACAGAAACAATAATTTCTTTTAACAGCTGCAATAAGCAAAAACATGCTGTCTGAATGCTTCAAATATACTTGACCTTGGTGTGATACTTTTTTGTTGACTAGTTTAGTTCCCTCCTTGTTTCCATACTTATCTTGTATTTTCATGTTAAATTGCTATTGTTTATCACTGATATAAGCCTTTATGGCCTAAGTTTTGTCTGTTTGAATCTCTACGAGATCGAATTCACAAAACCGAAATCAGGTGATAAACTTCCTTTAATGATGTCATTGATACTGCATTGTTAAGAAAGTGCAGATAGGCCACGCATGTGGTGTGTATGCCTGACAACAGATGGACACGAAAAGTGATGTTCTGGTGGCCTTACAGCTTTAAACAACTGACATCAGACATTTGTTATACCTGATTGAATACCCCGATTAAAAATTATATATATATCATCACTATATATATATATTGGGTACCAGAGCAATTTCTGGGAAGTAAAAGTCTGACCACATCACTCTAGTGTGCTGCTGGTAAAAGAAAAATATGGTCCTAACACTGTATTTCTATTTCACAATATACCAAACCTGCGTGTGAAAGGGATATATCTCTAGTAAGCACATACACACACAAACAAAGTGAGTTTTGGGAAGACTTACTTGCGGAGCTCATCCTCTGTATCTCCACCTGAATCTGTGTCATCAAAGGACATAGTTCCTGTAAAGGGACAGTGGAACGAATGTATTTACCAAATTTATGAAGAAAATATGTTCTTGGAGACACTTTCAAATATATATCAGCTGATAGACACATGACAGAACTTGCAACAACCCACAGACTTTCAATGCTGAAAATTGTGAGGATTTCTGGTGGCAGGGAGACGTACTTTTAAGACAATTGTCTCACAAAATAGTCACCTTGCAAGAAATATATTGTGACCCTCCCTGTGATTAGATTGCAAAGTGGGATACAGTATATTAAATGTTGCACATAAATACAGAACTATATATAAATATTGACAAAATATTAAGCAAACAACAAATAAATCTCATTTTAGGCTAGACAAAATAATGTTTCATGTAATGCACAGTAAAAATAATTTCTGGTACAATGAAAGCAACATAATTGAAAATGAAAGATGTATAAAAGATGTACGGACCAAGATCTAGCATGCATGTAAAGGATTCTGGAAGGAAAAATAGAATGCCACACTAACAACTAAGTCAACAGTAATTGAAGGAGGAAAGGTTATAATGTGGCCTTTGGGTCATGGAACATATCCTCATGCAGCCCAGAGAGTGGTTTCAGTTTGAGATCCCTGCTCTCATCTATGCACATACACAGATGCCACAAACCTAGCAAATGTGACTTAAAATATGGTCAGCTCGCTCAATAAAACACTGCCTAAAAACTGTCAATAGTTTTATTTGAGACATTACAATCCCAAAGTGGATCATGGGTCATTGGGGGGGGGGGGGGGGGGGAAAGAATAGCATCACTGTACCTCCATGTATTTTGCAAGAAGTGTGACTAAAGAGAGTTGTGCATGGTGCTAGCAGCCTCAATATGCAAATCAAATTGCTATAATAGTCTCCGCCATCAAATCAAGTAAAGTACTTCAGGTCAGGCTTCCTAAAGGTGGTCCACTATAGTGGTGGCCTTATACTCAGCTGGAGAGAAAAAGGGACAAGAAAGAACATGACAAACTGACTACAAATATGAGGTACTATAACAGTAAGGAGCAGAGGGGTTTGAATTTGAGCTTCTCAAGGCAAAAGGAACTGTACATACTCCAGTACATCCAGCTGTGAATAGGGTATGATCAGAAGTTAGGGAAAGCAGGGCAGTAGAGAACTGGTTACGTCACCTTAACAAAAAGGCTCAATGAAATGTTGACAAGAATATACTTGAACCCAATCTAATGTTAACATGCATATAATTCAACCCAATGAAATGTTGACATACACATAATTTCACCCAATGAAATGTTGACAGATATATAATTCAACCCAATGAAATGCTGACACATATATAATTAAACCCAATTCAATGTTGACATACATATAATTCAACCCAATGCATGTTGACATACATATAATTCAACCCAATAAAATGTTGACATACATATATCACCTTCCCCAATTGTTTACAAAATTGTTTTACTAAATTTAACCCAAATATTTCTGCTTGTTTACTTTTCTTACTTGTAGTTTTCGACTCCTTGCTGAAGGCGGGGCTGCAGGCTGGTAAAGGCGGAGGAGTAGCTTTTCTATCTTGCCTTTTTGGCTGGCTTCTGCTAACTTCCTCATCATCACTACTTTCATCTGGTGTGTCTGCATCTCCTAAACGATAGCTAGCAATATAATAAAGAGACGTTACACTTGAAGATGGTGAACTACGATACCAAAACATTTATTTTTATTACTACAAAATAACTTATGAATTCAGCATGATAAAGGTGTACTGAAGCTTGTTCTCTTATGGAAAACCTCCATCACTGCATCATGACAGACCTTTATCAATTGGCACCAGTGCCTTAACTGGTTACCTACCACAAGCCGCTCCCAGCACCAGAACACTTATTTAGCCACGGCCATAAGCCGCTGTGACCGCCAATGTTTGTTTCATAGTAAAACAAGTTATAAATTTATAGTTTTCCTTTCCGTTTCGGTACGAGATTTTAATTTACCGAAGGGAAGTTGATTTTTGAATCACATGTGGACCAAATCGGATGTTAAAAATTGTATTCTTGTCATAATTATCATATTTTCAAGCTAGTTACCGAACTGTAAAAAATTGTTTACCATGGCAACAAGCGATAAGGTCACCAAAAGCACTTGTACGGCTCGTCTAACTATTGAACAGGCTAGAAACTTGTTTCAATAGATAAATAATACATCTAGTGAAGACGAGGTAAGTGAAACAGATGTCGATAATAATGATTCAATTGATTTTGATGAATACGAAAAAAATAGTACTGACAGCGCAAGTAGTGATAGCGAAGATGGTGCACGTCCTGGACCATCAAAATTTCCTAAAAAGGCTAAGACGGCTGCTAGATTTACAAATAGTTCAGTAAAAAATGGAGCTCAAGGAAGAGAACAGTGGCACCAAGTAACTGAAGGTGAAACAACAGGCAGTATTCCCTTTGTTCCAACTCGTGAACCAGGTATGCATGCAAAACTAGATGCATCTTCCTCTGAACTAGATTTTTGGTTTGCCTTGATAACACCAGATGTGTTAGATTCATTGGTATCAATGATCAATGAATATGCAGAATTGAAGAAATCCAAACAAGTTTCTTTACAAAAGTCTACACTTGCAAGTTGGAAGCCTATCACTGAATATGAGCTGTTAAAATTTTTGGCCGTGATTATTGCAATAGGTTTAGGTAAAAAAGCATCGGTGAAGGATTATTGGGCACACAAACCGCACAACTACAACCCATGGTACAGTCAGATGTTTCCCAGATTGAGATTTGAAATCATTTACCACACCATGATGCATGTTGGAGATGCTGAATCTGTAGGCAAGGACAAAATAGAGCCATTCTTGAATTCACTAATAGCAAAGTTCCAGGATGCATTTTATCCATTTCAGGATCTGGCCATTGATGAAATGGTAATAGGCTATAACGGACACTGGAAGCACAAGCAGCACAATGCCTCCAAGCCAAGCAAGTATCACATCAAGACTTTTGGCTTGTGTGATTCTACTACAGGGTATGTCTACTCTGTATTGACATACTTCGGAAAAAACACATATCTCCTTGCCAATGACCGTACAAGTCAGGCCGCGAAGGTGTTTGATTACCTGCTGCAAGGAATTGGAAAAGGCCACCATGTATTTGCGGATAGGTACTACACTAAAGACACCGTGATTACATATCTGTTGAGTAGGGGTATTGATTATACTGGCACACTCAACATCAACAGGAAAAATTTTCCGCTTCAGTTGAAGACCATTTCTCTACAGCTCCGAGAAGCTAGGTGGTACAGAAATAATGATGGATCCCAGATGTGTGTTGCTTGGCGAGATAAGAAAGCCAAAAGGCAGTGTATTGTTGTCTCCACCAAGACTACAGTTCAGATGGAGCAGGTTACAACTAGACGAGGCAACACAGTTGAAAATCCCAAAGTAGTGCAGCGATACAACATGTGTATGAATGGATGTGACCATAGCGACCAGATGGTATCATACTATGGCAGCTTCCAAAGAAAAACAAGAAAATGGGGGAAAAAAATATTTTATTGGATCATTGAGGTTTCACAGGTAAATGCTCATATATTATACACGCTCTGTCATGCTGATGAGAAGCCTATGCCCTTGAAAGTCTTCAAAGAAAATTTGATCCATCAGCTGACTGAGAAGGCTGCATCCATCATCCCGCAAGAGGTAGTAACCACAAACAGCAATAAAGTTGGGAGAAAATTCAAAGAAGAAAACAAAATTAAAAGATATGAAGGTGCTGTGCATCTTGTGGATCACTCAGACAAAGACAGGAACTGCATTGTATGCTCAACTCCTGCAAAGAGAGCCCGCACAAATTTGTATTGCACTGGTTGCCCAGAAAAGCCACATCTCCATCCGAAGAACTGTTTTAGAGTGTACCATACACATGATCCTGCAGATGGTGCTCACTAAAGACATTGATGTACTGTAAATAAATTGGAGATATATATTTTTTTTTTAATGTTAATTTTTCCAAAGATATTTTTTTTTATTCTTCAAATGTTTATTTTTCAAAAAATGTTTAATTTTTTCTGATCTAGCCTACATGTGGTTACATTAGCTATTAGAAGTGTAAATATTATTCAATTTCTGTGTTCTTGGATTTGTTTTTCTTATTGTTGGATATACTTTGTGATAACCACCAAGTAAAAGACATTAAATGTTTTGGACATTCAAAAATTTAAGGCGAGTTGGCACTTTTTAAAATAATTTTGTAATGCTTTTCTGTTGTAAATAATAATTTACCATTTACAAATTTCCTACTAAAAAATAACACACAATTGTTTTAGATCTATCTTAGAGAACATTCATTTACCTACAAAATGGTATATCCTTCATAAAAATATGTTAATAATTAAGAAAACTGCAGCTAAATTTGTACATACACCTGCAAATGGGAAAATGGGACCTAAATTTAATTCTGCCACAGCCTGTTTTTCAATTTAGTAGCTAATCAGTTAATGGTTTCCAAAAATTTAAAAAAAATAAATCTAAGCTGCAGGTCAAAAGTTGACACTAACATACTAAACAAGTATGGCTCAGATACCGTGTTATGTTAGAACAGAAATAAAAGCAAACCTTTGTTACGAACAAAAGGTCTACATCTGGAGCAAAACAACTCAAATGAAAATACCTAAATCAGAACAAAGAATTTTTGCAAATTCATACATTTACCTGGGTCATGAAATTACAAACTCCCACATAAATCATGAGACCTTACAGGCATGTAGTTCATATTCCTGACAATAGATGGACATGAAAAGTGACATCCTGGTAGTCCTATAACTTAAGGCATCCATGAGGATGTCCATCAATGAAATGGAGAGAGATGACCTGAGACAAGCTTATGGTTCAACATGGTACTCCAAGACAGCACACCAAAATGAGTTGAAACATTTGGCTACCTAGCATCAGACACTTGATATGCCCGACCGAACACCAGAATTACAGACAATAAACACAGACTGCTTAGATTAATCAGGTCATTTAATGTTTTTCTATAGATGTGTGTGAGAAGATGTGACTCAGACATCCAAAGGAGTACTGCTATCTTCAATATACAGCAAAGTATGTCACATTATAGAAACCATTTTGGAACATGAAATGCTAAAAAAAAAAAGAGAGAATAGAGCCTTGTCAGAGACGAACTAGATTTTACAGACATTAAAACACCTGTAAATAGAATTTGCATGCAGATAAGGATACTTGCAGGCACAAAAAGCAGCCCACTGTACTACACCATCCATGCCATAAAGGGATATCTAAAGAGAGTTGTGTATAAGTCAGCAAAAAATGGAAACAATTGGAGGAAAAAGTCAGACTTAACACTAGCAGGACAAGGTGTGCTACAGCTGCATTGTTATGTATGAATACATTTATTTAATTGGCATAATTATACAGGAGGCTGGGTGGTTAGAGTGCATGCCTCGCTTGGCAGAGGTACCAAGTTTGTTCCCAAGTATCAAAACACTCCAGTCTATAAATTGTAGGAAGATAAGGCAGGAAAGAAGGGAACTGGTCACCTCATTCCATAACAATCAACATCTCGGACCTCATACAATGAAGCCTCTAATACTTCCTCCTTGATGGCAGTGTCTGATATAACACTATCTCAGACTAAGAATAATTAATAAGACAAATAAGTCAATGGAGGCCAAAGTGATGAATTTTCACGGAAGAATATTAAGAATCTCATAGTGCTAAAGATGTCAATGAAGATGTACCAATATGTGAAGGCAGCTAATTATACATATAAGAAAAAACAGAAAGAGTCGGCCCACTTTTTGTGGGCATCTTGTGAGGAGCAATCATATAGTGCATGAGGCTGGCAACCTCACAAAGCAATAGAAATGCTACAGAAACAACAACTACAGAGCACATAAGTGCTTTGGCATGAGTTTAATGTAACATAATTAGTTACTTGCTCGTGTGTTCCTGAGACTTGAGGGAGCAAAGAGTAATCAGGGTCAGGTGAAAAATACTGATCAAGACAACCACCTCACATCCTTGTTTGCTTTTAGAAACAGGCTTGTCACAGGAGTCTGACCTGCTAAGTAGGAATCAACACTGTAATCCCCATTGTGGTGAGCTTCCTGATGAGCCTCACATTGCAATAAAGCTGAGAGGACACTGGTTCACCTTCTAAAGTATGACTTGTGATGTGAAAAGAGCCACTATAACCCTCTACTAAAACATCAATAGTTAACTCAGCACAAGTAACTTTGAACAACAACAACTGGGGCCTGAATGGGGAGTAAAGAATATTAACATTGTAACCTGCCAGCCATGTTATAAAAGATGATTAAGCAGGGTTAGGCATGAGCTACCCCATCCTGTAGATATTACATGCTAAGAAACAGAAAATAAAGTCTCTACGCCTATTGGTATGAGAGTAGTGTATAAGCCAAGCCAAGCCAGTTTAGATGCATCCTTTTATTGGAACTAACACAAACGGATGATGGCACTGACCTGTTGCAAACAAATCATAGTTACCTGCGCCAGGGCAATAATCTCTTCTGCTTGTAACAGTCCAGAACCCATCCTTTTGCAACAATCTTCCCTTTGCCAGCAACTTGCTGGTATTTCGGAGTGTTTGTAAAAGCACAGCTGTAAAAGGCAGAGATTCTATGAGTTAGAATATGTCCTTACCTCTACACCTAATGGTAGAAGAGGAGCGACTAAGTAAGTAAGTAAGAATATGTCCTTGTGCCATTTATCTTTATATATGTATGAGGGACATTAATAACATTTTTAGAAGAGTGCGAACCAGAAATCTTTTATGTCTTATTTTTCTACATAGTCCCTGTGCCTGGCAACACACTTTAGCCACATGTCTACTAGCTTGTGGATGCCCTCTAGAAAAAAAAGGAATTTGGTGTGATCTTTAACTTTTAACTAATTTTGAACTGCCTCCATTACATCGATATACACATTCCTATAACCTAGGTCATCATTGACAATTTATGTGCAGCACCGTGACTCATGTTGAAATTTACAACTATTTCATCAGTAGTGACTCGTTTGTTGCCACGAACTAGCTGGTCAATCTACTGTTTTACTGTGTTAGCTGCCACGCTTGCTGGTCTTCCACCCCACGGTCCACCAATGTTTTTGTCTTCCGTTTTTGAATCTTTCTACCTAATCATTCACTCTCCCCCTGACTCAAACAACCGTCTCCATACTAAACCTTCTTTCTTCTGTAGATTTCACATACTCTGACCACAAAAAACGAGTAACGCCTCGTTATTCTTCCACAGTGCAAGTCGATAGTGGGGCAGTTATGTTGTACGCTATATTGTGCATGCACATACTGCTCGATCATCACAATCCCTACATGGAGTGTTGCTAACAAGCAATTTTGAGCAGTGACATAAGATTTTCCATTGTACACACTCTTCCATGCACTTTATAATAAAATTGCTGTTACTTAATGACTGTCCCTCGTAAATACAAGGGCTGCTCAGAAAGTAATGCCCCACGCTTTTTTTTCTCATGTCAGAATAAAGATAGCAAAGTGACAATTTACAGGTTGCAACATACATGAGCATAATTGCAGTCCTCTGAGATAGCACTGCTGTAGTAGTCTATTAAAATTACAGCGGTGTGTGACACACAATGCAAATAACTAGGCTGTAATTTAATTCTTGTCGGGATTAAGAAAGAATCTGTGGAAAGCATTGACAAATGGTTGTGTGCTGTATATGGAAGTTGTGCATTCAATAATAGTGTCGCTGGATGCTGAGTTCACAAAGGCTTCAGGGACTGGAGAGATTGAATTAAAGTCTTTTTACTGGTTTAGAAGACAGTCTGTATACAACCAGGTTCATTTACATTTCCTTGCTCTAAAAACTATGCACATCCAATCTATTCTTGAATGCATTAATTGTCCCATTTTGAGCTGTATAATTGGATGCAGTGAGGAGTGCGTGGCCAAATGGTTTTGAGGCCTGCCTGCCAACAAGAAGGGCAGCGGTTCAAATCCCAATATGGCATATGTTGTTTTTCTGTTGGGGGTGAAATAAACAAACATAGCCAGCACGCGACGTGACGACAGCAGTGGCTAAGCGGTCTGTAGTCCTCAGCCTTCAAAACCCCTCGACTACCCCAGCAATGGGAAAAATGTTGTATGACAGATGACAGATTGGATGCAGTTCGGGTGTCCTTCCCCAATCCCCATCCCAGACATGTTGCAGCACACCAAATCCATTTTTCATGAGGATTATTGCATCACAAGTTGACAACTGACCCTACAACTTTCAGTCAGCAATGGAACTGCTATGGTAATTTTGTATGATCTTGGACATTGAATAGTATGTGTAAGATGACTTCCTCGAAACCACATAATGGTTTCTCTGAAATAACTTGCATTGTTCCAGCATAAACCTGACATGATTGTTATTTTCACTTTCATAAGTAGGAAACAATTTCTTCTTCTTCTTCTTCGTACGCAGTCAGACATCAACCTTTATTTTTTTTTAAAAAGCAGTGGTCATCCTGAGGCTGTCGACACTGCCATAGAGCTTGTCTAGTTTTGCCACTGGTGATGGCCACATCTGCTCTCTCTGATTCTTGTATGTCGGGCAGTTTTGCAGCAAATGCTCAGCGGTCATTTTCCCGGTACCACACGGGCATTCGTCAGTGCCACCTATCTTCAATTTGTTGAATAGGTGGTACCTAAGTCTATTGTGGCCAGTGCAAAGTCTGAAGACCACGTCCTGCTCTCTTCTGTTAAACTGGTAATAGGCATTGTTTTTTGTGTAGCCAGTATGTTCGGTTTCCCATTTGGTCATGTATCTAGCTCTAATAAGCCGTTTTGACTCTTCGTATGTCATACTAGTATCTGGTTGTGGTAGTCTTGCACCTTCTTTTGCCAGTCTGTCTGCCTCCTCATTGCCTTGGATGTTGCAGTGGGATGGAACCCACTGCATCACTTTAATTCAATTTAAATTGAATGATACATAAAAAAACAAAGGGGTTAAAATATTTAATGAACTAAATGAGAAATTTGTACTGAAATCTTCCGAACAACTTCATCAGGTTTACATGGCGGACCGTTAGTTTCAATGAGATTGCGATGTTTTTCTCGAGCATTATATAAATTGCCTCTCTAAATAAGGATAATTTTACTTCCAAACTCCTGACCTTTAAACTACTTCAGAATCTTCTTAAGTTAAAATGTTCTTGTTTAGATCTAAGTTTCAGATTTCATTATACTAGTTTCTAGTTGAGTGAATGGGGCCATGGACACAGTGAACAATAAAACAGTATTCAGTGACTCTTAGCTGACTGCTTACATACGAATCATTGAACCAGTGCTTACCAAGACCTTATTCTACCTCAAAGTGGCGGCCCTGGAAACAGGCTGCATTTGTGCAGCCTCACTGTGACAATAAGGATCAAAGAGGGAAGGCAAACCTGGCCCCAAAAACATGCCGTGTTGATACCAGATCTGTCGATCTGAAAAGCAGATACTGCAGTCTTGATGTAAACTGCTGCACAACTTAACAAAACATCCTTCCAAAGATGAATAATGAAGCAGAAGTTGGATTAATTAAATGGAACACTTTTTAAACATGTTCACAGATATAAACAGATAGATGTGCAGATACCTTAAGATAGTAGATGCATATACAAGTTTTTTCCAAACAATAAAAGTCTGCCTGTGAAGAAAAAACTCACAAAAAACCCCCCACAAAAATGACAACACAATTAATTATATCCAAAAATCTCTACTTAGACATTTTCCAAAATGTTTTGCTTCGAAAGCTGAGACTAGTGAAGGAGAAGAAGGTTGTAAGAATGAGGACAATAACAAATGAGTCATCCTGAAGCATGAGATGGGAGCGAGAACGAGCTGGGTAGCAAATAAACAGAGGACAATAACAAATGAGTCATCCTAAAGCATGAGATGGGAGCGAGAACGAGCTGGGTAGCAAATAAACAACCCTAACTTACACTAGATGTGTGCAATCCCGGCTCCAGTCTGGTCGATATGTGGCTCCCATCTCAAGAGCCTTGTCACGCAGCTCTCCTCTATAAGGATTCTGAAATCCACTGAGCACAAAGATCACTCTCTCCATGAGTTTGCTGAAAGCTTTTGCAGGAGAAGGTGTTGCTGGTTCAGCTGAATCAGAAATGAAAAAAATTTGGATATCAGTTTTCGGTACTTGTGCGTTAATTCACCCACGGATTATAATAGGTCAAATTTAGTAGAATGTAGCCACACGAAGCACCATTACTTTTCAATTCGCGCGGTAAACCTATGTCCATGTCATTCTCAGATCTAACACCGTACGTGGAAGATGGATTTCTTGCACACGCAAGAAAATAAATTGTGTGCAGTTTTTGCAGGAAAGACGACTTATACACACCGTCCGACTGTGTGCTAAAAATCATGTTATGACTTGTAATGTCTCTCACAATTCGCCAAGATCGTTAGAGATGTCGCACATGTCAGCAGGACATTCCTGTTCGTTCTGGCACATGGTTAGAGGGCACACATCTGTCCTATAGGGAGATTATTATCTTCATGTCCTGAGTAAAGAGATGACTAGCATTGCTTTCTGTAAATCAGAGCTAGGAATTGCCAATAATGCTGCCATAAAATTCATTAATTGCCCACAAAACCCACAAACCAGCATCAAAGTCCTTTTTAGGACCCACAAAAAACAACAAAACTGCACCCAACCAAACTGCACCCTGATGGCTAGACACTTATAATTTTTTTTGTACGGAAGTCCTTGTGGTCATAGAATTTCAGAATGGGTGAATTAACTCAAAAGAATCCAGTTTTCCAGTAAAGATCAGAATAGAATGTCCCAAACCAATATATGAACACACCTAATCATACCCAGTGACACATGGAGCAAAACAAAGAAGTAAATACTGCACTACAAAATATGCTGATCAAACAGATACAAAGGCAGCAAAATTTTGTAAATGATCGAACTATCACGTAACACATAAACCTGTTACACACTAAGTCTTGAAACAGAAAATAAAAATGAATAACAATTTCATTCATTAGATGGTGCGACAAAAATACTGAAACACGTGTTTTATCACTGACAACATCGAACAAATAACGGTGTCAATCAGGGATTCTCAGCATTTTTATAAACTAGTGATCCAAATCTGTATGATTTCACTACAGTGTTTTGGACTGTAGTCACCATTTGCATTTCTTTATGCTCAAACAGGAATATGGGACCAGCCCAAGAATTAAAAGAAAAGACCAATACAGTGTCCAAAAGCTAAAAACTTTGGCACAAGCAATGATTGAGGAGAAATATAATGTCAAGGAATGGACACAGGTGTACACAGATGGTTCAGCAGAGGGGAATGTCTGAAATGGGGAAGAAGGCATATTCATAAGACATAAAAGTGGAAATATAACAGAAGAGGCTCTCCCAACAGGGAAGTCATCCACAAACCTCAGAGCAGAATAAATGGCCTTCATGCGAGCTATGAGAATATTTGAGACAGGCAACTACCAACAAAAATAGTTGTCTTCACATATTGCAGACATCTAATAGAGGCAATGCAGAAAACAAACAATGAACCGCTGTTATCAGAAATCCGAGCAGAACTAGAAAAACTTCAGAGATTCTCAACAATAGCACTCCAATGGCTACCCTCCCACTACGGAATCACAGGAAACAAGAGAGCTGACGCTCTAGCCAAAGATGGCAGCAAAAAGGCACAATTTAATCGAGTACCATACAGAGAGATCAAGATCATCATCAGAAATCAGGATATACACCAATAGAGAGAAGACAGAAACATAAGCAGTACACCAGACCTAATTCACCAACTCAAAATAAACCAACAAACTACCTTATTTCACCTGAGAACTGGTCACTGAAGACTACTAGCACATCTATACTGACTGAAGATCTCACACACCGATGAGTGCCCATGTGGAACAGGAGGCCAGAATCCTGAACACATTCTACAGGAATGCCGACTCTATATGGAAATGAGATGCCAGAGCTGGCCAAAGGGTGCATAGCTGAGACAAAAGATGTGGGGCAGCTGCTCTGACCTGGTGAAGACTACAGACTTCATCATGGCGACTGGCCTGCAAATAAAGCATGACCATAGATCCTGAACGCAAAGAAGAACAGAAACAGATGGAACCAACACTAAAGTTAGAACAAGTGCAGGAAGCCTGTGGTCTAGCAGTGGTGGTTCCTATGATAACTAGATTAGACATGATGAGGCCGCCAGCTACATGCACAAAATTCCTTCAATCAATCAATCAATCAATAATCAAAACCTTTCAGCTCCTTACTTGCAGTTACAGACATGCTAAGTAGGATTTCATTATTCTTTCCTTTCTAATTAGCAGCATCACAATCATTAAGGAGGTGACAGCCGGAGACGAAGTGAATGAGCTGACAGCAGTCAATGACTCATAGCTGGCTGTTTGCATCAGGGTCAGTGAATCAGAGGTTAAAAACCCTATTCTGCCTCCAAGTGGCAGTCCTAAAAACAGACTGCACCTATGCAGCCTAGCTGAGAGAATAGGGATCAAAGAGGCAAACCCTGTCATCGAAATGTGATGAAATCAGATGTGTGAGGGTAAAAGGCAACATACACCAGAGCCTCGCTGCAAACTATGACTCAACATGACAAAACATCCTTTTAAGGATAAAAATAGAAAAAGAAGAATACAGAGAGATAGTGTACAATTGTTGGGTATCTTCTCTCTTTATCTCACATCACAAACTATACAGAGAGATGGTGTACAATTGTTGGGTATCTCTCTCTTTATCTCACATCACAAACTATACAGAGAGATAGTGTACAATTGTTGGGTATCTTCTCTCTTTATCTCACATCACAAACTATACAGAGAGATGGTGTACAATTGTTGGGTATCTTCTCTCTTTATCTCACATCACAAACTATACAGAGAGATAGTGTACAATTGTTGGGTATCTTCTCTCTTTATCTCACATCACAAACTATACAGAGAGATGGTGTACAATTGTTGGGTATCTCTCTCTTTATCTCACATCACAAACTATACATAGAGATGGCATACTTCTGTTGGGTATAATCTCTCTTTATCTCACACTACAAAATATACAGAGAGATGGTGTACAACTATTTGGTTTCTTCTCCCATCACGCCCTTCAACATATGAAAAGACATCTGAAACAAGCATGAATGTTGACATTATGTAATCAATGTTTAGTTGTTTCTATAATTCTGCCTTGAACCCCTTATCAATGGTCAGAAATTGTTTCCCTTACAGAAGCTTTCCCCAAAAGAACTTTGTGTGATCTTGCAATAGTAGTTTCTGTAGTAATTATTTTACATGATCGAGTTGTTATTTGCATGCACAACCCTCTTTAGATACCTTTTATGACATGTTTGGAAGGTTTCAGTGAGAATATTCCTGTCACTGGATACACACAGGTGAGAACAGGATATGTTTACTAGGAAGTTCACAGGTGAGAACAGAATATGTTTACCAGGATGTACACGGGTGAGAACAGAATATGTTTACCAGAATGTACAGAGGTAAGAACAGAATATGTTTATCAGGATGTACACAGGTAAGAATAGAATATGTTTACCAGGATGTACACAGGTGAGAACAGAATATGTTTACCAGCATGTACACAAGTGAGAACAGAATATCTTTACCAGGATGTACACGGGTGAGAACAGAATATGTTTACCAGGATGTACACAGGTGAGAACAGAATGTTTACCAGCATGTACACAGGTGAGAACAGAACATGTCTGACAAAATATTACTGTGAGTGCGTTTGAGTGCTGACTTCTCCCCCCTTGTACTTGCTGCACTGGAAACTGAGCTGATGCTTGTAGACTTCCTCTTCAGTGAGGTTTTTACTGGAATCCATTCATCATTCTCTTCTTCTCCATCACTTTTAGCTTTAGATGAAACCTCATCTTTCCTTGAAACCTAGAGATGAGATTGTAAAGATGTTATTAACTGTGTGTGCAATAAATGAATTACTAAAATACAAGAGTAGACTAATGGTGTGGGCCAAACCAAAACAGCGAGGTTTGTTTGCCTTAATTTGGCCAAGCATGTCAACCTCAGACAGAGTCCTTATCATTACATCAGAGTGAACACGACAGTTTATTTAGGCAATTGCAGGTGATATATGTAGGCAATCACAGGTAATAGATGTAGGTACTTGCAGGTAATAGATGTAGGCAATCACAGGTAATAGATGTAGGTAGTCGCAGGAAATAGATGTATGAAATCACAGGTAATAAATGTAGGCAATTACAGGTAATAGATGTAGGCAGGTAATATATGTAGGCAGTCACAGATAATGTAGACAATTGCAGGTAATAGATGTATGCAATCACAGGTAATAGATGTAGGCAATCACAAGTAATAGATGTAGGCAATCACAGGTAATATCTAAGCAAGAAGCACCCAGAAGAATCACCAAGGCTGGACAAGTCATAGAGAAGAGAATAGACTAAAAATAGACAACTCACCTAGAGTATAATAGGTTAGATTGAGGTAGATCTCCCAAATCTTACTTACTTACTTAGTCGCTCCTCTTCTACCGTGAGGTGTAGAGGTTTGCCAAAGAGAACGCCACAATGCTCTATCCGCCGTCTTTTTCTTGGCCTCTTTCCAATCCAGCCCTCTATCACTTAAGGACTGACATATGTTGTCTTCTTAACATACTTTGGGACGTCCTCGGGGTCTGCGTCCTTGACTTTTTATCTCTCGTGACCGCTTTGGTAACTGATCTTCTTCCATTCTACAGACATGGCCAAACCACTGTAGTTGGGACTGCTCCACTCGTGTCTGCAGGGGTTGAACTTCAAGATTGCTACGTATTGTCTGGTTACGGATCTTGTCCCTTTTCATCACCTGAACCGCCTTTCTTAGGTACCTCATTTCTGAAGTTTGTAATTGCCTTTCTTGGGCTGTAGTCATTGCCCATAACTCACATCCATATGTCAGGACAGGCACATAGGTCGAGCGGTATACATCCATCTTTGTTTTCCTGCTTATTTTTCTTCTACTGAGGAAACCTCTGTTTATTGCATGGAAAAGTCTACCTGCTGCTGCCCTTCGTGCAGTTAACTCCTCTTTGATTCCTCCCCTGCTGTCTATTACCACTCCTAGATATTTAAAGTTGCTGACCTGCTCCAGTGCTCGTGTTCCCAGGGTTATCTGATGTCTTTTTTCATCTCTGGTGATCACCATGGTTTTTGTTTTGGAGTTGCTGATGTGCATTCCCCTCTTCTTAAACTCTTCTTCCCAGACCTACAAGTTGATCTGGAGATGTGCTTCGGTTTTCGTGATCAGGGCCACATCATCTGCAAATGCTAGTTTCGATATGTAACTTGGTCTCATCTTCCAGTACCCTACTTCATACTTTTTTGTCCGTTCCTTGCAGGCTTTGATGACTTCATCCATGAGGAGTATGAAAAGGTACGGTGATAGAATGTCCCCCTGTCTTACTCCGCTAGTGGTCTTGCACTCTCCCGACTTTTGATTTGATGTCCGCACATAATTTCTGCATGTTTTATAGAAACTGTATGGCAGAGATCAGGGGTCCTGGGATGTTCTTCCTTGTCAGACACTCCCAGAGTTTGTCCAAAAGAACTTTATCAAATGCTTTCTCCAAATCCAAAAAGCAGAGATGCATCTCTTTATCATATTCAAGAGCCTTTTCACTTAGCTGTCTGTGTAAAGATAAGGTCTTGAGTACTTCTGTTTGCCCCTAAACCCACATTGAGTTTCATCCATATTTGACTCTGCTAGACCTCTTAATCGCCGTTCTAGAATCCTAGAGTAGACTTTCCTGGGGACACTGAGAAGGGAAATACTTTTGTGATTTTCACATTGTCGATTGCCGCCCTTTTTTAAAATATTGGTATTATTATTGCAACCTCCCAGTCTCTTGGTATCTTCTTGTGGCGCTAAGCTGCCTTGAGAATCTTTATGAATAGTATCTCTCCTGCCGCTTCCATGTATTTAACCATTTCTGGTGTTATACCATCATGTCCTGCTGCTTTACGAATCTTAATTTTCTCCAATGCTGCCTTTAGTTCTTCCATTGTGATATTATCGTTTCCCTCCATGGCTCCCTCTTCTTGAATTGGGACTGTTACTTCCAGAGCTTGGTTTTCCTCCACTCCAAGGAGATCTGAGAAATATTCTTTCCATCTGTTCATTACCTCTTCTGGAGCAGTCAACAGCGCACCTTGTTTATCTTTAACAAATTTCAGGGGGCATTCCTTTTCCTTCCTCATGTTTTTTAAGGTCATGTAGAACAGTTTCTGGTTTTCTCCAGCATTTTTTCCAGTTTCTCTCCAAATTCTTCCCAGGATTTCTGTTTGGCCTTGAGCACAGTCTTCTTTGCTTCTGTTCTAAAATTTACATATTCTTTATATTTCTTTGTTTGTTCTTCTGTATTCCTAGGCCCTAGGTATTGCTTCCATGCCTTTTTCTTTTCTTGTATTATTGTTTTCACTTCTTCTGTCAACCATGGTGTACTCTTTCTCTTCCACCCTTCTTTGGTTTGACCGCATGCCTCTGCTGCAGCCTCTTAGAGGATGTCTTTGAATTTTACCCAGAGCATTTCCATATCTTCTTCAGATTCCTCTATCCTTTCTATTGTTGTTGTTATGGGCCCTTGGTATCTCCTTTTAACATCTGGTTCTCGTAGCTTGTAAGCCTTAATTTTATTTTCTCCTGGTGTGTTATGTTTCATGCTTGCTGATGGGTGTTGCCTGGCTGGATAGTGTTTTTCAATTTCTCTCTTTATTTTAACTAGGTAGTGGTCGCTTCCTATCTCTAGTCCTCTGAACACTCTAGCATCCTTTACATACTTGAAATCAGTTTTCTTCACTATTGCATAGTCAATTATGGATCTTTCATTTCTTGCCGGCTCACATCTTGTGTAGGCATGGATACGCTTGTGTGGAAACCTTGTATTTGTAATGACAAGGTTTGTTCTCTGCAGAATCTCAGCAGTCGTTTTCCATTGTCACTTCAGACATCTTCTCCATACCTACCGATCACTCCATCCCATCTAGAATAGTCGTTTCCAACTCCTGCGTTGAAGTCTCCAAGTAGAAGTATTTCATTATGGCAATCGTCAATGGTCCTTTGAAGAAGCTCATAAAATTCATCTTTTAAGTCAGTGCTCTCATCTTCGTTTGATGCATACACAGTGACGATATCCATTTGACTATCCTCCTCTTGTAGACTTAGAACCATCAGTGGTTCTGAAATGAATTTCCATCCTTTAATGTTTGCTTTGTTGTTACTATTCCCTATACAGCCAACCCCTGCCCTGCCCTCCGCTGTAGTATAACATGTTGCCGTCATGGTCCAGAACGCCCTGTCCCTTTTTCTTTATTTCTGTAAGTGCCAGGACTGTCAATTTTGCTTTCTTCATCTCCTCCATTAGTTCATGTTCTTTTCCGTTTATACTTCATACATTCCATGTTCCGTAAATCGTGGTCCTTATTTCTCGCCGTTGAGGTCAGTCCGCTTTTCTCTGTTTTGACTTGTAATCGTTTTTTAAGACAAACAGGTGATTAGCCTGTTGTGTCTTTGCATGGTGGAGGGACTGCCTCCTTACAGCCTCCATGCATGCCGACCCGTTTTTGTCCACGGCTGCTTATTTATTCGCAGCTAACTTCTAAATTAGGAGGCCTTTCAGCAACCCGCAACCCTGCTGACGCGCCTGGTAGGAGGTAGGTTCCTCCCCCAGGTCTCCCAAATCTATCAAATCAAAATGGATTACTGAAACATTGACAAGAAAACAAAAATAAACTGCCCTGGGAAAGGAAGGGATACAGGAAAAGAGGAGAATGACACAACTGACTGAAAGACGCAAGAAAGCTCCACAGCTCACTACCCTTCAGACTACCAAGGATAAAACCAGAATAGCAACATGGAATGTCAGAATATTATAACAGGCAGGTAAAATGTCCTCAATAGTTAAAGGTGGACAGCCATTGCTTATAACTCAGTGGGAATGGTTCAATTGGTCTTTCAGCTCCCCCTGGAATACAAACAATCAACCAAATCTCTCCAAACTTCGGTGCCATGACATTGGACTACCATTCTATCCATTGCTCTCTTGTCCTGATTGCTGACTTGCCATTCCCTTGCTGCATAGACTTACAGGTCTTCTTATTCTGTGTTTTTTTCTTAAGAAAAATGGAATTGTGAAAGAGAACAACATTGTGAATTGTAACGCACAAGAAGAATTGGTGGAAATAAAAAAGTGGACACATTTCAACTTACAGATAACGGTGGAACAACAAGTGTCTTCTTTGATGATGTTGCTGTTGACGACGATGATGCTGCTAATGATAGCGATGTTTTTGTGTGCATCTCTGCCAGCTTACTTGCTGCTCTTAGTGCTGCTGCACCTGTAGATGTAATAATAAATGAATCGAAGCTGTGGCAGTTAGCAAAAAGTCTCTGCCACAAATATTAGGCACACATCGGTCTACAACTACAATCTTCCCCAAACAACTACTATTTCAACTTGTGTCATTGATTACACAAAGTTCATGACGTGGTTAAAATGAAAAACTACTGCCATTTGCCATCAACAGCATACAACAAAACAAGTTTACAGAGAAAAGAAGCAAGTAAAAACCTTTAGGAACTGAGGCAGGACTGTCATCCTTAACTGATCTGTTAGCAAACAAACTGCCAACTTTAATACCATCTCCAGTATCATCTTCATTGTCTTTGACTGCAAATGCTCCAAATTTTTTCATTTTTGTCTGAAATGAAAAATAAAAAGCGTTATGAAATTTGAACATGTTCTTTCTTGCAAAGGTGGCTTCTGTTGCACTTAACTCCTCTTGTTCTTGTGTTAAAGTTGACATAATCAGACGAGTTCCTGTGATGAACTTGACCGTTGTTTAGAGCTTCTCTTCAGCTTGGTACAATTTTGAATGTTTGTTGAATTGTTGGTCCAGTGTATCTCCCTTAACAGGTCATACAGAGGATGGTAATGTAACACATGCTCACAAATTTGTTTGTATAGTTAACATGTGCATAGTGGTGAAGCAGACAGTTATGTTCTGTCGGTCTGTCATGCCCTGTCCTGAGGCAAAGAATGGTGATCTGTCCCTGTTGGTCAACGGTGTGATTGTCATTGCATGGTTGGTTCCGTTGTCTTCTGATGACCTGGACAACTCTTTTCTTCACAAAATATTTGATTTCAATGTCCTCTTGTTGGGCACTAACTAGTACATGTTTTTTTCCTTGACTGTTCGTGCTGAGCTCTTCACTCATGATGATGTTTCTCTGGTAGCAATTTACAGTGGCTCTTCTTACATCCTGAGGTAAACTGAAAAATGTGGGACTCGGACCTCCTAGCCGTAGCACAATGTTGGGTTTTCTACAAATGGCCCACCACTACAGGGATCCCTGTGTTGATACCCTCCTCGCTGGTCAGGCTGCTTGGACGTGAAGGGATGAGGGTCTTGGTGTGTGTCTTTAACCTGACCTTGATGTTAACATTCATAAACATGAGCTGATCAGCAACATACACAACCTTCATCAATCACCTCTTTCAACACGCTTAGTACCACAAGTGGCTGCTGTGCTCCAGTGTTAGTGTTTCCTTCTGACTACATGGCCAGCCCAGCTGTGTGCATGGAGTTGTTGGCATGCTCTAGGACATCCTTGATGTGTGACATTGACTGGATCTTACTGCTGTATAGGTTCTACTGGCGCTTTTGATTAAGTGATAGGTCCATGAGACAGTGCTCAAGCGAGGCATGTGTTGTTCTTATCTGGTTCTCGTTGGTTTTTGTCAGAGACCAGAGGCCGTGAGAAATTAGCCCTCTACCACTTTGCTACTCAAATTCTCTCCCTATTTATACCTTTATCACTTGTCTGTATTTATACCTCCACCAAACACCCACATTTATACCTTCATTATGTGTGCAAATTTATACCTTCATCAAACATCCATATTTATACCTTCATTAAAGATCCACATATATACCTTCATCAAGCATCCATATTTATATCGTCATTATGCACCCATATTTAAATTTTCATCAAATATTCATATTTATACCTTCATCAAAGATCAACATTTATACATTCCTGAAACACCCATATTTATACATTTATCAAACAATCATATTTATCTTCATCATCATCATCTTCTATCCACTTGTGTCATTAATGTCATGGGGATGTGTTCTGTCATGTGCCAGCTTTGTCGCTGATGTTATTGTCATTCCATGTTTCTTCAGTGTCTCACTGACACCCTCTACCCATCTTTTTCATGATCTGCCTCTTGCTCTGCAACCTTAATGTCTGGTATTGTAGATACAAACAGCTAGTAACTTTGGTCAAATTCTTATCAGATGTCCGAACTAAACTATTTTATTCTCTGCCTTTCCATGTATTCCATGCACGGTGTTGCACCCACCTTCTATCTCATTTCTTCGTTTCGTACTGTCCAGCCTTGTGACCCCTTTCTCAAACACCTCATTACGCATACCATGATATCCATATCTATACCTTCATTAAATATCAGTATTTATACTGTCTTCAAACATCCATATGTATACCTTCTTCAAACATGCATTTTTATATATTCTTCAAACATCCATATTCATACCTTCTTCAAACATGCATTTTTATACATTCTTCAAACATCCATATTCATACCTTCTTCAAACATGCATTTTTATACATTCTTCAAACATCCATATTCATACCTTCTTCAAACATGCATTTTTATACATTCTTCAAACATCCATATTTATACCTTCTTCAAACATCCATTTTTATACATTCTTCAAACATCCATATTTATATCTTCCTAAGACATCAATATTTATCCTTTATCAAACACCCATATTGATACATTTATATCTATATTCCCATCACATGTCCATATCCCAACATTCCTTCACAGTATAAATAAGTATTGAAGATTTGCAAACCTCTCCATTTTCCTCACCAGGTGGGGAATGAAACTTGATAAACGAAAGCCCATACTGTGACAACTGCAAGAGTAGAAAATAACTGAGACAGTTTACATTTGATAACAGTGCCTGAAAAACAAATATAAGAGTTCAAATGTTTTATTAGGAGGTATAGGATTATTTATGAGTTTGGAAATGGTAAACAAAGAATGATGTTTGTAACAGCGGCAAGTTTCTGAAGTAATGTCAGGTCTTGAGTTTTAAAAGCTACAGCAGAAGTCCTAATGCCAGATGAAAACATGGAGAGACAACTAGATAGACACACAGATGGGTAGTTACTGGTTGCTGCACCGAGGAACTAAGTGTGACAGTAATATAAACTTTGCCACCAGTCAAAATGAGATGCATTACAATGGAACACGTCTG
Organism: Ariolimax columbianus; assembly: GCA_036924085.1. Taxonomy (NCBI): domain Eukaryota; kingdom Metazoa; phylum Mollusca; class Gastropoda; order Stylommatophora; family Arionidae; genus Ariolimax; species Ariolimax columbianus. The sequence goes on along the minus strand of JAVGWX010000008.1, from coordinate 90,888,267 downwards.
GTTGCAATGTTTCTGGCAATGAAGAAGCTGGCATATTGTCAAGGGAAGTTGGAAAGTTACCTCAAACTGATACTTATTATGAAGAGGCTAATTTATCTACCAGGTGTAGATACAGGAACTAGTGAGAAAAAGAGCATCCAGGATAACAGAGGTGAGCAAGTGGTAATCTTTAGACTGTATACAATCCACTGAGATACCGCATACTCAACAAACTATAAAGATCAGAAGCACCGATAAATGTGCCTGCAGCACTGATAACATGACAGCTGAACATCTGCTACATAGGTGTCCTACCTATGAGGAATAGAGAAAGTGCATATCACTATCACCTGGACAAGATCTATGGAGATGTTAACTCTTTCAGGACTTTGTTTGTTTTAGGTTAGGACCAAATTAATTTTCAGTTTTAGAAAAATGTCACCGTATGCCTTATATTTTATTTTACTGCTTCACACCATAGTGCAGTGAAATATAGTGCATATTATATATCATTGCGAAGGAAAATGGTTACAGAAAATGAAAATATCAGAAAATTGCTAATATTTGATTATTTGAAGGAATAAATATGTTGTAAAAAATAAAAAATCGGTCAAATGGAGACAATTTAATATTCTTCTTCTTCGTACGTTGTCAAATGTCAACCTGTATTTTTTCTAAAAAAGCACGGCCATCCTGAGGCTGTCGACACTGCCATAGAGCTTGTCTAGTGTTGCCACTGGTGATGGCCACATGTGCCGTCTCTGGTCCTCGTATGTCGGGCAGTTTTGCAGCAGATAACTTAATATTCAAAATATTTTAACTCATCTAAATTTTTCCATGGTTTGAATTGTTACTATCACTTTTTTCTGGCAATTATACACAAAAATATCCACAGTTCTTCAACACACAGTTTATTTGATGCATTTATTTCCATAAATAATGAACCTATATACATTTTTCTCAATGACCAGAATCAATATCAAATATGGACAAATGTAGGTTAAGTCACTTCATTATTTACAAGTTTATTTTGTGCACAGCTTAACTTATGCTATGTGGTACTGCCTAAAGCATACTTTAGCACACAGATGTGGCTTATGTGAACAGCTAAACTTATGCTGTGTGGTACTGCCTAAAGCATACTTAAGCACACATATGTGGCTTATGTGAACAACTAAACTTATGCTGTGTGGTACTGCCTAAAGCATACTTTAGCTCACAGATGTGGCTTATGTGAACAGCTAAACTTATGGTGTGTGGTACTGCCTAATGCATACTTTAGCATACAGATGTAGCTTATGTGAACAGCTAAACTTATGGTGTGTGGTACTGCCTAAAGCATACTTTAGCATACAGATGTGGCTTATGTGAACAGCCTGTGCAGTAATAGCTTACTCCTTATCTTCTGAGCAGCAGAAAGAACGTAATGATAGTCGCTGAGTGGATGTAACCATCAGCTGAGCCAAACCGTCTTGATTTCTTTCTAGTGGACTTCAATCACTATCTGAATCTTGTGAAACATTATTTTAAAATCTGATAGTAAAACTGTTATTTATTTTATTTACAACTATCTGTAGTGCCCGGATTCGCACAGGAAATACCATCATTGTTATATTGGATGGACAGAACAACATTCTTAGAATAAAAACATGTTCCCCTTATGTGTGCTCCATTCAAGATTGTGGCTTCAGTTACACAAATTTCTTCCCTTTAATCCGTCCATCTCCCTCCATCACCAACCGGTGCCCTGCCAGTTGATGATCATAGATCCCTACCTCCTATCATTGTGTGTCGTTTATCAGTTCTGCTGCTGATCGTCTCCCATGCCATTAGTTCGAGCGGTCTAGTATTGTCTATGACAACATCTATCTCCAACATTATCTATCTCCAACCGAGCGGTCCAGTATTGTCTATGGCAACATCTATCTCCAACATAGGGAAAATATTTTCATTCCAAGAATTTGGCTAATTTCATCAGATCTTAAAATTGTTACTTTTTGTGAAATAGCATAATTTTCTAATACACACAATTTGGCAGTAAATTAAAATGATCACATAAGTAACTATTTTTGTTTTAAATGTACGACAGGGGATTCGATTCGCTTTCCGTGTATTCTCGACCACACACTTTCCTATAGATCTTGCCAGTAAACCACTAACAATATTATTAGGTATTTAAAGGTGTGTGTGTGTATGTATATATATATATATATATATATATATATATATATATATATATATGTGTGTATATATATATATATATATATGTGTGTGTGTGTATGTATGTATGTATATATATATTTTAAAAAATTTGAGAATTATAGTCTATATGATAAGACAAACAAACAGAATGGCTGCTATAACAAGTGAACTAAAACAGACCAAGAAGCTTCTGAAATTTGAATAATAACAAAATAAGTGTTTTCACCTTTGAAAATGGTTGAGTGCATACAATTTTCACTCTGTCCCACTTCTGGCATGCAGTCACACTGTTAAGTTTGTCAGGTCCAAACATTCGGACTGCATTTCTGTTCGTTCCATTCCGACTTTCTAGAGGGCTCATGAATGCAGATGCTACCAGCAAGACCTTGAAACATTGCATGAAAATCAGCAACGGATACGTTTACTACAATGAATAATAAAAGCTAATAACTACACAATGGATACATTTACTACAAAGAATAATAAAAACTATTAACTAAAACACCAATTGACTTAACAAAGGCTAATAACAAAACCATACACATACATATACCGATCTGACTTAACAAAAGCTAATAACAACACACACCAAACGACTTGACTTAATAAAAGCTAATAAAAACACATCCATCTTCAAGAACTTTCCCCAATCTCTGGATATGTTTCTGAAGGTGTGCTCCATCCATTGTGAGTTACTGTCCCCAATCTCTGGATATGTTTCTGAAGGCGTGCTCCATCCATTTTAACATTCCCCAATCTCCAGCTGTTTTATTTTATCACAGGTCTGTGTTTATGATTACCTCTGCTCATCAAATACCAAGCATGCAATGGAGACACATACTGGTGAAAGTCTACAGTCTTCTTCTTCTTCGTACGCAGTCAGACAGTAACCATTATTTTTTCGAAAAAAGCGGCGGTCATCCTGAGGCTGTCGCCACTGCCATAGAGCTTGTCTTGCAGTTCCACTGGTGATGGCCACATCTGCTCTCTCTGATCCTCGTATGTAGGCAGTTCTGCAGCAGATGTTCAGCGGTCATTTTACTAGTACCGCACGGGCATTCGTCGGTACCACCTATCTTCAATTTGTTGAATAGGTGGTACCTCAGTCTATTGTGGCCAGTGCGAAGTCTGAAGACAACGACCTGCTCTCTTCTGTTCAACTGGTAATAGGCATCGTTTTTGGTGTAACCAGTATGTTCGGTTTCCCATTTGGTCATGTATCTGGCTTTGATAAGCCGTTTTGACTCTTCGTACGTCATACTAGTATCTGTTTGTGGTAGTCTTGCACCTTCTTTTGCCAGTCTGTCTGCCTCCTCGTTGCCTTGGATGTTGCAGTGTGATGGGACCCACTGTACCACTACCCTTTTTGGTGCGGACTGCTGGCACAGTTTGCAGAGTGCTGCTCTTAAGTCATTAAGCTCAGTGTTTTTCTGGCTTTTTAGCGCTGTGACTACGGCGAGAGAATCTGTAAGCAGGACTATATGGCTTTCATTTTCATTGTGTGTCACCATTTCTTCCACTGCCGCCCTCAGTGCCTCTGCCTCCGCTCTGAAATTGCTTGTGTACTTACCAGTAGCGAATGACAGTGTTATTTTTCTGCCATTTGGTAGGTTCAGGAATGCTCCTGCCCCTCCGTTCTGTGTAGTGTTTGTCACAGAACTGTCGGTGTATGCATGGGTCCAGTCCATGCTTGGGTAGTTTTTCGATATAAAGTTTAGGGTAGTATCTCTCCTTTCTTTTTCAGTCTGGCAGTTTTTTGTTTCCAATACCTGGTATATTTTCTACCACCTCTGGAAATATATCCTGCCTCCAGGTAGGTTTTCGTACAGTAGTGATGGGCTTTGGTGTTGTTAGTGCGTTTATGGGATCTTCGTGCATCTTTGCTTTGGCTATTTCTGCAAAGTTTCTCCGCTTTAGTTTCCCATTTCCCAAATTGTTTAGTCTCTGGTGCATTGGATGGTCAGTCAGTCTTTGGAGTTTCTCTGACTGCAGCTGGGCTCTGCAGTCTCTTCTATCGGTCATGGATTGCAGTTTTGTAATCTTTTCAAGTTCTACAATTGGCGTTGACTTCATGCCTCCTGTTATAACTCTCATGGCTTGGTTTTGAAGTTTGCTAACTTTATCGAAGTTCGCCTTTGCTGCTGTTGTCCATGCCGCAATGCCATACTCGAGAACTGGTCTCACTCTTCCAGTGTACAGTTTCTTTAGTATGCCTTCGTCTGCTCCCCAGCTTGTGCCAGCAAGTTTCCTCATGATTGCCATTCTTTCTCTGGCTCTCATTCGGTTTCTCTCGATCTGACTTTTCCATGTCATGCGCCGATCAAATGTGACTCCCAGATAGGTTGGGTTGTCATTTGGCTGCAGGAATTTGTCATTTAGACTTAATTTGGTATTTTTGGGTTTTATTGAAAGCGAGAATATTGTGCATGTGGTTTTCGCCTCGTTAGTCTACAGTCTGAATGTGATACTCCTAGTTTCATGACTTGTTTCGGACTCATATAGCAGAACCTCATTTACATTTGCAACAAACAGCCCAACATTTTTTCTCCACGGAGAATGCTGCTGACTTTTATATTTTGTAAGGAGAGTTGAAATCAAAACTGGCATTGTTAATTTTGGTGATAACATCTTGGTTTGTTTCTCCATCTCTGCTAATTCATTTGCCAATATAACTTCTCCAATAGTTAACACTGTGTTTCAAATGTCAGTCTGTCTACATTTGCTTTGCGCCTTCATTATATTATTAATTTACAAAATGCTTTAACAAACACGTAGGTCAATAGCTCAGTCCTGACCTATTAATGATGTACTTAGTCGCTTGTCATAGCTGTCTACCATAGGCTGTACTAGTCTTTTATTCCTTTTCTGGTAACTTATACTTTCTACAGGATGGGGTATTCAGTTCCACGCCCAACCCACTTTTCACAATAAGCCTAGCAGGTTACAGTATAACTATTCCCAGTTTCACTTCCAGACCTATCATTACCAGTTAGTGAAAATTAGTGTATTTAGTGTGTGTAGGTACCGGTCTGGCTGGCACGGAAACAAAACTCCAGGAGCTCATTAGCAGATTGGACAGAGCGGCGCAGAGCTATGGCACGGAGATAAATGCAGACAAAACAAAGCTGATGACTAATAACACGGAAGGGTTTACATCTGTGATAAAAGCAAATGGTCAGGAACGCGAAGTTGTACACCGTTTAATTATATGGGATCACTGATCAGTGACGAGGGCTTGCAGACTAAGATAATTGCCAGAATAACACAGACAACAGCAGCACTTACGTGTTTGAAACCCATATGGCAGGATAAGCAGCTCACCCTCAGCATAAAAGTTAGACTAATGCGCTCATTGGTGCTCTCAATATTTGTGAATGCCTGTGAGACTTGGACCAATACTGCGGATATCCAGTGCAGAATACATGCAATGGAAATGAGGTGCTTTAGACGACTCTTAAATGTTACATATAAGGATTGTGTCACGAACGTAGAAATACGACAAAGAGTGGAAAAAGCTACTGGGCCTTTTCATGATATGTTCATGGCTAATAAAAGGTGAAAGATGTCTTGGTATGGGCACGCCAAGAGGTCCAACGGAATTACAAATTCTATACTGCATGGTTCCATACCAGGAAAGAGAGGACGGAGACGTCCAAGGACGAGATGGGCAGGCAACATCACTGAGTGGTCAAACCTTTGTCTCGGTGAGGCACAACTGGCGACAGCGGACAGAGATAGATGGTGTGGGATTGTGGGAGCGTCTTCAAGAGTGCCCCAACGACCTGATGGGTTACGGGATGAACTGAACTGAACTGAGGTACCGGATCATGACTCTGCCTTATGTTGTCAGAGACCAGCACTGACAAGAACATAAATGTCAAGTTGGACCAGTAACCGACACAGCTGTCAGGGATGATACGCTACAGACTTCATGGTATTAGGTCTAAGCTTTTTTGAGGTACTGTGACCAGCTTCTTTCCCTAACAAGAAGCTAGGTATCCATACACAATTGAGTAGACTGGAGCATATCAAGACGCTGGGATTCTTCTTATTCTGCCATAATTGCTCACTTAGACTAGGACTCTGGATTCTTCAATAAAGCCTGATGTCATGTTCAGGGTCTCGATATTGTCCTACAGTTTCTCCTCGAAGGGCGCGGGTGTGGACCACATACATGTCCTCAGACCTGCATGCTGGGCCACTCCTGAAGTACATGTGCTGCTGTCATGCTGCCAGGCCATGGCAACATAAGCTGGTTGTACCTATCTTGAATTTGGTGCACAGGTGGTGCCTCATTCTGGTGTCGTCAGGTCAGAGATGAATTATGATAACCTGGTCTTTTCTATATGTTTGTAGCATCTGTCATCTGCATGGTGTTTGGAGTGATCTTCCCACCACTTTACCATGTAAGACTTGGAATTGAACACAGTACGTCTGCCATAAAAAGCCAATATTCTAACCCATTCACTACCGAAAAGCTCTAAATAGGTAAAGGATAGCTCATTCTGCCATCAAGGATGGAGTGTTAAAGACTTATTGTACTAGGTCTCAACTTTAAAAAAAATTAGGCTAGTAAATTCCCTTCCTTACAGTGTTTCCTTCCTTAATAGCAAGTCAGTCATCTATTTACAGCTGAGTAGACTACAGCCTGCAATAACCTGTAATTAAACCTGGTACTTTTGAATCGAAAATCCTTCACTTCAACTACTTTGCTATTCAGATGTTAATGAGAATATTACCTCAAAATCTTGGTCTGATGCTGCGGTAGCCTTGCCCACGAGCACCTCTACAAATGCAGATCCTTCATTGCCAACATCAATGGAATGAATCTGAGATGATTTGATTAGCTGCAGGGAAAATACAGGTACAACAGGCATGACAATTTATCAACATCCCAAGTAAAAGTATGTGTTAAAACTTTTAATAAAAAATAGGTTTAAAAAAACAAACAAACCATATTACATTTTTTAACTGTTAATAGATGATTAAAACATATTCTTCACAAACAATTATTATACAAAACTATTTACAAAAATATTGAAGTGTTAATTAAAACTTTCAAAATGATGAATGTTAAGTTCTACAGAGCTACTTCACTTAAGTTTCTACTTTTCTTCTATTGAAGGGGTGTAGTGATATTTTTGTATATACTCGCAAACAGGTGATTGGCCTGTTCTGTCTTTGCATGATGGAGAGGCCAACTTCTTCTAGCCTTCATGCAAGCCCCTATTGGGTAGGAATTTTATTTCATTTAGAATTTTTGCACGGACAGTGACTAACAGCCTGCTCTTGTTCAACTGCCAAAGGATCTCTTATGTGTACAGCTTATAGATGGGACCTCAGAGTTTATCATCTGTTTCTGACAGGACTAGGCACCAAATCTCACCACCTTTGAGACCAGGGGACACTTGAAAACCCACCATTTTGCGCTTTCATTCCTTGAGAGGTGACTGCCTTATCTCTCAACTATAGCGATCTTCACCCCATGAGTATACAAGCGTATCAAATACCAAACGTATAGGTTAAAAAAAAATTTTTTTTTAATCCATAAACTGTGAATGTATAAACAACATATGTCCGTCACATCTGGCCCCTTTACAGGAATCCTGTATGTGAGCTGTATTTTCAATGACATTTTCATAACAATGGTTTTACAGTATGACGTTGCTAGCCTTCATGCACAACATTCTTTAGTCATTTTTTCATGATATGCTTGGATAGTTGCAGTGATCCAATGTCATTTTTGCCTAGATACTGCTCGGGTGGTAAATGGACGTACTGTCACAAGGGATGAAGTGTTAGAGGTTTCATTGTTCAAGTGAGATGAGATGATCATTCTCCTCCTTTGCTGCCTTGCCATCCTCAACTCAGAGAAGATGAAAACGAAGACTAACATCAGGATCAGGTGAAACATACTGATCAATCACATGGGAGAGAAGAACACACAATAGGATCAGGTGAAACATACTGATCAATCACATGGGAGAGAAGAACACACAATAGGATCAGGTGAAACATACTAATCAATCACATGGGAGAGAAGAACACACAATAGGATCAGGTGAAACATACTGATCAAGATCCCACTTCACTTCCTCACAGTGCTCCTGGAAACAGACAGTGTCAAAGCAGTCTGGCCAATGAGCTGAGCCCCTTAGTGGTGAGCTTACTGAAGAACCTCACAATGCACTTGCTACAGCCAGAAGGACTCTGGTCCATCTTCTCAAGCCCACTTCAGAATGCAAGACTAGCCACTAAAATACACTACCAATAAAATGTAGTCAAGAGTTTACCCAATTTAGTATGAGAACACAGTACTCATATTAGTACTCCAAGCACTATCATCTGGGAAGCTGTCAGATCTACAAGTTTTATTGTCAACATTGAGCAACCAGCGCAGAATCATGGTGCAGTGGATACCGTCTTACTGCGGAATACCAGGAGATGAGAGAGCTGACACACTGGCTAGGGAAGGTCCCGCAGATGAGCAACCAGATATACCAGTTACATACCATCAAAAGAAAAAATGATTAAATCAATGAGAGAGCTTGCAACACTAATACAAAATGACTTTCATAATATAAGTAGGCTAGAGCAGATTGTCATACTGCTCCTCAGAATGGGAGATACAACCGACTCCGCAGCCACATGTATACAAAATTTAGGATTGGCAGCTCAAGTATGTGTACATGTGGACAAGCACTCTAGACTGCAGAGCATATACTTCAAGACTGCCCAGAGTATGAGATACTGAGACTGACATATTGACCAAGAGAAACAACACTAGAAGGGAAACTATATGGACCTATGTGTGAACTGCAGAAGATAGTGAGGTTCATGCAAGAGACAACTTTGCTGCAGATGTAGACATACTCGAAGCGAACAAAAGAAGAAGTATGAGTAACTACAAACAACAACAACAACTCAGAGATGTTCAAGTTGGCATTTCTACAGCGGGAGCAGACTGAAGTATGCTTCAACCAGGTCAAGAATCCCTTTGCAGTCATCTGTCATTATGATTGTGTAGGCAAGAGACGAGTTGCCTCCGTCTGACAGTCAGACAGTGTGATAGACGCTTTCGGGCTCGGATTGCTTTGATCAGTCACCTACGAACCCACTCCAAGATTGACAATGTGGTCCTCTTCGGAAACAACATGGGCAGCAAACAACTGAATGTTCTTTTCAAGGTATAGATTTCACAATGTTAAAGCGTCCTCATATATGATATGTCAGTCTGTGGATTCCAAGGCCTACCAAGGAGAAAGAAAGAGTAGGATCACTGAAGCTCACCTATTTATGTCCTAACATGTGATTCCAAGGCCTACCAAGGAGGAAGAAAGAGTAGGATCACTGAAGCTCACCTATATATGTCCTAACATGTGATTCCAAGGCCTACCAAGGAGGAAGAAAGAGTAGGATCACTGAAGCTCACCTATATATGTCCTAACATGTGATTATGTATGGGCAACTTCACCATGTAAAATAAAGTATCACAGAAACCACCACTACAAAGCATATGAATGCATTGACACAGACTTTCTGCCTGGAGATCAGCTGTAGTTGTGGCCAAATGCTCCAACTGAACTGAACAAGAATAGACAAGAATACATGTTGGAATGTATAGAAACACTAACCTGTAAAACACATGAGATGCTTTTCTCTCCAGGACCTGCACTTTTCCATTTGTGGGAACCATTTGGATTGAGAAGGTTTTCAGCAGGATTATTCTGTAACACAGCAATAACATCAATGTAACAGTAACAATCCTGCATAGTCCTTCACACACTGATGTGGTGGGGTGAACTGTATGCTTCATGTGGTTCACACTTGATGTTAGGGCTAGCACACTGCACTGGGGGCATGATGATGACACATGAATTGTAAACCATGCCCTTGGTTTTAATTTTTTTGTTTTCTCAAAAAATACATGTGAGATAAACATGTGGCAGCAATTTTGCCAATATCTGAGTCTAGATAGTGTTTGTTGTTGATGAGAGACCCTAGATATGTGAATTGGTGCACAGTTACCAATTCATAATTACCAATGTTAAGAGTTAATGTGGCATCTACGTTCTGTTCCAGTACATGTTTTACATATATATGTGTGTGTAGTCTGGCTACGAGAAAAGAGATCATAATGGGAAGGCAAACTCGGTGCCCAAAAATGCCAGCTGAAACAGGATGTATCGGACTGCAAGTCACAGATATTGCAGAAGAAGAGAATTGTTACACATGGCCATATTTCATTTATGAGGTGGGGTGGGCAGTTCCTGTCTTCGCTATCTTTATTTTCTTAACAGTCAGCCAGGTGTGAATTTACAGCTATTATGACTGGAGTATGCTGGCAACAGGTGTTGAACTCCGTGCCTTTCTCATGAAAAACAAGTAATCTTCCGCTAAACTAATCAGACGCTAATATGAGAACAGTACGAGTATATAATAATGAGAATATATATAATAACTATTCAATGTAATGTATTACTATTTCTTCTTCTTCTTCTTCTAAGATGAATGCTGAAGATGAAGAATTACAATTTAAATTATTATGTTTTAAAAATTTGATGTAATTATTATTAGAAAATGTAATTACTCTGGAATTATTCACAAGCTCCAATATTCAAACTAAGTTGTTAACATGGCACATGGGTTCCAAATTGAGATGGATATGAAGCATCATTGAAAGAAGACGTGTTAATTATAAACTGAGAGGACGAGAGGCTATTTTTTGCAATTAGACAACAAAGCTGAGTGATGAACTATTAACTTAACTTAACGTCTTTATACTGGTTTAGAAGATCCTGCAGAGTCTGTATACAACCAGTTACATTTACATCACCTTGCTCTATAAGCTATACGCATCCAGTTTATTCTTAAATGTATTAACTGTCCCTGCATCCACTACCTCCCCTGGCAATGCATTCCAGGCAGACACCACTCTCTGACTAAAAAAATATTTCCTAATATCTAATCTGGACATCTCTTTAGTCAGCTTCTAGCTATGCCCTCTTGTTATTGTGGGTGGCTGAATTTTAAAAAAACTTGTTATAGTCTAATTTATCCATTCCTCTGATCATCTTATACACCTGTATAAGTCACCACAAATTCTTCTCTCTTCTAGACACTGTAGGCCGGTTTTTCGGAGTCTTTCCTCATAACTGTAATCCCACTATCATCTTTGTCGCTCTTTTTTGTATTCTTTCCAGCATGTTTATATCCCCTCTATGATAAGGACTCCACACCTGTATACAGTACTCCAATCTAGGTCTAACTAATGGTTTATACAGTTTGACTATCACTTCCTTGCTCCTATGTTTAATATTTCTTTTTATCATACCTAACATTGCATTTGCCTTTTTCACTGCTACCTTAACTTGCTCACTCACCTTTCCTGCATGATCTATTATAACCCCTAGGTCCCTTTCCTTATCTATCTTTCTAATATTGTTCTCTCCCATTCTGTAATTATGTTCCATATTGGATCTACCCATGTGGATGACTGTACATTTATCTACATTAAACTCCATTTGCCAGATTACAGACCATTCTCGAATTTTATCTAAATCCAAACTCAATATATCCACTTCTGCTTTAGATGAGACACTACTGCATAGTTTTGTGTCATCAGCAAATTTTGCAATCATGGATCCCATATTAATGTCCAAATCATTTATATATATCAAGAACAAAATTATTCCCAAAACCGAGCCCTGTGGCACACCACTTTTCACCACTCAGAGTACTCCTTATTTATGCCCACCCTCTGCCTTCTTCCCGTTAACCAATTTTCAATCCATTTGGCAACTTCCCCACCTATTCCATGTGATTTTAACTTTTAAAATAATCTTTGATGAGGTACTCTATCAAAGGCCTTTGCAAAATCTAGATAAATAACATCCACTGGCTCCCCTTTATCTATCATTTTAGTAACCTCCTCCATAAATTCTAATAGATTTGTTAAGCATGATCTCCCTCTAGTAAACCCATGCTGACTATTTCTAATTAGATGAAATTATCTAAATGCATTACAATGTTTTCTTTGATTATTGACTCTAACAATTTACAGACTATGCTTGTTAAACTCACCGGTCTATAATTCGTTGGATCTGATTTTTTGCCTTTTTTTAAAAAGGGGATCACTCCTGCATCTTTCCAATCCCGTGGAACTATCCCTTTTGTAAGTGATTGAGAACATAATGGTTTTGCTAGTTGGTCTCTAATTTCATACAGCAATTTTGGATGATTACCATCTTTACCTGGACATTTATCCACTTTCAACCCCTCCAATTTTTTAAAAACCATATCCTCTTTAATACAGATTGGTGTTAATCCCGCTGTATCCATGTCTATTTGAAAAATATCTATAGTCTATAGGATCTGGGATCTTGAAGTAGTCCTCTTTTGTGTAGACTGTGCCGAAGTACTGATTTAGTAGAATAGCTGCCTCCCTATTCTCACTTATTATTTTCCCTGTACTGTCTATGAGAGGGTCTACTTTGTCTTTCATTCTTTGTTTATTTCTAACATAAGAGAAGAAGCTTTTACTGTCAGTCTTGATCCTCTGAGCAAGTTTTTTTTTCGAAGTCTATTTTTGCTGTTTTATTCGCTTTCTGAGATATGTTCTGCTTGTCCAAATATTTGTAATATGTTTCTTTTGATTTACCTGCCTCTATATATTTTTTCCATGCTTTATTTTTCGCTCTTCTACAAATCACTACAAATCTAGTTATCCACTTTTTACGCTTGGGGTTTACCTCCCTACATGGAACACATTCCTCTTTTAGCGTTTCTAGAACTGTTTTAAAACTCTCCCACTCCTGTTCAACATCTATTCCTACGACAATATCTTTCCAGATTATGTGGTTCGCTGCCTCTTTCATCCTCTTAACATCTGCCTTAGAGTAGTCGTATGTTCGCATGTTTATGTTTACTTCTTTCCCTGCAATAAGATCCAAACGGATGATTTGATAGTCACTTGAGCCAAACAGTTCCCAACGGTAGCGTTTTCAATCATATTTTCCTCTGTAGTAAAAACTAGGTCGAGTTTGTTTTTGCCTCTGGTGGCTGCTTCTACATGTTAAATTAAAAAATTGTCAGTTATGCACTTAACAAAAGGTTTTGACTCTACAAGTGCTTCTGCCATATCCAATTTTATTTCTGGAAAGTTGAAATCCCCCATTAATAATAATTTCCCTTCAGTTGTCTTTGCTATGCTACTAATCAGCTCCTCATTGTCCTCTTTTTGACTTGATAGACATCTATAAGTTAAGTCTATAGCACACTCCAATCACTGTTTTTTCACCCCCACTTTCTATTTCTCCCCATACACTTTCATTTTTGTTACCACATGATAAATCATCTTTGGTGGTTACCACATGATAAATCTGTTTTATTCTGAATCGATGTCACTGCACAAGAGAGACACATATGTGCTCAGACTGACAGATTCCCTCAACAAATAACATAGTAAGCGAAGATTATCGATATAGAATGAATATCACTAGTTTCTAGTAATAATTACGATGTACATTATCACATTAAACATTATGATTATGAATAATTCTGACTGAATATCAATATGATGACTGCATTTTCATGATTTTGAATGAGTTAAGTTGAGTAAAAACCTGTAATAGTTATGTTATATTTAATACTATTAATTATATAATCAATCACTGCAAGTGTCAATCACAATAATGAATGATCAATCAATTCACTATCAATATTAATATATCAGTTCACCCAGCAACAAGTTTTGACAAACCTTATCCGCACTGCTGCACGAAACAATGTGTTGTATTTCGATTTCAGGCATAGTTTACATAATATAAATGCTTAGCAGCTTTGGAATGATGATTTGGTTCCAACTTTGGAATGATGATTTGGTTCCGACTTTGGGATGATGATTTGGTTCCTCCACAGATTAAAATAATTCAAACTAATTCCGCCACTAGATCAGCAAAATTCTGGTTTAATTTGTTTTTTTGTGAAAATCGGATCTTCTGTAGCTGGAGTTATTTATTTGCTACTCCGCCCTGGGAGTGTTCATTTTTAATACGCGTGATGAGATATCATTGCAAGTGGTACCCTTCCAATAATAAGATAATAGGAAACTATAGATAGATGTGCATGGGGTTAGCAACATCTTCACGTAAAACCATTGCTTTGAAACCGTCAATGGAAGATCTCCGATACGGGATGGTAGTCAGTGGTTTCGAGGCAAGGCCGCAAAGTGTCCGCCTCGGGATGGTCGCGTGTTTGAATCACGGTAATAATAATGTTCGCCTAGGCAGTTAGAGCCTGTTGCGTCGATCGACCACTACCATGTCCAGCTGATAGGGCTTGTAGCCAAACCTCGTTCAATGCCGAAGGAGAGACTGCTATCTGTCGGAGCCATGTAGAACGTGGACGGCACCTCCCACGCCTCCAGCCGGCCGGCGGGAGACCGTTGTTACACTTAGCTGGCTTGGATATTATCTGATGAGTCGGAACTTCCAGATCCAGTCGGACCACATGGTCAAAAAAAGATAGGCGGCGGCGGACCAGAATGTTCGAGATGGAGGGAAGACTTGTCTTTGCAGACACCTTGACATTCCGTACGAGATCGAACCACCGGATACCGAGGATGCGCCGTTGGCTGCGCATGTGAAAGGCATCGAGTCTTGATGTGTCCTGTTTAAATAGAATCCAAGCATGACCATCTTTAGATTACAGAAGGTCATGGTCCAAGTCTCTGAACCATACAGGAGGACAAGAATCACACACGTCTGATAAATACGAATTTTGGATCCGAGAGAGTCAGCCATTATTCAACACCCGGCGAAAGCCAGATCAGCCTTAACATGTCATGCACACCGCGTCCATCGGATGAAAAAGAACTCCGCAGGGTTGTGAATTCATTGGTGCACTCCACCGTGTGACTATGGACAATAATGCTGTGAGGACCAGTGTCGGAGCCAAGGTTCTGAATTTTTGTCTAGGTCCAAGACATTTATAGGCCCAGGTTTGATGTTTCGAGAAACTGTTGCAGAGCTGAATTGTCTGGGCCGACTAGGACTTATGTCATCAGCACAGCAGAGGTCTGTGATGCGTGTTTGGTCCGTGTCAATGCCCAGATGGTGGGAGTCAAGGCGGTGTAGAATCCAGTCGATGGTTCGGCAGAAAAGGTCAGGGGCAAGGACGCAACCCTGCCTGGCCCCCGCAGATGCTGGGAACCTGTCCGAGAGAGTGCCACCTAGGCGGACTCTGGCACCAGTGTCCATGTGCATCTTCCTTATCGAGTTTAGCAGTTTAGCAATATTCCCTTCTGAGGTGAGGGTACTACCAACGTAAGTAAAGCTATCAACTGCTTTTAGGCGATGACCTTGTACAGGGACGTTTGAACACGTAAAGGTGCAAGGCGGATGACGAAGAAGTCGTCACAAAAAGAGGTGGGAAGGCAACATAAATGATTGAACTAATCTCGAACTAGAGTAGGCACAGTCAGCGGCCACTAACAGATAGACAGAGAGGAATGGCGTGGGGTTGTGGGGGTGTTTTCATGTGTGCCCCACTGACCTCACTGGTTATGGGATGACCTGACCTGAAATATATGTGTGTGTGTGCATATATATATATATATATATATATATATATATATATATATATATATATATATATATATATATAGAGAGAGAGAGAGAGAGAGAGAGAAAGACATGTAGAGAGAAAGAAAGAGAACAATAATCGAGAGAGCTATAAATATGAAAACAGATTTATATATATGCTTCATAGACTATACCAAGGTATTCGACACAGTGACGCACATGGGTATGATCCATATGCTGGAAGAGCTGCATGTCGATACAAATGACGTGATAATTATTCAGAACATACTGGATACAGACTGCAGCTTTACGTGTAGATACCACAGTAGGAAACTTCAGGCATTTAGAGAAGGGGGTGAGGCAGGGGTATGCTGTCCCATGACCTGTTCTCTGTGTAGATTGAATTTATATTGCGATCTCTAGAGTCAATGGCTAGAATATCAATTGGTAGACAGAACATAAACAGCTTGCGTTACCCTGTTGGCACTGTGTTGTTAACGCGGAATCGGTCCGATTTTCAGGGGCTGGTCAACGGGGTAGTTATGCAAAGCAGGCATGAAGGACACAGGGAGACAAAGAGATAAAATATTGGACATCTTTAAGGCATGATAACCAACGCACGCGATTAGAGGAAATGGAAATCTATGATCCCCAACACCAACCGGCAGTGCACTTGATGATGATGATATCTATGTTTATCTCTATGTTACCGGAGCTGTATAGTCTGCAGAGAACAGTTCTTTGATTGCATTCGATTTCTTTCTGGTTCATATCTAAAAAGAGGATGTCTCTGATCGATGGATTGTTTTTTTCTTTTCAGCTTCGGATGCAACGTATCCTTTGTGTTGTCAAGTTGGCACAATTACAACGAATGCGTGAACCCTTTACTTTGGCGTTCGGTTTAAGGCACTCTATCACAACACGGCACGAGTCATTTACTCTTGTTTGTGTCAGCTTGCGGGTGGTTTTATTTCCTGTGCTGACTGTTTGTTTGTCTGTCTTGCAGTGTGTCATGCAGGTTACTGTACGGTCTATCATGCAGGGTACTGTACGGTCCATCATGCAGGATACTGTACGGTCCATTATGCAGGGTACTGTACGGTCCATTATGCTGGCTACTCGTACGGTACATCATGCAAGGTACTGTACGGTCCATCATGCAGGGTACTGTACGGTCCATTACAATGTCTAGGTACCGGGGTCTGTCTCTATGTATCTCTCTGTCATTTAATCAGAATTCCTTTTCTAGCTTCTCTCTTCTCCAAAATAGAGCGCACACATCTGGGTTATGATGGAGTTGATTTTGAGATGGGTTTCCTAAAAAAATATTCAGCCATTCTGTTTCAGTATTTTGTGCCAGTTGGCTGGGTTGGGGGAAAAGGGAGGAAAAGGGGGGGGGGGGAGAAGAAAATGAAGACATTTTACGTCACACAATAAATATAATATTTGTTCGTGACAACGATCACACGACAAGTATTTATCTACACACAGAAAACATATAACGAGCAATAGACAAGAGAGTGAAGTAATCGGCAGCACAGATTTCCAACACCGGACCTCCAGATGACGGAAGCCCCTTGCCATAAGAGATAAATAGTTAAGGTACTAGATCATGAGGCACCCTCCAAAACGTGTCACAACTGGCCCAGACATCAGTCATTCAATATTTGCGGCTATTTGGAATATAGACCGAGTTCGATCCAGACATTTATAGACTTAATTAGTTCGTACCTTTTCTATCATCAAGAATAGACCACACTGGCCCAGACATTCGTCATTCAATAGTTTCGACTATTTGGTAAATTTGGAATATAGGCCGTATTCGATCATGCAGACCATTTATAGACTCAAATAGTTCGTACCTAATATGTTTTCAAGAACAGACCACACTGGTCTTAAATGCTTGTGTGGCACGTAGACAAACAATAAACAGTCCTAGTTTCAATTAAGAAATGCGGTTTACAACTCGTTATCTCGAAGTTTCCCATATCCTCTACCTCGCCAGGTTTCTTATTTTAATTTTGATATCGATGCCATTCTGTGGTCGATCAATAATCTTCGATCTTTTCTTGAACTCTTAACACTGCAATCGATGAGCTGGCAATTCACAAACTGCAAAGTCTTGAAATCAAACGTGGCTAAGCAGAAAGGTATAAGAAGGAGCATGTACAAACAGTGGGTAACAGGAACCATAAGTAACCATACGCTTCGCCATTGGCCAAGGAAGACTAAGTACCTGTGGGATTGCCCGGAGTGCAGTGGCGTCACATCTTAACAGAACAGAAGAGAATATGATTAACATTGCATTTATTTGTGACTGTTTTAAAGAGTGTTAATCTTACCGCTACTACTACTATGACAGAACCATTTTTGTTGCGTAAAATGCAAGGGAGTAAAAGCTCAGATGCTTTTTTGCTCTTGTATGAAGACTTATCCCATGTGGAAATATCAATATCAGACTGCTTGTATCCTGAGTTACCTCCAGTCGTCTTGACTTATGTCTTGTCACTGGCCCAAGGTAGTTAGGGACCAGAGAGTGAGGTTGATGACCAGCGCAGCTTGTTGCACACTATAATCCAAATACAGCGCACGTTACATCTTCAAGAGAAAACCGGCTGATGGTGTCGCCACCATCGCATGCGATGGACAACTAACTCTTCTTGAGAGAATCTTATCTGATTCGACATTTTTCACAAAATGGGTTCGATAAGCTCTTTTGTAAAGTGAACGCTAAGCCTTTGTTCTTTTTAATAAAATACTTTTTACTAATAATTACGACTCTGATGATCTGATCTACATTGCAATTTAAAAGGAAGTTTCGATGTGAATTCATTCTCCTTGTCAGCATTGTAACATCGATTCAAATCAAATGTGCTTACGCTCGACTGATCCTCTTTTATTTTTAAATATGTTTATCATCGATAGAATATAAGAGTTTCAAGTCTCAAATACAAACAATGAACAAAGCGAACCACTCCATCCGTCTCTCTTCTCACATACCATTTTTCGACTTTACAGCTTCAGCTCACGGCATAAAACAGTAGTGGCTACATACAGGATGACTGGTGGAATAGGGAAGGGGATCTGAAAGAAGCTTTGTACCCTCTAATAAATGACCTTCGAAGGCCCTGACGTCACACACGATCTCGTGATTCTTGTTCCTTTGATACCAGCAGTAATCTTGTTCAGTAGGAGCCTTGTGTCTGCGTCTACTCGCAAGTAGGCTTGGACTTGGACTACAGTATATGTGTTTTATCGACAAGTCCAAAGCGTGTATCTGATTCCTCACACTAGGAGTATCCTTAGTGAACCATATGACCAGCCGTACTCCTCCATTCTAGATGCGTTCTAACATTTCGTACTGTGACCTTGACAGAGACAGTGTGCCGCCAAGCCCAAAATCGACGATTGGTGGACCTAATGAAGGCATATCATAAAAAGCAGTATTTGTTCAAGCGTTGTAGCTGCTGTTGTTCAAGTGTAGAAGCTGTCGTTGTTAAATCTCTGCAGCTGTCTTTGTTTAAATTCTGCAGCTGTCTGTGTTCAAGTTCTGCAGCTGTCTGTGTTCAAGTTCTGCAGCTGTTTGTGTTTAAGTTCTGCAGCTGTCTATGTTCAAGTTCTGCAACTGTCTATGTTCAAGTTCTGCAGCTGTGTGTGTTCAAGTTCTGCAGCTGCCGTTATCTCGAATGCTACCAGACAGCCCCATTATCACTGTACGGTTTGTCTATGTACCATGGTCAGGCTGCTATGAAACACTTGTCCCGATAAAACCCAATCTGTCAGGTCTGTTAATGTTACACTCGTCGAATGTACGCTGGGGAAGTCGCATTCAATCTGGAGTTGCTCAAGAGCTCATTAGGAACATGAGAATCCCACTATATAAGTTCGTTATATCAAGTCCATTTTCTTCTTTTTGGCAAGTTGTTGAGAATTTAGACGAGCTATTTTTGGCAAGTTGTTGAGAATCTATAAAAGTTATTTTTGGCAAGTTGTTGAGAATCTATAAAAGTTATTTTTGGCAAGTTGTTGAGAATTTAGACGAGCTATTTTTGGCAAGTTGTTGAGAATCTATAAAAGTTATTTTTGGAAAAGTTGTTGAGAATCTATAAAAGTTATTTTAGGCAAGTTGTTGAGAATCTATAAAAGTTATTTTTGGCAAGTTGTTGAGAATCTATAAAAGTTATTTTTGGCAAGTTGTTAATTTAGACGAGCTATTTTTGGCAAATTGTTGATAATTTCTGCAAGTTATTTTTGGTAAGTTCTTGATAATCTAGACAACCTATTTTTGTTAAGTTGCTGATAATTTAGACAAGCTATTAACATTAATTAAATACAATCACAAGGGGACGGCGTGGCCTAGTGGTTATGTGACACGGCTCACAACCACAAGGTGCTGGGTTCGATCCCCATCTCAGCACCGGCCGTTACCCCGGGGAAGCAAACCCTTAGAAAATGCAGGAGGAAGCAGACCCTTACATAAAATGCATGCTGAAGTCGGATGCACTGGGCCGACAGGCGCAAAATAAAAACGCAGTGCAATGCACACCGCCTTGAAGATTAGAGAAATAAGGCGAACGCAAAAAAAAAAAAAAATACAATCACAGAAGAGACGTGGTTTTACATAAGAATTTTAAGAATTCCACGCGCAGCTAAAAATAATATTGAGGACGCGTAGAAGACAATGAATTCAAAAAAAAAGGACGAATGCCACACAAAAGAAGAAGCAACCCACGTTTTTGAACATGTTAAGATAAGAGAAACTGCTTACTTTCTATGCTTCTGTACTAAGTCGAGCGTCGGATGGGCACAGATAAATGCCTAAACTGTTATCGTTCCACACAGGTTATCTAAGGATTAATCGAGTTATCTGCCCGAGCTCCATCACCATGGAGTAGCTGTTTGCGCAGAGCGCCCACGAAAATATGCCCTCTATTGTAACGCTTAAATTGTTTTGGCTATGTCCTTAGAAGAAAACCTCATGACAACATCAGAACCGCCATGGCGTAGACCCCCAGAGGGAAGGCAACAATGAGACAGACCAATTACAACTAAGTGTAACAGTTCCAACTGGAGCATGGGCGTTAAGAGCAGGAGTGATGTGGCCAGTAAATCTGGGAACAAAGGTTACCGGAATGTGTACCAAGGACAATCACCATCTCGACACTAAGTCGACAAAGGAAACGACGGGTTAGGGGAAGAATGTGTCTGGTACAGGTGGAGGGTAGGAGCTGACCAATCTGGCGTTCCGATTTAGGTAGTGGGGGGAGGGGTGGGGGTTGGGGGGGGGGGGGGGGGTTGGTGGCAGTCAGAGATCTTCCCGTTCTGCTGCTGCGACATTTAGAGTGAAAAGAATTATGAGTGATTCGTCCAATAACACCTAGTTGGAGGTAGAATCAAACTAGGGTGATGGCTAAGTCGGACAACCAACAGAAGACCATTTGACAGCCATGAAGTTTTGTGAGACTATATAATACTCGACAATGGCGAACTCAAGAGACTGACCGGGAGAGATAGAGAGAATGAGGTGCATGGACTAGCTAGCAGTCTGACTAGCAGAGCGATTAAGAGGCTGCTACTAGCTAGCAGGCTTGTTTGGAGTTTGTGAGAGATATAATGTGTTGCAACGTGACTGAACCAGCATACGTCTTCGAGTCTTGGCCAGTCGCTCTATAAGTGTTTGTGCTGGACACCCTGTGACTAGAAGAGATTGGAATGTCTAATATTGTGCAGAAGACCTCGTGAACAATATGTGTTCTGAAGTTTGTGAATGCACAGATCGACTGAGTGTGTGGCCATAAGTGAATATGTGATTCCGACCGAAGTGATCGAAGTATTTGTAAATGCACAAATCGCCAGATGGTAATTGGTCTGATATTAAATGTGAATGGGAATTATTTGGGAATGTACAGATCACCTGTCTGAAGGGATCTGAGTGTGAGTGGGTGCACAGAACGGCAGAGCACAGAATACGATCGTGAAGACGAGTTTGTGAGAGTGTGTTTAGTGTGCAGATAATGGGAGGCGAGTGTAGCGGCTAGAACTGGGTTGAATGAGCTGGGGGAAAATATTCAAAAGTTTGTGCTTAAATCCTCCGCTGTAGTTAATATTTATATTAATATATATAATATATGATCATTTAGTTCAGATGTATTTTTATCTTTATGCAAATTCTATTGTGTATATTCATTGTTGCTATTAAATATGACACCGATTGTTGGAGAGTGTTTGCTGTGTTATTTGCTGTGTTATTTGCTGTGTTATTTGCTGTGTTATTTGCTGTGTTATTTGCTGTGTTATTTGCTGTGTTATTTGCTGTGTGTGTTCGTGTCGTGATGTTGATGCATGTTGTAACATTCTAGATAGTAGCCTTCAGATGTTGTAACATTCTAGATAGTAGCCTTCAGATGTTGTAACATTCTAGATAGTAGCCTTCAGATGTTGTAACATTCTAGATAGTAGCCTTCAGCAAAACCTGGACTCTGCCACATAAGCAAAGAACTCTAGAAGCTGGTATACGACCTTAAACCACAGCTTATGATATGTACGGGAAATGGCCTCACGCTGGGTGAAGTGGAAGGGATTTGTGGTTGATATTAAAGACACCATCAGGAGATTGCCACTGACCACTTTATCAGTCATTGTTCATGGATCTAACAAGACGAAGAAGAAGAAGAAGAAGAGGAAGACGACACGACATGGGAAGACAAAAAAGAAAAGACGAGTTATAGAACAATGAGACAATCAATACAATTATTGGGAAACGACACATTGGACGACCTAGATGGAAGATAGTGGTGTGTTAAACAGCTTGACAAAAAAGAAAGGAAACTCCAGAATCTGCAAACAGCACTAAGACAATTACGAAGTCACAGAAGAGAGATATGGCTTGGCTTTGCTTGGCTTCGTTTGTTATCAATCTACCACTATCAAACCCTGAAAGGGCTTAAGTAGCAGAATGTAAGTCCAGAGAACGGAATGCGTTGTGTCGTAGTTTACAGCTTGACTGCGATATTTGCACCTTTCAGTCAAACACATATTACTTCAGCAAAGCATTTTTTAAGTACCGGGTTAGCATTCCCTCTTCGATCCCTTCTCCTTAGCCAGTCTGCCCTGCTGCAGCCTGTTATCCAGGATCACCGTTTGGAGGTATAGAAGGGTCTTGGCAGCTCTGGTTTGCTGGGCCTGACGCTAGCAGTCATCTATGGGTCGCTGACCACTGCAGCTCATGCGCTGCTCAGCTCTGGTTCGCTGGCCCTGACGCTAGCAGTCATCTATGGGTCGCTGACCACTGCAGCTCATGCGCTGCTCAGCCTTTTCAGGGTTTGCTAGCCGGAGTTTGAGAACGAACGACCAAGAAAAAAAAAATACTCATTACTATTTTCATGAATTATTTTTCCATTCCTTGTTTCAGGGGACGATAATTTCCGGGCGCCAGATTATCTTGGCGCCTAGAAAGGCTGCAGCGGCGCCTAACATTTCAGTAGCAGTGGCGTATTTACTCTCATAAGTTACCACATCGTGGTATAGTCTTTTCATTCAACCCCATGTCTGGTTCTGACACTTTTTACCTGACTTCTAGATCGTCAACAAATGTGTCACACCTACCATTTCTTTGATCATCCTCTTTCTGCCATTGTATTACTATTCTCGTCTTTCATTCCGATAATTTGCAACTCTACTGGATTTCTAAAAGATTTTTTTTTTTTAATTCAGGAGCATAAAACTTTTCGTGCAGCTGCACTTTGCGGTTTCCTGTTTTCCTCACTTAACCTTTAACCTCCTAACTTCCATATTCCGCGGTTCAGTTTCCTGCTACAAATTTAAGATCCAAAGACCTTTTCTTGTTATTTCCGCAGGAGTTTTCTTTCAACTACATCAATTAATTTGATATTTCATTTACCCGAACAAATCACGAATTTACAGAAAATAATGGACAGGTTTAAAGTAATGGACAGGTTTAAAGTAATGGACATGTTTAAAGTAATGGACATGTTTACAAATAAGAATACCATTTAAGACCATCGAACCAGACATTCAAAAGCGTATCTAGGTGTGTATCTAGGTGTGTATCTAGGTGCGTATCTAGATGTGTATAGGTGTGTATCTAGGTGCGTATCTAGGTGTGTATCTAGGTGCGTATCTAGGTGCGTATCTAGGTGCGTATCTAGGTGTGTATCTAGGTGCGTATCTAGGTGTGTATCTAGGTGTGTATCTAGGTGTGTATAGGTGTGTATCTAGGTGTGTATCTAGGTGAGTATCTAGGCGTATCTAGGTGCGTATCTAGGTGTGTATCTAGGTGTGTACCTAGGTGTGTATCTAGGTGAGTATCTAGGCGTATCTAGGTGTGTACCTAGGTGTGTACCTAGGTGTGTATCTAGGTGTGTATCTAGGTGCGTATCTAGGTGTGTATCTAGGTGCGTATCTAGGTGTGTATCTAGGTGTGTATCTAGGTGTGTATCTAGGTGTGTATCTAGGTGCGTATCTAGGTGCGTATCTAGGCGTATCTAGGCGTATCTAGGTGCGTATCTAGGTGTGTATCTAGGTTATGTCTACTAAGTGTACAGAGAGTAAGGGTAGGAAGAGACTGTTCTCCTTTTTATAACGGGACAGTTAGAGGCATAACGTGGTACATCTAATAGTCTTCATCACAGGCTAGACACAAAAAGTAGTAGGAGGAGGGAACTTCTTTCTATGATATACAAATGTGACACGGTAGTCCGAAGGTGATAAACAGTTTGGGGTTTCGTTGTGCTAGATTTCAGAGACGGGCTGACGAGTTAGTTGATTTGCAGGTCACAGTTTTTGCATACCATTAAGTTAGTTACGAATTTACAGCTCAGGGGATTTGAGTGTGTTGCGGCGCCATGCTGCGAGAAACAATGTAACAATTTAACAAACTACAAAGCATGTCCCGTATTTCGGGACACACTTGGTTGAAGTTAGTTAGTTGGTCATCGCAAGTGAAGATAGTTATAGAAGATTATCTCGTGGCACTTTTGATTTAAACTGCATTACCGAAACATGACAACATTCTTAAACTTAAAACTTAACGTCTTTATACTGGCTTAGAAGACTCTGCAGAGTCTGTATACAACTAGTTCCATTTACATCACCTTCCTCTAGAAGCTGTACGCATCCAATCTGTTCTTAAATGCATTGACCGTCCCAGCCTCCACCACCTCACTTGGCAATGCATTCCAAGCATTCACTACTCTCTGGCTAAAGAAATACTTCCTAAAATCTAATCTGGACCTCTCCTTAGTCAACTTGTAGCTGTGCCCTCTTGTCCTTGTTGGTGGTTGTATTTAAAAAAAACTTGTTATAGTCCACTTTATTCATTCCTCTGATCATCTTATACACCTGTATTAAGTCACCACGAATTCTTCTCTCTTCTAGACACTGAAGGCCAGTTCTTTTTAATCTTTCTTCATAACTGTAATTCTGGAATCCCACTATCAGCTTTGTCGCTCTTTTTTTTGTATTCTCTCCAGCATGTCTATATCCCCTCTCTGATAAGGACTCCACACCTGTACACAGTACTCCAATCTAGGTCTAACTAATGCTTTATACAGTTTGACTATCACTTCCTTGCTCCTATGTTTAATATTTCTTTTTATCATCCCTAACATTGCATTTGCCTTTTTTACTGCTACCTGAACTTGCTCCTTCACCTTACATGTATGATCTATTATAACCCCTAAGTCCCTTTCTTTATCTATCTTTCTAATATTGTTCTCTCCCATTCTGTAATTATGTTCCATATTGGATCTACCCATGTGGATGACTATACATTTATCTACATTAAACTCCATTTGCCAGATTACAGACCATTTTCGAATTTTATCTAAATCCGACCTCAATATATCCACTTCTGCTTTAGATGAGACACTACTGCATAGTTTCGTGTCATCAGCAAATTTTGCAATAATGGATTCCATACCTATGTCCAAATCATTTATATATATCAAGAATAAAATTGGTCCCAAAACCGAGCCCTGTGGCACTCCACTTTTCACTTCACACCACTCAGAGTACTCCTTATTTATACCCACCCTTTGCCTTCTTCCCGTTAACCAATTTTCAATCCATTTGGCAACTTCCCCACCTATTCCATGTGATTTTAATTTTCGAAATAATCTTTGATGAGGTACTCTATCAAAGGCCTTTGCAAAATCCAGATAAATAACATCCACTGGCTCCCCTTTATCTAACATTTTGGTAACCTCCTCCATGAATTCTAATAGATTTGTTAAGCATGATCTCCCTCTGGTAAACCCATGCTGACTATTTCTAATTAGATTAAATTTGTCTAAATGCATTACAATGTTTTCTTTGATTATTGACTCTAACAATTTACAGACTATGCTCGTTAAGCTCACAGGTCTATAGTTTGCTGGATCTGCCTTTTTGCCCTTTTTGAATAAGGGGATCACTCCCGCATCTTTCCAATCCCGTGAACAATCCCTTGTGCAAGTGATTGAGAACATAATATAGCCAATGGTTTTGCTAATTGGTCTCTAATTTCAAACAGCAATTTTGGATGAATACCATCTTGACCTGGACATTTATCCACTTTCAACCCCTCCAATTTTTAAAAAACCATTTCCTCTGTAATACAGATTGATCCTAATCCTGCTGTATCCATGTCTCTTTGAAAAATATCTACAGGCTCTGGGATCTTGGAGCAGTCATCTTTTGTGTACACTGTGCCAAAGTAGTGATTGAGTAGATTTGCTGCCTCCCTATATTCACTAATTTTTTTTTGCTGTGCTGTCTATGAGAGGGCCTACTTTGTCCTTTGATCTCTGTTTATTTCTAACATAAGAGAAGAAGCTTTTACTATCAGTCTTGATCCTCTGAGCAAGTTTTTTTTCAAAGTCTATTTTTGCTGTTTTATTTGCTTTCTGAGATATGTTCTGCTTGTCCAAATATTTGAAATATGTTTCTTTTGATTTACCTGCCTCTATATATTTTTTCCATGCTTTATTTTTAGCTCTTCTACATTTAACTACAATTTTAGTGATCCACTTTTTACGCTAGGGGTTTACTTCCCTATATGGAACACATTCCTCTTTTAGCGTTTCGAGAACTGCTTTAAAACTCACCCACTCCTGTTCAACATCTGTTCCTCTGACAATATCTTCCCAGATTATGTGGTTCGCTGCCTCTTTCATCCTCTTAACATCTGTCTTAGAGTAGTCATTTGTTCGCGTGTTTATGTTCACTTCTTTCCCTGCAATAAGATCCCATCGGATGATTTGATGGTCACTTGAGCCAAACAGTTCCCCTACGGTAACGTTTTCAATCATATTTTCCTCTGTAGTAAAAACTAGGTCGAGCATGTTTTTGCCTCTGGTGGCTGCTACTACATGTTGAATTAACAAATTTTCAGTTATGCACTTAACAAAAGGTTTTGGCTCTACAAGTGCTTCTGCCATATCCCATTTTATTTCTGGAAAGTTGAAATCTCCCATTAATAATAAATTCCTATCACTTCTACACTTCTACACTCTACAATTCTACACTCATAAACAGTACATCGTCACCATCTTGTTCTTGTTTTTGTTCTTATTCTCCTCTTCTTCATTCCTCCTGAAAAGAACGCTGTAGATGTTTGAAGCAGTCTACAGCGAGGCTGCGATATCTGTGTCAATCGGTTCGACACATCCGGTTATAGTTGGCTTTCCCAGGTACGTGAGATGCCTTCCCGGTACGATCCATATTCTTTTAGCTGAACCAAACTGGTACAGTTTTGTTTCCAAGGCAACATCCATGTAGATAGAATCAGGTCTGGTTTGGGAACCCTGGGTGACAGCAGCAGCAGCAGCAGCGAGTGCTGCATCTTCAGCTACAATAATGGCATCACGTTTGGAACAACCGCAAGGAAGATACAATTACATTTATTTTCTGACATAGTTGAAGTAAATATCTCGTTGACACGCTAATGTGGCATATTGGGAATTTGGTGTTGGTCCAATATCTTTCTTGACCAGCGGGATACTAGTGGTGACGTGTTCACCATCACACCGGACGCCTTTACTTCCCAGGTAGTGCACATGTACAGCCTATTAATAATCTCAGTGACCAAATCATTCAAGTAAAGTGTTTATAATTAAGATTTAAGCAGATTATGAAAGAAGAATGCAGTATGTTACAATTTTTCTCATTGCGAATATCCCTAACCCCCCCCCCCCTTCCCCCCACCTCGCCCCCCACCCCCTATTGTATTAAAGGACAAAAATATAATAATTTCTCACGTACTGTCTTCTTTTTTAACATTGAAACCTGAACGAACGAACCATAACGTCAGAAGTCAAACACATTACAAAAGACGAGGAACAAGAATGAAGAACATAGTTAACAAATGTGATTGTGTTGTTACGGTGGGAAATAGATCAGAATTAATCAAGAGATTACGAGCTTGGGAATATATTAAATATTAATATATTAATGCTGACAACCTCGTAGTGGTGGAGTTTTACTTATGGTAGCCTAGTATTGAATTGCTGGGGTCATATTAACTTATGCAGTAAAACTCATTCATTATTTATATATTCTTAAGAAATAAGATTTAGAGTTGAACATATTTCTTTTTTGGGTTGAGAGGGGAACTTATTTATTGACAATACATTTGAATAAGGGAGATAACCTGCAACATGTCTATATAATAATTGGTATTTGTGAACAGAATAACTAAACAGGGTTGAGGGAGTCTGTTACGCTAACGTTGTCTTATTGTTTCCATTTTGCTCCAGCTGGAGTATAGGCTCATCACTACAGTGGACCTTCATTATGTAGCATGCACCAAAATATTATGAGGGCTTTTTTTGCAGTGGTGGTTTCTGTAGCAATTTGTTGTAAAAGCTGAGATCGCTAATTCCATGCATAACTCTCCTTAGTTTATTTGTGCAACATGCCGCCACACTAAGGAGACCCATGATCCTCTACAGGATGAGCTCAAGCCTATCCAGCTGTAAATTGGTACCTGCCTACAGTTAGTGACAGTACGACAGGGGGGAAGAAAACTGGCCAAACATGTTCATGAATTTCAAAAACTGAACAGACAAACAATCTGCACATTTCTGTCCTTACACCATGTCTGCTATCTTGACTAGGCAGAATATTGCGGTTGAAATTGCACGATGTAGTCGTTAATGTAATATTTGGCATACACTTGATAACTGACAGTACATCAAGGGATAGAGAGGAGTTAGTATTGGATAGGACATACATTGCGTTAAGGGGAAAATGGCATTCCAAAAAAGTCACTTTTCTTGATCCTGAAAGGCAAGAGACATAAAGGTCGTCCAAAACACATGGCGAAGAGAGCGTAAAAATATCACACCATAAGGGAAAAGAAACAGAAATGACCGAAAGACATATATACTTGACATCTGTTAGTTCAAGACATAAATACTTGACATGTGTTAGTTCAAGACATATATACTTGAGATGTGTTAGTTCAAGACATATATACTTGACATGTATTAGTTCAAGACATATATACTTGACATGTGTTAGTTCAAGACATATATACTTGACATGTGTTAGTTCAAGACATATATACTTGACATGTATTAGTTCAAGACATATATACTTGACATGTGTTAGTTCAAGACATATACTTCGCATGGGGCGTACCCAATTTTAATTTGCTTACACTAATACCATGTGTCTCCTTACATTGTAGTTCCGCCACTGAATGTACTGTGGTAATTCTGTGTAGGTGGAGAAGAGATATAATTCATCCTTGAAGATATATTCCAGTTACGTTAATTCATTTCCTATTTATTTGATGTCCTTTTTTCTACTTTAAGTTTACATTTTTGTTCGGTTGTCATATTTAATAGAAATGGGGAGGAGAGCCACAGAGTCTGTCATGATCTGAATATGTTGCTTTGACAGTTTGCGCGCTCATTTATGATCTCTCTTACATCCTCTGTCCATCTGCCAGGTGGTCTACATTATGACCTGAAACAAGATTATTTACTATCGAAGGCTCGTGTTGGTAGTTGATGACGACAGCTTGAATCGTCTTGTTGTTGTTTGATTATATTTAAATATTTGCGCAAATGTGTAAGTTTGTGTTTGGTTGTGTGGGAGAGGGATTGTATGTGTGTGTGTGTGTGTGTGTGTGTGTGTGAGAGAGAGAGAGAGAGAGAAATAAAGGAAAATGAGAGGAGTAGAGAGAGAGAGAGAGAGGGAGGGAGATATAGAAAAAAAGAGAGAGATAGAGATAGAGATAGAGAGAGAGAGAGATAGAGATAGAGAGATACATGGAGATAGAAGCCATGGTCCTGTACATGTAAACAGTTAACGTTGCTTGGATTATTAGCACATACTTATAATTTAATTTGATAAGACCCTGCTCTTAATATATCGATGAAGCGAGAATAAATTGGTTCAGCCACCTAATGACAATGCATCCTGACCAACTACCCCTGTGTGCCTATTACACACGTTGTTCGGGTTATCGCAACCGTGGCAGACCGAGAACTAGATGGATAGGAAATGTTGCGAATATTCTAAATCGTCATGGGATGACGACTACTTCAGCCCTGGTAAGAAAACTACGACTCCCCACGACGCCTCACGGAACAAGTGGATAAGACAAGACAAGAATATCATTTTTGAGTAATCGAACAGCAGAACGGATAGAAGTATTGTGTCTAACGTAAAACTAACAGATCACGATTTCCATTCATGACATATACCAGTCCCCTCAAATGTG
The DNA here is from genome assembly GCA_036924085.1 of Ariolimax columbianus. Taxonomy (NCBI): domain Eukaryota; kingdom Metazoa; phylum Mollusca; class Gastropoda; order Stylommatophora; family Arionidae; genus Ariolimax; species Ariolimax columbianus. The sequence goes on along the minus strand of JAVGWX010000008.1, from coordinate 90,857,772 downwards.
AATAAGTACCTGACTAATTTTAGAGTTTTGGAAGGCTAGGAATCGAGGAATATAACTTGTCACAAATCACAGACGCTGAAATATCGGACAATGAATTCTTTTCACCTCTGACCTCCCTAACTGTCATGTGACTTCATTAATGTCTATACATTTATTCTGATAACAACAATACATTTTTATTAATCACTTGATTGTTGATACGGGAACGGGAAGTAATCAGGTTCAGGCAAAACATATTGATCCAATACTCCCACTCAGGTGTCGAAGATGCTGCACAGTGAATGAGCTGACAGTAGGCAACGACTCCTAGCTGGCTGCATCAGGGTCAGCGAAGCAGAGCTTCTTCTTCTTCAGGATCTTTTGGTCATGCTATATCTGCAGGCCAGTCGCCATGATGAAGTCTGTAGTCTTCACCAGGTCAGAGCGGCTGCCCCACAGCTTTTGTCTCAGCTCCGCGCCCTCTGGCCAGGTCTGGCATCTCATTTCCCTATAGATTGGGCATTCTTGTATAATATGCTCAGGGTTCTGGCCTTCTGTTCCACATGGGCACTCATCGGTGTGTGAGATCTTCAGTCGGTATAGATGTTATAGTAGTCTGCAGTGTCCAGTTCTCAGGCGAAATAAGTTAATTTGTTGATTTCTTTTGAGATAGTGAATTGGGTCTGGTGTACTGCTTATGTTTCTGTCTTCTCTCCATTGGTTCTTGATTTCTTTGTATGTTACTCGGTGATTAAATTGTGTCTTTTTACTGCCATCTTTTGCCACATCATCAGCTCTCTCGTTTCCCGTGATTCCGCAATAGGTGGGAATCCACTGGAGTGCTATTCTTGAGGCTCTCTGGAGTTTTCCCAGTTCTGCTCTGATCTCTGAAAACAGTGGTTCGTTGTTTGTTTTTTGTATTGTCTCTAATAGTTCTCTGCAGTCCGTGAATACAGCTATTTTTATTGGAGGTTGCCTTTCTGTTTGAAGTATTCTCAGGAGGGCCATCGATTCTACTCTAAGGTTTGTGGACAATTTTCCTGTTGGGAGGGCCTCTTCTGTTATATTTCCTCTTTTGTGTCTTATGAATATGCTTCCTCCCCCGTTTCGGCCTGCCCCCTCTGCTGAACCATCGTTGTACACCTGTGTCCATTCCTTCATAGTTAATACGCATTTCTATTTCTGCAGGTTGGTTGGGAATTAGTTCTCCATATTTTTGGTGCAGGTGGTTTGATATATGAATGAAGCTGGTTCTCTTGAGCCTATTTTTAACTTGGTGTTTTAGTTTGATATGTATGGGATGATCAGGCATGCTTAGCATCTTTTCACTATGTGTCAGCACTCTTTCCTCTCGTCTAGTATTTAGGGGTCTTATATTTGTATATGTTTCCATTTTCTGGATTGGTGTAGTCTTCATTCCTCCTGTTATTATCCTTAAGGCTGAATTTTGAATTTTCGTTAGGCGTTCCGTGTTTGTTTTTGATGCTGTGGTCCAAGCTGTCATGCCGTATTCAAGTACTGGCCTGACTTTTCCAGTGTATACATTTTTGAGGATGTTGCTATTTGCACCCCAGCTTGTTCCGGCCAGCTTCTTGATGAGGGATAGTTTTCTGGTTGCTTTTTGTTTTATCTCCTGTATGTGTTCCCGCCATATAAGTCTTTTGTCCATTTTAACTCCGAGATACACAGGGGTATTTTCTTGTACAAGCTCTTTGCCATTTAGAATAAGTTTTGTTACTTCCTTGGTGTTGGACAGTGAGAAGCATGTTGTAACTGTCTTTGAGATGTTAATCTGCAATCCTCAATCTGTAACCCATTTTCAAATAGTGTCCAGTGCTGTCTGCATTCTATTTTCAGCTGTTGGTAGTTTTTCTGCAGCACTCCACATTGCGAAGTCGTCAGCGTGTAGGGCACTGGATACTTTCTTTTGGAGTTTTCCCGCTATGTCGTTTATGAACATAATAAAGCGGGTAGGGGAGATGACTCCTCCCTGGGGTATGCCTTGTTGGAGAGTTATTCTATGGCTCAATGATCCATCTAATTTGACTCTTGCTGTTCTGTATCGGAGGAAGTTTTGTATCCAGTTGTACATTATCCCTTCCATTTAGTTGTTTAATAGTTTTAGAAGGAATCCTTCTCTCCATACCTTGTCAAAAGCTTTTCTCATATCCACAAAGACCGCAAGTACTTTTTCCTTACCTCGGAATGCATTTTCTATTTCTTGGGCTAGGTACACTAGTTAGTCTTCTGTGTTTCGGTTTTCCCTAAAGGCTGACTGCAGAGCTACGACTCTATTCCACCTCCAAGCGGCGACCCTGGAAACAGGCTGTACTAGTATAGTCTGGCTAAGAGAATAGAGATCTCAATGGTTGGAAAAAGCTAATTTAAACCGGTTGTGTCGGATCGGAAGGTGTTGATATCACAGCCTCGCTGTAATCTAGGACACAGCGTCAAAACGAACGTCTAAACAGAATAATACCCGACCTTTAGTCCACGTTTGTGCTCATGGAAACAGGCTGAACAATGGCAGCCTGATCAACGAGGTAGGGATCGACACTGCAATCTCCAAAGTGATACGCTTACCAGATAGTTTTTTTGTCCATTGCAATATAGCTAGACGGACTCCAGTCTACCTTCTTTAGTATGCCTCGGGATGTATAAGAGCCACTGTAACCCGCTTCCAAAGAAACGTCATCAAAAGTTTACTAAACTCAGAATGAGTACTTCAAACAGCAACAATAACAGCGACCACAACAACAGCGACAACAACAACAACAGCGACAACAACAACAACAGCGACTATAACATCACCAACTACACTCTGTCCACATCTTTTGAATTTTTGTGACAACAGTTTCAACAGAATGGACAGCCGTATGTCAAACTCTCATTAGCCGTCTCTTACAGCGTGCCAGACATGTTACAGTGTTACTGTTCTTTATTCTCCTCTCAGGCCCCGTTAACACACGGGTTTTATTTGTGGCTTATTTGTTCTATATTTCAGACTGCGGGGAGATCGAAATAACAGACGAGTAAGGAGTTCAATATACATTTATTTTTTCTTTTCCATTAATCATTTGCGCGTGGAGACGATTACATGGGTAGCAAGCTGCATAAAACTGCCAAGCAAGCCAGACAATTTCTCCGAGTATATAGACTGCTAATCCCTTGAGACATCCAATATGGGGTGTACTCCCCATCCTTTTATTTTTGTCGGGGAGCAGTTTCATTTCATTGTCATTTAGTTTCTAGATTTCTTTGTTAACTCGTTTTTCTATTTGTTTCACTGGTAACATCTTGGCTACCCGTTAACTGTATGTCGGAATAGCAAAGTACCTGAGCTTAGATATCACACAGCAAAAGTACTCTATTCGACCCTCAGTATCCACATGCTACACTCGATCCTATTGCAAGATCCCTGAAGACAACAGGGAAAGGAACAGATCACCCTAGAAGATATAAACCTGGGGCCTAGTTCTTTGAAGATGATACTACTTCCTCGTCGTTTGCAGTGTCTGTTATGTGTCTGTTATGTGTTTGTTATGTGTTTGTTATGTGTCTATTATGTGTCTGTTATGTGTCTGTTATGTGTCTGTTATGTGTCTGTTATGTGTATGTTATGTGTCTGTTATGTGTCTGTTATGTGTCTATTATGTGTATGTTATGTGTATGTTATGTGTCTGTTATGTGTCTGTTATGTGTCTTTTATGTGTCTGTTATGTGTCTGTTATGTGTATGTTTTGTGTCTGTTATGTGTCTATTATGTGTATGTTATGTGTCTGTTATGCGTCTAGTATGTGTCTGTTATGTGTCTGTTATGCGTCTCTTATGTGAATGTTATGTGTCTGTTATGTGTATGTTATGTGTCTGTTATGTGCCTGTTATGTGTCTATTATGTGTATGTTATGTGTATGTTATGTGTCTGTTATGTGTCTCTTATGTGTATGTTATGTGTCTGTTATGTGTCTCTTATGTGTATGTTATGTGTCTGTTATGTGTCTGTTATGTGACTCTTATGTGTATGTTATGTGTCTGTTATGTGTCTATTATGTGTATGTTATGTGTCTGTTATGCGTCTATTATGTGTCTGTTAAGTGTCTGTTATGTGTCTGTTATGTGTCTGTTATGTGTATGTTATGTGTATGTTATGTGTCTGCTATGTGTCTATTATGTGTCTGTTAAGTGTCTGTTACGTGTTTGCTATGTGTCTGTTATGTATCTGTTATGTGTCTGCTATATGTCTGCCTTGACCGTGACAACCTCTCCCATGCTTATTTGCAGGTTTTATTAATGCTAATAGGGAACAGTTGGCTAAGCGTTCTGAATGTCTGACTCTGGTCACAAGGACATGCGTTCAAATCCTTCGTATGGAATAGGTTTTAGTCATATCGGAGGTCAAATAGAGACCTAGTCTGCACAGCGCGTGATGACTGCAGAGACAGACGACCTTTATTCCTCAACCTTAGAAGTGCTACTTCTAGACCTCAATACTAGGAATAAGCACCGTGAGGAGAACTGATCATGGTGTTCGACTATAACGTGACCTAATGCTTTTCGTTCATAACGTGACATGATGATATCCGTTCATAACGTGACATGATGATATCCATTCATAACGTGACATGATGATATTCGTCAATCACGTTAGATGATGATGTTCGTCCATAGCGTAAGATGATGTTGTTCGTCTATAACGTGACATGATGATATCTGTCCATAAAGTAACATGATGATATCTGTTCATAACGTGACATGATGATGTTCCTCCATCACTTTAGATGATGATGTTCCTCCATCACGTTAGTTGATGAAGTTCCTCCATCACGTTAGATAATGATGTTCCTCCATCACGTGACATGATGATGTTCCTCCATCACGTTAGATGATGATGTTCCTCCATCACGTTAGATGATGATGTTCCTCCATCACGTTAGATGATGATGTTCCTCCATCACGTTAGATGATCATGTTCCTCCATCACGTTAGATGATGATGTTCCTCCATCACGTTAGATGATAATGTTCCTCCATCACGTTAGATGATGATGTTCCTCTATCACGTTAGATGATGATATTTGTCCATCACGTGACATGATGATGTTCCTCTATCACGTTAGATGATGATATTTGTCCATCACGTGACATGATGATGTTCCTCTATCACGTTAGATGATGATATTTGTCCATCACGTGACATGATGATGTTCCTCTATCACGTTAGATGATGATATTTGTCCATCACGTGACATGATGATGTTCCTCTATCACGTTAGATGATGATATTTGTCCATCACGTGACATGATGATGTTCGTTCTGAGAGTGAGATGATGAGAATGTTCGTCCATCACGTGACATGATAACCACTCTCTCTCTGTTCAGATGTTTGGAAAATGTTCAGTCGATCGATGAGTTCGAAGGTGGCTGAGGAGCCCCAGCTGGGTTTGGAAACAAGTCGGGCAGTTTGGGCAGGGAATGTGCGCCTGTTGTGAAGACTTCATTTCAAGGGATCTTCCAGCCTGTCTCCGTTATAACTTAACTTAACTTAACGTCATTATACTGGCTTAGAAGACTCTGCAGAGTCTGTGTACAACCAGTTTCATTTACATGTCCTTGATCTAAACGTATGCACATCAAATCTATTCAAATTAATTGTCCCTGCCTCCACTACTTCCTGTGGCAATTTAATTTCAAGTATTCCCCCCTCTCTGACCAAAAACTATTTCCTAATATCTTCTACTTCTTCATCGTATGCTGTCAGACGTCGACCTTTATTTTTTCGAAAGAAGCAACGGTCATCCTGAGGCTGTCGACACTGCCGTAGAGCTTGTCTAGTGTTGCCACTGGTGATGGCCACATCTGCTCTCTCTGATCCTCGTATGTCGGGCAGTTTTGTAGCAAATGTTCAGCGGTCATTTTCCCGGTACCACACGTGCATTCGTCGGTGCCACCTATCTTCAATTTGTTGAATAGGTGGTACCTCAGTCTATTGTGGCCAGTGCGAAGTCTGAAGACCACGACCTGCTCTCTTCTGCTCAACTGGTAATAGGCATCGTTTTTTGTGTAGCCAGTATGTTCTGTTTCCCATTTGGTCATGTATCTAGCTCTAATACGCCGTTTTGACTCTTCGTATGTCACACTGGTATCTGGTTGTGGTAGTCTTGCACCTTCTTTTGCCAGTCTGTCTGCCTCCTCGTTGCCTTAGATGTTACAGTGGGATGGAACCCACTGTACCACTACCATTTTTGGTGCGGACTGCTGGCATAGTTGACAGAGTACTGCTCTTAAATCATTAAGTTCAGTATTTTTCTGGCTTTTTAGTGCTGTGACTACGGCCAGGGCATCTGTAAGCAGGACTAAATGGCTTTCATTCCTTTTACCTGTAATTTCCTAATATCTAATCTGGATCTTTCTTTAGTTAATTTGTAGCTATGCCCTCTTGTTCTTGAAGATAGTTGTGTTTTAAAAAAAAAAAAATTGTTATAGTCTAATGCATCCTTTCCTTTGATTATCTTATAAACCTCTTTTAAGCCATCACGAATTCTTTTCATTTCTAGACACTGTAGGCCGGTTTTTCCGAGTCTTTCTTCAAAATTGTAATTCTGGTTTCCCTATATCAGCTTTGCCATTGTTTTTTGGATCCTTTCAAGCATGTTTATACCCCCTCTATGATAAGGACTCCACGCCTGAACACAGTACTGAAATCTAGGTCTAACTAATGCTTTATACAGTTTGACAATCACTTCCTTGCTCCTATGTTTAATATTTCTTTTTATCATACCTAACATTACATTTGCCTTTTTCACTGCTACCTGGACTTGCTCACACACTTTACCTGTATGATCTATTATAACTTCTAGATCCCTTTCCTTTTCCATCTTTCTAATATTGTTCTCGCCCATTCTGTAATTATGTTCCATATTGGATCTACCCAAGTAAATGACTGTACATTTATCTACATTAAAATCCATTTGCCAGCTCACAGACCATTCTCTAATTTTATCTTAACTTAACCTCAATATATCCACTTCCGCTTTAGATGAGACACTACTGCAGTTTTGTGTGATCAGCGAATTTTGCAATCATAGATCCGATATCAATGTCCAAATCGTTTATATATATATATATAAAGAACAAAATTGGTCCTTAAATCTATCCAGATGCTGTTCTTATGGATACCTCGCGCGAATCTACACCTTCAAGAGGAGATGTTCGCAGGCTGTTCGAGTTTTTCAAGGGACGAGTCTTATGCCAAAGGCGTTTAGTGAAGCCTTAAGAGTGTCTTTAAAGCTCTTCTTTTGACCACTAAGGGATTGTTTACTCTACTGTATCTCACTATAAAATGTATTTTTGTCAGCCGCTGAGCAGGCACATAGTGGATTACATGACCCACCCAGCCGGTTTGTGACTGCATCGGTAGTTTTAATACTGGGATACCAGCTATTTCAAGAACAGCGGTATCCGGGACAGTGTCTTGTCATTTGATATTCAGTAAAGTTATGAGGCAGACTTTGTGGAAGTGGTTCAATGTTTTTACATGATACCCGTATACAGTACATGTTTTACAAGCATATACCTGCACTGGACGTCCTACAGCTATGTAAACTTTCAGTTTCTTCTGTAGAACGCCACATCGCTGGCAACCGTCAATGTATAGTCTGCAAAACTAGCTGCTGACTTTTGAGATGATAACGTTGAACACATCACCAATAGCGACTTCCTTGGATATTGTGCTGCCACGGTACGTGAATCTGTTCACAACTTTCAGTTTCTCACCATTGATCTTTAAAATTTGGCTTAGTATAACTACTGCCAGAAGCTGGTTGAAACGCAACTTCTGATATCTCCGTCCTAGTTATAGACCAAAAAAGGAACAGGCTCTGGATAGTGTATCCAGATCAGCATTTGAGCCAACAATGAAGGCACAGTTCGTCAGCAAACCGATCTCTGATGCTGTGAAATTTGACCTTTGTTTGTGCTTGAAGCCTCCAGAGGTTATCAAAATGGCAGCACGTACCAGTCGTTCTCAGGAAATTCATTCAAAAAGACTTCAAGGACATTCATTCAACAAGACTTTCCATGTTCAGATACCAGCGAGAAATTCATTAAACAAGACTTCCCATGTTCAGATACCAGCGAGAAATTCTGACGACAAGACTTAATCAGAAGGAACTCAGACATCGGTGAAATGGCAGAGTCAGTTGACAACAGTGTCACCTACAAGAAGGGACAGCACCAAGTACATCGTGCCAACTTTGTTGAGTCCCATCAACAAGATGATCTGGATGCACATGACTCCAAGATATTGGTTGAACCATGTAGACAGGAACCAGTTAGTGTGAGACTAGGTTTTCTTCAAGTCAACTACACATTCAACTTTTCAGTTGAAGATGATCTTGGAGAAGATGTTACATTTGATACCCTGGATCGTCTGCATGCAAAAATTGCATCAGACAAAAATTCCTCAGAAGATGGACACGGTATCCAGATAGCTCTTAGATTTAGTGTAGCAAAGAAAATGATCATGCAGGAATCAGTAACACTTACTAGCAAAGACAACCATTCAAGAAAAATGGTACTTGAGTTACATGCAAGAGTTTTGGGTAAGAGAAAAGGTACCCCATTACTAAAGGAAGGCATCCATTGTGTCAGGATAGATGGAGTTGAAGAAACGGACGACAGCGACTGGCAGGGATTTTGATGGCCGTATGACACAGTTGCTGTCCTTATCCTTCATTTGTTAACTTTTAAGGTTGCCCCCAAGTTGATTGAATGCCCAGTTAATGCCCATTTAATGCCCATTTAATGCCCATCTTTGCGCTGCACTTACTGCTAGTGACTTTTACTTCATTTTTAACCAATTAGAAAAACACTGGAAGCATTGTGTATAATTGTTATTCGTGCATCGATTTTGACAGTCTAGTTGTCTAACAATATCCTAATGGTCATTAAATTTGTTACTGCGGTAAACTATAGTAATTAACTAATGATTAAATGTTCTCAAAGTCAACTGCCAAACATTCAACATGAACAAGTAGATTGTATCTCAACTTTCACTAAGCTGCACTTTAGAAATAAACTAATTGTGTATCAACTTTGACTGCACTGTACTTTGGAAATTTACTACATACTATAACAAAAATTATTTCTTCAAAATTCAACCATCTACTAGAAAAAAGGCAATAGCTGCAAATTAACTGAAGAAAGGTCTGAATTAGATATTAGGAAATATTTTCTTATGTCAGAGAAGGGTGAATGCTTGGAACGCATTGCCACAGGAAGTAGTGGAGGCAAGGACAATTAATGCAGTTAAAAATAGATTGGATGCGCATAGCTTTTAGAGTAAGGAAATGTAAATAAAACTGGTTGTATGCAGACTCGGAAGAGTCTTCTAAACCAGTATAAAGACGTTAAGTTAAGTTAAGTTAACAATTTTCCATCAATACTATTTTTCCTGTCGGTTCTTATGTCCCCAATTCTGAAAGCACGAGCCAGCATTGCAGAAAACATGATACTGAACAGCGTTGGTAATGCACACACACCTGTTAAACCCCATTTATGACAGGAAAGGGCTCCGACATCGAACCATTTTCTGGAACATTTACAGTTGACGCAATTTGAAGGTCCACAACAGGGTTTCCAACGCGTGTGCTACTTTCGGCAGACTACGAGAAAACGTTTGGGACCGGCAGGGAATCAGTGTTGCCAGCAAGATTAGCGTGTATCATGCTTTTGTGCTAACCACCCTTCTGTACGCATGATCAGTCTATAGCATGCATGTCAGGAAACTTAATCATTTCCATTTAAACTATTTCCACAGATTGCTCAGGACCGGTTGGCAGGATAGAGCGCCCAACTCTCCTCAGCAGGGTGGGACTCTATTGGCATCCATATGCTGCTACAGAGAGCCCAGATCAGATGGACAGGGCATGTTGCTCGTATGTCACACGAGCGCCTCCCTAAACAACTGTTGTACCGTGAGCTGAGGACATGACAGTGCTCGCAGGGGAAACAAAAGAAACGATACAAAGACACTCTAAAAGTTTCTTTGAATAGTTTCTCCATTGATGATGGTGCTGCCTGAGAGTTGCTTGCTCCGAACCCCTCATCCTGGCGCAATGCCATCATGCATGGTGCTTGCTCCGATGAGCAAAGGACCATTACGGAGGCGCATGAAAAGCGAGTTCCACGAAAGAAAAGAATGCAAGACTACACATGATGTTCACGTGATTGAGTTTGTTACGCTCAGATCAGACTGCGCAGTCATATGTAGTTACTTCTGAATAAACATGTCTGACGCTGTCTCCAACTTCGATTGCGATCGGCAACTAACTAACTAACTAACTAACTAACTAACTAACTAGATAGCTAACTAACTAGCTAACTAACTAACTAAACTAAACTAAACTAGACTAAATTGAACTGAACTGAATTGAACTGAACTGTGTTGAACTGAACTGAACTGAACTAAACTAAACTAAACTAAACTAAACTAAACTAAACTAAACTAAACTAACTAACAAACTAACTAACTATTGTTTTATATTTTTTTGAGTAGCCATATTTTGCCGCGCTCCTACATTGATCCTCTCTACTGACCACTGCATAACGTCTTCACCAAATCGACAAAGGCTGTGTACTTGTTACAGTGATGTTCTTGGCATTTCTCCTACAGCTGTCCATACCGTATCGGAGGTTCCACGTTCTTTCCGGAAACGACAGACTTTCAGGTAGAAGACCTTTGTCAAGATGAACCGTGAAGAGATTCAAGATTCTGACGAATATCTCCCCTGTGGTTGAAAGCAGAGAAATGCCTGGATGGTTGTAACAGTCGATTATCTTTGCTTGTATACAAATGTATAATTGATGCATCATTGAGATCTTTCAGGGTAGTTTCACTTTGTCATATTTGTTGGAAGATTATGTGAAATTGTTTTGTTAAGAAGTCTACCTTCATATTTATAGACCTCAATTAGAATTGAATCTGAGCCCGGAGATTTTCCACAAAAAAATTGACCGATCACTCTTTGAAGTCTCGTCCATTGTTGAAAATTTTTTTAATTAAATCCCAATTAATGTTGGTAGTTTTTCTTCAGCTGTACAGAATATTGCTATTTTCTTTGTTAATCCATTTGCGAAACATAATATACTTATTCAGTTCATGCAAGAATATCATTCATATTTCCATGGGAAAACTTTTCTTATGGATATTTCTGAAATATTTTGATGTCAGTTGTCATGTTTTGATGATGGTGTCTCGATAATAAAGTGCACATAAATAATTTTCTTTTAATCTGTTAATTTCACGCACGACGTCGCATTGCGGGCTGCCGAAACGAGACTTCACAAACTGGTTGGGCGCCGAACAACTTTAATTACTGCAGTTCTATGTACGATTAAGAGTTCAAATGAGGAATATACTTGAGAGCTATTTTATTCTTTTTTTTTTTTTTTGATGGCAAATTTTCTTTAAGTCCTTTGATTATTAACGTTTCTGTGCATTTTTATTTTGTCAGCTCATTTCGCGTTCAGTAAATGGACTGCAGAGGAACATTATGTTTGCACGCATAGTGTAGCATTATAAGGTGAATAAGTGCACCGCTTTCTATATCTATGTGCACCAACGAATTCTTCTGTCTCGGTATGCTATCATCCGATGGGCGCAGTGGTCCCTATATGTCAAGGCGGATCGAACTGGCTGCGTCCGTTATGCACGACCTCCGACGTGTGTGGAGTAATGCAAGATCTCCTTTGGTACAAAAATCCGCTGACTCCCAGTCCTGCGTGGTCCCAGTCCTGCGTAGTCCCAGTCCTGCTTTACGGCTCCGATACCTAGACATTACTGAAACATGACATGTCGAGACTGTAAGCCTTTCATATGCGCAGCCAGCGACGTATCCTGGGCATCCTATGGGGTGACTACATCCGTAACGAGGAGGTCTCTGCTAAAACAGGTCCCCACGCACTCTCAGAAACATTTGCCAGACGCCGAGTTTCTTTGCTCGGTCATGTTGTACGGCTGGACCAGGAAACCCCTGCCCCCAAGATACTACACAAGTCGTTCCTCAGCGCAAAAAGTCTTCCCCTGACCTGCTGGAGGAGCAGAAGAGGCCGTCCCCGAACAGTATGGCTCCATCAAGTAGCAACCTCCTCCTCTGCCTTGGACAAGGCCTGGAACCACGCCACACCTGTAGGTCATGGATGTGACCTTCCGACGCAACGGTCCTCAGACACCTAAACGAACATTATTATTATTTTATGTCTATATCTGGGAAGCAACATTTACTTTTCTACTGCCATTTCGTGTCCTGTGCACCCTGTCAGACCATCCTTTTTAGTTCGGAACAGAAGAATCTGTCAGGCGTATATGAGAAATGATTTGAGCTGCCAGGAGAGTAACGGTTAAGAGTTTGCTACTGCAATATGATGTTCGTATGGTTTAGCCAGCATTATATTGCATGATTGCCATCTTAGCGAGAGACGTTTCGGGGATGACAAAGAGTTTGAACATGAAGAGCAAATGTGGCAGAGACAGCGGCATGAAGACCGCCATGCTACATGTTTTATTGTACTTATAGTCATGAGATAAGTGAATCAATTTTGGTGCAAATTATGTAGAGAAATGAGGGACATTATAAAAGCTATAACTCATACATAGTTTTCATTCTCAAGTTAGTATCTCGGTTAGTTTTTATTCGTTAGAGAATTTAGATATAGTCCAAAACACAATGATAAAATGTACACAAAGAAACAGGCAGACAGTGAAGCAATAAGTGTTTCAGAATCGAACCAGGCTCTCTAGGTACGAAAGCGCTTCGCTGAAAGAATAACATGACTTATATCCAACAACCAAATATCGGGGTTATCGACTCGGATTGACTCGGACTTGAGTCGCACGTAAGTCTCATGCCGGTATCAACGCAACTCGACTGTTTATTCATGAATGACACGACTCGTCTCACGACTTGGATAATAATTTGACGAGGTGACATGCACGTTATACATTTATAAGGTTAAATAATATCTGATAATCAGACAATATCGATCTGTTACGTTTTTTGACATTGAGTATTTACTGAATGCCAATCTATTAGTACATCGAAAACATTACAACTTGAAACTTGTCTTGACACTTTATTAGACTTGACACTTAAAGAAACTTGACACTAAAGAGACTAAAAACTTAAAGAGACTTGACACTTAAAGAGACGACAATAAAGAGACTAAACTTAAAGAGACTTGACAATAAAGAGACTACAAACTTAGAGACTTGAGACTTAAAGAGACGTGCCACTTAAAGAGACTTGACTTGACATGATAACTGAAGACTTAAGACTTAACTAGATAAAGATGACTGGACACTTGACTTGGACATGAAAGAATCGAATTGAAACCGACGCTGGTAAATGTATCATCTGACGTGTTCACTCTCTTCTGCTGTTTGGTGTAAATGGTATTTCTTTCTGCAAACTTTTGTTTTAATTTTTAATCAGAAATGTTTGTTACTTTTATTTATTTACGTATTTATTTTGCTTTTCAACTGGCATCGGAGTTTATCTTCCATCCCTTTTTAAAAATCAAATTTCGTTACAATAATGCATTTGTTAAGTGAGATGTTCTGAAAACATGACCGCCACGACATTCTTCCTCCCCTAAATATTACAAGAGGGCACATAATTATTCGCCGAAATTATAATAGCTGCATTGAACCTGCGATTGAAGTGCAATGCAGCAAATATTGCTAGAGAAAGAATTCATTTTGCAGCTCAATGGCGAAACTAACGTTGTGAATGTATCTTTCACGCCATGCGGGCGTCTGCAGGCTGAGTTCGTCAGCGAAAATGACCCTTTACTTACAAATAAAAATAATGAAGTCTCCCCAGGGGTACATGAGTTGAAAAGATAAACGTATTGTGATTTTCCAAGGATATCGTTAAAGAAATCTAAAGATGTTTGTGCATGGGACTGGCAACTTTATCCCCTTAAACAAATGACTTCAGAGGTCACCAAGGGTTTCATTTACAGGTTTTTATACAAGTTTTCTGCAAAATGGGCAGTGCATTGACCGATCTATGATTCGTTTGAAGCGAAAGAAAACCTACGACAAATGAAGAACGTAGTATCTTGTCTTGTTATAGAGATGTGTTCTGCAATAACTTTATGGGTGTGACGTCCTGGGCGATTTCAACATCCTATACAAGCCAGCTCCAGGCGTCAGAAATGAGATATTTAAGGGAGAAACAAGGTCCGAAACCAGATAATGCCACAAGATCGAGGAACGCATCCCTTGCATACTTCAGTGGAGCAATCATAACTTTGGTGGCTTGACCATCTCTGCAGAATGAAAGAAGATCGATTATCCCGGCCGTCACGACAGGCAGAATTAAAGATTCAGGCCAACTCTAAGTTGACTTGGATGACAATACAAGAAAGCATATTAGAAACAGTGGTCTAGACTGGGCGGGTACTTGCGTCTTAATTAACAATAAACAAAAGAAGTACATATTTGAGGTAGTGACGAGACAGAATAGTCCATTTTTTAACTGTTGGGCGCGTCAAACATTCTGTGAGAATAGACGAGAATTTCTGCTGCTGCGACCGCTTATTCCTGCCGTCTTTGGAATTAATTTCTTAAATCTGTCAATTTTTGTCCATGATAAGGAGAGAAGCATCCAGTTTCTACAGCAGCATGGCATTATTCATATAGTTCAACGATGTAATAACAACCAAGTTATCTAACCCTAACCCCAACCCTAACCCTAACCATAACTCTGACCATAACTCTAACCATAACCCTAACCATAATCCTAACCATAAATCTAATCCTAACCCTAAACCTAACCGTAACTCTAACCACAACTCTACCCATAACCTAACCCTAATCATAATCCTAGCCATAACTATAGCCTAACCATAACCACAAATCTAACTTAACCGTAACCCTAAACAAAACCCTAACCCTTCGCAAGACTGAATATAACCATCTTCTCTACACTTCTGTCCTCTTCCAAGTCTTCATGTATTTATTTAAAATAAAATGATATCGACCAGTAATCTTCTTAACCCGAAATAGATTGTCCCGTAACGTACGATGTGAACCTAGGGAACTCTGTTTGGGGTGGATTAAGCACCTAGACTGGAACCAAGTCAAGAGGAAGACGGTGGATTGAATGGCCTCTTCTCTCCAGGGTAGAGACAGAGTAAGTGTATTCTAACAGCTGTTAGTCTCCTAAAATGCTAAAAATAGTTTCACCTCCCCATAACTGAGGGGATTTCCCGTATGGTCAGTCAAACGTTGAAATGGCCAGAATAGCGACAGCAATTGCAGTAAAGTATATTTTAGGCACACACAAGATAACAGAACATAATGATAGACAATCCAGATTCGAACCACGGACTTCCAGGTGATGAATGCACCACAGTGCAAGAGCGACGATAATTATTGGATTCAACCATCTGCACATGCCTGATGGCTTACAGTATACTTGTCTGTACGGTCTTTCTAGTTAATTAATTTATTTACATACCTTGGGATTTTGCTTTGCTTTCTCAACTGATAAATAAAAGCATATACAGATAATGGCTGAGCGACATAACCAGGACAAACACACAAGGGAGCGCTGGTGTCTGAGCCGTTACCTGCATGTGTTTTTAATCAACTTTTGACCTTCAGTTCCCCAGCTACATCGATTTATTTATTTTTAATGTATAAATACCAGACCCAACCCAACACAGACAGACAGACACACACACAGACAGACAGACTGACACACGTGCAGACACACGCGCACGCACGCACGCATACGCGCACGCACACACACACATTTCCGGCTATATGGCTCACATAACGTCAACATAGTTCAACAACATCTTGTGTAAGACACACATTTTTGTATTTACATCAACATCTCAGTGACTACAATACGTTGTATCTAAAAAAAGAGAGAAAAAAGTTGCATAAGAAGTATTGAAAAACCATCGTAACAATCAATCAACAGTATTAATTAAATACAATATTGCTAACACGATTGCACTAGGTAGTAGTATAAACAAACTTATTACTAATCAATAGAGAAATCAATCAATCAATCAATCAATTAATAAACAACCTTTAAAACGATCTCTAAATGTATCTATGAGTCAATTTAATAATTGATCAAAAGTACTATTCGGAATGACGGTAGATGATTACGCTCATGACAACTTAAATCCCAAAATCAGTCAATCGATTCTACTTCTCTTTTTCATTGTGGATTTCAGAAAAAGAGACTGTTTTGTAATGCTGTCGGTTAGTTTCTTTAAGATGTGCCCTCATATCCAAAGCAATCGTCTTCTCCTCACGTTACGTTCAACTGATATCAGTCTGGTTCATATCAGCAGTTCCACATCAGTGATCCGATCATAGCATGTCAATCTCTCGATTCTGCGCAGGAACCCAATTATGAAAGTCTGTCTCTTTCTCGTTATTTCTGTAGTTATGCTCCATGTTTCAGAGCAATACAGTAGAATGGAATGTCCCTAACGCTGTCTAATAATTTCGTTGTTAGCACTTCTTCAGGATATGATTAAAATGAAAACCAAGAATATTCATTGATGGATCTTCACCCAGTGATGGTACCTGTTCCCGCAATGTACGTTACTATGGCAAGTCGTCAAATGCGACTTAGTATGTTTGTACATTAGACTGGATATTTCATCATGTAAAACATAGTGTTACGGAAATCACCTCTACTTGTAGCAGACAAATGGTTTGACACAGGCTTCCTGCAGGAGACAAATGTACTGCTGCATCCATTTATCTACTTGAATGAGAAACGGCATATGTTGATGACGTACTTCACAGCATTCTTCTGTAGACGTGCAGCCTCTTTCTTCAGTTTGAACACACAAAAAAAGAAACTTATTTCCCGGGTATCTCGCTTCCACGTGCATGGGATCGGCTAAAGTCCGAGCTGTTGGTCGTAAAAAGGATGACGTTTTACTACACGTAACATGAGTTTTTCTTGGTTGCCTGAGGTGGTTTACTATTATGATATACAGGTGAGGGGGCAGGCAACAAGGAAATAGTGATGGTTTACAAACATACGAGCAAGTGAGTGAAACAACAGCAAGGACCAACTCTAATACTGGAGTACAACTGAATGTCTAGTGTTTGTACTCTGAGGTAGACAGCAAATGACTTTGAATCTTTACAAACGTGAATAATAATAATAATAATAATAATAAATAACAATGTAAATTCTAGTACTATGACAGTTTAGATAAATATGTACATTTAAGAAACTGTAGCACTAGTAGTTACAACAACAACAACCAGTGTCAACCCTGGGATATTTCATCATTATTGTCGTTGTCATTATTGATCCGCCTGGTTCCTCTTGGAGCAAAGGGCAACGACACTTGTTCTCCATCAGTCCTTATTCTGTGCCTTCTTCTTGTGTCCCACCCGCGAGATCCCAGCTGATCTGACTTCCGATTCGATTCGTTTTCGACAGGTCTTTCTTTGCCTTCCCACCCCTCTCTCTTTCCTTATGGGTTCAAATGTACTGGATGTCTGTTTTTACTGTTCGACTTTTTATAAGAATTGAAACTGTCCATTCGCATGTTTTATACCTAATCTCCTGTTGTGTTGGTTGCAGCTGTATCTTTTCACATAGATCTGTATTTGCCATGATCACTGGTCATCTAACACGAACTAAAGTGACGAAAACACTTCTTGATGAAAGTCTTCAGCCAGGATCTTATGCTCTGACTGACGCCGTGCCTCCAAACACAAGACCAACTTTACATTCGTGTTATACAGTCTCATCTCTCTCTCTCTCACACGCCATGCCCCCTACCACACAGCAGGACCGACTTTACATTCGTGTTATACAGTCTTATCTTTCTCTCTCTCTCTCTCTCTCTCTCTCTCTCTCTCTCTCCATGTCCCCTACCATACAGCAGGACCAACTTTACATTCGTGCTTAAAAGTCTCATCTTATTCTCCACGGTAAATGCTTCAGAAGCCAACCTGGCCTTGTTTATCCTGGCGTTAACATCTTTGTTTGTCCGTCCTTCTTCCTAACTATTACTTGCCAGGTAGATATAATTGTTCACTTCTACAATTATCTGACCCTGAATCTCTATCGGGTATCTTTGTTTCTTATGTGTTTTCATTTTCTTTCTTTTCTTCGCATTGATCTGCGATGCCGCTTTCGCTGCTTCAAACGTTAGTCGGTCCATCTTTCCTTGAATGTCCGGCTGCTTATGTGACAGCAGATACGAGTGTGGCTAGGAAACTATCCCCTCCTAATTAATAACGTTGGCCGACGACGTAAAACATGGATCCTGCCGGTATGGCAGTAGAGTTTGAATCTTCCCGCTAATATCCGTTACATTTTTCTCCTGTGCCACAGTTCGAAGCAGCACGCTCAGGATGAGAGAAAATCTACTGCCACCCACCTCTTACCACCATTTTCATGGCGCACATAAGAGTGATCTTACGCATTGTGGGCATTCGGCAACATCAACTTTTAGCAGACCCCTAAATGACTTTTGGTGGACCCCATCACTACTCTTAACCTGTTAACAGATCCCTATAGGACTCTTTGTGTACCCCAGCACTACTCTTATTCTGTTAGCAGTCCTCCATAGAACTATGAGCCTCTTGGCAGATCCACATAGAACATCTTGGTGATCTCAGTAAATTCAACGATTGTTGATTATTTTTGTGAGAATAAATATTGAGACTCGTCTAGCTAAATAGCGAATTCATAGCCCATCTAGTGCAGCATTTATCAAAACAGATTTACTCTGATTTCTTCTCCTTCTTCTTCGTTCATTCTCAGACCAAGGCTCTGGTTTCTCTTACATCTTCAGATCAAGACCCTGGTTTCTCTTACATCCTCAGATCAAGGCCCTGGTTTCTCTTACATCCTTAGATCAAGACCCTGGTTTCTCTTACATCCTCAGATCAAGGCCCTGGTTTCTCTTACATCCTTAGATCAAGGCCCTGGTTTCTCTTACATCCTCAGAATAAGACCCTGATTTCTCTTACATCCTCCGATAAAGACCATGGTTTCTCTTACAAATGATACCGTTGTTATATCTCCGAACAGCGTTTGTATCTCATCTGTCTCACAAGGCCTATTATTGTTCTCGCTTTTCCTGAGTGAGCCTGCAGCTTTGTAGGATGTGTTTCATAGTCACGGTATGCTCCCAACATGGACATCTGTCATCTGTCCCTATCCTCATTTTGTTGTATAGATGACGCTTCAGTTTGTTATGCCCAGTTCTCAGTCTGAAGAAGCAACAATCTCACATTAGGAAATTGTTAACCCCAAGTACAACCCCTCAATTCAATATTTACTTCATGCTAGGCAGGTGACAGTGGCCCTATCATTTCAATACCGAGTACCATTTGGGTGGTTTAAGAAAATGCATCGACATTAAAAGATGTTTACCGCGTCATATCCTGAAAGAATGACGCGCAAGAAATCGCACTATTTGCCATCACGTACGTTTTCCTGGCTATTCTATCGAGATCGCACCATAAGAACAATGGCCACTGCACCTTTATCACCTTGTAGGCGGGATTCGAGTAGAAACAAATGTACAACCAGGAAGATGGGGTTTACATTACCTCTCGTCACCTGCAGCGATACGCGCTCTAGCCAAGCCAAAATGTTTGTATCTGCGAAACACCTGGACGTACCTCGTAACGAACAGCCATGTATCGACACGGGGCAGGCGTATTTATGTAAAAGCAATGTTCAAATATTTATCACACGGAATCTCTCCGCCTGGCCTGAACAAAGCAGCTCTGTCCCATTCTGTGTTCAAGTATTGATTGCTAAAGAGATAATTGCCGAGATATATTTCGCTGTAAATGATTAAGAGATCCACGAATGTTAAAAGAAACAAATTTGTTCTTTTTTTTGTTTCATTTACATAAAAAAGTAAATGTGCAAGAGGAGATTAGAGAAGGTTGTGTGTGGGGATAACAATGTCAACATATAAAAGCCATTGCAACAGAAACCGCCTTGCGAACACGATTCATAATTCCTGGACGATCTTATAAGGGTTAACTATCTGAAGTGCGGGACCTGTGCTCCAGCATTTAAGGTGCTGGACCTATGCTCCACCATTTGAGGTGCTGGTCCTATACTGCTGGACAGGTGAATAATGATAATAACGTGATTCAACAGAACATCCGTCTCAACATCTCCCACAACAGAACATCCGTCTCAACATCTCCCACAACAGAACATCCGTCTCAACATCTCCCACAACAGAACATCCGTCTCAACATCTCCCACAACAGAACATCCGTCTCAACATCTCCCACAACAGAACATCCGTCTCAACATCTCCCACAACAGAACATCCGTCTCAACATCTCCCACAACAGAACATCCGTCTCAACATCTCCCACAACAGAACATCCGTCTCAACATCTCCCACAAAAGAACATCCGTCTCAACATCTCCCACAAAAGAACATCCGTCTCAACATCTCCCACAACAGAACATCCATCTCAACATCTCCCACAACAGAACATCTGTCTCAACATCTCACACAACAGAACATCCGTTTCAACATCTCGCACAACAGAACATCCGTCTCAACATCTCCCACAACAGAACATCCGTCTCAACATCTCCCACAACAGAACATCGATCTCAACATCTCCCACAACAGAACATCTGTCTCAACATCTTCCACAACAGAACATCCGTCTCAACATCTCCCATAACAGAACATCCGTCTCAACATCTCCCACAACAGAACATATTGTCTCAACATCTCCCACAACAGAACATCCGTCTCAACATCTCTCACAACAGTTTCCCCGTCTCAACATCTCACACAACAGTACATCCGTCTCAACATCTCATACAACAGTACATCCGTCTCAACATCTCCCACAACAGAACATCCGTCTCAACATCTCCCACAACAGTACATCCGTCTCAACATCTCACACAACAGTACATCCGTCTCAACATCTCCCACAACAGTACATCCGTCTCAACATCTCACACAACAGTACATCGGTCTGAACATCTCACACAACTATACATCGGTCGGAACATCTCACACAACAGTACATCCGTCCCAACATCTCAATCGTACAAGCTCCATTTCCTTGATCACAAACATCCGCTTTCTCTACATCGAATGTCCGATGAAACGTGTCGGAAATATCCGTTAACTCAGTCCTTGATGGCGCAGTTGGTTGTACCAGTACAATCCGTTAACTCAGTCCTTGATGGCGCAGTGGGTTGTACCGGCACAATCCGTTAACTCAGTCCCTGATGGCTCAGTTGGTTGTACCGGCAAAGTCCGTTAACTCAGTCCCTGATGGCTCAGTTTGTTGTACCGGCAAAGTCCGTTAACTCAGTCCCTGATGGCTCAGTTTGTTGTACCGGCAAAGTCCGTTAACTCAGTCCCTGATGGCTCAGTTTGTTGTACCGGCAAAGTCCGTTAACTCAGTCCCTGATGGCTCAGTTTGTTGTGCCGGCAAAGTCCGTTAACTCCGTCCTTGATGGCTCAGCTGTTTGTACCGCGAAAGGCCTTTAACTCAGTCACTGATGGCTCAGCTATTTGTACCGTGAAAGGTTGTTAACTCAGTCCCTGATGGCGCAATTTGTTGTACAGGCAACTGCCGCTAACTCAGCCCAGATCGTGTAGTTAGAAACATTTCTCCTGACCACGTATATGTTGTAGTTCTCAAAACAGTTGCGTGGCATTTCTTTGGCCACTTCTTCTCTAGATATCCTTTCAGCACGATTTTCAGCAAAGTGTTGGGGGCCGAAGATACGACACAGTGAATGGGCTGACAGCAGCTATTTATATCTGGCTTCTTGCATCATTGTCAACAATCCAGAGCTGTATAAGACCATATTATGTCTCCAAGCAGCGACTCTGGAAACAGGCTGCACTAGTGTAGTCTTGTTAAGAGAATAGGAATCGCAATTGGAAAGCAAATCCGGTACCCAAATAAAGCCAGATGAAACAAGATGTGCGGACCGCAATCAACGTCATTCTCAGGACAAACGTCAGAGAAGCAACGTGTTGTATTTTTACATGATGAGAATGTGTTAACTGTCTGAGTGACTTCGCTCATTCATTCACCTTTTACTCCTTATTGCCAAACTTCCTAATTCGTTTTCTTCCCCAAAGTCTCTGCTCTCCTTCGCATTTCGTTATTTTCATAACCATCTGCCATGCGCACTCTTTTCTGATTGTACTTTTCTTGGATGGAAGAGAGACGGGTAAACGCATTCGTCCATGACCTTGTATTCACTTGACATACCACAACAGGTGAAGTGAGACCAAATGAAGACCGAATCAGTTTTATAATTTTATCGAATGTCAAGACGTTTTATGTGGATGATCTTTGCAGAAATGACCTCACCCTAGTTTTCACATTATTTGTTTGTTTGTTTGTTTTTTTCCCCCCGCAGATGCCCTCTCTTTGCAGTTTACTTTCGTGGCCTTCCTTTTATCGACGAGGGCACTTTATTTTGAATTTTCATCTTACTCAAAATTCGTATTTGCTTCTTCATCGTTTCGTGATTTTAGAAATTAACGAAGATTTTGTTGTCTCATTTTTATGTATATAAATCTTCATTAGCTCTTTCAATCTTGTCAGACGATAGTAATTGTGCTTTGAAAAGGTATACAACTACAGT
Source organism: Ariolimax columbianus (assembly GCA_036924085.1). Lineage (NCBI taxonomy): Eukaryota > Metazoa > Mollusca > Gastropoda > Stylommatophora > Arionidae > Ariolimax > Ariolimax columbianus. The sequence goes on along the minus strand of JAVGWX010000008.1, from coordinate 90,835,117 downwards.
CCATGACGTATATATATATATATATATTCACTATCCATAATTAATTTCTGAGAGCTAAACAAAATTAAACTCTCCTCAGTAATTTGGCTTCAATCTCTTTCTTGCCCCTTTATCGCTCCTTACAAAGCATAATCACATCGCTGTAGCCGACCTCGGCACCAAGTCACGCGTTCTTGCTCTGGTGGTTTCAGCAGTTGCTATTCTCATGCACTTATTGCGTTAAGTTGCTTGCCCCGGAAATAACATTTTGCTAATTAAAACTCCTATCTGCCCGTTAATCTATTTCTTGAACTCCAAGACTAGCACGAGATGACGACGAAACGCTTACATTCTTCCCGTCACACTGGCATCTCTCCGTCACCCTCGGTGTGGCATTGACAGCATCTCATTGTGTCTCATCTTCACGTGCTCGTAGCTCTTTCCTTTTGCCGGTTTCGTTGTTTTCTTCCATATTAGCACCTGAAGGTAGACTTATGAGGTCGGGTGCCTTCATTTATTTCCTTATCCAACAGCTCAGTACGTCTTCTCTTAAAGCTTTTCTTTTATTCACATCAACAACGCTTGTTTGGACAGTCGTTTCAACATTATATATTCCTGCATTGAACATTTCAACTGATGCTATATTCTGTTAACATTTGAATCTTATTTTTAAACATAAGTAACGCTTTTACATAATTAGCAACATCCGTTTTTTTGTCAAAGAAATTTCTCTTACACAAACATGCGCACACACACACACCCGCACCCCCCCCCCCCCCCCCCACACACACACACACACACACACACACACACACAAACACACACACACACACACACACACAAAAACACACACACACACGCACACACACACAAACACACACACAAACACAAACACAGACACATACAACCAAATACGCCAACACCCACATCATACATACACACGTTCCAATAATCACCCACACATGTTGCCAATAAATAAAACGCGCAAGGGGAAAATATCACAGATGGTAACAGGAAATTCGAAGTGCTAACAACCCTGTACAATGTGTAACCATAGACTCCAGGTGAATCTGACAGAACAACAGTTATAATCCAGGAAGTTAGGTCACATTAATGTACCTTGGATTTTAAATAGACACGTATTTATGCACCAGAAATACAACAGAATGAAACAACATTTCAGAGAGGAATATTACTAGATATATGATATACACGCACACACATACATACACACACATCTTTAGATTGAAATACTTGGAGGTTATCATCAACATCCATCCTGTGTACGCTTTAGTAGGAGCACAGGACCAACATCATTCCTGTGTACGCTTCAGTAAGAGTACAGGATCAACATCCTTCCTGTGTACGCTTCAGTAAGAGTACAGGACCAACATCCTTCCTGTGTACGCTTCAGTAGGAGCACAGGACCAACATCCTTCCTGTGTACGCTTCAGTAAGAGTACAGGATCAACATCCTTCCTGTGTACGCTTCAGTAAGAGTACAGGATCAACATCCTTTCTGTGTACGCTTCAGTAAGAGTACAGGATCAACATCCATCCTGTGTACGCTTCAGTAAGAGAACAGGATCAACATCCATCCTGTGTACGCTTCAGTAAGAGCACAGGATCAACATCCTTCCAATGTACGCTTCAGTAGGTGCACATGGCCACCATTCTTTCTTAGAAAGACTGCCCAATCACTCAAGTTGGAGGATCAATGGGTCATCTTTTTCTTCTTCTTCCTACGCTGTTAGGTGTCGACTTGAATTTGTTCAAAGAAAGGAGCGTCCATCCTGAGGCTGTCGACACTGCCATATAGCTTGTCTAGTGCTGGCACTGCCATAGAGCTTGTCTAGTGTTGGCACTGGTGATGGCCGCATGTGCTTTCTCTGGTCATCGTATGTCAGACAATTTAGCAGCAAATGTTGAAGGGTCATTTTCCCTGTACCACAAGTTTATCCAGTAGCACATATCTTCAGTTTATTGAATAGGTGGTACCTCAGTCTGTTGTGGCCTGTGCGGAGTCTGAAGACCATGCCTGCGCTCTTCTACTCATCTGGTAATATGCATTATTTTTGTGTGTAGCCAGTATGCTCTGTTTCCCATTTGTCCATGGATATGGCCCTAATAAAACTTGTTGACTCTTTATAGGTCACACTTGAATCCAGTTGTGGTAACCTTGCACCTTCTTTCGCCAGTCTGCCTCCCTGTTGCCTTGGATATTACAGGGGGATGGGACCCACTGTACTACAACTCTTCTTGGTTTGAAATGATGGTATAGTTGACAGAGAGTACTGGTCTTAGGTAATTTAGGTCTGTATTTATCTGGCTCCTTAGCCATGTAACCACAAACATGGCATCTGTAAGAGAACTACCTGGTTTTCATTGTTTTCGCTTGTCAGCATAGCTTCTACTGCAGCGTTCAATGCCACTGGCTCTGCTCTGAAATTACTTGAGAATGTTTCCGTTGCCACTAACAGCGATATCTTTCTTCAGTTTCTAAGGATCAGAAATACCCCATCACCTCCATTTTATGTTGCGTTTGTTGCAGAACTGTCAGTGTATGCATGGGTCCAGTCAGTGCTAGCATGGGTCCAGTCAGTGTTTGCATGGGTCCAGTCAGTGCTAGCATGGGTCCAGTCAGTGCTAGCATGGGTCCAGTCAGTGTATGCATTGGTCCAGTCAGTGCTAGCATGGGTCCAGTCAGTGCTAGCATGGGTCCAGTCAGTGTATGCATGGGTCCAGTCAATACTAGCATGGGTCTAGTCAGTGCTAGCATGGGTCCAGTCAGTGCTAGCATGGGTCCAGTCAGGGCTAGCATGGGTCCAGTCAGTATTGGCATGGGTCCAGTCAGTGCTAGCATGGGTCCAGTCAGTGCTAACATGGGTCCAGTCAGTGTTTGCATGGGTCCAGTCAATGCTAGCATGGGTCCAATCAGTGCTAGCATGGGTCCAGTCAGTGTTTGCATGGGTCCAGTCAGTGCTAGCATGGGTCCAGTCAGTATTGGCATGGGTCCAGTCAGTGCTAGCATGGGTCCAGTCAGTGCTAACATGGGTCCAGTCAGTGTTTGCATGGGTCCAGTCAATGCTAGCATGGGTCCAGTCAGTGCTAGCATGGGTCCATTCAGTGTTTGCATGGGTCCAGTTAGTGCTAGCATGGGTCCAGGCAGTGTATGCATGGGTTCAGTCAGTGTTTGCATGGGTCCAGTCAGTATATGCATGGGTCCAGTCAGTATTAGCATGGGTCCAGTCAGTGCTACCATGGGTCCAGTCAGTGCTAGCATGGGTCCAGTCAGTGCTAACATGGGTCCAGTCAGTGTTTGCATGGGTCTAGTCAATGCTAGCATGGGTCCAGTCAGTGCTAGCATGGGTCCAGTCAGTGTTTGCATGGGTCCAGTCAGTGCTAGCATGGGTCCAGGCAGTGTATGCATGGGTTCAGTCAGTGTTTGCATGGGTCCAGTCAGTATATGCATGGGTCCAGTCAGTATTAGCATGGGTCCAGTCAGTGCTACCATGGGTCCAGTCAGTGTATGCATGGGTCCAGTCAGTGTTTGCATGGGTCCAGTCAGTGTATGCATGGGTCCAGTCAATGCTAGCATGGGTCCAGTCAGTGCTACCATGGGTCCAGTCAGTGCTAGCATGGGTCCAGTCAGTGCTAGTGTAATTCTTGTATGTGTATCTTGCGGTTAAGATTTTTATTTGTTTTCCAGTCTGACTGTTCTTGCTTCCGATCTCACCATGTAGATTTTCTATCACCTCTAGAAAGAGCTGCTGCTTCTAGGTGGGTTTGCGAAGAGTAAGGAAGGGCTTTGGTATTGATATGGCGTTTATAGGATCTTATCTCATCTTTGTTTTGACTAAACCTGTAAAATTTCTCCGTTTTAGTCTCCCTTTTCCAAATCCATTCAATCTTTGATGCATTGGGTGGTCGGTCAGTCTTCTTAATTTCTCTGCTGGCTGTTGGGCTTTGCTGTTTCTTCCATCAGTCGTTGAGTGAAGGTGTGTAAACAGTTCTTTGTGTACCTTCGCAGAAGAGGCGCTGGGACCCAGACGATATTTCATAAGACTAGTTCATGAACACGTTGAGTGTCTCCGAATACGTGGGCTTGTGCATCTTGTGAATAGTAAAACCCGATCAGCCAGCATCTTGGTTATATACTCTCATAGAAAAGGGCTACAGTGACGATAAGGTTGTAATACGAGATGTCTGTCAACATCCCCAAGAAGTGAAACAGAACAACTGTTGGTCAGTGCGCTGTTTTTTAAGCTGACAATCAAGTTTATATGCATTGTTTCGTGTCACACACAGTGCAATGGAAATTTTCGTGAGAAGAAACATCTTTTCTAAAACCTTTATCTTTTTCACAATGACACTTCTATAATGGACACTTAGAATATCAAGAGAGATGACATTTTGTAGCCTGTCAATGACCGCCTGTTGAATGACGACATCGCAATGTATGAACCTATAATACGTAGACATTAGAACGTTGATATCAAACGAGTGTCGAGCGAAGTCTGCACTAGAGAGGACGTAACAAAAGTGTGTTGAGCAAATGAGCTACAAAGAACCATCACTATCTACACCCTTTCCAATTTACTGAGAAGGACTAAACACATATGGGTTTGCCTGGAATGCAGTGAAGTCGATTTTGAAAGAACAGAACAGAACAGAACTTCTAGAAAACCGTCTTGGATTTGATTTTCGTCACATTAGTAACTTATTGATTTACTCCTACACTTAATTATGGGCTCGTGAAGGGTCATACCAAGTAATTGAGTTGTGAATTATCTAACACAGATGGACGGACATTCAAGCCGTTGTACGGAAATCAAGGTTCGTTCGTCAGTTCTGCCATTTCTAAACAGTCATTTGTAGATTTCCCATTTTCTTCTGTGAATTACTGAGTGTATTTTTCCTTTATGTGTTTCTAGGTAACCATTTACAATTTTTTCCTCCGCTCAGGCTAGTTTCTAACGTTTTCCAGTTTGATCAGTCTGTCCACTCAGCGGTTCTTCTAACTGTTCCCAGTTTGATCAGTCTGTCCACTCAGGCTAGTATCTAACGTTTCCCAGTTTGATCAGTCTGTCCACTCAGGCTAGTATCTAACGTTTCCCAGTTTGATCAGTCTGTCCACTCAGGCTAGTATCTAACGTTTCCCAGTTTGATCAGTCTGTCCACTCAGACGTTCTTCTAACGTTTCCCAGTTTGATCAGTCTTTCCACTCAGGCTAGTTTCTAACTTTTCCCAGTTTGATCAGTCTGTCCACTCAGGCTAGTTTCTAACGTTTCCCAGTTTGATCAATCTGTCCACTCAGGCTAGTTTCTGACGTTTCCCAGTTTGATCAGTCTACCAACTCAGGCGTTCTTCTAACTTTTCCCAGTTTGATAAGTCTGCCTGGAACAAAACAGCATTATTCCTTGCCCTGTCTCTCCTAACTTTAGATGGATTTTTAAAAATTGCATCTCTCTCACACTCTCTCTCTCTCTCACGCTCTCTCACACACTTTCTTTCTAACATGAAGTCAGTTGGATGTTATCCGCAGTATTATCAGTCTCTCAAGAAGTCGATATATTAATCCCATGATATGTTTCTTTACACGGTAAGTTCAGTCTCTTTCTAGTGTCATTTCTCTCCCACAGCACGTCATCAGTTTCATTTAACTTTCACAGTCGCATCTGTCTCTCCAGAAGTAAAACTAGTCTATCCCATGGTCATGTGTCTCTCCAGAAGTCAGTCTATCCCATGGTCATGTGTCTCTCCAGAAGTCAGTCTATCCCATGGTCATGTGTCTCTCCAGAAGTCTGTCTATCCCATGACCATGTATCTCTCCAGAAATACATTTGTGTTTCCTCAGCGCTATCGGTCTTCCAAGAAGTCCTGACGACTTGCAGGTGATTATAAGTTATACTGTACATTGGAATCATTTCGTTGTTGCTGTACTTGCAAAGGAAACCGTAGAGAAGATAATATAAACAATTTGTTGAGGAGAAAGTATTTACCAACAATTAAGAGCTGTTAAGAGAGTCGAACCATGTACGGTTACACATTATTCACAATTTGTGCACAAACGCCCATTCAATAATTTAGTACATTAATTAACTTGTGCAAAGGGAGAGCACTCACACTGGAATGACCTGTTGGTTGCACACCTGTTGATGAGAATTAAAAACTCGTTTTTGGTTGCCTATTTGCCATTTTTGCCATTCGTGGCCATGAAGGCGTCACAGATCTCGTAATATTCGAACCATATTGTTAATGCAGTTTCACATATAAAATGGAAGAATATTGTGTTAAAATATACAAATATTGGACTGTGAGTAAAGTAGAATTCATTGGCGTGCGCTAGTAATGCATAGCAAACTGTTCTCAAGAAAAATGACATTTGAATTTGGCTTGTGTTTGGACAACAATGTCAAATTATACGGATGTGACATATTTGTTTTAGTTCGTGACAATTTGGCGAGAGACATTCAATCTCGTAAGTTTGTAAACTGATGAAATCTTCGTCTGCTGTTTGGATAAGTTTGTTCTCAATGATTACCCGTTTAAAGCTTGAAGCAAGGGGAATAAACTGATTCCTTGAGAATAAACGTCGCAAAGACAAACATCATTCCAGGCTATGAAGCCATAAATACCAAACTATAACAACGACTTTTTATTTATAATAAATACTCTGGATTCAAACTGTGATGACAAAGGCGAATCTCCGTAGTAAGGGATCGCGCTATCATCAGGCCAACAATAAATCCGCAAAGGGCGCAGACTTGAGGAGGACTCAGTGATGATCGCTGAATATCAATTTTATAATTATGAAATATTTTATGTTATTCCCCTTAGTTACCAACATGTTGTTGCCAGGTGTGTACTATACGTCACGTGATATTCCTCGGCAAGCGTTCTTTTATTTGGAGGAAGGAAAGATGATTCATGGGTAGTTAGCCTCGTCTTGTGGGGATAATAACAATTTACGTGCTCTGAAAGTAAGACCGAATAAAAACATTCATGAAATCGGTAAAACCAACAACCGATATAAGTTTATATGAGCTCTGAATGTTTAGAAAAGTGCTTGTCTTTGCGATAGTTTGTCTACGCGATGTTTATCGTTCGCCAGACGTTTCTACGGTTTAAAACAAAAATATTTGAAGAGCAACTTCAGGCTTACCGATGGAAATCCTTTCTCGAGTCTTTATAGTTATTACAACTCATCTGAAATTAATAATGCCTTATAGATTTGCAATTTGCACAGGAATCATAAAGTTTATAGATATATTATTTGATCACGGAATTTTAAATCTTCCATAAAATGATTTATATCGTAATCTATCAGACATGTTTCACCTACAAATGCGAAATACATAGTACATTTGTCTCAGTTATGCCGCTTGTTTCAACTTATTTTTTCATTGTTGTCTTTTAAAAATTTAGTTAATTTATTTAGTTTCCGTTAAAGAATTAAACAAAAATGTATTAACAATATCATTAAGGTTTTCTAATTCTCTTTGCTGGAGTTTACAAGAAGATAATATAGCCGAGGAATAAATGCCGCTTGTCCATGACAATGTCTCGCAGCGTACATGCTAGGCTTTTATTGTACCCTTCCCCCCTCCTCTCTCCAATCCCACCTACCTGATGGAAAGAAAGACCTGATGTATTACTGATGTTTGGAATACGAGTCGCGTGGTCAGATGACTGGCATCGTAGCCACTGGGTCGAGTGCTCCTCGCCAATCAAAATAACGCTAAGAATCAATATTTTAAAGAAACTATCATCTTAAACAGGGCGTTGTCGTTGGTGTGACCCTAAAAAAGTATATCTTTATTTTTAACCCCACGCCATCATGTTAACCAAATTAACAATCAGACATGATATTTCAATATACATCTTTAAAACGGCGTCTATTTAATATTCACAAACATTGGTTTCATCTATCAATACAAATTGTTAGATCTAGCTAAATATATTATGTAAAGAAAAAAAATCTACAATAGTAATAGAAAAACAAAAATTTTCACAAAATGTTGGATAGTTCTAATGTCAAATTGGAGCTTGAATCTAGAACATTTTGCTCTTCATTGATGGTGTTTCTATGTATTTTACGAGCCGTTTAGATGTTCCCAAGGTTGTAAAAGTCAAAAGACAGCGCCCTTTTATTGACCACTTGTGTGTAAAGGTGGCAAAGACTGTTTCTTATATAACCTGGTTATTTCATAAACACAATCATTCATGAAAAAATATCACCAACCGTTAAATACACCCCAGAAGCCAATATGATTTCGAGATCTGCGGTTTGGTCACTACTGACTAAACTGAAAACAGGATTACTTGTTTATGTGCACACTCCCAAGTGATGCACACGCCAATGTTTGTGGGACTGTACATAAAAAGTTGTGCAGAAATGGTGGTGCTAAATCTACTAATGCCTACGGCCTGTGAGACTATTTAAATTTAAGAAAACAATCAGTAGACCAATTTTATGTACATAGATCGAAAAAAGTACCAATTTCATCTACACAATGAAAACGATATATATATATATATATATAAACAATATAAATAGTTTGCCAGTGTGGCGTCATGAGAAAATTCAAGCCAAAATTTGCATTCCAACATTCTGAAAGTTAGTTATCTTCAATATGTTGGATCTGGTCAGCAGTTTTCCAGCTATAAAATGTGATTACAATTCCACTGTAAATGAAAAAACGGGAAATCCTTCAGGGCTTGCAAAGTAAGGTATTACTAAATTGAGATTTTACTAGGCGAGAACAATATCACAAAACAGCGGACTGTGGTTGAGTTGGCTTAATTTGTGGAAGCTACAATACCGTGACTTTTTGATTGCTGAGGGTACTGATTGTCGCGTCATCTTCCACCGTGTCAGTGGTTACCAGCGGAGCGGACAGCGTTGTTGTGCCTGGAGGACTGGCCACAGACGAGCTGATGGAGTACGCTTTAGAAGAACTCATCACATCTGTGTCCTTATTGTTTCTATTTCTCCAGAAATGGAGAAGAATATTCTTGACCTTGTTGCATATGGCCAGGAAGACGAAAAATCCGGGAATAGTAAACATGACCCAGATTGGAATCACAGCAGCTAAATCAGCATCTGGTTGCTTTAAGGAGAATCTAAGCGCTACCATGACTACTAGACAGTTAAGGCTGGATGTCTCCAGCGCTATAGTCTTGACGAATGCGTAATTTTGCCGGCAGATTGCAGCCAAGACCCCGCCAAGCACACATCCGCTGAAAGGCAGGATCATGGCGCCTAGAAGCGCGTACCCGTTGATGAGCTCAAAGACGTACATGTTGATGTAGACCCCAAGCGTGATGTACAAGATGCTCGCCAGCAACAAGAAGGGTTTGATGAGCCACATCAAAATGGCATCCGCGATGGTCGGCCGCAATCTCTTGATGGTTAGACCTGCCGCGTAAGCGAAGAAGATGGATGCAAACCATATCTCAAAGTTGTAGATGGGGATCATGCGAGGGTTGAGAACCGCCTGTGGGTCAGATTGAAAGTACTGACCTAGCACAAATATCCATAAGGGGGCTGTACCTGGAAATAAAACAACAAAACAAACAGGTAGGATTAGAGAATTTAGGTCTTTTTCAAGAGAAAAAAACAAAACTCACAACAAACTTAAATGTACTCTCTCTCTATCTATCTCCCTATTCTCTCTCCCCCCTCTTTCTCTCTCTCTCTCTCTCTCTCTCTCTCTCTCTCATATGATCTTATCTGTCAACGTATGTAGCTAGACTCGCGTGGAGGTGTATTCGTCTGCCGAATCACATCCGTGTGATCATTTATTTTTTCAGTCCGTGCAAACGTAGCTTTCTGTGACGTCATCAATCGTAATTTTTAAGACTTTTTTTTCTCTAGATTTGAAGACCTGCTCTGTCTGTTGTAGGTTCGTGCGACAAGCAAGGTTTGGAGACATTTGTTACATATGACTAAACCATCACAATTTGGTAATATACGGTTTATAATGTCGTGACAGAGAACTGACAGCTCGGTATGTAATGTCATGAGAGAGCACTGGCAGTTCGGTATGTAATGTGAGAAAGAGGACTGGCAGTTCGGTATGTAATGTGAGAAAGAGGACTGGCAGTTCAGTATGTAATGGGAGTGAGAGAAGACCGACACTCAAAACCTAAAAAAGAAAATAAAACCTTTGTAGAGAAAATCCTTGTGGAAAGTTCTCAGAATACTACGTATAGCGAAAAATGAAAAACAAACAGCCTTGATGTTCCATGAATACTATCACAAATGGAATGAGATTGGGAGCTGTGTCATTAACCACATAAGTATCTTCCCCTACCGCCATTCAATTGTCATTCGCATTAAACGTTATTGAGAAAGTTGTTTATCTAAGCGCTTCGTTCATTCTAAAAAATTAGACATGCAGTGGCCGTGCTTAATGTTAATTTTCCAACGTGTGATTCTCATAAACATATATATATCTGATGCTCCTTAAATAGTTAAACAGTGAAGGGTGATACCTTAAAACAAATATATATTCAATTGATGATGCGTATAAATTGATGGTAACTCAATTATTTGCAGCGGGATCAAGATACTGAGCAATGCATGAGCTGTAGTGGTCAGCAGCCTGAGATGGGCAGTGCGTGAGCTGGAGCGGTCAAAGGCCTAAGATGGGCAGTCCATGAGCTGGAGCGGTCAACGACCTAAGATGGACAGTACATGAGCTGTAGCGGTCAGCAGCCTAAGATGGGCAGTGCATGAGCTGGAGCAGTCAACGACCTAAGCTGGGCAGTGCATGAGCTGGAGCGGTCAACGACCTAAGATGGACAGTACATGAGCTGTAGCGGTCAGCAGCCTAAGATGGGCAGTGCATGAGCTGGAGCAGTCAACGACCTAAGATGGGCAGTACATGAGCTGTAGCGGTCAACAGCCTAAGCTGGACAGTACATGAGATGTAGCGGTCAACAGCCTAAGATGGGCAGTACATGAGTTGTAGTGGTCAACGACCTAAGCTGGGCAGTGGATGAGCTGCAGTGGTCAACGTCCTAACCTGGGCAGTGCATGAGCTGCAGCGGTCAATGACCTAAGATGGGCAGTACATGAGCTGTAGAGGTCAACGACCTGCGCTGGGAAGTGCATAAGCTGGAGCGGTTAACGACCTAAGTTGGGCAGTGCATGAGATGGAGCGGTCAACGACCTAAGATGGGCAGTACATGAGCTGTAGCGGTCAACAGCCTAAGATGGGCAGTACATGAGCTGTAGCGGTCAACAGCCTGAACCTGGGCAGTGCATGAGCTGTAGCGGTCAACAGCCTAAACCTGGGCAGTGCATGAGCTGCAGTGGTCAATGGCCTAAGCTGGGCAGTGCATGAGCTGGAGCGGTCAACGATCTAAGCTGGGAAGTGCATAAGCTGGAGCGGTCAACGACCTAAGCTGGGCAGTGCATGAGCTGGAGCAGTCAACGACCTAAAGCTGACTGCAAGCGTCAGGCCCATCGACCCATAACTTCTATGGCCCTTCTAAAGCTCCACGCGATAATCCTGGATAACATGCTGCAACAGGCAAGAACGGCTAAGGAGAAGAGATGGAAGAATAAAGGCTAACAAAAATGCCTGATGAAGTCGGATGTGTTGGACCGAAAGTTGCAAATATCGCAGTCAAGCTGTAAACTATGACACAACCCAATCCATTCTTAGGCCAACTTTCTGCTTGCTTGCAAAGCCCTTCTTATGACTTGGTAGCACGAGTTTGAAAATGAACAAAATTATTTGGGTCTGTATTCCTGCTTTTGGTTACATCTTTGATATCCCACGAGGTAACGGTTGATCTGTTCCTAATAAATCATATTGATTTTTGATGGGTAACCTGCATTCGTCCTCCTTGCTGGCAGTCTGTATCAATGTTTTAGTATAATTCTGTGGTGGAGGTTTATGTTGCTCTTTGTTTCATATAAATAGATTGTCAGCCTCAGTAAGTCTCACATTGTTTTCTTATATGGCCTGCAGAGTAGGGTCTTTGATTATCATTGTATTTCCTTTGTAACAAGCGACTCCAGAATACACATAGTCATCCCCTAATATGTTGTCGGGTCATTCTGAATATGGCTGCTACTGGAACAACGAATAGTAACACTATAACCAGCCCGGACTGTCGGAGGCCTCTTATGACGTCTCTGTAACGACTGAAATACAAACACATTAAAAAGGGTTTGACATGAAGAACGGTAACAGTCCGTAGTTTTGACCTGAATAGGCCTTTGTCAAGTTGTGTCCAAGCAAGAGCAGCACAGACAAGAAACAGTGAACTACGTTACACGAATATTAATTCAGCGTGCACAGATCTCTAATACCCTGGATCTCCAATGCCCTAGATCTCCAATGCCCTAGATCTCCAACGCACTCTGTTTCCTGTCCTGGTAACGTATATGACGGAACTTTCAGTATCCATCTTATGATTCTATCCTCTCATCTACAGCGTTGCTTACCTCTAACGCGATGGCCTTCTATTTCTCCTTAAACTCTGGTTTTCAACAAAGAGTTATCTCTTTTTATATGGTAAAAATATTTTAAATGTCTAACGCAGGGCAGGTCAGGTCATCCCATAACCAGGGAGGTCGTTGGGGCACACATTAAGACATCCTCACAACCCCACGCCATCCTTCTCTGCCAGCAACCGTTGCATGTGCCTCTTCTCGTCGGAGATTGGTCCATTCTTTAATGTTGTCTTCCCACCTGTTTTTGGGACGGCCTCTTCGTCGTCTGTCTTGCACCTTTATCGTGCAGAATCGTATTTGCAAGACCATTTGATCTCGATATGTGACCGTAACAATCGAGTTTCCTTCTTTTGACAGTTGCCAAGAACTCTTCAAAAGGCCCTATTGCTGTTGTAATTCTATCTCGTATTTCCTCATTTGTAACTCGATCTTTGTACGTGACGTTTAAAAGTCTTCGGAAACATCTCATCTCCAAGGCCTGTATCCTTTGCTGAAGGTCAGCTGTATTTGTCCATGTCTCACAAGCAGAGAGACATATTGACAGGACCAGTGTACGCATTAATCTGATTTTTTAAAGGCCGTACAAGCGCCGCTATTGTTTGTTCTATTCTGACCAACACCTCACATTTTGATCTTTCATCACTGACAACCGAACCCAGACATTTAAAACGGTCGACCACTTCGAGTTCTTGGTCATTACCTTTTATCCTACAGTTGAAGCCCTCGGCGTTGTTCATCATTAATTTTGTCTTTCCAGAATTTATCTTCATACCATGTTTCTATTTTTACCAACAACTTTTCTAAGACGTTCTTTTTTGTTATATTCTCTCCATTATATTCATCACGTTCACCTGTATTTCCACATTGGACATTTCCCAATTCGTCTCTGTAAATGTTTAGTTATTCTCAACACTAAAATGTAATGACAAGATTATGACGTCAGTAATGAGCACATATATCGTGTGTGTACTTGGTGGTGTGTACTTAGTAATGTGTACTTGGTGGTGTGTAGTTGGTGATGTGTGTACTTGGTGGTGTGTACTTGGTGGTGTGTACGTGGTACTGTATACTTGATGGTGTGTACTTGGTGGTGTGTGTACTTGGTGGTGTGTACTTGGCGGTGTGTGTACTTGGTGGTGTGTACTTGGGTGTGTGTACTTGGTTGTGTGTACTTGATGGTGTGTACTTGGTGGTGTGTACTTGGTGGTGTGTGTACTTGGTGGTGTGTACTTGGTGGTGTGTGTACTTGGTGGTGTGTGTACATGGTGGTGTGTACTTAGTGGTGTGTACTTGGTGGTGTGTACTTGGTGGTGTGTAATATGTGTTGTCTAATGTGAATGTGTACTTGGTGGTGTGTAATGTGTCGTGTGTAATATATGGTGTGTACTTGGTGGTGTGTAATGTGTCTTGTGTAATGTATGGTGTGTACTTGGTGGTGTGTAATGTGTCTTGTGTAATGTAGGTGTGCACTTGTTGGTGTGTACTTGGGGGTGTGTACTTGGTGGTGTGTACTTGGTGGCGTGTCACTAGGGTCAATCAATTAAAACCTCTAGGCTTCCCGCGGAGCACAGGTCTACACAAACATACACCAAGTCATGTTCCCATTTTTCTGTCTGACAGTTTTCCCAGAATATGAGGTCCTATGCCCAAGCGTACTGTCTCCTTTTTTACATGTCTGTTACATCGCCACTATTCTTTGCTTTTATTTTGGATTCAGGTTACCCTCTCGCATGTCACTATAGTGTTGTACACATGTTTTCGCTTTTAGTTCAGATTTGAAAGTTTCGATGACTAGTCTGTGTCACGGAGAGGTATTGTCTTGTTTATTCTCACGTACTCGTGCAAACATAACAAACATGTACAACACAATATAGAAAGAGAACATTTCTCAACTGAAAACTCATACCCAGCATAGCAACAACGTTTATAAGGTTCATAGTCAGGCTTAGTGCAGCATCGCCATCTGCTATGATTACTGCCACGTGACTGATACCTCCGCCGGGAACACACGCCACACAAAGTAGTCCAAACAAGATTTCTTTGTCCAATGGAAGCATCATGGCTAATGCAAATGCCATCTGAAAATAGAAAGCAGGGTTAGTCAGTTCATGTTGTACCAAGAAAGGAAATTCTTTAGCTTGAAGAAATATAGTTCGGTTTCATCGTCTGTAAAATAGACTTCTTAGCTTTTAGAATATATTTGATTGTATATACCACGTACTTGGATGGAGATGCCATGTTTTCTATGGTCGCACAAAAATGCTACGCCAGTTATTTAATTTGGGACTAAGCGAGCATAGCTCAAGTCTGGCAATAAAGCAATAACTTTGTCAGTCTGAAGCTATATAAACGAAGACAAAAATTGTGGAAGCTGCAGAGACATCTATTTTATGTCTTGTTAACACTTCTCAACGCGCCAAGATTGCAAACAAATTGAATAAGACCCAAAGTAGAATTGCTTCCAAGCAAAAAGAATTTAAAATCCAGCAAGGGGAAACAATTCCCAAATGTAATTTTCTCGAAAGGGTGAATTTGGAAGATAATTCTACAAGTCTAGAAGCGCTACACATTTTTGTGAACAAAGAAACTCTACTATTTCGTTTGGAGTTAGTTAATTTCAGAGTTAAACCTTTATAATTTCTGATTTAGAGTTTACTCAATAGATATGTCAGGATACGACTTGACATAATACTGGTGCATTCTGTTCCCACTGTAAGAAACGAACTCACTGAACTCTTGGAATACCCGCAAGTGCAATGCCTCTCTAACAAAATGGCGAAAGGTGTGAATTCTAATAGTTCCTGTAGCTCGTTGGTTATACACACACCTGTTCTGTCCTCTCATGCGCCACACTTCGCTCGATTCTAGTTTGATTTCAAAGCTATGCAGTCTGTAAATTGCTGATTAATCTGTTGCGGTGATATCATACAGCAGGCCGTCACTGACAGACTTTATAATCTTAAACATATCTTTATCCAATGTGCCCAAAATGGGTGTTCGTGGAGCAAGGATGCCAGCTCTTTAGTTGCACTGAATCCCATCATGTCCAGAGCAGATAGACCCACACCAGCCCCTGGAGGTTTGAGGCCTCCGTAAATACTATCCACTCATGGCGTAGCCAACCTTTCTGTACATTCTGAAGTAAAGATTGACAGTCTGACACAACGACAACCTTTATTAATGAAGTTTCACATATCAATCTCAGGAATAAGGTCATTGCCTCTATTTCGGTTCTCATACTGCCTGTTGCTGTCATGTATAACCCGCTGCACAACAACCTGACCTTACACTCTAGCAGAGAAGCCTCAACCTGAATTCTTACTGCATAAGACCGACTCATTGGCATATATTAAAGAATCCTAATCTTTAGCCGTACGCCTATCAGCTGGTTAGCCTGGAGGTCTGCTCTCCCGTTACTTCATTCTATGTGTTCCCTGCCAGGGTTATAATGATTTCCAGTTTAAATCTTTTCTCTCTTGACCATCACCTGAACTGTGGTCATCGGTCCAATGGGTATCTCTGCCTGTGCCGTTCCTAATATCCCTTTCTTGAGGTTTGAGCCATTGAGGTATGAAACGTTATTGTACAGTCGGTAGCAGTTGTCTGCGGCAACTAGCGTTTATAGACTATGGCCTGTGCCCATTTATATCTTTGTAATGCTATATAACACAACTCTTTGGTTCAATATGGCATGACACGCTATATACAGATTTAATTAGAAAGAAAATACAACTACACGTTCTCTTATCCCATGATGTGGGCTTGAACACATACAAACTCTTTGAATATACTGACAGAAGCGTCAACAGTAGAAAATCAATGAACTGCCTTAGAGCATCATTAGAAATAACACGAAACTGCTTTCAAAAATCAGTAGAAATAAAAAGAAGGAACCTTCAAGCCTCAGATGAAATAAATTGAGACCGCTGTAGAATAACACCAGGAATGAACCATGATTGTGTTTTGCAACTACAGTATTTTTGTCAATATGAATCAGGATACTGGTGCCTGTAGTGGTATCCACATATACAATCATCCGGACATTATATAACTGGCGATCAACACGACTCACAGGTCACAGCGCATGCGCAAAAACAATTAGGGCCACACAAAAATGGATGAGTGAAACATAGAAAATAAACCGAAATACTGCCAATGAGAAAGTGACACATGTCAGCGCGTTCAGGTCTTGGGCAATGCTGTAAACAAGCATAAAATGAATCAGTGTGAAAGCAATTACGAAAATCTTTTCTGGGAGCCCTTCCTCCTTTGTTTTGTTCTCAGAGGTCGTGCATACCCTGGGGAATACCTTGAGGTTGTGGGCCACACTGGTCTGACCAAAAGAGTAATGATGTGGCTGAACGTGCAAGATAACCAATCATCATATGTGCAAATGATTGACATATCGTATGTTTGACTTGACTTAGTCGATGCTCTTCTAACATTGGCTGTTGATGTCTTTTGGCTGTTTCTACAGGATCGGATCTCCGTTCCCTCGCCTAACCTTCCACCGGTCACTTCTTTCAACATACCAGGTATGTTATAGAGGGACCGCCCCTGATGTAACACTCCCCCTCCCACCCCGTTAGGTTGCCGGTAACACACTGTTCAATTTGTTCAGATGATTGCTCTTAGTTAATATAACGAAACATGTGTTAGTCAGCTTACTTCCAGGAATGTACGAACATTTCCCAGAAAAGAGCTATAGATCTCAAGTACATAGAAGTAACGAACGCCTCAAGTCTGCGTGTTTGTTTGTTGTGTTCGATGTCGTGTTTATGATATGACAATAAGCATTATATCCACTCCCTCGTCACGTATTAACGAAGAGACACTACACAAAAATAGGCACAACAGAGTTATAGATAAACATAGTCCCACAACAGACACTGCTGTCAGGGATGAAGTCACAGTTTGTTATGAAACCGGGTGGCCAGTTTCCATTCTGTCGGCCTTTCCCTCGCCAACAGTAAACAAAAACCACGTAAAGCAGATCGTATCGATAACGAGGATCAACCCCGGGGCCTCAGCCTTGAGAAGCGAGTGCTGTATCACTCTGCACCTTAGTCGCTTGTGGTAGAGTTACTGATTCTAAAGAACATAAGAATGCCAATATGGATTTAAAAACGTTCGTCTGTTGGAACCTTACCAACGAAACAGTCTACGTGTTTAGTAGAAGGATACAGAAACAGTGAGTTTCACAAATAGCAATCAACTAAAAGTTAAACACTGAACGCAGTGCAGAGATCAACAAAACAGGTAGTGTCATGTCTAGAGATAATGCCCTTGTGTCTAATATTATTCCTGCTGGGGTTTACGAAACAGCAGTCTCCTTTCTGGTCCGCAACATAATAGACTCATTGCGCTCAATTTGGGATGAAGAACATATACGGGATGGAACTGAAAGATGTATGAATTGTCCATACATACAAACCAGACAATTCGAAACAATGGGGCAGTCCCAACTACTGTGGTTTGGCCATGTCTGTTGAATGGAAGAAGATCGGATACCAAAGCGATCATGGAAGATTAAAAAGTCAAGGACGCAGACCCACAAGACGTACCAAAGTACGTTGGGAAGACAACATACGACAGTCCCTAAGTGATCGAGGGCTGGATTGGAAAGAGGCCAGGAAAAAGACGGCGGATAGATCAGTGTGGCGTTCTCTCTGGAAAACCTCTACACCTCACGGTAGAAGAGGAGCGACTAAGTAAGTAAGTAATATACAAACATAAGACAATCGTCAATTTTGTGATAACCATATCGGAATCTCTCTCCTGTCCATCGATGGGAAAATGGTAGCTCACCGTTTCACATAAAATCGTATCAAATCGTTTTGAGAGCAGGATCTACTCACACAGAGTATGTGTGGTTTCCAATGAGGTCGCAGGACAGTCAACAAGATATTTCCAGCTTGTCAAACCCAGAAGAAATGTCAGGAACAACATCGTGAAGTATGTGGCTTTTGTTGACTTGACCAAGACCTCTGACACTGTCAACAGAGACGAAATCTGGAAAATATTGGAAATTCGGATGCCCAGACAAATTCATCATTGTTGCCCGCCCATTTCATGATGACGTATTGGCTAGCGTTCTGTACAATAGAGAACTGAAATCTTCTCAGTTATAAACAGTCAACCAGGGTTGCGTGTCGGCGCCAACGCTCCTTTGTATGGTATTTGCTGCCGTGCTTTCTGTTGCTACAGAAAACTCCGTCCCTTGTGTACTATAAGATCCTGACGGATTAAATGATATTCAATCTGAAGCGACAACACTCCTTCAATAAAGTGAACGAAGTAGCCATCCTACAACTCAGCTGTGACTACATCATTAACACTTGCATAGAACAGAACCTGTTGGCTGCCTACTTTTGCGTAGTCAGCTTATCAAACTTATGGCGCGATGAAGTGCTTGTTGCAAAAAAGCCGTGTGGCGCAGATATCGGAGTTTCGCTTAAAACTACGAACAAAGGTAGCAAAGAAAACTTTTCAGGACGAACATCGAAGGTAAAAAAGAAATACACTCTTTTGGTCTAAAACAATCGCGTGGATATTTGATCTATTCATATTCGATTGCAGGGAACTTTTCGACCGAATACGAATAGCTCATTTAATGTACTATTCTGCACCGAATCGAATCCTAAATAAGGATTTGAACAGACGACACAGAGCATACCATGACGGTGGAACACATCTTACAAAGCTGCATGACCCATGAAGAGAGTGAACGGTAATGGTCTCCTGAGACAGATACGCGACAAAAGTTGGATTGAGATAAAATAACCTTACACACAACAATGTCCTTTGTAAGAGAAACTAGAACATTGATCAACATATAAGAAGAGGAAAATAAATCGAATACCAAGTGACCAACCACAGCTCGATCCGTGTTGAATTACCAATAAGATCGCAAGTACCTAATGCCAGAAAATATCAGAACTATTTCATGATATCACTGTGAATTTTGTTTCATTATCATTTTCAATTGACTTGTCGAGTAGCGTCACTTTCATGTGTCTTGTCGAGTAGCGTCACTTTCATGTGTCTTGTCGAGTATCGTCACTTTCATGTGTCCTGTCGAGTATCGTCACTTTCATGTGTCTTGTCGAGTAGCGTCACTTTCAAGTGTCTTGTCGAGTAGCGTCACTTTCATGTGTCTTGTCGAATATCGTCACTTTCATGTGACTTGTCGAGTAGCGTCACTTGAATGTGTCTTGTCGAGTATCGTCAGTGTCATGTGTCTTGTCGAGTATCGTCACTTTCATGTGACTTGTCGAGTATCGTCACTTGTATGTGTCTTGTCAAGTAGAGTCACTTTCATGTGTCTTGTCGAGTATCGTCACTTTCAAGTGTCTTGTCGAGTAGCGTCACTTTCAAGTGTCTTGTCGAGTATCGTCACTGTCATGTGTCTTGTCTAGTATCGTCATTTTCATGTGACTTGTCGAGTATCGTCACTTTCATGTGACTTGTCGAGTAGCGTCACTTGAATGTGTCTTGTCGAGTAGCGTCACTTTCATTTGATTCATCGAGTATCGTCACTTTCATGTGACTTGTCGAGTATCGTCACTTTTATGTGTCTTGTCAAGTAGAATCACTTTCATGTGTCTTGTCGAGTAGCGTCACTTTCATGTGTCTTGTCGAGTATCGTCACTTTCAAGTGTCTTGTCGAGTAGCGTCACTTTCAAGTGTCTTGTCGAGTATCGTCACTGTCATGTGTCTTGTCTAGTATCGTCACTTTCATGTGTCTTGTCGAGTAGCGTCACTTTCATGTGACTTGTCGAGTAGCGTCACTTGAATGTGTCTTGTCGAGTATCGTCAGTATCATGTGTCTTGTCGAGCATCGTCACTTTCATGTGACTTGTCGAGTAGCGTCACTTTCATGTGTCTTGTCGAGTATCGTCACTTTCAAGTGTTTTGTCGAGTAGCGTCACTTTCAAGTGTCTTGTCGAGTATCGTCACTGTCATGTGTCTTGTCTAGTATCGTCACTTTCATGTGACTTGTCGAGTAGCGTCACTTGAATGTGTCTTGTCGAGTAGCGTCACTTACATTTGATTCATCGAGTATCGTCACTTTCATTTGATTCATCGAGTATCGTCACTTTCATGTGTCTTGTCGAGTAGCGTCACTTGAATGTGTCTTGTCGAGTAGCGTCACTTACATTTGATTCATCGAGTATCGTCACTTTCATTTGATTCATCGAGTATCGTCACTTTCATGTGTCTTGTCGAGTAGCGTCACTTTCATGTGTCTTATCGAGTATCGTCACTTTCATGTGTCTTTTCAAGTAGAGTCACTTTCAAGTGTCTTGTCGAGTATCATCACTTTCATGTGTCTTGTCGAGTATCGTCACTTTCATGTGACTTGTCGATTATCGTCACTTTCATGTGTCTTGTCGAGTATCGTCACTTTCATGTGTCTTGTCGAGTAGTGTCACTTTCATTTGATTCAACGAGTATCGTCACTTTCATTTGATTCATCGAGTATCGTCACTTTCATGTGTCTTGTCGATTAGCGCCACCTTCGTGTGACTTGTCGAGTATCGTCACTTTCATGTGACTTATCGAGTATCGTGGCTTTGATGTGATTCATCGAGTATCGTCACTTTCATGTGTCTTGTCGATTAACGTCACTTTTATGTGACTTATCGAGTATCGTCACTTTCATGTGATTCATCGAGTATAGTACGAGATCGGGGACCATCACACATCCTGTCCTCGTGAAGTCTATCAAATTCCGCCATTTAGAGTTTTTTTTGTGAAGCTATCAATTAACACGTTATTAGGAAATAACATCTAGTATCACTTTTGCGATAGATTGGCGGCTCTTAAACATTAACAGTCTGAGAACCACTTCAGCAGGATGTCGTTCTATATTATATTTCTGACAACAGATACACTGTCAATTGCTTCGGGGACTATTGGTGTAAATCAAGCCTCAAACATGTATCCCTGAGGACTACATGCGACGAAGTTTTAAAAGGAAGACAATGAACAAAACAAGACTAAGCCAAAATATTTCAACAAAACGGACATTAATGAAAAAAAGGAAACAATGTTTGCAATAGAAAAGAGGAAATCGGTTTTATGTGAGACTGATATAGAAGGATGAATATTAAAACTACCAGTTTTCGTCATTTGAACTAATTTATATTATGACATGTAGCAGATTCTACCAAATTATTTTACCGTGTCCTATTATGAAACTTCGAGGGGTGCGTTAGCTCGGTTTATAGCCAGCAATTCGCTCATTTCTGTGGTAACAGCGGGCCTCGGTTCATAGCCAGCAATTCGCTATTGCTTGTGGTAACAGCGGGCCTCGGTTCGAATCGCGTCCGGAGACTAACAAAATCCGGGTCGTGATTTTAATGGGGGACCGCTTCTCCAGTCAACGCAACTGAAAATTGGTACCTGACGCATGAGTTAGGGAAAGTAAAAACAGCAAGGAAGGGCATTGTCCACTCCACCTCTCACGGCTGCGACTTAGTATAATGAAGTCTTCAAAAAACTCCATTTCCAACCAGCGGTTAATTGTGCTGAAAGACCACCTTATTGTACTTATTATGGAACATGTTCCTTTCAATCAATTTTCATTTTTCATACAAAAAAGAATATAAAACACTGAAAGCCTTTTCTTTTATAATAAAAACACATGATTAATCATTGATTTCAAAATATAATCATTTCAGCATTACAGCAGATATCCAGGGCAGAATTCATGCAATGGAAATGAGGTGCTATAGAAAAATCCTAAATGTTACATATAAAGATCGTGTCACGAACGTAGTAATACGTCAGAGAGTTGAAGACGCTATTGGTCCTTTTGAAGATCTGTTCACAGCTATCAAAAGAAGAAAGATGACCTGGTGCGGGCACGTCGCGAGGTCCAACGGCATTACCAACTCGATACTCTTTGGTTCCGTACCGGGACAGAGAGGGCGAGGACGTCCAAGGAAGAGATGGGTGTACAACATCACTGAGTGGTCAGGCCTTCGTCCAGGTGAGATACGTCATCGGCGACAGACAGAGAGGGATGGCGTGGGGTTTTGGGAGTGTCTTGGTGTGTGCCCCAACGACCTGATGGGTTCCTGGATGAACTGAACTGAATCATTTACACAATTTATCTACTAACCTAATTTATATTAATCTCTCTATCAGAGGACATTCGTATAAACTAGATGGAACTTCTGGATCTAACACCCGGTTCTTGTCTGTTATTGATGGAACTTCTGGATCTAACACCCGGTTCTTGTCTGTTATTGATGGAACTTCTGGATCTAACACCCGGTTCTTGTCTGTTATTGATGGAACTTCTGGATCTAACACCCGGTTCTTGTCTGTTATTGATGGAACTTCTGGATCTAACACCCGGTTCTTGTCTGTTATTGATGGAACTTCTGGATCTAACACCCGGTTCTTGTCTGTTATTGATGGAACTTCTGGATCTAACACCCGGTTCTTGTCTGTTATTGATGGAACTTCTGGATCTAACACCCGGTTCTTGTCTGTTATTGATGGAACTTCTGGATCTAACACCCGGTTCTTGTCTGTTATTGCTAACCTTCGCAACAATTGCAGTGGTTGATTAATTTCTTTGTATCACGTGGTCCTTTTCTCTGGTGACGTAACTAGCCGTTGACATTCTGCAGCTTCCCTACGTCTGGAACAAAAGGGCTCTCACAAGCAATGGATGAGCCCCCCAACACACCACCACCACCCCACCCCCCCCCCACACCCCCCCCCCCCCCCCCCCGTGTCTGTGGTACATCTGTTATGATTCGGACTTCTGAAAATAATCGATAATGTTTGTGATACACCTTACTGACTCTGACTTCTGGATGTTATCCCATGTGTTGGGCTACACCTTCCTGACTCTGACTTCTGGATTGTGTCCCAGGTGTTTGGCTACACCTTACTGACTCTGCCTTCGGCATGTTATCCCATGTTTTGGGCTACACCTTACTGACTCTGACTTCTGGATTGTATCCCCGGTGTTTGGCTACACCTTACTGTTATTTCCAGCAGGCAGGGTCTGTGTTTCGATCACTACTTTTATATATGCAATGGTTAGTTCACTGTCCCTTACCATAAGACAATGCTGCAATGCCTGTGAAACTCCCAGTGGAAAACCTCACGGACAGCTCTGCTGAATATCTGATTTTGCTCTAGGCTTTATTACTTTATTATTTTCCCTAGATCCCGCCTAAACTCTGCCCGTTCCAACATGGCCGCCGGTGACGAGATACTTCTAACGTTTCTCAGTTCAGTTTGCAGCTCGTGTCCTCGTTGTGTCTGTACCGCTTGTCATTACGTAAATGTTGTATTTGAACCTCTACCAACTAGAATATTTTGTCACCAATACCAATCTCACCGTGACAGCTTATCATCATATAAGACGTAACTCAAACCTCTTATCAGTTTATTTGTGTCGTTCTTGACACTGTTGCCAGGGTGGACTAAAGCTCTTCCCTGAACCCTTTCTCATCTGCGCTAAAAAATATTCTTCCATTGTCTAAACTACCGTTTAGCCTTCAGTGGTCAGTGCCCAAATTGGAAGTTATGCTTCATACATGACATTTCACCCATACCTGACAGTAGCACTATCATAAGACTAACGAAACTGCTTTTGTTGAAATTATAAAAAAGTACAATGTAGGAAGAATTTTGATAGGAATAATGAGAAACCACGTTTCGATCAAAATGTCTTTATCGCGTAGGTGTGCTAACTTGTACTCCGATCTCAGCATTGGTGAGCCTGCTGAGAAGTCTTGTATTGCACTACAGCTAAAGGAATGAGATCCACCTTCAATAGTTCGCCTTACAATAAGTAGAGCCACCAGAAACTCGCTGCAATAGAAAGAGAGTCAAGGTTGAATAACTCAGATACAAGTAGCCTCAAAAACTAACGAATAACAAGCCCTGGTGCCGGAAATACAAGAGCAGCAGGAATTGCTATTTTAAAAAAAAACAACAAACAAACTGTTCTTGTCCATAGATATTGTCTTGATGTGATAGTTGTTGAAACAGTCGGTACGGTACATTCACGTGTCTGCATGCAGCCCTCGTGGTGCTAACAGTTAGAAAACCTTGATGTACGTAATCAATTCTCACCAACCATTGATCAGGCCCGATGGTTTAATGCCATTTTGAGAACATAAAGAAGATTCTCTGAAAATAGATCATCCCAGATCCTCTGGCAAATGGAGGATCCGTATCATAAAATTGACAGAACCGTGTACACCGATAGATTTTCATCACGTCACGAGATCTGACATTCGTGAGATCACTGTTAAATGCGCAGTTGAAGGTCGTGTCACTCAACTTAAGATTTTTAGATATCAGTCAACCAAGATCCAACAATACGGGCTGCAGTGGAACTGGGAATAAAATGTCTATAATAATATCAACAAGCGTGATTCAGTTCGGCTTGGGCACGAATACTTTCCAGCCCCTCCCACCACAGAACCCATTTTCCAAATGCAAAAATTATAGGAACGGCAAAATCATGAGTGCACTTTAATATGTGTTTTCGCCCTTGCAGTTTGGATAAGTTAATTATTCTTATCTGTGAAGCGCTCTGCTAATGACAAAGACTTTTAGGCCGTAACCTAGTGGTCACGCACACACTATGCCTGCCCGAGGCACTGAACGGATGCCCATGTCTGTCCGAGGCACTGAACGGATGCCCATGTCTGTCCGAGGCACTGAACGGATGCCCATGTCTGTCCGAGGCACTGCACGGGTCTCCTCATGATATCCAAACCGCTCAGTCAGCAACTTAGCTAGACGCACTCCAGTCTCACTCCATCCGTCAGCAAACCCCATTCCACCCTCATTCCAGCAGCATCCACCCTCACTTCAGCCGCCCTCACCTAATACCAGCCGCACCAGCCTCACTCCAGCCGTGGCAGCCTGACTACAGTCTCAATTCAGGCACCCCCAGCCTCTCTCCAGCCGCCCCCTCATCCGCTCTGCAGCCACTCCAACCTCACTCCAGCCACCCTCCAGTCTCACTACAGCCTCACTTCAGTCACCATCCAGTCTCACTACAGCCTCACTCCAGTCACCATCCAGTCTCACTACAGCCTCACTCCAGCCACCCTCCAGCTTCACTCCAACCTCACTCCAGCCACCCTCCAGTCTCACTCCAGCCTCCCTCTAGTCTCACTCAAGCCTCACTCCAGTCTCAATCCAAGCGCCCCAACTCATTCCAGCATCAACACCATGTTCACGAAATGTATACAGAGATGTGCCAACAAATAGAGACAGCCAGACAAAGGTCGACTACTCAACAGGTCAATGAACTGTCTGCACTCGATCTCATGTATATACAGAAGAAGCTCTACACCCCCCCCCCCCAACCCCCCACCCCACCACTCAAAACACACACCACACCCCCCCCCCCCCCCCAGTGATAGAAGAGCGGCCATTAAGTGAAGAACGTAGATTATCGCTATTTATAGTTGCCGTATAGACACATGACAAAGGACAAAATAGGAAAGGTAAAGTACAAGAATTTAAACTATCTTGTTGATGATTAATGGTATAATTAATGACATAAATTATTTGATTTTGTCTTGGTTCAAAATTTGTGTTGGCCTTAATGTGGTAATCGGGTAACTTTTTTGTTGTTTTTATTTGTAGTGTTGTCGTTTTCCAATCTTTGAGATACAAGCATTTTAGGTGGAAACTGTTTCTGCCAACCTGTGCTAGAATCTTGCTGGTAATTCAGCACATACAATGATTGTAGAGAAAGATGATTAAGACACAGAAATGAGCATTGCACGAACTCAACTTCACAAGAAGACGTTATTACAAACTAGTCTTTGACTAAACGTGTTTAGGGCAAGCCTAATATTGTATTAATCTTATCTCCAAGTCAACATTCAAATAACTTTTGGGGGGACAACTACCTGTGATCAAATATGACAAAAGTTACTACACGAGGATGATATAATCCTCCCCCACCACCCCTTTCCCTGAAAACGAGCAACATTCAATTATCGTGAGAATAGTAATAGACGGGCACCAACGTTTCGACCAAATTAGACCTTTATCTAGAGCTGGACAAACGACAAAAATGCAAATGAAAACAACGAACTAATTGACACGAACATCAGTAATAAAGATGAACAAATCCCAAACACATTACAAAATCATTGGCTATCAATGGCGCCAAATCACATCATCGTTCATGACCTATTGTTGATTTTTATTCTGGAATTCTGTTCTCTTTAATATCGATATTCGTCTAACTTGGCTGGCTGTTGTTATTTGCGTTGATTTCGTAATCAAGTCGTCAATAATGACACAATTCATTGGTCAAGTAAGTGCACTTTTGTTGATGAACACCTACACTTAAGCCGTGCTTGTATTCCAGCCATTATAGTTACTGTAAAAGAGAGGACCAATAACAAATAAATAACTCCGTTTGAAGACGTAATTCCAAACTGGGCATTCACGAAATAGTATTTCAGACAAGTCTGGTTCCGCATTTATCTTGTCTCCAAGTAATTTTCCAGCAACTTTTTACGGTGAGAGCTTCCTATGACCAAATACGATTATTTGGGCGCAATTCCCGCCATTATTCCGTCTAGCCACTTGTCGTTGGCCCCATTAACGATACCCAGGAAATATTAACGAATTTAATGAGAGACTTGGATAACCTCTTTCCCGTGATCATTCACTGGTCAGACAAATTCTCCAAGGCAGCTCGGCTTGTCATGAATTAGCTGCACCAATCAGGGATTGTTACTACAACCATCAATTTCATTGCTGGTCCAGTTTTTGTACAGTGCAATGGGCAACGAGTCAATGGTTTACTCTTAAATTGAACTGCACTACGCAAGGGTGATATCAATGATCAAGTTATAGCACCAAGTTCCCGATTGGAAGTTTAACTATCTTTTAAGCTCAATCACTACTTGTCTCAGTAGACCTGTCGCTGAAATTGTAATCTGCGTCAATAATCGCGGAAATACGAGCAAATCTCAAAATGTGTCGTTTATGTGGGAATAATCATAAACGTACAGTGACGTTTTCACACAAATATCTTTATTGAGGGCAAGAATAACGAAAACATCACCAACGAAAACAGTGAAATAGGTTAAACAATTATCAATGTTAAACTTGGAGCCACCAAGGATACTCCTCGCCATTAGTACCGAGAGAATGGCTTTTAAAATCACTTCATCGATTTGACGAGTTCTAATGACTTCACTTGGAGTTAAATCTTAGCTTATCTACCTCCAGTTTTGAATGCATCAAACGTAGGTGTTCACGTACCTTTACATCATCCTGTCGCTAGTGCACTTTCTGAAGTGTCTTGGCTCTCTGCCTTCCCGTGACGCTGAACTCTTACATATTGCCCTATTGACCTACATCTATTCACTTCGTCCTTTTCTCTAGTCGTTCATTGTGAGGGTTTGTACGCCATATTATGTACGTGATTATGCAGCGCCATTGGGAAACTGAGACGCTAGTCCCGCCAGGTACAACATACTGACCAGGACGTCGCGTCAGGGCCAGGCACAACATACTGACCAGGATGTCGCGTCAGGGCCAGGCACAACATACTGACCAGGACGTCGCGCCAGGGACATGCACAACATACTGACCAGGACGTCGCGTCCGGGCCAGGCACAACATATTGACCAGGACGTCGCGTCAGGGTCAGACACAACATACTGACCAAAACCACTATTCCTCTTTCATGCAGCATTTCTTAGAAACATGCTGTTTTCAAGGCATCCTGGCTGACGAGATGGGGATCGATGTGATCCACGTAGTAGTGAGCGCCACGCAGATGAAGACAAGCATAGCACAACTGCCTATAGAACCGCAGTCCACCTTCATCAGCATGATTGAGATATGAGGAATGCTGCTACAATCTGCCACTTAAAGTCCTTTTCAGGAGGCACAAAAAGATAAATTTACTCATTTGGTCATTAAACAACAACAACAACAACAACAGCAGCAGCAGCCGCAACAACAACAACAACAACCAGTGACTATTCTTTCTTTAACTTTGAGATGTTTATGTGTTTTTGCCCTTTCACCTCTTGTTCGTTTATCCTTGTTCCACGACAAACTAACGACGTGGTCAGTATCTACTGCACCTAATGAAGTCTTTCGTGACAGTAACACATCCCTCCCCCTCCACTTTGCTCTGCCAGATACCACCCTAACATTGTGAACATAATGTTGTTTGTTCACTCAAGACATAAATAACAACCATCCCGTTCACACGCCGTCTATCATATTGGCGTTACTATTAGTGATAGGTCCACATGTTTAGGTCCTCGGGTGATGTGGTGGTAGGTCCACATGTTTAGGTCATCGGGCAATGTGGTGGTAGGTCCATATGTTTAGGTCATCGGGCAATGTGGTGGTAGGTCCACATGTTTAGGTCATCGGGCGATGTGGTGGTAGGTCCACATGTTTAGGTCATCGGGCGATGTGGTGGTAGGTCCACACATTTAGATCATCGGGCGATGTGGTGCTAGGTCCACATGTTTAGGTCATCGGCACTAGTGGTGATCTGGTTATAAATCCACATTGTTAGGTCGCCGGCACACTAGTGGTGATGGGGTGATAGGTTCACATTGTTATGTCATCAGCACACTAGTGGTGATATGGCCAACATACGACATTTACTTAACATCATTGCTCTGGTACCAAATAGTTGAGGTTGAGTCGACCCTGGAGATGTTTGCGATCGAAAAAAATATCTTGCACCAATCAGAGATTGAATCCAGATAGCTCGCTTGGAAGCCATTGCATTTTGTTTCTTGAATTGCTGTAGAACCTTCTTCAATATCGTTATAAACGATTTCGCAGTTTTAAAATTGTCAATTGTTGTCATTTGCTATAGTATGCAGCTGATTCCAGATTGGCTGAGTGTGAATAGTAGAGGAGTTACAGACATCGCCAAATTATCAAAATGAAGTCCCCACGTGCTGCATATACGTTGTATCCTTCAGTGCTACATATACTGTGAGAACAACAGTGCTAGATATACTGTGATAGCCTCAGTGATACATTTACTATGAGAACAAGAGTGCTACATATACTGCAAGAACCCCAGTGCTACATATACTGTGAGAACCACAGTTCTAGATATACTGTGATAGCCTCAGTGCTACATTTACTATGAGAACCCCAGTGCTACATATACTGTGAGAACCCCAGTGCTACATATACTGTGAGAACCCCAGTGCTACATATACTGTGATAACCGCATTGCTACATATACTGTGAGAACCCCAGTGCTACATATACTGTGATATCATCAGTGCTCCATTACTATGAGAACCCCAGTGCTACATATACTGTGATAACCCCATTGCTACCTATACTGTGATAACCCCAGTGCTACATATACTATGAGAACCCCAGTGCTACATATACTGTGAGAACCCCAGTGCTACATATACTGTGAGGACCCCTGTGCTACATATACTGTAATGACCTCAGTGTTACATATACTGAGAGAACCCCAGTGCTAGATATACTGTGATAGCCTCATTGCTACATTTACTATGAGAACCCCAGTGCTACATATACTGTGAGAACCCCAGTGCTACATATACTTTGAGAACCCCAGTGCTACATATACTGTGATAACCCCAGTGCTACATTTACTGTGATAACCCCAGTGCTACATATACTGTGAGCACATTTGTAATATCTTCAACATAAATGTTTTGAAACGAGGCGACAGAAAGTATGACTTTATTAACGTTTTGAGGCCCTATGTCTAGACACTGTTGTTCGGTTTTTCCTCAAAAGTGCAATTCTGGAATCTAGCTACTTTCTTTCCAATTTAGTCATAAGTTTGAAGTGCAAACGATGCAGAGGGTGACTGTACTATTGTATAGTTATTTCTTCAGAAAAGTCAGAAGTAGACCTTTATTTCCCGACATACACAATCCTAAAAAGAGAACACAACATGCGTCAGGCCTAGATAGAATAACTTTTTCCCGTTGAATAAAACATGACTTAAAATATGTAAATTATACAGTCTAACAAGGAAGGAACAGGAAAATCGATGAATTTGATAAAGTTGTTATTGAACTTGAGATTGTGAAAATATATAAAGAAAATTAACTTATTACACTTCGTCAACTAAAGGTTCGGCTGCAAAGTCATTACGACATTGAAATGTGAAAGACCGCTTTATGGTGAATAGATAGGTGCAGCGGTTTTACTTTTCAGAAATCTGTTCGTTGCTGGAATAAAGTTAGTGAAAAATATCTATACCTATGACTGATTCGCGAGCGCAGGATGGAAGTATGTTTAGACGCATAGTGCATAAATGCTCACCATCTAAGTGAGAAAGAATGGCATTGACTGGACGGAAACAGGAGAAGGGGAATTCCAAACAGCAAGGGTCAACGCATTGTAATAGCTCATGTAGGTAACAAAGAAAATGTTCTTTTAGGGGGTGTAGAACTTCTTTTCCAAGCACAGTCAACAGATGGAGGAGACTACCATACTGAAATGAATGGAGATATTTTCAGGAATTGGTTTGGGAACACACTTCTTCCCACCCTGGATATGCCGTCATGTCTTGTAATAGACAATGGCTCCTATTATAATGTTGTAGCGGAGGAAGACAATGAATCATATTATAATGTTGTAGCGGAGGAAGACAATGCATCATATTATAATGTTGTAGCACATGAAGACAATGCATCCTATTATATTGTTGTAGCGGAGGAAGACAATGCATTATATCATAATGTTGTAGCGGAGGAAGACAATGAATCATATTATAATGTTGTAGCGGAGGAAGACAATGCATCATTTTATAATGTTGTAGCGCAGGAATACAATGCATCCTATCATAATGTTGTAGCGGAGGAAGAGATTGCATCATATCATAATGTTGTAACGCAGGAAGACATTGCATCATATCATAATGTTGTAACGCAGGAAGACAATGCATCATATCATAATGTTGTAGCGGAGGAAGACAATGCATCATATTATAATGTTGTAGCACATGAAGACAATGCATCCTATTATAATGTTGTAGCGGAGGAAGACAATGCATCATATCATAATGTTGTAGCGGAGGAAGACAATGCATTCAATCATAATGTTGTAGCGGAAGAAGACACATTACCAACTTCATCAAGGCCAAAATAAGTGATCATGAATTGTCTTGCAAATGAAAATATACTTTGTTTTTGTTACAACATGTTAAAACCAGAGTTTTTGCAGCTCGCGAGGCGGACTAGGAAGACAAAGCTGGTTGTAATTGACAAGATAATTGCAGAACATGGCCACACTTCTTTTCGACTACCACCATTCACACCTCAACCCCCATATAACTTGTATAGGCTGCAATCAAAGGTCAAGTTGCAGCACAGAACAAGACTTACAAACTGTGTGATGTTAAAGACTTGACACTTGATGCCCTCTGAAAAATATGTAATGGGTACTGGAATGAATGTGAAGACCGTATGCTCCGAGAGGATGACGTATTTTGGCAACGAGATGTGTTGAGTTTTATCCAGTCCTTAGCAGTAGTTAATTCTCAGTCACATTCGCACCAACATTACGATGTTTTTTTTTAGCGGCATGAACAGATGGAGTGGTCCAAAGTTTTTTGCATTTAAACAAAATTACAACAAGCAACAACTAGTATCTGCTTTGCACAACAAATCTTGAGCCATGTGAAAATCTCAAGATCACAGTCTAGTTCTGGATCCATGCCGCTAAAAGAAGCATAATACGATTTGTAGAAAAAAGACATTTAATTTTACATATACTCATGAAGTAAAGTTCCCTACGTCTCATTGCGTGTTACCATTTGCAGTATGGATACGCCTTTGGAAAATGTTGCCACCAGTTAAATGAGGAGCTTCACAGCCACACGAGGACCAATATTCCGCTCGGGAGGGATCTCACAGCATCCGTTGTCCGACATGGCCCTTGCACTTTTCTGCTGCGCATGGACTGGGTCCTCACACAATCCAGAGGTCTTCGTCGGCGATCCCGGGAAACCTATCACATCTACGCCGATAACGTCGTCATACCGATCTACGATTCTCAGACCTTGGTAGACGCCTAGACGTCCTGGATCGATCGGATACCCACCTACGCTTGCCCATTTCCTGAACGAAAATCCAAAACTCAGCTGAGCACCACCGTGAACGGCAACCCTGTTGCAGCCACCGAGGACTTCTATACCTCGGCAGCAGCCATGACATCACAAGTAGGATGGGCTTAGCGGCTTCTTCCATGCACTCGCTCCGCAGAGTCTGGTCCCATGGAAGGCCCTCCCTGGAGACCAGGCTTCCTATTTACTGCATTGTCCCCATTCTCCTGTATGGTCCGAGACCTGGACACTACAGCAGGGCCGGCAGCGTCTTGAGGCCTTCCACCTGGACACTACAGCAGGGCCGGCAGCGTCTTGAGGCCTTCCACCTGGACCGGAAGCGTCTTGAGGCCTTCCACCTGGACACTACAGCAGGACCGGCAGCGTCTTTAGGCCTTCCACCTGGACACTACAGCAGGACCGGCAGCGTCTTGAGGCCTTCCACCTGGACACTACAGCAGGACCGGCAGCGTCTTGAGGCCTTCCACCTGGACACTACAGCAGGACCGGCAGCGTCTTGAGGCCTTCCACCTGGACACTACAGCACGACCGGCAGCGTCTTGAGGCCTTCCACCTGGACACTACAGCAGGACCGGCAGCGTCTTGAGGACTTCCACCTGGACACTACAGCAGGACCGGCAGCGTCTTGAGGCCTTCCATCTGGACACTACAGCAGGACCGGCAGCGTCTTGAGGCCTTCCACCTAGACACTACTACAGCAGGACCGGCAGCGTCTTGAGGCCTTCCACCTGGACACTACAGCAGGACCGGCAGCGTCTTGAGGCCTTCCACTGGGACACTACAGCAGGACCAGCAGCGTCTTGAGGCCTTCCACCTGGACACAACAGCAGGACCGGCAGCGTCTTGAGGCCTTCCACCTGGACACTACAGCAGGACCGGCAGCGTCTTGAGGCCTTCCACCTGGACACTACAGCAGGACCGGCAGCGTCTTGAAGCCTTCCACCTGGACACTACAGCAGGACCAGCAGCGTCTTGAGGCCTTCCACCTGGACACTACAGCAGGACCGGCAGCGTCTTGAAGCCTTCCACCTGGATACTACAACAGGACCGGCAGCGTCTTGAGGCCTTCCACCTGGACACTACAACAGGACCGGCAGCGTCTTGAGGCCTTCCACCTGGACACTACAGCAGGACCGCCAGCGTCTTGAGGCCTTCCACCTGGACACTACAGCAGGACCGGCAGCGTCTTGAGGCCTTCCACCTGGACACTACAGCAGGACCGGCAGCGTCTTGAGGCCTTCCACCTGGACACTACAGCAGAACCGCCAGCGTCTTTAGGCCTTCCACCTGGACACTACAGCAGGACCGGCAGCGTCTTGAGGCCTTCCACCTGGACACTACAGCAGGACCGGCAGCGTCTTGAGGCCTTCCACCTGGACTCTACAGCAGGACCGGCAGCGTCTTGAGGCCTTCCACCTGGACACTACAGCAGGACCGGCAGCGTCTTGAGGCCTTCCACCTGGACACTACAGCAGGACCGGCAGCGTCTTGAGGCCTTCCACCTGGACACTACAGCAGGACCGGCAGCGTCTTGAAGCCTTCCACCTGGATACTACAGCAGGACCGGCAGCGTCTTGAGGCCTTCCACCTGGACACTACAACAGGACCGGCAGCGTCTTGAGGCCTTCCACCTGGACACTACAGCAGGACCGCCAGCGTCTTGAGGCCTTCCACCTGGACACTACAGCAGGACCGGCAGCGTCTTGAGGCCTTCCACCTGGACACTTCAGCAGGACCGGCAGCGTCTTGAGGCCTTCCACCTGGACACTACAGCAGGACCGGCAGCGTCTTAAAGCCTTCCACCTGGATACTACAGCAGGACCGGCAGCGTCTTGAGGCCTTCCACCTGGACACTACAACAGGACCGGCAGCGTCTTGAGGCCTTCCACCTGGACACTACAGCAGAACCGCAAGCGTCTTGAGGCCTTCCACCTGGACACTACAGCAGGACCGGCAGCGTCTTGAGGCCTTCCACCTGGACACTACAGCAGGACCGGCAGCGTCTTGAGGCCTTCCACCTGGACTCTACAGCAGGACCGGCAGCGTCTTGAGGCCTTCCACCTGGACACTACAGCAGGACCGGCAGCGTCTTGAGGCCTTCCACCTGGACACTACAGCAGGACCGGCAGCGTCTTGAGGCCTTCCACCTGGACACTACAGCAGGACCGGCAGCGTCTTGAGGCCTTCCACCTGGACACTACTACAGCAGGACCGGCAGCGTCTTGAGGCCCTCCACCTGGACACTACAGCAGGACCGGCTGCGTCTTGAGGCCTTCCACCTGGACACTACAGCAGGACCGGCAGCGTCTTGAGGCCTTCCACCTGGACACTACTACAGCAGGACCGGCAGCGTCTTGAGGCCTTCCACCTGGACACTACTACAGCAGGACCGGCAGCGTCTTGAGGCCTTCCACCTGGACACTACAGCAGGACGGGCAGCGTCTTGAGGCCTTCCACCTGGACACTACAGCAGGACCGGCAGCGTCTTGAGGCCTTCCACCTGGACACTACAGCAGGACCGGCAGCGTCTTGAGGCCTTCCACTTGGACACTACTACAGCAGGACCGGCAGCGTCTTGAGGCCTTCCACCTGGACACTACAGCAGGACCGGCAGCGTCTTGAGGCCTTCCACCTGGACACTACAGCCGGATCGGCAGCGTCTTGAGGCCTTCCACGTGGACACTACAGCAGGACCGGCAGCGTCTTGAGGATTTCTACCTGGACACTACAGCAGGACCGGCAGCGTCTTGGGGCCTTCCACCTGGACACTACAGCAGGACCAGCAGCGTCTTGAGGACTTCCATCTGGACACTACAGCAGGACCGGCAGCGTCTTGAGGCCTTGCACCTAGACACTACTACAGCAGGACCGGCAGCGTCTTGAGGCCTTCTACCTGGACACTACAGCAGGACCGGCAGCGTCTTTAGGCCTTCCACCTGGACACTACAGCAGGACCAGCAGCGTCTTGAGGCCTTCCACCTGGACACTACAGCAGGACCGGCAGAGTCTTGATGCCTTCCACCTGGACACTACAGCAGGACCGGCAGCGTCTTGAGGCCTTCCACCTGGACACTACAGCAGGACCGGCAGCGTCTTGAGGCCTTCCACCTGGACACTACAGAAGGACCGGCAGCGTCTTGAGGCCTTCCACCGGGACACTACAGCAGGACCGGCAGCGTCTTGAGGCCTTCCACTTGGACACTACTACAGCAGGACCGGCAGCGTCTTGTGGCCTTCCACCTAGACACTACAGCAGGACCGGCAGCGTCTTGAGGCCTTCCACCTGGACACTACAGGAGGACCGGCAGCGTCCTGAGGCCTTCCACCTGGACACTACAGCAGGACCGGCAGTGTCTTTAGGCCTTCCACCTGGACACTACAGCAGGACCGGCAGCGTCTTGAGGCCTTCCACCTTTACATTACAGCAGGACCGGCAGCGTATTGAGGCCTTCCCCCTGGACACTACAGCAGGACCGGCAGCGTCTTGGGGCCTTCCACCTGGACACTACAGCAGGACCGGCAGCGTCTTTGGGCCTTCCACCTGGACACTACAGCAGGACCGGCAGCGTCTTGAGGCCTTCCACCTTTACATTACAGCAGGACCGGCAGCGTCTTTAGGCCTTCCACCTGGACACTACAGCAGGACCGCCAGCGTCTTGACGCCTTCCACCTGGACACTACAGCAGGACCGGCAGCGTCTTGAGGCCTTCCACCTGGACACTACAGCAGGACCGGCAGCGTCTTGAAGCCTTCCACCTGTACACTACAGCAGGACCGGCAGCGTCTTGAGGCCTTCCACCTGGACACTACAGCAGGACCGGCAGCGTCTTGAGGCCTTCCACCTGGACTCTACAGCAGGACCGGCAGCGTCTTGAGGCCTTCCACCTGGACACTACAGCAGGACCGGCAGCGTCTTGAGGCCTTCCACCTGGACACTACAGCAGGACCGGCAGCGTCTTGCGGCCTTCCACCTGGACACTACATCAGGACGGGCAGCGTCTTGAGGCCTTCCACCTGGACACTACAGCAGGACCGGCAGCGTCTTGAGGCCTTCCATCTGGACACTACAGCAGGACCGGCAGCGTCTTTAGGCCTTCCACTTGGACACTACTACAGCAGGACCGGCAGCGTCTTGAGGCCTTCCACCTGGACACTACAGCAGGACCGGCAGAGTCTTTAGGCCTTCCACCTGGACACTACAGCAGGACCGGCAGCGTCTTGAGGCCTTCCACCTGGACACTACAGCCGGACCGGCAGCGTCTTGAGGCCTTCCACCTGGACACTACAGCAGGACCGGCAGCGTCTTGAGGATTTCTACCTGGACACTACAGCAGGACCGGCAGCGTCTTTGGGCCTTCCACCTGGACACTACAGCAGGACCAGCAGCGCCTTGAGGACTTCCACCTGGACACTACAGCAGGACCGGCAGCGTCTTGAGGACTTCCATCTGGACACTACAGCAGGACCGGCAGCGTCTTGAGGCCTTCCACCTGGACACTACTACAGCAGGACCGGCAGTGTCTTGAGGCCTTCTACCTGGACACTACAGCAGGACCGGCAGCGTCTTTAGGCCTTCCACCTGGACACTACAGCAGGACCAGCAGCGTCTTTAGGCCTTCCACCTGGACACTACAGCAGGACCGGCAGAGTCTTGAGGCCTTCCACCTGGACACTACAGCAGGACCGGCAGCGTCTTGAGGCCTTCCACCTGGACACTACAGCAGGACCGGCAGCGTCTTGAGGCCTTCCACCTGGACACTACAGCAGGACCGGCAGCGTCTTGAGGCCTTCCACTTGGACACTACTACAGCAGGACCGGCAGCGTCTTGAGGCCTTCCACCTGGACACTACAGCAGGACCGGCAGCGGTATGAGGCCTTCCACCTGGACACTACTACAGCAGGACCGGCAGCGTCTTGAGGCCTTCCACCTGGACACTACTACAGCAGGACCGGCAGCGTCTTGAGGCCTTCCACCTGGACACTACAGCAGGACCGGCAGCGTCTTGAGGCCTTCCACCTGGACACTACAGCAGGACCGGCAGCGTCTTGAGGCCTTCCACCTGGACACTACAGCAGGACCGGCAGCGTCTTGAGGCCTTCCACTTGGACACTACTACAGCAGGACCGGCAGCGTCTTGAGGCCTTCCACCTGGACACTACAGCAGGATCGGCAGCGTCTTCAGGCCTTC
Source organism: Ariolimax columbianus (assembly GCA_036924085.1). Lineage (NCBI taxonomy): Eukaryota > Metazoa > Mollusca > Gastropoda > Stylommatophora > Arionidae > Ariolimax > Ariolimax columbianus. The sequence continues at coordinate 90,797,348 of JAVGWX010000008.1, read as the reverse complement.
CACCTGGACACTACAGCAGGACCGGCAGCGTCTTGAGGCCTTCCACCTGGACACTACAGCCGGACCGGCAGCGTCTTGAGGCCTTCCATCTGGACACTACAGCAAGACCGGCAGCGTCTTGAGGCCTTCCACCTGGATACTACAACAGGACCGGCAGCGTCTTGAGGCCTTCCACCTTGACACTACTACAGCAGGACCGGCAGCGTCTTGAGGCCTTCCACCTGGACACTACAGCAGAACCGCCAGCGTCTTGAGGCCTTCCACCTGGACACTACAGCAGGACCGGCAGCGTCTTGAGGCATTCCACCTGGACACTACAGCAGGACCGGCAGCGTCTTGAGGCCTTCCACCTTGACACTACTACAGCAGGACCGGCAGCGTCTTGAGGCGTTCCACCTGGACACTACAGCAGGACCGGCAGCGTCTTGGGGCCTTCCACCTGGACACTACAGCAGGATCGGCAGCGTCTTCAGGCCTTCCACCTGGACACTACAGCAGGACCGGCAGCGTCTTGAGGCCTACCACCTGGACACTACAGCCGGACAGGCAGCGTCTTGAGGCCTTCCATCTGGACACTACAGCAGGACCGGCAGCGTCTTGAGGCCTTCCACCTTGACACTACTACAGCAGGACCGGCAGCGTCTTGAGGCGTTCCACCTGGACACTACAGCAGGACCGGCAGCGTCTTGAGGCCTTCCACCTTGACACTACTATTGCAGGACCGGCAGCGACTTGAGGCCTTCCACCTTGACACTACTACAGCAGGACCGGCAGCGTCTTGAGGCGTTCCACCTGGACACTACAGCAGGACCGGCAGCGTCTTGAGGCCTTCCACCTGGACACTACAGCAGGACCGGCAGCGACTTGAGGCCTTCCACCTTGACACTACTACAGCAGGACCGGCAGCGTCTTTAGGCCTTCCACCTGGACACTACAGCAGGACCGGCAGCGTCTTGGGGCCTTCCACCTGGACACTACAGCAGGACCGGCAGCGTCTTGGGGCTTCCACCTGGACACTACAGCAGGACCGGCAGCGTCTTGAGGCCTTCCACCTGGACACTACAGCAGGACCGGCAGCGTCTATAGGCCTTCCACCTGGACACTACAGCAGGACCGGCAGCGTCTTGAGGCCTTCCACCTGGACACTACAGCAGGACCGGCAGTGTCTTTAGGCCTTCCACCTGGACACTACAGCAGGACCGGCAGCGTCTTGAGGCCTTCCACCTTTACATTACAGCAGGACCGGCAGCGTCTTGAGGCCTTCCACCTGGACACTACAGCAGGACCGGCAGCGTCTTGAGGCCTTCCACCTGGACACTACAGCAGGACCGGCAGCGTCTTGAGGCCTTCCACTTGGACACTACTACAGCAGGACCGGCAGCGTCTTGAGGCCTTCCATCTGGACACTACAGCAGGACCGGCAGCGTCTTGAGGCCTTCCATCTGGACACTACAGCAGGACCGGCAGCGTCTTGAGGCCTTCCACCTGGACACTACAGCCGGACCGGCAGCGTCTTGAGGCCTTCCACCTGGACACTACAGCAGGACCGGCAGCGTCTTGATGCCTTCCACGTGGACACTACAGCAGGACCGGCAGCGTCTTGATGCCTTCCACGTGGACACTACAGCAGGACCGGCAGCGTCTTGATGCCTTCCACCTGGACACTACAGCAGGACCGGCAGCGTCTTGATGCCTTCCACCTGGACACTACAGCAGGACCGGCAGCGTCTTGATGCCTTCCACCTGGACACTACAGCAGGACCGGCAGCGTCTTGAGGCCTTCCACCTGGACACTACAGCAGGACCGGCAGCGTCTTGGGGCCTTCCACCTGGACACTACAGCAAGACCGGCAGCGTCTTGAGGCCTTCCACCTGGACACTACAGCAGGACCGGCAGCGTCTTGAGGCCTTCCACCTGGACACTACAGCAAGACCGGCAGCGTCTTGAGGCCTTCCACCTGCACAACCAGAGGCGAATCCTCGGGATCGTTTGGCGTGACATGATTTCCAACAGGGAAGTAGCTCGATGTACTCAACGTGCAGACATTGTCTCAACGATTGATCACCGTCGTCTCTTCCTACTTGGTCAGGTTGCTCGACTTTCCCGGTACGTCCCAGCCAACGAGATGCTTCGACAGACTGTGCTGGAGAGTTACGGGAAGAAGCCGTGCTCATCCTGGGCACCCTCGCAACACCTGGCTAAAACAGATCACCACCTCCCCAACAGAACTGCAGCCCTCCTGGGACGTGGCTATCAGACGTGGTCATAGACATGGTCATTCGACGCGACGGACCCTGGTCGCCTAAGCGTCCTATTGATTGATTGAGTTAGCGTATTACTGTAAAATCTAATGTTTGATTAACATTGTCTTTAGCGTATGCAAAATTATATAACAAAAACAGTTCTATGCCAAAACTACGGTTCCTGTAAATTCGTTAAACATGCAATCTTAAGGCCGTAACAAATTAGGGAGCAGACAAACAAACTCTTCGGCAACTATAACTTAGTATGTACAACCGGTGATGGACTACAGCCTTCCCATACAGACCACTGTGAGTACAAATAACATCTCATATATTTCTCCGGGTGCAGAGTCAAGCTCTCAGACTAATTTTTGGGGGATTAGATACCTACAGCGGCGCTCGAGATAGAGGCCAACAGAGAACCGAGAGATGTCAGGAGAAAGGGGGCACCGACTGAAGCGGTAGAGAAATACAAGAGACAAGAAAATGGCCATACAAATAGGGTACAAATAGACAATTGGAAGCAAAAGAGAAGACTGAAGCAAGTGTCTCCACTGGATGTAGCAGAAGAGGAAATCCATATTCACCTAGCACTAGAGGAGATAGAAACGGAAAATAGGTTTTTTGAACCACCCCCTTTGGAAAATCTTTGCTGCCAGTCATAAAAACACACCGGACAGAAAAGGCAGCCACCAATGAGACCGAACCAGAAGACATGTGCCTTAGAGACAGTATCTAGCTACCCAAAATCGGCAGTCCTGATCTATACGGATGGATCAGCATTCAATTCTACCTCTTTTGCAGGGTTTGGTATCCATATGAAATACCCGGATGGGTCCATATACGAGTTTTGTGATTCGTGCGGTGAAAATCGTTCAAATGATGAAAGGATGGCAGAGGCAATGAAAACAGCAGTTGGGATTTTGTACCAACGGCTTGGCTTGGGCGAATTGTTGCCGATGTTTTTTTTAAATTGTTAGTGACTCCAAGTCGGTTCTGGAGGCACATCCCATTCAAAGAAAAAGAGATATTCTTGGTGGGGGGGGGGGGGGGGGGGGCGATCAACAGCATCATCACTGCCCACAGGATAAATGTCACTTTGCAATGGATCCCTGTTCATAGTGGGCTACTAGGGAGTGAGATGGCCCACAGATTGAAAAAAACAGGAACCTCGAATCAACAATTGGAAAGACCCTGCAGTAACCACACAGTAAAACGAATTATTAAGAATAATACTCTGGAAATCTGGATGAACAGCCACAAATTAACGATGACAAATAAAGTACGTAGAAGAGATCAAAGTCTCATCTTTAAGTTCCGAACAGGACATACCAGAATCAACAGTCACTTGAACCGCATCAATCCCCAGTACCTGCCCCTGTGCAGACATTGCTCTCATCCTGATGAACAGTTTGACATAAAATCATTGAGTGCAAGGCGCTTGCGGACATGAGGAAATGATTCTTACAAGCACTGCCGACAATTACCAACACACTGTACGGAGCGAACATCTGAAGAAGACCTGTATACATATATATAAGAATGGTATTTGGCTGCCAAAAGCAGGCTTGCTCAGCAGCTTTGGGATAACAACAAGGTGGTAAGAAATATAATACCTCTTGCAATAAATGACTGTTTGTAGAAGTTGTTTTTATAAAATTGAAAGAGAATGTGTTGAAATAATTTTGGAACGAGCTATAACTGGGTTTCTCCCCACTATCCGCATTTGTGTGGTTTTGCTGATTCGGTAACGGATTGTCTTCTCGGCTTCACTTCTCATACAGAGCATCTCACAGCTCTGGATCTTACTCTTATGGGTCGCTAGTAAGGATCAAGCTTGACATTGGTAACACAATGTAGGAATAAACAGTGAAATAAGTACTTTAAGATATTTCAAAATCGGTGTCATTTAATAGTGGACACTTTTCGCATTTTGAATTCTATGTGCGATCTGTCTGCACACTCCGACGTTATCAGTGAACATACTACCTAGGTATTTGAACTCCATTACTTGCTTGATACTTGTGTCTCTGATGTAAAAACTTCTCTGGACGCATTCACACAAAATCATCAAAGTCTCCGTCTTGTCTGTGTTGATCTTCATGTCATATTCGTTACAAGCGAAATGGAGATAGGTTAGGTGGTGTTGTAGGTCTTCTCCATTTTGGTGAAAGTTGACCTGATCAGCAGCAAACAACAGTTCATTGAGGAACTCATCATGGGGGTTAGCCAGCTGTATGATTTTATCCATATAAATTATGAATTAAAATGTAGAAAGAACACACGCCTTGTCGTACACCACCCAGCAATGGAAACCATTTTGTCATACCTGCATTCGTCCGTACTGCACCTTCACTGTTAACGTACAAGGCACGAATGACATCCAGTAGCTGACCCTCTACACCATATTCTTCCATTACCTACCATAGCTTACATCGGTTTACCCGGTCACATGCATATTCCTGATTAATGAAGGCCATGTGGAGATTCGTATTGTATTATCTGTTTTTTTTCTCTCACTCCGCCTCCAACCGGTCGGCGGAAGTCCTTTGGAGCCGAGGAAAGTTTAGGGAAAGTATCTTTGTGGGCCGGGTTTTCCTGGTCCAGCTGTTTGACATGACCGAACAAAGGCACTCGGTGCCGATCCAGTGTCTCCAATATTGGATGGAGGTCTGTTTAAGCAGAAACTTTCACGCTGTGGATGTAGTCATGCCATTGGATGCCCAGGTTTAAGTGCAATGTATAGATGTAGGTATTAATCTGAATATGTGACATACTTAAACTAACCTACCTGTTGAAGCAAATGTCGTTACAGTGGTTCTCGATATTTTTGCCAAACCTTACCAGCCCTTCAATAGATGATTTTCCTGTTTTAAGATCTTTACATGTCCCCATTTGTCTTATAAAAAGATTGAATTCCATCCAGTGGGGATCTGTTTGCCTTCCCTGGCAGATCCAGCACTCCTTCCACAAGGATTCCAATTGTCATAAACCATATGATAATCTTGCTCCTACAGATGTTTTGGTTACGTAAATGAAATGTTCTCTATTTCAATGTGTTGAAACTAATGCCCCTTTCTGAGTAGAAATACTTTCTGCACCCTTCACCTTCACCTCGCTCTTCCTTTTTTCATTAGTCAAACCATGAAAATAAATCAGAAGTGATCAATTCAAATGATAGGGCACATTGATCCCATTTCCAAATTGAAGGTCTAATGTTTAGGTTTATTAATGTTTCTGAATTTACGTGTTTTAGATGTCCTCGCAGTATGTGTTGATTTGTTCTCTCTTCCCCCCTCTTTCGAACAGTCCCATAAAAAGGCCACAACCGGCACACAGTCCCATAAAAAGGCCACAACCGGCACACAGTCCCATAAAAAGGCCACAACCGGCACACAGTCCCATAAAAAGGCCACAACCGGCACACAGTCCCATAAAAAGGCCACAACCGGCACACAGTCCCATAAAAAGGCCACAACCGGCACACAGTCCCATAAAAAGGCCACAACCGGCACACAGTCCCATAAAAAGGCCACAACCGGCACACAGTCCCGTACCTACTTTACTGATGAACATATTTATTCAACTGAATTTCTCTCTCCTTTATTGGCCTTGTACTCTACGTTCAATAACACACACACACGCACACACGCACACACACACACACACACACACACATACGCACACACACACACACCCACCCCATCCCAGCTTCGCTCAAAACTACATAAATTAATGAGTTCTGGTAGAGACAAAGGTTTGTGCTGATAAGGACAGTGAAGCAATGCCAGAGTGTCTTCGATGTTTTTCACAGGTTTCGGACTGTCGACTATAGTCAGGGCACATATACTTACATTTACACGCATTCACTTAATGGCTGATACACCCTAATACAACCTTACAACCTAAAAGACTATATCTGAGGTTGAAAGAATCGCACCTTCACCAAAAAATAAGGGAAACTTTTAACGAACAAGAACTCAAGCTATAGAGAGATGGTCTGACTAAAGCCCCCTGCCCAACTCTGTATGCCAAGGCAAAATACCGGAACAAATTTAAACGACGTTTGGCTAAATGGGATCAGCAAGATAATCTGTGTGATGGAATACCAGGATTACACAGAGGAAGCTGTCGAAATGGAAATGGCGGAGAAGGAAATAAACAAGAAATAGCAAATAAAAAAAAAAGGAAGATGACGAAGAAGAAGTAGAACCAAATTGGAGAAGCAGCACAAAATAAAAGTTACAGAAATAGAATAATAATAAAAAGAAAATGTATTTTTAAGAGGTAGACCGAAAAGAATCATTGAGAGAAAAAGGCGGAATAAAACGAAGAGGTAGAACCAGAAGTAAAAGGGAAAAGTAACAATGGAGAAAAAAGAAAGAGGTGGAAGAAAAAGAAAGACAAATTTAAATTTAGAATAAGAAAAAGAAAAGTCAAAAAGAAAACTCCGCTTTAAAAAGTATTGTATTCAAACACTTCATGGCCAACTAAGAATGATAATCTGGTTTCTGTAGCAGCGACTGATCTAAATGAAGCGACCATCAAAGTCGTCTGGAGACGTCGTGTGGACTCTTGGCAATGGTGGGAAGGGGTAACAGTGAGCGATGATTAAGATGCTGAAGTCGTTGCGACCTCCTGGGAAATCACATCATCTAATTGACTTAACAGCAGTGTACGAGTTTATTCAGTATCGTCTGGTCCGTTAAATGAGTTGTTGTTATCCGAGTGCCCATCACAAGCTGATCGTCACAACTATTTTCATAACAGAGCGAAAACATTGGACTGACTCCTAAAAACATTGGACTGACTCCTAAAAACATTGGACTGACTCCTAAAAACATTAGACTGACTCCTAAAAAGGCATTAGCCGTTTGTGAAACAACTATATGGGCAATTGTATATTTTATGGATCAAAGGATATAAGTTTTACTGTAGAAGTCATTGCTGTTGGGGATGAAGTGTTGGAAAATTCATTTCACTGTAGAGATGTCGTAACTGCCTACATTCCTTGCCTTCACTAACTCTAGCAGGTTTAGGAATCCATTTACATCAATGTGAATTGGAATGTTTAGTGAATAGGAAAGATATCCTCTCAATTTTGACAGTATGGTCAGGAGCTACAGCTGCTTGGCCACTCGGACACTTAGTGCGAACACTTGAAACGAGGAATACAGGATGAAACAGTAATGACAGAATAAGCCGAACTTAGAAGAAGCTAAAGAAATCAACGAAGACGAAAATCCAGAAAGGAAGTGAAAGAAATAGTGAAGAAACCGAAGACAATGAAGCGATTTCAGATGAGAAAACAAAGATGCAGATAAGAAATGTATAAAAAGGTGAAGAAACAGAAGAAACAAATGTTGCAGTCGCAGAAAAGAAGTCAACAAAATTGAAGTGGAAAATTAAAAAAAAAAAGAAAATCGAAGAACAATAATAAGAAGAGGCAGGAGAAAAACAAAAAGCATAAAGCGAAGAAGAGACAAAATAATACATACAAACAAAAGAGATCAAAAAAGAAAATGTAGAAACATCAGAAAGAGACATTTATTTATAATATTAGGACAACGAAGAAGAGAAAATATGGCTTTAAAAACGTATTTTCGTTAATAATCCCATAACCAAGCAAGAGTGAGAATTTCATTTCTGCACGAGCGACCGATCTAAATCAAGCGTCCATCACAGTCGTCTGTAGACGTCATTAGGACTCTGGCAATGGAAAGGGGGGGGGGGAATGGAGGGGGGTTGGTGTGCGGTTAGTGGTGAATAAAGTCATGAAGTCCCAGTATTTTCCTAGGAAATTCTCTGGTCTGATTAACTTAAGAAGTGTTGAATTTTATCAAGAGTGTCTTCTTGTGTGGTAAATGAGTATTGTTGTCTGAGTACCCGGCACAATCTGATCATTAAACCGACACTTAATAACAGAGAGATAACATTTGACAGTCCCCTGATAATGCATCAGCTGATATTGTAAAAACTGGATTAGATAACGTTATGTTTAGCTTATATATACATAAAATTTAATGTTGTAGACATTTGACGAGGATTCTCTCCAAATATTAGTAGAGCGAGTATAGACAGCAAACAGCAATGCTTCAAAGCAAAAGAAATATTGTCAACTGACGATACTGATGTGGCACATCAGAGGCATGGATTGAAAATAGTAATGGGCATTGAGAGAGTCCAAGAGAGGCCTGTGCTCTACATGGTTGGTGACTGCCTGAGACACATCGTATTTATGAACTGAAACAATAAACTGTTTCGCTCGCCATCCGGGTTAATAAGAAATGTATTATCTGCTGATGATGAAGGCGGAGGCGATGTGTGCTTCTGGTGTATGCTCGCAATAGAGTAGGAGTGTAAAGGACAGTTTATGAGGTGCTGAGATGGGATATCTCCCGGCGACCTAAGTTATTGGATGTCCCCGGCTACCTAAGTTATTGGATGTCCCCGGCTACCTAGGTTATGGGATGTCCCCCGGCTACCTATGTTATGGGATGTCCCCCGGCTGCCTAAGTTATGGGATGTCCCCCGGCTGCCTAAGTAATGGGATTTCCCCGGCTACCTATGTTATAGGATGTCCCCCGGTTACCTATGTTATGGGATGTCCCCGGCTACATAGGTTATGGGATGTCCCCCGGTTACCTATGTTATGGGATGTCCCCCGGCTACCTAGGTTATGGGATGTCCCCCAGCTACCTACGTTATGGGATGTTCCCCGGCTGCCTAAGTTATGGGATTTCCCCGGCTAGCTAGGTTATGGGATGTCCCCTGGCTACCTAGGTTATGGGATGTTCCCCGGCTGCCTAAGTTATGGGATGTTCCCCGGCTGCCTAAGTTATGGGATTTCCCCGGCTAGCTAGGTTATGGGATGTACCCTGGCTACCTAGGTTATGGGATGTCCCCCGGCTACCTAAGTTATGGGATGTCCCCAAGCTACCCAAGTTATGGGATGTCCCCCAGCTACCTAAGTTATGGGATGTTCCTCGGCTACCTAAGTTATGGGATGTCTCCCACCTACCTAAGTTATGGGATGTCCCCCAGCTACTTAGGTTATGGGACAGACAAGACAAGACTCAGATTCCACTTGAGGGAAGTTAGCTATCCCCACAACGTCTAACGATATAAGTGTGCAGATGGGATCATAAGTTTACTTTTAAAAGGATAAAGGTCGTCCTAAAGTTCTAGATACACTAATATTCGATGTCTCAAATGTAGTGAGATTGACTGATCAGTTTTCTTTCATGCTGTCCTTATCTTTTTAAAACAGATGCCTATTTACAGACGCAAAGACTTGAACACTCTCCCTTTGCTATGGCAGACAGCCGTTCTGTCCCTTTTCCACTCATGCACTTATGGTGTATTCTTTTCCCATATCCGGAGTTCATAGAACAGATAGGACCCCAAAATGACAGATGTTCTGAGTTTCAATTCCAATTCTGGATGGACAAAAACTAATACTAGGATAATGCATCTGCATCCAAGAAACACACCTTAAAGACATACACATATTCTCCTTCAGGGGATATGAATCATTCCGACAAGATAGACAGACACGAATAAAGGGTGGGGGGAATCATAACTCTAGTTTAAACTGTAATCCCAGCTGTAGAGATAAACAGATCGGAGGATGAGTTCGAACACCTGACTATCAAATTGCTCTTACCGGATGGAGACATGACAATCATAAACTGCTTCAGCCCCTCCCTCCCCCCGACAGTGCCCCAGCCACAACCTTAGACATAAATGAGGTGAAACCCACACAGGTAGGCAAATCATACTGAACGGTTTTAACAGCCCCTCACCAAACTGGGTATATTCGACAATGGATCCAAGAAGGGGAAAAGAGATTGAAGACTGAATGATTGAAAATAAAATCGTCATATACCAGCCAAAAGATAAGCCAACATACTACTCACGAATATGGAAAACAGTGAGTACACCAGACCTTGCCATAGCAACAGACGACACACATAAAAGTACTAAAAGAACAGCAAATAGCCAATTGGGAGGAAGCGACCATGTGCCAATTACCCTACGAATCTCAGGAGAACGGAGTACGGAAACACACAACATGGGCTCGCTTCACAAACCTGGCTGATCAGCTGCGCCAAAATATCAACAAATCCAGCAATTGAAACACAATCGTCTCAATACTCAATGAAGCAATAATCCAGGCCGCAAAGACAGCAATACCACGGGGTAAACGGCGAAATTATAAACCATACTGGAGCCATGTGCTAGACAAACTACATGGTGACCTAAATGAAGAAAGAGAAACATGGAGAAAAGCCCTACAGAAGAGAACACCCAGAGGTACAATAAGACAAAAAATGTCTTTAATGAACAGAAAAGGTCACTGCCCTGGGCTGCTCGTTCTGTCTCTCTCAATGTGTAATCATTTAATTTTAATTCCTTCTCACATTTTGTGGGACTACCTCGTTCTCCCTTCCCTTGAGGATTACACGAAAGAGCCTGTCTAACTATATTGGACTGTGCCTTCCGCAGAGTATGTCCTATCCATCCCCATTTTCTTGGCTTAATTTGTTGTTCCAATGGCTGTTGTTGGCTCCTTTTTTATAGGTCTAAATTCTTCACCATGTCCTGCCACTTTATGCCCACCATCCTTCGTAGGCACTTGTTAATGAAGTACTGGAGTCGTTGTTGTAAAACCTTGTTCATTCTCCATGTCTCCGCTCCATACAATAACACATACCGAGTTGACACTGGTGTCGAATAAGCTAATTTTGGTGTGAATCTTGATTTATTTTAATTTCCATATGTTGTTTAGCTTCAGGAATACCCCTCTAGCCTTTCTAATTCTGATCTTTACATCCGTATCTGTACCTCTTGATGTGTCTATTGTGCTGCCGAAACAGGTAAATGTATCCATTTTCTCCAACTGCTCTCCCTCCAGCATGATTGGTTCTTTGCTGTTAGTGTTGAGTTTAAGGAGCTTGGTTTTCTTTATGTTGATATTCAGTCCCAGTTTGGCCGATTGTTCTTTCACCCGATCAGTTTCTATTGTATTTGGTCATGCCTGTGTGATCATTTGCGTAGTCAAGGACCTCAAATTATGACAATTGTGTCCACTGGATACCAGTTCTTCTCCCTTCGATTGGTTTTTACATTATTCAATCTATAACCAACACAAACAGGAGGACCAGACATCATTGTCTCACCCCAAAGCTGTCAGTCAGTGCTCCTTCATGTAATTCGATGTCGTCGACTAGTGTGAATTGCAGGCAAATCCGTGGCCTGGCGATATTCACATTCATTATGAACTAAAACATCAGAGCAATGTAGACCCGCAGCCGGTACGGCGCCATCTTTACTGCTCTCATGTACTATTCTACTAAATGTGTCTTTGTACATATTCTGGATGAAGGTTGTGTACTTGTCTGGTATCCCGTAGTGTCTCAACAGTTGCCATAGAGTACTTCTATCCACACGGTCAAACGTTTTTTCATAGTCTATACAATTTGCGTAAAGAGATGATTTTAACTCAATACTTTGTCCTACTATGATGCGTAGAGTTGCCATATGATTTGTGCATGATCTTCTTTGACGAAATCCTGCCTGTTCCTCTCTGAGCTTTTTGTCTACTTCAGTTTTTAATTTGTACAAGCTGATTCTATTGAATGTCTTGCCTGACAGTGACAGTAATGTAATCCACATATAATTGCTGTAATCTGACAGGTCTACCTTCTTAGGCAGTTTAAACAGATGTCCATCTGTCCATTCTGTTTACACTCTCTCTTCTTCCCTCTCTTCTTGAATAATTCGTGCAATGTATAAGTCGTTTTATTTATATTTGTCAATACGGCTTATGCTGCTATTCCACCTGGTCCTGCCGCTTTCCCTTTGTTGATTTTAGATATGGCCCTTTTAATTTCTATCTTACTTGGTGGGTTGCAGTCCAAGTTCAGCGTTTGTGCTGCTGGAAGGATGTTTGGCGCTTCTTGTGGTAGAGGTCTCTTTGAATTTTCTTTGAAGTACTAAACCCATCGTTTCTGTTATTCCTCCAATAATGTCAATATCTTGCCTTCCATATTTTTGATTCATTTCTCTGTCTGTTTATATATATTTGCCATTTTCTTTATTAATGAGTAGAGATCTCTCATATTTTCTCCTTCTGCTGCCATTTCTGCCTCCCGTGCAAACTTGTAAATATAATCCATTTTATTTTTATTTGTATATGTCTGTAACAGTATAATTACTCTGTGATTCTGCTTTGGTGACTTGGGTTGGGTAATTGTTGAGTATAGCTTTCCTCTTGTTCCTTTCATCTAGTTTATGTAATGTAGTGGTCCATTCTATGTGCTGTGTTCTCTTGAATTCAATAGTTTCTTCACATGCCTTATGCGACATATCTTTAGCCTGGTTTCCTGTGTATTGAGTTGATATTGTGAGAGTTACAGCACCAAACAACAATGAGATGGCGTTTGGAAATACAATACTACAAGAGGTGGAATCATTCATCTTTCTTGGTGGTAATAGAGTTCAAGTAGGTGGTACAGATACAGATATCCAGTTAAGAATACAACAAGTAAGACTGGCATTACTTTAGGAAATTGACGGGAACGAAAAGAAATGAAGTCCATCACAAAAACATAAATGTTTAACTCCATTGTAAAGCTCGTCATATTGTATGAGTCTGTAAAGCGGGGAGCAGGGGAGAATACAAGAAAAGGTCCAAGCTTTCATCAATGCATGTCTACGCCGAATACAGGGATTACAGTCTTATGATATAGTCACTAATATAGACACTGTGGGAAAGTATCGAACATATAACAGTGGGATTTGATGGAACGATTGAGTCGCTGAAGTTGGATATGGCATACATTGCGAAAAACAGCTGATAACATTACAAGACAGTCTTTGGAGACCTCAATGCCAAGAGAAACAGAAGCAGACCAAATCACGCATGTAGCGCACAGTTTGGGACAAATATAATGACAAAATGAAATAGACGGACATAACGGGACACGATGGCACGACACTGTAAGACTAGGTCAGGATTTGTTGAAGATATATGCAAGGAACTGATTGATTTCGATTGATCGGTTTGAAGTAGCTCTCCTTATATCGTGAGGCATTCTGGAGAAGGTAGGTTCGAACTCTCCTGGATTTAGTGCAATGATTGACTCCACATTCGGCTCATCGCTACAGAGATGACAGTGTCTATCACGCCTCGTTGACCAGCGCCTGTAACACAGCATGTCTCAATGTGCATGCATGTGCGATCGATCGGCATGTTGACTTGACCTAGATTATATTGACGTGGCACACATGCGTGTAAACATGCAGAATCGAGGATAACAGTTGAAACAAGAGCAGTTTAACAATGAAAGGACCTGCCACTTCCAGCCCCACCTCCAGTCTCATGTTATTGCATTCTTTCTCTATCCTCTCAACCAGCCAGTCCCTTCTATCTATCTATCTATCTATCTATCTATCTATCTATCTATCTATCTATCTATCTATCTATCTATCTATCTATCTATCTATCTATCTATCTATCTATCTATCTATCTATCTATCTATCTATCTATCTATCTATCTATCTATCTATGTATCTATCTATCTATCTATCTATCTATCTATCTATCTATCTATCTATCTATTTATCTATCTATCTATCTATCTATCTATCTATCTATCTATCTATCTATCTATCCATCCATCCATCCATCCTTCTATCTATCTATCTATCTATCTATCTATCTATCTATCTATCTATCTATCTATCTATCTATCTATCTATCTATCTATCTATCTATCTATCTATCTATCTATGTATCTATCTATCTATCTATCTATCTATCTATCTATCTATCTATCTATTTATCTATCTATCTATCTATCTATCTATCTATCTATCTATCTATCTATCTATCTATCTATCTATCTATCTATCTATCCATCCATCCATCTATCTATCTATCTATCCATCCATCCATCCATCCATCCTTCTATCTATCTATCTATCTATCTATCTATCTATCTATCTATCTATCTATCTATCTGTAACAGTTTCCTGAGGAGCATTGGCGTTTAAGATAAGGGAGATTGGGCTGGCGACTGAGTTCGCTAAGAATCAAAAGTTGCCAGAATATTGCTGGACGAATGCAGATCACTCTTTGGTCAATCGCTGGCCTCGGTACCAGGTCGACAATGATAGCGAAAGGTTAGGTACACGATAGGGGGAAACGTTTGACTAGTCTATGGATGGGTGTTAGAATTGACCATTTTGGTGTCAGACTTAAAAGGGATAGGAGTTGTTGACAACAATTACTGACACGACAGGCCGTCACATTTAAAGTGACAGTGACTTGTAAATATGGCAGCCAATCAGATGATTAGAGTGTGTGGGATAAATTTAGATTGATGGCCAATCAGCTAAACCAGAGAGGACAACTAGACAGCCATGTTTGTTTCTTGAGTCTATAAAAGACAATGTAGAGATAGGTTAGGCAGACTGGCATGAAGACTGGAAGATAGCCTGGAAGAGAGACAGAGTTTACGGAGTGGTTGAAACTCATCGTACCCCTTGAGTTTGGCCAGTTTCACTCAATATGTGCTTATGATAGACACCATGTGAACAGTACGAGAATTGATTGTGTGTGAGCGTACAGATCTCCCGAGTATGTGATCTGTTTATATATGAGTTTGCAGATCGCCTAAGTAATAATAATAATGTTCGCATAGGTATCTAGGGCCGTTGCGTCCAATCGGTGAAGCCTGTAGCAAAACCACGTTTCCTGCCGATGGAGAAACTGCTATTTGTAGGTGCCATGTAGGGCGAGAACGGCTCCTCCCACGCCTCCGGCCGGCCGGTAGGAGACCGTTGTTACACATAGCAGACGTGGAAATTATCTGGTGAGCCAGATCTTTCTGGTTTAGTCGAACCACGTGACCAAACAGAAACAGGGGCGGCGGATCTGAGTGTCCAAGATGGCGGGAAGACTCGTCTTTGCAGACGGTTTGCCTCGGTTTTTATAATCCTCCCGGACTATTTTTCTGCCTGTCTTACTGTCAAAATGGCGTCCTGGGCGCCCATATTAATCCGCCACCTGTCGCGGTATTTGCTGACGTGAGTTATCAGGTCCTGTGGAAAGTCCACTTCTAAATTTAAAGAAAATATAAAATTACGAAAAAAATAGCTGTCAATGTGGACAAAAAATTTGTCTGGCAAAACTAAATCTGTCACAGCGTAGTAGCTTGCTTGTGTCTAGTAGTCTAATGAGTGTGTAGTTTCCTGATGCGTTTGTAGTAGCCTTCTGGGTGTAGTAGCCTGATGAGTGTGTAGCAGCCGTCTGAGTGTGTAGCAGCCTTCTGGGTGTGTAGTAGCATTCTGAGTGTGTAGCAGCCTTCTGGGTGTGCAGTAGCATTCTGAGTGTGTAGCAGCCTTCTGTGTGTAGTTGCCTGATGAGTGTGTATTAGCCTTCTGAGTGTGTAGCAGCCTTCTGTGTGTAGTAGCCTGATGAGTGTGTAGCAGCCTTCTGAGTGTGTAGCAGCCTTCTGTGTGTAGTAGCCTGATGAGTGTGTAGCAGTCTTCTGAGTGTGTAGCAGCCTTCTGTGTGTAGTAGCCTGATGAGTGTGTAGTAGCCTTCTGAGTGTGTAGCAGCCTTCTGTGTATAGTAGCCTGATGAGTGTGTAGTAGCCTTCTTGGTATGCAATAGCCTTCTGGGTTTGGTCATAAGCTCTAGAGACATACCTCATGTGTGATACATCAATAAAATAGTGACCAACTCTTTTCTAGTGAATCGAAGGAATAAGATGCCTTCAGTCGACCCAGCTGTAAATGGATACCTGACGAAGTCAGGGACACATTACAGAGCTGCCACCAGAGCTACGAAGTTCGTGCTCTGTCGTCGGCACTTCTAGCAACATAAGGGACTAGCTCATCTTCCACTTCGATGGCTACACAGAAAGCCCTTGGTACTCGTTAACATCATGTTATAGAACTGATAAGCCAAACAAGCTGGTCCTGGGCGATTCAATGGGTCGCATCTTTGGGATTGTATTTAAGTAGTGTCAATGAATTACGATGTTTTGGTTGTGTTTCTGCTACATGCGTTTGTTATAAAAACTTGACAGACAGAGGCAACAAACAAAGGTAGAGACAGTCCTGCAGCAGAGAGTGTCGTCAGTGATGTTGTGTTAGTGACATCCTAGGTCTCAGCTCATTGGGAAAGGAGGTGATCAGCTCAATTTCACGATGTCTCGCTTTTTACAATTCCAACACGAGTAATAATTTACAGATGGGTAAGTTTCTGTGTGTCCAGTCGTACTCAGGCTTGATGCAGTTAGACACAAAGTCTAACACCTCTGCCACATGGAAGATTAGATATTTTATTGTTTCAGTTTTCGTCAAATTGTGTGACTAATTCCCTATGCTCTCTCTCTTGTCTTCTCCATTCTCTCTATCGAGTCATCCCTATTCTCTCTGTCTTTATCTTCCTTTTAAAGATCAAATAGACTAACGTTTTTAAATTACCTGCAAGAACAAAAGAACACAGATACAACAGTAATTAAAGAGAGGTTCCGATTGGGTATTATGAAATATTTTTTATTACTCAGAGAGTAGTGAATGCTTGGAATGCATTGCACAGGAAATAGTGGAGACTGGATCAATTAATACATTTAATAATAGATTGGATGTGCTTAGTTTTTAGATCAAGTGAAGTAAAAGAAACTGCTTGAATACAGTCTTCTAAACCAGTATAAAGAAGTTAAGTTATTCGCCTCGTTTTATCATTCATATTTTCTGTCTTGTCTTCCCTATTTTCTCTCTATTTTCTCTCCCAATTCTAACACCTTGAACTGCGCTGTGAACTGGAAACGAACCCTGTCAACTTACCTCTAAGCAGCAATCACTTCAAGACTGTTGCGCGGATTTAATCAATTTATACCATTATTGATATTTGCACATACAAAGAAGGAAAACTTGATGAGACAATCTGACATTTGATGAAATTTGCGACTGATTTGTTCTGCTTACTCTAGCACACTTGTTACCACCAGAAGCCGCTTGACAACATCGGGGAGATTACTCTTAGTCTACTCCCTTCAGTATTCACCAACTAAGATGGCAGTCTCCGGTAGGCAGCACACTTGAACGTAACACTTTTGAAAATTTGGTCCCCCAAGTTTCATTTAAAGTATTTTCAACCCCTGGACACCCCAATCAATAACACGACTCGATCTGGAAGAGGCTTTTCCTGAATGACATGCAGAATATGAGGCTCAGTTCATGATGACAGAGGAGATCACTCTCATTTTCTTTATTCTTAGCACTCTCAATCCTAGAGGGGAGAGAATCGACCGCTCTAAAAATAAGACACGCAATGTGTGCAGGGATGAGGGTGGGTGTGCTATTTTAGAGGACGAACTAACCAGGAAGGGGCTAAATGTGAACAAAACGTGTTTCCTTTGAACACAAGGTACAACGGAGTCTCGATATCTGTCCAGGAGGGGTTGAAGGTATGTTCTGGTGCCTCGATATCTAAGTCCAGGAGGGGTTGAAGGTATGTTCTGGTGTCTCAATATCTAAGTCAAGCAGGGTTTGACTGTATGTTCTGGTGTCTGATATCTAAGTCCAGGAGGGGTTGAAGGTATGTTCTGGTGTCTCGATATCTAAGTCCAGGAGGGGTTGAAGGTATGTTCTGGTGTCTCGATATCTAAGTTCAGGAGGGGTTGACTGTATGTTGTGGTGTCTGATATCTAAGTCCAGGAGGGGTTGAGGGTATGTTCTGGTGTCTGATATCTAAGTCCAGGAGGGGTTGAGGGTATGTTCTGGTGTCTAATATCTAAGTCCCGGAGGGGTTGAGGGTATGTTCTGGTGTCTGATATCTAAGTCCATGAGGGGTTGAGGGAATGTTCTGGTGTCTGATATCTAAGTCCAGGGGGGGTTTAAGGTATGTTCTGGTGTCTGATATCTAAGTCGAGGAGGGATTGAAGGTATGTTCTGCTGTCTGATATCTAAGTCCAGGAGGGGTTGAGGGAATGTTCTGGTGTCTGATATCTATGTCCAGGAGGGGTTGAAGGTATGTTCTAGTGTCTCGATATCTACGTCCAGGTGGGGTTGACGGTACGTTCTGATGTCTCGATATCGAAGTACGTGAAGGCTAAATTTATATTCGGGTGTCGCAATGTCTTTAAGCCTATTGTATTCACCATGGTAATTAGAATGAGCAAGTAGAATGAAAAACCATTGGACGAGACTTTAAGAATTCAAGCAATCATGAAACGAACAAGAACACGAATAAGAACATTATTATTAGCTAAATAGATTGTTGTCAACTTTGAATAGTATTCGATACGACATAGATCAAATCATGGAGAAATCACAAAGGCATAGGCATCACCTTGACAACTGCATGTGATCTCTGATTTGTTTAGTACCAAAATTTATACAGACGAATAAGCTGGTTGATGTCGTATTTCTGTCCTGCATTCTAAGAAATATGTTCCTGTTGAATTGTAAACCATTTATAGGAGCGAAAGAGAGGAAGTCATTTAGTGGCACCTAACTCTAAGAGCTGACGCAGAAGCAAGGCAAGACCGGTACCTAAAAGGCCAGCTGAAACCTCAAGTGTAGAGCTGAAAGACACAGGTATCGTTGACTCCCCATCAACTACGACACTACGCTAGAACGTCCTTTTCTGGACCAACGCAGAAGAAAAAGAAGAAAAAGAAGAAATCTGAATATTGTAAAAGCGTAACTTATGAGCAAATGGTCAAAGAGGAAGATTGAAATAGCCCTATCTGTGAGTGAGGGGTAAATAGTGATTATTTTTAAGCCTGCATGAATAAGAGCCCAAAGATGACTTTGAGTTAAGACTGGATCGTGTAACAGAGTCAGACCTAACTTCAACCAATTTCTTTTACATTGTCGTATATCCAACTTATCCCCCTTTTCTTAATTATTCGCCAGCTTCAATGAAAATAAATGAAACCCGGACCACTGGTTATTTCATCAATAAAACATGGTTAATCATTTCTTGCATACTTTAGTCATGCATCATTTGTCTTCTAATCTAGAGTTAACATATTGAGTCTTGTGGTCCTTCGTCGCTGGTGATGTTACTGGCCCCAGACAGCCTAGCTGCTTCCGTCAATCTATTCTCCGCTGAGACACAAAAGATTTCCCACATGTGGTTTAGAAGCGTGCTCCCCGGGGTTCTAGGCTACACCCTCGTACTCTTGGGACATCTCCCTTACATCATACGTACACTTGAAATGGGCAGCGTCCGGAACAGTCTACAAGATCTTTGGTTAGGTGTCTCTCTTACATCATACGAACACATGAAGTGGGCAGCGCCCGGAACAGTCTACAAGATCTTTCGTTAGGTGTTTCTCTTTCATCATACGTATACTTGACATGGGCAGCGTCCGGAACAGTCTACGGGATATTTCGTTAGGTGTTTCTCTTACATCATACGTACACTTGACATGGGCAGCGTCCGGAACAGTCTACGGGATTTTTCGTTAGGTGTTTCTCTTACATCATACGTACACTTGACATGGGCAGCGTCCGGAACAGTCTACGGGATCTTTCGTTAGGTGTTTCTCTTTCATCATACGTACACTTGACATGGGCAGCGTCCGGAACAGTCTACGGGATCTTTCGTTAGGTGTTTCTCTTTCATCATACGTACACTTGACATGGGCAGCGTCCGGAACAGTCTACGGGATCTTTCGTTAGGTGTTTCTCTTTCATCATACGTACACTTGACATGGGCAGCGTCCGGAACAGTCTACGGGATCTTTCGTTAGGTGTTTCTCTTACATCATACGTACACTTGACATGGGCAGCGTCCGGAACAGTCTACGGGATCTTTCGTTAGGTGTTTCTCTTACACTTTAGTTTATTGTCATTTCCAGCAGGCTAGAGCAGACCTGTAATATACACTGTTTCGTTCTATCGAAATACTTGTTGAATGGGATCAGTTTGCTGTCATTTACAGCAAGCACAAGAGCAAGACCTGACTAATTCATACTTACGTATCTACCACGTCTTTACCGAATGGCTCTCACAGGCTGGGGTCAGTCCACTGTCCCTTCCATCAAAACATAAGGTGCAATATCTACGAAACTCACATTGGGACCTCCCGGCCATCTATGTCTGTAATTCCTTGCATTTCAGCCTTAATCAGACTCTCTTGCTCCCCAAGATCCACATATGCAACATGACCGCTGGTCACGAGGTACAACCCCGTTGACCAGCTCGTAGCTCGTGTCACCGCTTGGCCTGTTCTGCCATTTCTGGAGCCCCTATCGACTTTAGAATGGGTATTTTGTCGCCAAACCATAAGCAGCTCAACCCCTACACATCTTCCTGTGTCATCTGGACACTACCTCATGGGTGGCCCTAACCCCTACACATCTTCCTGTGTCACCTGGACACCACCTCATGGGTGGCCCTAACCCCTACACATCTTCCTGTGTCATCTGGACACTACCTCATGGGTGGACCTAACCCCTACATATCTTCCTGTGTCCCCTGAACACTACCTCATGGGTGGCCCTAACCCCTACACATCTTCCTGTGTCATCTGGACACTTCCTCATGGGTGGCCCTAACCCCTACATATCTTCCTGTGTCACATGGACACTACCGCATGGGCGGCCTTAACCCCTACCAGCTTCTTGTGACTTATTGCTACCAAATCATAGGAAGCTTTACCAAATTTCGATTGTCCACTAGATACTACGGCATGGGTGGGTCTAACCCCTGATTCGCACTGTCTCCTAACTGACACTGTCACAATCCGACATCGACACATGTCACAGTCTATGAGTAAGTGGTCAAAGTTGACAGTTTGTGAAGACTGGAACTATGAGAAAGGGGTGAAAGGTGACTGTGACGACTGGAACTATGAGTAAGGGGCCAAAGGTGACTGTGACTACTGTAACTTTGAAAAAGGGGTGAAAGGTGACTATGATGACTGGAACTGAGTAAGGGGTCAAAGGTGACTGTGACGACTGAAACAATGAGTAAGGGGTGAAAGGTGACTGTGACGACCGAAACTATGAGTAAGAAATCAAAGGTAACTGTGACGACTGGAACTATGAGTAAGGGGTCAAAGGGGACGGAAGTCTGGAACTATGTATAACAGGTCAAAGGTGACTGTTTGTGAAGCCTGGGACTATGGGCAAGTCCCAGCCATGCCTTTGTAGAGTACATGTCCCAGTAAGACCCAGTAGACTAACACAAACAAGGAGCAGTGATCAAGTTATAACAGGACAAGTAGATTAAAAGGGTAGTAAAGTAAAGTAAAGTAAAGTAAAGTAAAATAACCTATAGCATTACTGCCGTAGGGGTGTGAGGTGTTAGCCATCTCACATTTCAAAGGCTCGGCTATAAGAGGGTGGTAGCCATCTCCTCTCCCTTACCGCTTTTACTTCCCGGACTGATGCAGTACCCATTTCAGGCTGGGTCGACCCGGGAGCCGTTGCGGTTTGAAAAAACACTACCGCCTCAACTGGGGAATGAACCCAGGACCACTCAGATGCGAAGCCATCGCGCTAACCACTGCGCTACGTGGCTCGCAAAAGGGTAGAATTACAAGTATTTTAACAATTGATTCTGCTGATAGACCAACCACCTATGAGTCTGCCCGGAATTCAGTGCCGATGATTCTGCAAACTCGGGAACTTACGCTGGACACGTTTTAGGTACCACTAATCACGTGCCATCGATTAAATTTAGATGTAACCAGAGTGAGAGCTTGCGATAACATTCAGCTCAGATATTAATAGCATTCATATTCCCATGAGACGAATATTGCACTAATAAGGGGTTGGGTCTAAATCAGATGTACAAATACTACAGTTAAAGAAATAATTAAACGAAAATTTAAAAAAAAGACGTATGTACATACATTTTACAACAAACCAGAACATATAATTATGCTGTCCTTTCGATAGAGATGATGCGAAAACCACCATTACGGTCTGCCAGTTTTAATCTTCAGGACAAGAGAACTACAGCGAGAAAACGCGATTAAGATAGTATCCCGGAAACGAATCGATAATCACAATCTGACAAAAGCCATAGCACGCTCTTCAAGAACGGAGACACAATCTGCCAACGTTTTACTGAATACGAAAAATAACAACAGCGTTTGAGTAACAGAGGATAGAGCGCTCGTTTGTAACGACAAAAGTACTCCGTTCTATCTCCGTTATCGACACGCCGCAGTAGTTGACTCATACGTAAATTGGTACCTTGTTTGCTTTACCTGAAAAAAAAGACGACGAGGAAACTTGCCAACCCAGAACATAAACCGACAAGGCTTAGTAAAATGAGGTCTTCTACACTTCATCCCTGACAGCAGTAGTCGCCTTGGAATTGCGTTAACCTGTGTAGCCTTATAGAAGTCCAAGCTTACTCTACAAGAACAGAAACACTAAAAGGCGAGCGACGCTCAACTGAACAAACTAAATACAGAAACGGTTGTTTACGCTGCAGATTTCTCGATCTGACAGTACACCAGCATCCTAATGAAAACAATTGCGTAGTGTCCAGAAACCACTTTTGAATTCAGCACATTTCTTGTGCTGTACATCTCGTTCTTGCATGTATGCTTCGGGTTTCGCTTTCAGTTTGCCACAGATGTTCACTTGATATTTGATAATAAGGTTCTTCGGACTTAAAATTCTATTTGCTCATATAGGAACCACTCTAGGGAACTTGTTGCAACGGCTCACGTAAAATGGTTTCTTGCGATTGTGTGCAGACATCCTGAACATATGTAACGAAATCAATATGCATGGATAGGAATGTCAAATGGATATGAATGAATGTCATATGGAAAGGAATGTCAAAAACGATGTTCAATTTAGGAGTCTACCGAAGTAGTAGTTTTGTCTTTAAGTCTGCTGGAAAAGGAGAGACTCTTCCGGTATTCTATTTGATTTCTCCCCTCCCCCTCCCTTTTAGACCCTCATTTCCCCTCCTCGACATCAGACACTGCTTCCTTTCAGTCCCATCTATCTCGTGTTCCCAATCTTGACTGTAAAATATTCTTGGTAAAATGTGCATAGGTCTTCAAAGTAATCTTGAGATGTGGAGATTAGAAAAAAAAGTGTTCTTGACAAAACCTGTGAAGTGCCTTAAAGTGTTCTTGACAAAATGTGTAAAGTGGGTTAAAGTGTTCTTGACAAAATGTATAAAGTGAGTTAAAGTGTTCTTGACAAAATATATAAAGTTAGTTAAAGTGTTCTTCACAAAATGTATAAAGTGGGTTAAAGTGTTCTTGGCAAAATTTATAAAATGTGTTAAAGTGTTCTTGACAAAATGTGTGAAGTGCCTTAAAGTGTTCTGGACAAAATGTATAAAGTGAGTTAATGTGTTCTTGACAAAATGTATAAAGTGAGTTAAAGTACTCCTGACAAAATATATAAAGTGACTTAAAGTGTTCTTGACAAAATGTATAAAGTGGTTTTAAGTGTTCTTGACAAAATCTATGAAGTGCCTTAAAGTGTTCTTGACAAAATGTATAAAATGTGTTAAAGTGTTCTTGACAAAATATATAAAGTTAGTTAACCCTTTACACCCTAACCTGCCCATTGTATGTTGTTTGGAAACTGAAAACAGTACTACTATGTTCAATGCAACTGTTCATTTCTTGTTCTGTTCTGGGATAGCATTTACATCACATAAGTATGCAAATAGTATATGGATAAGGCAAAGAAGTAACTCCCTGCTCTTATGAATATGCATTTCCTGTTTTAAGGCTTAGGGTGTAAAGGGTTAAAGTGTTCTTGACAAAATGTGTTGTGCGCTTCAAGGAAATCCTAAAAAAAAAATGAACAAAGTGTTTGAAAGTACTCTTGGCAACTTGTAAGTCATATTTAAAAGCACTTTCTTTTGATTGTATGGGTAAAGACACTAAAATTACTCTTTACCAATCAAAGACACTCAAATTACTCTTTACCAATCAAAGACACTCAAATTACTCTTTACCAATCAAAGACACTGAAGTAATCTTGAGAGATCGAGTTAAGTCGACCAGGTCGACTTGCTGAATGCTGGTCTATCTATCTGCAGCTTTTTCAAATAGTTTCATAAACACTCTGGTATTGATCGAAGGACGTCAAATTGCGTTAGCGATGCTTTAGGAAGAATCAATAAATAGATCAATAAATGATACATTATTACAGAAGCAAGAATAACACAGTTCCGCCGGCCGTCTGCTCCTTCAGTAAAAGTGTCAGATATAATAGCCATAAAGTGGTCTGTACCGGAACGTCAAACTCTCTCGTCTGAGACATCGAATCGGCTGAAGACTTTTCACAGGAAAAAGTGGAAGGCACTTCAGTTCGACTTGTTATTGTTTTTCTTTCTATGTTTTCACGGAGACTACGCACTTCTAAGTTGGCAGCTGGGGCTTCCGCACATAGAAAACGGTCTTGCCGCGCATAAATATATACTTAAGGTCAATGTAGTATAATATCTTTTTCTTCTTCTTCTTCTTCTTCTTCTTGCTCTTCTTAGAGGTGACTTATTACAGGTTTATAAGATAATGAAAGGGAAGGATTAATTAGACTTATAACAAGACTCTCAAAATGCAACCACCTACAAGAACAAGAGGGCATATATACAAATGAGCAAAAAGAAAGATCCAGATTAGATGTAAGAACACTTTTTTTTAGGCATAGAGTGGTGAATGCTTGGAATGCATTACCATAGGAAGTAGTGGAGGCAGGGACAATTAATTCATAAAAAAATATATTGGAGGCACATAGCGTTTACAAAAAGAATTTGGAAATGAAACTGGTTGTATACAGCCACTGCAGAGTCTTCTAAACCAGTATAAAGACGTTAAGTTTGAACGTAGTCAGATGTCAACTTGAATTTGTTCAAAGAAAACATCATGCCAACACTGTCATATAGCTTATCTAGTGTTGGAACTGGTGATGGCCACATGTGCTTTCTCTGGTCGTCGTATGTCGACCAGTTTTGCAGCAGATGTTCAGGGGTCATTTTCCTAGCACCACAGGTGCATTCATCAATAGCTACTGTCTTGACTTTATTGAACAGATGGTGCCTCAGTCTGTTGTGGCTTGTGCGGAGTCTGAAGACCACCACCTGCTCTCTTCTGTTCAGCTGGTAATAAACATAATTTCTTATGTTGGTCTAATATGCGATAATTTATTCTTTACAAAACGAGCCCATGAAAACCATAAAAATTAGGGACTAAACTGAGTTGGGCATTTACCTAGCAACGTCGTAAGTTACAGCCAAATGCTACGGAAACCCTCATTCCTAGAGCACACACGGTGCTTTGGTGCAGTGTTCCTGTATAGATCCCTCTACAGTGGATGTGCTATACTGTGTAAGACAGAAAATGGATGAGAAGAAAGACTGTAGGGAGTCAAACACGACGGTCTCTTTACTTCATAGACATTTGTTACGGTCTCTACTTCAGAGACATTTGTTACAGTCTCTTTACTTCAGAGACATTTTCTCTAATATTTGTTTCGGTATCTTTACTTCAGAGACATTTGTTACGGTCTCTTTACATCAGATACATTTGTTAAGGTCTCTTTACTTCAGAGACATTTGTTACGGTCTCTTTACTTCAGAGACATTTGCTCTAACATTTATTACGGTCTCTTTACTTCAGAGACATTTGCTCTAACATTTATTACGGTCTCTTTGCTTCAGGGACAATTGCTCTAACATTTGCGACGGTCTCTTTCCTTCGGAGACATTTGATCTAATATTTGTTACGCTCAGAAACTTTGACCAATAATTCAGTAATTTTTATAATTTGAGTATAGAATTGACTAAGTATTCCAGTTTATACAAAAAAGAGAAATGATCAATTCATACCAACTCTCTATTTATCAGTGTTCAAAATGGACCCCAACTAAGTAAGAGAAACTAAATATCCCAACATGTGATGCCGACAGGCTCATTAGAAATGGTAGAATGAGAAACGAATAAATAAGACAGAAAGTGGGATCAATATCTAAGTACTACACATATAGGCAGGGATAAGATTAAAGTGTTCTATCACTTGACAAGAATGTCCCCAAACAGTTCAATTGCTTGTGCTTACAAGAGTCAACAAGCCTTCAGACTCACAGAATGAACAACAGAAAAGAAACGATATTTAGTATGTTAAAGGAAGACTGTAGAATCATAAATGTATAATAAATAATACATCTATATAGCTGAGAGAGAAGGCGCTCATCTCTCAATAAACGAACGAACAAAAGCGAGGAAAGCGTTTAAAACATTTGATCTCAAGGGAGGTGAGATTGGACCCTTAATCCTGTCGGACATGGACGATACATTCGGAGGTCCGCTGTACACAGTGTGGTCGTCAAACAAGCCTTGCCAGTAGAAAAGAAGAACAATCCCTTTGCCGCTGTCCGCAAAAATTCTAAAAGAAACTACATTACAACACCTTGGCAGCTTGCAGGAAGGCGATGGCGCAAAGGGAGGCCTTCCCTCCGTTTTGCAAAGCCACATCAAGCCAATCACATGTTTATTTGCACACTCGACTACAAGTATATGCAAAACAATGACCTATTCATATATCTAGGGATAGAAAGAGGAGCAACTAACAGATAGCAGTTAAAATCAACGGAATCCCAGCAGACGTCAAGAGTCCGTCACGCGCCATTAACGTGCCCACTTTCAGCGACCGCTTTGCTTCACGACTGGATGCGGCGGTTCTTCCTGACAAACTGAAGGGCCACTGGTAATCTTAGCTTTGCCATGTTAATCAGATCGTGCCTTGTATCCCCAAGAAAAATCAATAATTTCTTCCATCGTTTCATCTTTGATTAGAAACGGAAATTATGTGATAGAAAAGTCCAGTGGCTGTTTGAAAATGGATGTTATAATGAAAACAACAAATACTAACAAGGCTCGGTTTTTAGCCATTGTTGGAGTCGACATGTATAATTTAAAGAGCTATGGAATGAAGGTCGATTGGTCTGAAGTCGCAGCGCAATGTACAGTGTAGGGTCGTATTTAACTCAATCAGGAAATAGATCTAAGCTTTATCCATGTTCTGAGCTCGTGTCCTCTTGGTCAGATGACCAGTGGGCTAACCACTAGGCCACTTGCTAGTCTGGGATGACATTCTCATCGCATCATCATCCTCATCATAATTATGGTCATCTCATCTGTCTATTGTTGTCGCTAGATGTCATGGGGAGGTGGTCATCTCATCTGTCTATTGTTGTCGCTAGATGTCATGGTGAGGTGGTCATCTCATCTGTCTATTGTTGTCGCTAGATGTCATGGTGAGGTGGTCATCTCATCTGTCTATTGTTGTCGCTAGATGTCATGGTGAGGTGGTCATCTCATCTGTCTATTGTTGTCGCTAGATGTCATGGTGAGGTGGTCATCTCATCTGTCTATTGTTGTCGCTAGATGTCATGGTGAGGTGGTCATCTCATCTGTCTATTGTTGTCGCTAGATGTCATGGTGAGGTGGTCATCTCATCTGTCTATTGTTGTCGCTAGATGTCATGGTGAGGTGGTCATCTCATCTGTCTATTGTTGTCGCTAGATGTCATGGTGAGGTGGTCATCTCATCTGTCTATTGTTGTCGCTAGATGTCATGGTGAGGTGGTCATCTCATCTGTCTATTGTTGTCGCTAGATGTCATGGTGAGGTGGTCATCTCATCTGTCTATTGTTGTCGCTAGATGTCATGGTGAGGTGGTCATCTCATCTGTCTATTGTTGTCGCTAGATGTCATGGTGAGGTGGTCATCTCATCTGTCTATTGTTGTCGCTAGATGTCATGGTGAGGTGGTCATCTCATCTGTCTATTGTTGTCGCTAGATGTCACGGTGAGTTGGTCATCTCATCTGTCTATTGTTGTTGCTAGATGTCATGGTGAGGTGGTCATCGCATCGCATCATCATCCTCATCATAATTATGTTCATATCATCTGTCTATTGTTGTCGCTAGATGTCATGGGGAGGTGGTCATCTTATCTGTCTACTGTTGTCGCTAGATAACATGGGGAGGTGGTCATCTCATCTGTCTACTGTTGTTACTAGATGACACGGGGAGATGGTCATCTCATCTGTCTACTGTTGTCGCTAGATGTCACGCGGAGATGTTAATCTCATCTGTCTACTGTTGTCGCTAGATGGCATGGGGAGATGTTCATCTCATCTGTCTACTGTTGTCGCTAGATGACATGAGGAGATGTTAATCTCATCTGTCTACTGTTGTCGCTAGATGTCATGGGGAGGTCAACCCTCTCTTCCATGGCACGTGACAGGCTTCCCAAAGCTGCTCGTGCTGAGTTAACTATTGACAACGTTTCTTTAGTAGCAGGTTACAGTGGTTCTTCTAGCATTCATAGACGTACCTTAGAAGGCGTACTGGAGTCCTGTGAAAAAGGGGGGGGGGCGGTGGTGGACTTGGTGGGTATGTTTCAACGTTTAAACCGAGCTTGAATACTCTTTACTAAATTGTTGATATTCGAAATCCATGCCGCTCTAATGTTTCATTAACACTGCAAAAATTATCTTACTCTTGATCCTACTCTTGCCATAACGTCCTGCTGTCTGTTGATATGAATATGACGTCCTGCTGTCTGTGGATCTGACACGGACGCCCTGCTGTATGTTGATCTGGCACAGACGTCCTGCTGTCTGTTGATCTGGCACGGACGTTCTGCTGTCTGTTGATCTGGCACTGACGTCCTGCTGTATGTTGATCTGGCACGGACGTCCTTCTTTATGTTGATCTAGCACTGACGTCCTGCTGTATGTTGATCTGGAACTGACGTCCTGCTGTATGTTGATCTGACACGGACGTCCTGCTGTTTGTTGATCTGGCATGGACGTCCGCTGTCTGTTGATCTGGCACGAACGTCCTGCTGTTTGTTGATCTGGCAAGGACGTCCTGCTGTCTGTTGATCTGGCACTGACGTCCTGCTGTATGTTGATCTGGCACTGAGGTCCTACTGTCTGTGGATCTGGCACAAACGTTCTAATGTATGTGGATCTGGCACTGACTTCCTGCTGTCTGTGGATCTGGTACTGATGTCTTGCTGTCTGTGGATCTGGCAATGACGTCCTGCTGTCTGTTAATCTGGCACTGACGTCCTGCTGTCTGTGAATCTGGCACTGACGTCCTGCTGACTGTGGATCTGGCACTGATGTCTTGCTGTCTGTGGATCTGGCAATGACGTCCTGCTGTCTGTAGATCTGGCATTGACGTCTTGCTGTCGGTGGAACTGGCACTGACGTCCTGCTGTCTGTGGATCTGGCCCTGACGTCATGTTGTCTGTGGATCTGGCACTAACGCCCTGCTGTCTGTTGATCTGGCACGGACGTACTGCTGTCTGTTGATCTGGCACTGACGTCCTGCTGTATGTTGATCTGGCACTGACGTCCTGTTGTATGTTGATCTGGCACTGAGGTCCTGCTGTATGTTGAATTGGCACTGACCTCCTGTTGTATGTTGACCTGGCACGGACGTGCTGCTGTCTGGTTATCTGGCACTGACGTCCTGCTATATGTTGATCTTGCACTGCCGTCCTGCTGTATGTTGATCTGGCACTGACGTCCTGCTGTATCTTGATCTGGCACTGACGTCACGCTATATGTTGATCTAGCACGGACGTCCTACTGTATGTTGACCTGGCACTGACGTCCTGCTGTATGTTGATATGGCACTGACGTCCTGCTGTCTGTTGATCTGGCCCTGACGTCCTGCTGTCTGTGAATCTGGCACTGACGTCCTGCTGTCTGTGGATCTGGCACTAACGTCCTGCTGTCTGTAGATCTAGCATTGACGTCTTGCTGTCGGTGGAACTGGCACTGACGTCCTGCTGTCTGTGGATCTGGCACTGACGTCCTGCTCTCTGTTGATCTGGCCCATACGTTCTAATGTATGTGGGTCTGGCACTGACTTCCTGCTGACTGTGGATCTGGCACTGATGTCTTGCTGTCTGTGGATCTGGCAATGACGTCCTGCTGTCTGTAGATCTGGCCCTGACGTCCTGCTGTCTGTGAATCTGGCACTGACGTCCTGCTGTCTGTGGATCTGGCACTAACGTCCTGCTGTCTGTAGATCTAGCATTGACGTCTTGCTGTCGGTGGAACTGGCACTGACGTCCTGCTGTCTGTGGATCTGGCACTGACGTCCTGCTGTCTGTTGATCTGGCCCATACGT
Organism: Ariolimax columbianus; assembly: GCA_036924085.1. Taxonomy (NCBI): domain Eukaryota; kingdom Metazoa; phylum Mollusca; class Gastropoda; order Stylommatophora; family Arionidae; genus Ariolimax; species Ariolimax columbianus. Next base: position 90,766,930 of record JAVGWX010000008.1, on the reverse strand, counting down.
TCTAATGTATGTGGGTCTGGCACTGACTTCCTGCTGACTGTGGATCTGGCACTGATGTCTTGCTGTCTGTGGATCTGGCAATGACGTCCTGCTGTCTGTAGATCTGGCATTGACGTCTTGCTGTCGGTGGAACTGGCACTGACGTCCTGCTGTCTGTGGATCTGGCACGGACGTCTTGCTGTCTGCGAATCTGGCACTGACGTCCTGTTGTCTGTGGATCTGGCACTAACGTCCTGCTGCCTGTTGATCTGGCACTGACGCCCTGCTGTCTGTACATCTAGCCCTAACGTTCTACTGTATGTGGATCTATGTTCGCACTATGGTAGGTTTTGAACACTTTTCTAACATGACCAAACGAATTCATTCGCTGTCTGTCTGATCAGTACAGTGATAAAGCTCTTGTTCTTCATGGCAAAGATACAGAGTTCAACTCCCACAACCGTCTCGTTCCTGTCGACCCAATTGTAAAATCGATACCTGACTCATGGTTTGATAAGAGAACCTGGGCAGCTCGCCTCACAAACTGAGGCTTAGTATACTGAAGTCTTTAGCACATTATTTCCTACCAGCTGTTCAGTCTATTGTAAGACACCCTTTACCTGACTGTTTATCCAAATAATGTGAAGCATTGTCTAGACTTTCAGTTGGACTTCTTCAGTCGTCGCACTGTCGCCTCTCTGGACATTTATGACTTTTTGTTAGCATCCCACTTGTCTTCTATGACCTCTCGTTCGTGCACGTTAGTCATGGATGGCATTACGGGGGTTTAATTGGCGTCAAATAGGCGCACGCATGCATCCTGATTCACACATTCAGTCACACGGTCTCACAAACACATTCATATCACTCTCACATGGTTTCATATTCTCTCACTCAAACATTCATTCAGTTACACACATCCAATGTCCCTCGCACTCGCTAGCACATAAACACTCTAACATTCACTTAGAAACACACATTCACTCTCACTGTCTCGCATTCACATACATCTACCTGAACCCGTACTGTCTCACACATACATACAACAACCCACACACAATTTAATACTTATACACCTACTCAAAATGACAATGTATCACTCTATCTCAGACAAACCTATTTCACACTCACATTGTCTTACACATACACACACATTTGCATACACATATAGACAGATGCAAGTTCAGAATGGTCCGCACTGTTCTACACTGATACATGCGCTAGTTATGTCGGGGAAACAACACGGGGAGAAATGATTCTTCTACAATATATTGTTATGTTGCATTATTCTATTCTCTCACTAATGGTTTCGGTAGCTCACTGATAGTACACATGTAGCAGATGGAACGGGATTTTGCTCTTCCAGCTCTCCGAGGCCGCACCTCGACTATCCACCTCTACAGTCTAAAAATCTATCACATCGACTAACACTTCAATAACTAAGGACACTATTTCAAAACTATAATAAACAAATTCTTTATTTCTACTTTACAACACTTTCCCTCTTCTATTAACAACTTCCTACACGCTTGTATCTAATGGTTACCTAACTTAAATCACTATCTACAGCTAAACCTAAAACTATTGTCCACAGTCTACTTTCCGTACTTGGCCTGCTGTAAGGTGAATCCGAATTATGGCGTATTGACACTGCTGGTTAATTCGTGGTTTAAACCCAACCCAGGTAAACGTCCTTGGCTCAGTTCCTTAGCAACGACTGTCGATCTGCGTGGTGGATGTCGAAAGACTAGGCTACTGCAGTGAATCTACGATGACTACAAACTTGGCAAGGCAGCCGCATGTTAGACTGCAGCGTGTTTTGACCACGCGTGTTAAACAAAGGTCGGTTGACCACGTGGTAACCAGCCGCGGGTCGACACGCGTGTCAAATGGTAAAGTTTTCTCAGCCGATCTAGATCTAGGAAGCCCGTTCTCTTCTATAGCGGGTAGCTATGACTGATCTAGGCTGCTTCTGTGAGATCTCTGCGATAACTATAAACTTGAAAGGTCGCCCACGTGTCTGACGCTGGTTAAAATGTTAAGCTGGTGAAATTCTATCTAATTACTCACAAATGAATACTTTACTTCTACAAACTGGAACTCCGTCAATGCGACGTTCACTCTTCTCTGACTAAATCTACTCTCAAATTGAGTCCCTCTCCAAATTGTCTGAATGAAACTCGTTCAATGTACTGACTGAAATGCTGTTTCTGATTCTCTCTCTAAATGTCTTGTAATGTGTCGAGCTCTGAATCGCTCTGAATGAATGTTGAGCTCCAGCCCCGCCTCGGATTTTTATAACCCCGGACTATTTTCTCTGCCGGTCGTATATTCAAAATGGTGTCCTGTGCGCCCATATTAATCCATGACACTGTCGTGGTAAAACTGACGTGAGTTGTCATTTCCGGTGGAAAGTCTACCTCTAAATTAATGAATATATATATATATATATATATATATATATATATATATATATATATATATATATTTATATATATATATATATATATATATATATATATATATATATATATATATATAATTACGCTTGCACGTAATTCTAGACATACTAATAGAGAGACAAGATTAGTCTGCCAAGACTAAATCTGTCGCACACACTAATGCTCCTTTCTCTCAGACGCCACTCTTTAATTGATGAACGTGTGTTTTAAAACTCGTCAGTCCGCAGACTGCTGGTTGCCTTAGTGCATTATGACCATCTGACTATTCTGACTAAATGCACTTCTCCTTAATTTATTTTCAATGCCCCCCTTTGGCGACTTCACGGTCAGGGTTTCAGCTCTTACATCTCCATAATCCCCAGCATGACGAGTGCGTTCCAGCTGCAAAACACTTGCAAATTCTACAACTTGGCATTGACTGCAAAAAAGCAACCAGCTCGATAGACGTAGTTAATCAACAACAATAACATGACTAGGACGTTGATCCAGGAAGTTCCAGATAGTTTGAAGCTCTCTTTCTGCTATTCATTAACCATCACCCAGACAGTCAATGGATGTCAATAGAAGGGTTGAGAGCCTGGCTCTTCTAGCGTAGAAGTCAACTAAGATCTGGTGACATCCCACAAACTCCACTCTCGTACTGGTGGGAACGTCTTTATCCTGGCTGAGAAGAGTCTACAGCCAAAGGACGTCCAGACCAACTTTCCTCGTGAGCGTTTGTTATGATAAACTTTCTCTCATCCAAAGCGACACCGCTTACAGGATGTTGACACTTTTAGTCCCTTACTTTCAGTATGTCAGTCAGGTATCTATATCCGTTTGGTCAAATGGGGTATGACGAGACTTTTGATTGAATCTGGCATCCCTTCCGCCAGAAATAAATGTGCTAACAACTCTGCCATTAAGGCGCAGTTATTTATATTTTAGGACCATATAAAGGCAGGTAGATAATAGGCACTGCCGTCGGGAATGAAGTGCTAGACTTACTACGTCTGTTCAGTAATTATGAGGTAGGTTGGCCAGTTTCCTTCCTCGTCGCCTTTCCTTACTTAACATTTAGACAGGTACCTATGTATAACTGGGTTGACGAGAGCGCGTCTATAATGGGACTTGAAATCAATTCCGCTGCTTGTAGAAGCAGCAGCTCTACCAGACACTCAATTCATATTTACTTCATTTAAACTATTTCATTCGTCTGTCCTGATGTTTTCTTTGAAAAATGTCCCGATTATCAGCCATTACCTTCACAATCTTTAGCGACAAGACCTCAAACTTGATGATAGCATGCAAGTGATTTTGTGTAGTTTCTTGATGAAGTCTCCTTGGTTACTGACTTTCTCTACTTCTACAAACATTATTTCTAAGTTCTTTATCTTTTTTGTCACACATGTTCAGTTTTTGCCTGGCTAATGAATCTTTGACCTCTGACTGGGGAGAACAGCATAGACTAAACTACACTACGTGTCTCAACCCATTCCTTGGGTTGTATGATGGTAAGGTTGACCATCTGCAGCTCTAACCCAGTCAAAAAAATATATTGTAGAATGTAAAACATTGAAACATTTATTATCTATTAGCTACTTAAAACACCATCAAGGCATGGGCCACAGAAAATGGCTTCGCGAGCCCGAAGCTGACCGAGAATTTAAAAGCCTGCTCTAATGGTGTAATCTTAGTAGCCCATTAGAAACGCTGCTATTAGTCTCACCACAACAAATACGACACCTCTGTATATAGACAATTCTACTTAAGTCCCCTATTCCAACACGGACACATTCGCACATTCACAAGAGAAGCCTCTGTTTTTATCCATTCCTTCCTCCTTTTAATCTTCGCTCGTGCTATCAAATACCCACCCTCATCCCTGCACACACTGCTAGTCTTATATTTAGAGCGGTCGATTCTTTCCCCTCTAGGATTGAAAGTGCTAAGAATAAAGAAGCTGAGAGTGATCTCCTCTGTCGTCATGAACTGAGCCTCATATTCTGCGGGTCACTCAGGAAAAGCCTCTTCCAGATCGAATGTCGCGTTATTGATTGGGATGTCCAGTGGTTGAAAATGCTTTAAATGAAACTTGCGGAACGTAATTTTCGAAAGTGTCACGTGCGAGTGTGCTGCCTTCAGGAAACGGCCCTTTGATACTGAAGTAGACATGGGAGAAGTAATCTCCATAATGTTATCAGGGGACTTGTCGTCTGAACAAGTATGCTAGTTCCAGCAGAACAAATCAGTTGCAAACTTGATCATATTTCAAATTGTCTTTTCGACTTGTATTTCCTTGTGTATACAAATATCAATACTTTTAGGAATTGATTAGTTTGGTGCAACAGAGTTATTGCTTCTTAAAGAAAATGGACATGATTGGTGTCCCATTGACGGCGTGCTTCAAACTGTTGTCATGCGGAAGGCAACACGGAGGGAAAGGAACGACAGAAAAAAGAGAATAGAGAATACAAGACAAAGAAGAGGGAAGACAAAACAAAGATATAGCGAAGACAGGACAGAGGAATTGGGGAAGATAAGGCACAGAGAATAGAGAAGAGATGGATGAAACATTAGAGAAGACAAGACAGAAAGAAAGGAAGACAAGACAGAGAAGATATAGAGAAGAAGACAGAGAATAGAGAAGGAAAGATAGATATTAGGGAAAACAAGACAGAGATTAGAGATGTGAACATAACATAGAGAAGGCAAGACAGAGATTAGGGAAGTGAACAGAGAATAGAGAAGGCAAGACAGAGATTAGGGAAGTGAACAGAGAATAGAGAAGGCAAGACGAAGATTAGAGAAGTGAACAGATAATAGAGAAGGCATAGACGGAGATTAAGAACGTGAACAGAGAATAGAGAAGGCAAAACATAGATTAGAGAAGTGAGCGTAGAATAGAGAAGATAAGACAGAGATTAGATAAGTGAACATAGAGTAGAGAAGGCAAGACAGAGATTAGAGAAGGGAACATAGAATAGAGGGCAAGACAGAGATTAGAGAAATGAACAGAGAATAGAGAAGGCAAGAAAAGGGATTGCAAAGACAGGACAGAGTGAACAGGGAAGATATCGCAGACTAGTTGGGACAACAAGACAGACAAAATAAGAAAGACAAGACAAGGGAAATAGAGAAGAGATATAATAGGACAATAAGGCAGGGGAAATAAGCAAGACAAGACAAGGGAAATAGAGAAGAGATATAATAGGACAATAAGGCAGGGGAAATAAGCAAGATACCGCAGAGACGACACGGTTGACGAAATAGGAAAGACAAGACAGAAAGAATGGAGAAGAACAGACAGAGGGTATTGAGAAGAGAAGCCACAGAGAATATGGGTGACAAGATTGAAAGAGTATGGATGAGAAAATAGAGAGAAAAGGGAAGGCAAGACAGATATAATAGGAAAGAATGCGAACACGTCAACAAACTTAACAAAAGTTGATAGCTGATGCGATACCTTATCTAAAGCGGGTGTGTGACAGCGTAGTTAGTTTGCGTCTAACGTCAAGGAGCCTGGGTTTCGCGTTGCAGTTTACCTAGCTGTAAATCGGATTGCCTGCGAGACATCGCGAAATAGAACTGGCTACACTTTCAGACGTGCTGAAACAAAGAACAATGTCAGTGGCACATCATCCCTGACGACAATGTCTGATATGGAACTGCCTTTAGTTTTGCCATTTCCTCTACCAAGTTTGTACCAGAAACACGACCAAAACATGGTAGTACAATTTCACTGCTAACTACAATCCCAAAGATGCAACCTCCACGGCCAGCTTGTTTGGCTTATCGATCCTGTGAGCTACGTCAGTAGGAACCTTTTTCTCCTGGCAGGTTTAACAAAGTCCAACCTATTATCAACCAGTTGTTATCAGTGCCATAAAGAGAAGCAAAGAATAGCTACACCGTAACCTGCCAAGCATGTCGTACGAGACGTCTAAGGAAAGTTTGGCATGAGATTGGTTATCCAATCTTGCAGAAACTCCAGCCTCAGAACATTCAACAGATATGGACGTGCACACGTTTGATGGCTTGGAGTGCATTTGTCGACATGAATATTAGTTGGATCAAATGAAACTGAAATTTTGTGTTTCACGTTTACTGTCGCACAATGAAATATGACACCCCTCTACCGACGAGATTGAAGAAGGGTTGATGTTAGCAGACTTGCGTAGTGATCGTCTCTAGATAGCCTCATTTATTCTTGATACTTCCTGTCTCTGAACACCCTCAGAAATAGTGCTACGCGAGTCTGTGCGATTGGTGGCAATTATTTCCCTTCCATCATGGTTAATACCGCACTGGGTCAGTTATATCTTGATTGTGTCCCTGTACCGTGCCCACTGTCCAGAGCTTACTTTCTTGCCATTTTGCAGTTTACCATAGAGAAGCTCTTTTAGTATATGTTGATCCGACATGCGTACCACATGACCAGCATATCTCAGCTGTGCTGCACGTATCATGGTGTGAATACTTGATATTCCGGATCGCGCTAACACTCTAATCCCCAAGGCGGTCTGCGTTGCACTGTGGTCTTTATTTTGCGCCTGTCGACCCAGTGCATCCGACTTCAGCATGCATTTTATGTAAGGGTCTGCTTCCTCCTGTATTTTCTAAGGGTTTGCTTCCCCGGGGTAACGGCCGGTGCTGTGATGGGGATGGAACCCAGCACCTTTGGGTTTGTGAGCCGTGCCACTTAACCACTAGGCCACGCCGTCCCCATCCTGCCTCTAATCCTCAGTAGTTTAAGCAGGCAGTGCACATGGACGTGGTTTAATTTCTCGACACGACGACTGTAGATAGTACAGGTCTTACACGCACATATAAAATATAAATAGAAATATACTACGTGCTTGCTTAGTGCCCACAATCTGCACCTATTGTGCTGCATTGTTTCTTAAAATATATTGTGTTTTTATCCTGTAGCACACTTATTCCACTGGCATTGTTGCGATGTGACGCATTTGTTATTGTTTATTTAAAGCCCATGTCTTCTGTTCTGGGTGGTCGTCACTTCGTATAGCATGTCAATTCTGTACCGTCAACTAACGTTCAATTAATGAATTCTCGGTGATAAAACCAGGCTTCTGATGTTCGAATTACTCAGATTCCTCGTCTATAGTAAATAAGTAAATAATGGACTATTTGAAAGCTGGAAGATTACAAAAGCACTAGAAAACAAACTAAATGTCTTTAAAAATAAATTATTAAGAACATTATTGAATGTACGCTAGGACAAGTTCCTAACTAATGACTCGATAAGAGCAGAGACAAACCAACCGTACGTGTCGACCATCATCTGGAAAACAACAATAGACATACATCGGACATGTCATTAGAAATTTACCGTCTTCCATTGCAGTCACTTGAATGGACATCAAGGGGCGTTTGAAAAGGAGGGAGACCAAAGGAAACACTCAAAAGAACAATCATACGAGAGGGCTCAACTGTAGGCCTCAGCACAAAACAAGTTCTTCTTCTTCATCGATCAACTGATGCTATGAACGTAGTCCGGAGAGGTTCACGAAAGAGACTGCGTTTAAGGTCTTCGCTGTGCGTTTCAGGTCTTCGCTGTGCGTTTCAGGTCACCCCACCCCGGCCCCTAACACCACAGCTTTTCGAGCATGGTCGTCTTTCCAGGCCAGACTGCCTCTCCTTGGTCTACATAGGTAGGACATTCTTACAGAAAATGTTCTGGTGTTTGCTTGGGTGCTCCACAATGGCACGTGGCAGTGTCTCTGAGACCCATTCTGTGGCTGTAGGCCTTGAGTCTACAATGTCCCGTTCTGAGTTTGAAGACCTTTGTCTGCCCATCTCTGCCAAGTTTGTCTATGTTGCCATTTTCTGGCTTGTACTCTTTGTGCTGTTCTCTCCATTCTGTCCTCGTGGAACGTTTGATGAGTGAGTTTGCTTCTTTATAGCTCTGTGGATGGGGAGTCAGCGTGTCTCTACTTCCAGCTTTTGTGAGCTCATCTGCTTTCTCGTTTCCAGGGATCCCAAAGAGGGCCGGAATCCACTGTAGGGCAAATCTGTTTTTTGAGACAGCAATCCTATGTTTTATTTGATTTCACGTGAGAGTGTATCTTTTTCGGGAGCTTGAGATGGCTTGAAATACAATCCTGGATTGTTAGAGTGACCGTTGTTCTTGTTGTTTTGTTTTAACTGATAAGAATCTGATTTGCTGCATGAACACTCTTTGTTTAGCTCTGAAATTGGTACAAGTCTCACCTGCTGGTATGGAGTGATTTTCAATGTGGCTATTCATTGGAGTGTGAGATGTAGATTCCACTGCCTCCCCGTTTTATCTCTCACAGAGGCAGATCCATCTGTGTACACATGTGTCCAAGAGTTTCTTGGGTACTATCTTGAGCTTCTGTAGAACATCGATTTGTTGCTCTGTTGCCGACTGCTAAACATTTCTTCGTTAACCCTGGAACGTCCAATTTTATTTTGGACCTGTTCTGGCTCCGTGTCTTGGGTTCTGGAATGAGTGCTTTGCGCTTTTTGGTTTTAACTTCAGATACAAGATCTAAAAACAGTGGCGTCACACCGTTCCAATTGGAGATTACGTGTTTCTGCCTCAAGCGCCTTATTTGGCTCTCGAAGAACATAGATGGATAGATATACTAGACTATACTCTTGTGTGACCTATATTATACCTTATCAGATACTTAAACACCAACAGCGGAGACTGGTTTCACGGACGAGTTTGATACCCCGCGATTCAACCCGGAAGTTGTAAAAATACGGATACGACGGTAGCGCTTGGGAACATCAATCTTAATTAGTAAACGAAATGACTACAGAAGCCATGATTACAAGATTACATGAAGCCCTTTGGTGCAGGCTATCTATAAGGTTCCTTCTTCAGAGTTTACCCTTTGCCTCGTAATGAATGTAATGGAGACGAATGAATGGATGAATAAATGAATAGCATGGCTTTTCGCCATTGTATTCTCTTGTTCTTCACCGTCATTGATTTACATTTGATTATTCTTCTTCCTCGGAATAGGCCCCGTGTAGTACGTCATCAAGTCTTGATGCGAGTGACGCTCTACGCATCTTACAGTTCTTGACTAGAACCGCTCAGTTCAGTATCAGAATGTTTGATCTATGAGGCTAGACAGGTCTTCTATTCTTCGCTTCTCATTTAGGAAGAACCTATCCTTATTGTCTCTGTTTGTGAGGTTTGGACGTTTCTTATTGTCTCTGTTTGTGAGGTTTGGACGTTTCTTATTGTCTCTGTTTGTGAGGTTTGGACGTTTCTTATTGTCTCTGTTTGTGAGGTTTGGACGTTTCTCATTATCTCTGTTTGTGAGGTTTGGACGTTTCTTATTGTCTCTGTTTGTGAGGTTTGGACGTTTCTTATTGTCTCTGTTTGTGAGGTTTGGACGTTTCTCATTATCTCTGTTTGTGAGGTTTGGACGTTTCTTATTGTCTCTGTTTGTGAGGTTTGGACGTTTCTCATTGTCTCTGTTTGTGAGGTTTGGACGTTTCTTATTGTCTCTGTTTGTGAGGTTTGGACGTTTCTCATTATCTCTGTTTGTGAGGTTTGTATGTATCCATGAGATCCCTGTTTGTGAGGTTTGTATGTATCCATGATATCCCTGTTTGTGAGGTTTGTATGTATCCTTGAGATCCCTGTTTGTGAGGTTTGTATGTATCCTTGAGATCCCTGTTTGTGCGGTTTGGGCGTATCCTTGATATTTCTGTTTGTGAGGTTTGTATGTATCCTTAATATCACTGTTTGTGAGGTTTGCATGTATGTAACAGTTCCCACCGGAGCAGAGAGTTTAGGACAGGGGTGATGTGGTTGCTGATAACAAATGTACCTGAATGCGTTTCAAGGTCACTCACTGTCTCAACAAAGGAGAACAGAGTTGGGGCAAAGAATGTGGACAGGTAGGGGCTGACCACTGGCCTTCCGATTTGGGTAGGGAGAGAATGATTGACAGACGGATTGGCAGCGGGGCTTGCTGCGAGAGAATGAGTGACAGGTGTGCAAAGTGTTTCGTTCCAATAAGACTGAATATAGCCATACCCTGAGATCCTTGGTCAAGCTCTGATTTTGCTTGAGTGTATATAACTCGAGACAAAGTTTAGCTCATGAGGCTGGATGAAGAGAACGGATAGAGCGAGAGAGAGAGAGAGAGAGACTGAATTTAGATAGTACGTTTAACTCACCGACGTAGATAGAGGAGCGATTGATAGACTGTTACACACATGTTAGTGATAGAACAGGATCGCTCAAGTAGGTGTGTGAGTTTTGTATTAAGTGATAAACTGAACGTTGTGTTGTAATCAGGACACAATGTGAACGAGGTATGTCCAGATCGCCCGCCTGAGGGAATTTGAGTGAGAAAGAGTATTTGATAAGGTGTGTTGAGGACGCAGTTAAGGCGAGGTGTGTGTAATGTAATTGTAAGGCAATAGAACTGGGTTTTAGATAGTTGGGAATTCTATCAAGAGCTAATGCTTACAATTTCCGCTTTAGTTAATATGTATATTAACATATATATAATAATAGAATACTTAGTTAAGATGATATGTATTGTATTGTGTTTGTAATTTCACTACTCATTTTTCTGGTATGAGTATTATATAATAAATATGCCACCTGCTGTGTGATATGTCATTTACTGAGTATGGTCATGAATGATGTGGATGAGTGTGAGAATGTTCTAAGTTAGAATAACGGCCAGGGCAAACAGTGAGGTCTGTTACATGTATCCTTGATATCCCTGTTTGTAAGGTTTGACGTTTTATAACCGTAACCTACACTTCTTACTTACTCCTAGAATATAAGAGTAAATTAACGTTTGACAGGTTTTGACAACCCGTTTCTCTTTATGTCTCTCTTTATATCTGCCTCTTCCATTCTATTTGCTTGATTTGAGATGGGATGTTTTGAAATGAGATAAGATGGGATTGAATGATATGAGATGAAATGGGATACTAACTTATTATAATAAGATGAATTGGGATGATTCGAATGTGATGGGATGATATCAGATGAGAAAAGATATTAATATGCGATGGATGATAACAGATCAGATAAGATAATAAGATGAGATGGGATGGAATGATATGAGATAAAACGATTTTGGATTATTGAAGATGAGACAAGATGAGAGGGGATGAGAAAAGAGGACATTGGATAATATAAAATGCTACGGAATGATAACGGGTGCGATAAGATAAGATGAGATAATGAGATGAAATAGCACGATATGGAATCATATATGATATCAGATGCGTTGATATTAGATGAGATAAGATGAGATGAGATAAGACGAGATGAGATAAGATGAGATAAGATAACGCTGAGATGGGATAGAAACAGATGAGATGAGATTAGATGCGATGATATGAGATGAGATGAGATGAGATGAGATAAGATAAGATGAGATAAGATAAGATGAGATGAGAAGAGCCGAGATGGGAAAGGGACAGATGAGATGAGATTAGATGCGATGATATGAGATGAGGAGATGAGAGGAGATAAGATACGCTGAGATGGGATAGGAACAGATGAGATGAGATTAGATGCGATGATATGAGATGAGATGAGATAAGATGAGATAAGATAAGATGAGATGAGAAGAGCCGAGATGGGATAGGAACAGATGAGATGAGATTAGATGCGATGATATGAGATGAGATGAGATAAGATGAGATGAGATAAGATGAGATGAGAAATAATAAGCAAGTAGTGCAACCAACAAAGTAAATGTCAATCCGGCAAATCTTGCTAGCAGTAGTGCTGTCGGCGGTGGCGTGTTCGAGTTCATTGTACTAGGCAATATCTAGTTATTTCCTTCATACCTTCCCTAGGAATATGCCAAGCCACTATTTACAGCTGGGTCGACTGAAACGCGTTGGTATTGGGGATAAAATTCAATACCTGCACAGTTAGAGGCAACGGCTCTATCCTCCTGCCACTTTTGCTCAATCAAGTTTTTAACTGTCATGTCTTCAGATACATGACCCAGCGGACCACTTGGAAATATGTAATCTGTAATATGTCATATGTAATGTGTAATCTGTTAAAATATATGTAACGTGTAATCTGTTAATGAAATGTGTAATCTGTAAGAGGTCATATGTAATGTGTAATCTGTTAATAGATATGTAACGTGTAATTTGTTAATGTAATGTATAATCTGTTAATAGATATATAACGTGTAATCTGTTAATATAATGTGTAATTTGTTAATATATATACGTAACGCGTAATCTGTTAATGTAATTTGTAATCTGTTAATGTAATGTGTAATCTGTTAATGTAATGTGTAATCTGTTAATATATATGTAACTTGTAATCTGTTAATATATATGTAATGTGTAATCTGTTAATGTAATGTGCAATCTGTTAATGTAATATGTAATCTGTTAACGTAATGTGTAATCTATTAATATATTTGTGATGTGTAATCTGTAAATATATTTGTAATGTGTAATATGTTAATATATATATGTAATGTGTAATCTGGTAATATATATGTAATGTGTAATCTGTTAATATTAATGTAATGTGTAATCTGTTAATATTTATGTAATGTGTAATCTGTTAATATTAATGTAATGTGTAATCTGTAAATATTTATGTAATGTGTAATCTGTTAATATTAATGCAATATGTAATCTGTTAATATATATGTAATGTGTAATGTGTTAATATTAATGTAATGTGTAATCTGTTAATATTAATGTAATGTGTAATCTGTTAATATATATGTAATGTGTCCGTTCCGCATTCCACGGTTTAAAGAACGGAAATCACCAGGATACGATGGTATACCCAGTAAATTTATTCCAGCAGAGGGGAAGCCAGTGTCAGCATCTATCGCGCACCATGCGGGAAGGTCTGGCACAGCGCAATATGACCAAGAGCATGGATAAGATCTGTATATGTACCTCTCACCAAAATAAAGCGATTTGAAGCAATGCACTAATTATCGAATCATTGCTTTAATAAGCCATGCCGGCACAATCCTTCAACGAATCATCGTGTAGAGGCTAAACGAGCTCAACGGGGAGGCCCATGAAGAACAGACACATTTTACACAAGGTAGGGGCACGAGGGACCACATCCTTAACAATACAAATATAGAAACATACAGAGAGTACAATGTCGACGTACACACTTGCTTTATAGATTACATGAAAGCGTTCGACTGTGTACATCACCGAGCGTTGTGGAACATAATGGGGTTCCCAACCCACGTGATTCAATTGATCGAATCACTACACCAGGAACAACAAGCTGCTGTCAGAAAAGCCAGCGAAACTTCAGACTGGTTCCAAGTTTAAAAGGATGTAAGACAGGGATGAATACTTTCCTCTTATCAATTCAACATGTATGCTGAATCTGTAAAGAGGAACGTAACAAAGACTGTAAGACAGGGATGAATACCTTTCCCTTATCAATTCAACATGTATGCTGAATCTGTAAAGAGGAACGTAACAAAGACTGTAAGACAGGGATGAATACCTTTCCCTTATCAATTCAACATGTATGCTGAATCTGTAAAGAGGAACATAACAAAGGATGTAAAGTATGACAAGTTCGAGTCATTAACAATCGGTGGGAGCGAGATACCAGAGCTCAGATATGCAGATGACCCAGTTGTTCTCTCCAAGAGCGCTGCGGGACTGGAACGGATGATCCTGTCGGTAAAACAACACAGCGAAGACTAAAATCTATACCTGAACATAAGTAAAACCAAAATAATGATCATAGACACGATAAAGACCAAACCTAAAGTTATTCTACATCAACAGAAAATTGCGAAAGTCACAAATTTTGGGTACGTCGGCTCAGTAATAAGCAACAATAGAGATTGTCTGAAGGAAGTCAGACGGAGAAGGGTCATGGCAACGCAGAGGTTGAATAAAATGAAAAACTTAGGGCAGAACTTTATTAAAATGACGAACATAAAAATACTGCGAACTTGCATCTTTCCGTTGGCAACGTACGGACGTGAAACGTTGACTCCGAGACAGACACTTTAATAAAAGTATTGAATCTTTTGACGTGAAACGTGGATCACCAGACATACATTTTAGAAGATTGAATCTGTTGACGTGAAACGTTGACCACCAGACAGACACTTTAGAAGGTTAAATCTTTTGACGTGAAACGTTGCCTACTAGACATATACTTAAGAAGATTGAATCTTTTGACGTGAAACGTTGACCACGGGACAGACACTTTAGAAGATTGAATCTTTTAAACTAAAATGCTACAAACGGATGCTCAAAATATCACATATAGCGAAAAGGAAAAATGCAGATATCCTGCAAGAACTGGGAATCGAGGAGAACTGGTTATTAAATAATATCTTGTCCAGAGAGCTAAAATATTGTGGCCACATTAAATGTCAAAATGGCCTGTAGTGAACGATACTGGAGGGAATGGTGCCTGGAAAAGGAGGCAGAGCTAGACCGAGGAGAAAATGGACACAAGACATTATGGAGGTCCTGAAGGTGACAGCGACAGAAGCGGGAGTTCCGTCTAGAAATTGAGAGTCTTAAAGGTCTGCTGTTGTCAGAGCAATGTTCTGGCTAGAGATCGAGTCTTACAGATCTGCGTTTGTCACAGCAATGTTCTGGCTAGAGATCGAGTCTTACAGATCTGCGATTGTCAGAGCAATGTTCTGGCTAGAGATCGAGTCTTACAGATCTGCGTTTGTCACAGCAATGTTCTGGCTAGAGATCGAGTCTTACAGATCTGCGGTTGTCAGAGCAATATTCTGCAAAGAACATGCTACATGATGATGATGGATCTGTAAAATGTAATGTGTAATCGATAATACGTAATCTGTAATATGTAATGTGTAATCCTGATATTTAGTCAGGAGCAACATGTGGCTGAACCAGGTAACCGAATGTTGTCGAAATCCAATTCAGTCCTTCGTCCTAAAGTGCCAAGGGATTCTCATTGGTGGACGTCGGTGTGAACTGGTAGTTATAGGACTATTGGATCGTTACTGTTCGTGTCCATCTGTCGTCAGGACATGCGCACCACGTCTCTCACGAATCTACACTTTCTCATCAGTGCAATATCTACGACGTCGTTGAAGGAGGTTCAGCATGGGAAGACAGTGTTTTTGATGTGGTTCCTAAGTGAGATTAACAATGTTTCTCGCCCTGTCGTCCTTGGAGTAGCTCATAGTCTCTCTGCATATGTGCTTCGTAGGTTCTATATCGTGTAGCCAAATATGATAGCTGGATGACTTCTGTTGAAGGTGGGAGCATTGAGAGTGAATACTTTTCAAAATGTGTGCTGAAGTAAGCCTCACGTTGCCGCACGGCGTAAAACACAGTACAACTCACCCCGTCATTGGAAACAAACCATTTTAATGTGTGCATTGATGAAATGTTAGCTACAAAAATATAGATTTTCAACTCCAGTATCAAGTCCATCCTAAGGTATGGCTCTCTGACGTGGGGAACAAAGAAAAGTATAACTAAAAGGGTCTAGGTTTTCATCTATGGATACTTGCCACGGATCGAGGGAACAAAATGGTATGATAAAGTCGCTAATATAGAACTGTGAGAGAGCCGGAGAAAAGTCAGTTGGACTAGACGTCAAGAGAGAAAGAACGGGAAAAATGTCAGTTGGGCTAGACGTCAAAAGAGAAAGGGCAGGACAAATGTCAGTTGGACTAGACGTCAAGAGAGAAAGGACAGGACAAATGCCAGTTGGACTAGACGTCAAGAGCGAAAGGGCAGGACAAATGTAAGTTGGACTAGACGTCAAGAGAGAAAGGACAGGACAAATGTCAGTTGGACTAGACGTCAAGAGAGAAAGGACGGGAGAAATGTCAATTGGACTAGACGCCAAGAGAGAAATGTCAGTTTGCTCTGGAATACTCAGGACAAGAGAAGCAGGGGTAGACCTAAACGAGTGGAAGTCAAGACATACTTACAAACAGCAGAAAAGAAGTGTCGGGGTGGGGTGGGGGTGGGGGTGGGGAGAGAGATTTGGGGGTGGTAGGGATTGGGGGTGGGAGGGAGTTTGAAACGATGGTACATGCCAGGAAGACTTGGCGAGTATTTAATGACCTATGCTCCGCAGGGAGTATTGATGAAATTCGACCGATTTGATTGACTGATCTGATTGATTGATTTGGTTGACCGATTTGATTGACTGATTTGATTGACTGATTGGATTGATTTGATTGACTGATTTGATCGACTGATTTGAATTTGATTGCCTGATTTGATTGCCTGATTTGATTGCCTGATTTGATTGCCTGATTTGATTGACTGATTTGATTGATTTGATTGATTGATTTGATTGACTGATTTGATTGACTGATTTGATTGATGGATGAAGTAAAAAGAAAACACAATAGCCAATGTTAACAACAAATATCTTACCACTGGCATAATGATAAACTGACAGCAGAAACCAATAATAAGGGCTACTGGATATTTCATCTGCCTCTTCAGGCTATCTGTGTCAGTGACGGCGCCTACGCCAAAGCTTATGATGATGGCGATGGCGGCTGCAGAGATGTTGAAGACAAGGTCAGCAGTTCTCTCTCCTCGGACAGCTGTGACAGGATACTGAGAGGCGGCAACAGCCTGGACATAGCTGGCCTGGGGGTTGAGGAAATGTTCGTTGTTAGGAGTGGTGATAACTGAGTTAGTATACAGTAACAATGGTAGCAATAATAGTTAGCAATAGTAGAAGTATCAGCTGTAGTAGTAGCTGCTGTAGTAGTAGCAGCTGTAGTAGTAGTATCAGGTGTAGTAGTAGCAGGTGTAGTAGTAGTAGTATTAGTAGTAGTAGTAGCAGGATTTAGTAGTAGCAGATGTAGTAGTAGCAGGTGTAGTAGTAGCAGGTGTAGTAGTAGCAGGTGTAGTAGTAGTAGTAGTAGCTGTAGCAACTGTAGTAGTAGCAGCTGTAGTAGTAGTAGCAGCTGTAGTAGTAGCAGCTGTAGTAGTAGCAGCTGTAGTAGTAGTAGTAGTAGTACTAGCTGTAGCAACTGTAGTAGTAGCAGCTGTAGTAGTAGTAGTGGTAGCAGTAGTAGCTGTTGTAGTAGTAGTAGTAGTAGTAGTAGTTGTTGTAGTAGTAGTAGTTGTAGCAGAGTAGTAGTAGTAGTAGTAGTTGTAGTAATAGTCATAGTGATATTACTACTGGCTGTAGAAGTGACAGAAGTAGTAGTATCTCATGTAATACGTTCAGTGTACAAGTTGAAACAGTTGTACGATGTAACTTCAAAAATTTCCCGGAATAGTCTTCTCGTGTTTGAATGAAAGATGATATTATGGATAATATTTATTTGGAAGTTGTAAGTGACCTTGACGAAAGGACATGAACTTCACATATACTCTCGAACAGAAGTTACAGAAGTTTGCTCGTTGCATCGTCGAAGTTGAAAATGTCCTAGATTGTATAACGTAGACATATCAAATTCTGTTTTTTACTTGAGAAGTCACATTCAGAGACACAAACATTGCTTAATAAAGCAAATGGTGATACCGCAACGAAGAAATCGCAAGTATGAGTGACACAATCCTCAGACAGAACGCGTCCTCTGAATGGGAATCTCCAAAATCTCCCCGACACAGACATTTCGTTTAGACAAGAGCAAAGGAAAAGTTATGTTGAAATTTCTTTTTTATTCCTAGGGTATTGTCTACCATGATTTCATTCACGAAGGCCGAACGGTTAACAAGGAAATATACGTTAATATCCTCCGTCGTCTAATAGATGCAATCAGAAGAAAACGACCGAAACATACGGAGAACAGTTGGATTACATGACAATGCACCAACAGCACATTTACCCATACTGGTGAAGCAACACCCCACACAGCACAATTACCTTGGAACATCCTCCAAATTCTCCAGACCTGGCCCCGGCTGATATTTTCGTGTTCCCTCGACAGAAATCGGCATTGAAAGGACAGCGATTCAAGGATTCTGAGGACGTTATCACATGTGACAATACAGCTGCGAGAGGGGTTAAAGAATGGGGTCCATGGATGTGTCCAGCAGCTGTGACAGGTGTCACAGAATGTGTCCAGCAGCTGAGACAGGTGTCACAGAATGTGTCCAGCAGCTGAGACAGGTGTCACAGAATGTGTCCAGCAGCTGAGACAGGTGTCACAGAATGTGTCCAGCAGCTGTGACAGGTGTCACAGAATGTGTCCAGCAGCTGAGACAGGTGTCACAGAATGTGTCCAGCAGCTGAGACAGGTGTCACAGAATGTGTCCAGCAGCTGAGACAGGTGTCACAGAATGTGTCCAGCAGCTGAGACAGGTGTCACAGAATGTGTCCAGCAGCTGAAACAGGTGTCACAGAATGTGTCCAGCAGCTGAGACAGGTGTCACAGAATGTTGCCAAAAGTGAGTAGTTGATGAAGGGAACTACTTTGAAGGAATTGTAGGGTTGATAATTCTATAGCAACTTATACAATCAAATAATTGAGGGAACCTCTGCATCTACCTCGTACATGAGAGATAGAGAGAGTAGACATTACTACATACACCATACTATTGAGATGTGTGTGTGTGTGAGAGAGAGAGAGAGAGAGAGAGAGAGAGAGAACATAACTATATGCACCTAAATATTGTGATGTGAAAGAGAAACATTACTACGTATATCTTGGCTTGGCTTTGTTCGTTCTCAATCTCCCGTTACAAAACCCTGAAAGGGCTTAAGTAGCAGAATGTAGTCCCGAGAACGGAATGCGCTGTGTCTTAGTTTACAGCTTGACTGCGATATTTGCACCTTTCGGTCCAACACATTCGACTCCAGCAAGCATTTTTTTTGGTACCGGGTTAGAATTCTCTCTTCGATCCCTTCTCCTTAGCCAGTCTGCTCTGTTGCAGCCTACTATCCAGGAACACCGCGTGGAGGTGTAGAAGGGTCTTGGCAGCTCTGGTTCGCTGGCCCCGACGCAAGCACTCAGCTATGGGTCGCTGACCACTGCAGCTCATGCGCTGCTCAGCGTTTTGATCACATACGTGTATCTAAATTTGGTGTGAAGTGAGAGAGAGAGAGAGAGAGAGAGAGAGAGAGAGAGAGAGAAAGAGAGAACAGACATAACTACATCATCTAAATATGATGATTTGTGAGAAAGAGAGAAAGATAAAGAGAGAGGGGACATCAATACATACACCTAAATATAGTGATGTGAGAGAGAGAAAGAGAGAGAGAGCAGACATCACTACATACATCTAAATATAGTGATGTGAGAGAGAGAAAGAGAGAGAGAGAGCAGACATCACTACATACATCTAAATATAGTGATGTGAGAGAGAGAAAGAGAGAGAGAGAGAGCAGACATCACTACATACATCTAAATATAGTGATGTGAGAGAGAGAAAGAGAGAGAGAGAGCAGACATCACTACATACATCTAAATATAGTCATCTGAGAGAGAGAAAGAGAGAGGGGACAGCACTACTTACACATAAATATGGATATGTGTGTGAGAGAGAGAGAGAGAGAATGGACATTACTACATACACTTAAATATAAGTATGTGAGAGAGAGAATGGACATTACTACATACACTTAAATATAAGTAGGTGAGAGAGAGAATGGACATTACTACATACACTTAAATATAAGTATGTGAGAGAGAGAATGGACATTACTACATACACTTAAATATAAGTATGTGAGAGAGAGAGAGAGAATGGACATTACTACATACACTTAAATATAAGTATGTGAGAGAGAGAGAATGGATATTACTACATACACTTAAATATAAGTATGTGAGAGAGAGAGAATGCACATCACTACACACACCACAATATCGTGATGTGTGAAAGAGAGAGAGCAGACATCAATATATACACTTAAATATGGTGATGTGAGAGAAAAAGAGAGTAGACATCAATACATACATTTTAATCGGATGATGAGAGAGAGAGAGAGAAGAGAGAGAGAGAGAGTAGACATCACTACAGACACCAAAATATCGTGATGTGTGAGAGAGAGAGAACAGACATCACTACATACACCTTAATATGGTGATGTATGTGTGAGAGAGAGAGAAACATCACTACATACACCTTAATAAGGTGATGTGTGAGAGAGAGAGAGAGAGAGCAGACATCACTACATACGCCTTAATATGGTGATGTGTGAGAGAGAGAGAGAGAGAGCAGACATCACTACATACACCTTAATATTGTGATGTGTGAGAGAGAGAGCAGAAATCACTACATACACCTAAATATGGTGATGTGTGTGTGTGTAAGAGAGAGAGAGAGAGAGAGAGAAAGAGATAGCAGACATCACTACATACACCTTAATATGGTGATGTGAGAGAGAGAGAGAGAGCAGACATCACTACATACACCTTAATATGGTGATGTGAGAGAGAGAGAGAGAGAGAGAGAGAAAGAGATAGCAGACATCACTACATACACCTTAATATGGTGATGTGAGAGAGAGAGAGAGCAGACATCACTACATACACCTTAATATGGTGATGTGATAGAGAGAGAGAGAGCAGACATCACTACATACACCTACATATTGTGATGTGTGTGAGAGAGAGAGAGAGAGAGAGAGCAGACATCACTACATACACCTTAATATGGTGATGTGTGAGAGAGAGAGAGCAGACATCACTACATACACCTTAATATGGTGATGTGTGAGAGAGAGAGAGAGAGAGCAGACATCACTGCATACACCTTAATAGGGTGATGTGTGAGAGCGAGAGAGAGAGAGCAGACATCACTACATACACCTTAATATGGTGATGTGTGAGAGAGAGAGAGAGAGAGCAGACATCACTACATACACCTAAATATGGTGATGTGAGCGAGCAATAGAGAATGAGAGAGGGGACATTACTATTTATATCTAAATATGGTGATGGAGATAAGGAATAGGGAAATACTTAACATGAGCATGGTGGTGGAGAGAAGAGAGGGGCATACTTAACATGAGCGTGGTGATGGAGATAAGAGAGAGGGAAATACTTAACATGAGCGTGGTGATGGAGAGAAGGAATAGGGAAATACTTAACATGAGCATGGTGATGGAGAGAACTGAGAGGGAAATACTTACCATGAGCATGGTGATGGAGATAAGAGAGAGGGAAATACTTAACATGAGCATGGTGATGGAGAGAAGAGAAAGGGAAATACTTAACTTGAGCATGGTGATGGAGAGAAGAGAAAGGGAAATACTTAACATGTTCGTGGTGATGGAGATACGGAATAGGGAAATACTTAACATGAGCGTGGTGATGGAGAGAAGGAATAGGGAAATACTTAACATGAGCAAGGTGATGGAGAGAAGAGAGAGGGAAATACTTAACATGAGCATGGTGATGAAGAGAAGGAATAGGGAAATACTTAACATGAGCGTGGTGATGGAGAGAAGGGAGAGGGAAATACTTGTACTTGAACATGGTGGTGTGTGGGAGTGACAGAGAGAGATAGAAAGGGGTCACTACTACATACACCTAAATGTGGTGTTATGTAAGAGTAAGGACACCTACAGATGGTGATGTGATAGAGAGAGGATGGACAATATTACATACACTTAAACTTGTTGATATTATGGAGAGAGAGAGAGAGAGAGAACACCTCTACATACACATGGTGATTTGAAGGAATGGATACCGCTACATACACCTAAACATGCTTATGTGTGTGTGTTAGAGAGAGAGAGAGAGAGAGAGTGAAAGAGAGAGAGAGAGAGACCACAACAATTACATGAACATGACGATGGATGGAGAGGAGAATGATGACTCAAAACTTGTACATGAGCATGGTGATGGACAGAAGAGAAATATGACCACTCTATGAATGTAAATAAATGCGCACATAATGATTGAGAGAGAGAGTGAGAGTGAGAGAGAGAGAAGAGAGAGAGAGAGTGAGAGAGAGAGTGAGAGAGAGAGAGTGAGAGTGAGAGAGAGAGTGAGAGTGAGAGTGAGAGAGAGAGTGAGAGAGAGAGAGTGAGAGTGAGAGAGAGAGTGAGAGAGAGAGAGTGAGAGAAAGAGAGAGAGTGAGAGAGAGAGTGAGAGAGAGTGAGAGAGAGAGTGAGAGAGAGAGTGAGAGAGAGTGAGAGAGAGAGTGAGAGAGAGAGAGAGAGTGAGAGAGAGAGTGAGAGAGAGAGAGAGAAGAGAAAGGAAGTTAGGGGAAGGGTAAGAAGAAAGATGGCACAAACATGAACAATTATAGGAAGGAAAACAGGAAGAGAGAGAGAGAGAGAGAGAGAGAGTGAGAGAAGACCGGAACAAAGGCATGGGCCTCTGACCTGAGGCATGCTCCTGTCCCCGTCGTCGTGGACGACAGCTACCGACATTGTGACGCGGCCGATGTGCCGTGCCTCCACGGAGAAGTTGTGCTGACGACCTGCCCAAACCGCCATCAGAATGTAACTGCCTTTGGCGTCTGCATGTGCTGCAGCCATGCCATTGGGAGACGCAACAACAGGGCGGGCGATTGAGTCGTCGTCCGAGTAGATCATCACCCAGTAGATGAGGTCCTTGTCATGGTCCTGTTCGGTCGTCCTGCCTTTCTTGTCCTGGCTATGTTTCTTCAATGGCAAAGACGTGGAATTTGAAATTGCCGAAGAAGGAAGAGGTGATGTCAACAATGGAATGTGATGATTGTAGCTACTTCCGGTTGAATTTGTGATAGTTGTCATGGACGCACCAAACGTGTCGTCATTCTGAGGGGCATCTAGGAATTCGGTTGTTTGAATGGAGAGGTTACCGAAATCGGTTGTTGTCTTGTTGCTGGGGATGTCTGTACGAGGCGGGCGGCGGTAGAGGGTAAAGTTGAATGATACACTCTTTCTGGTGTTGACCTTGAGGTTTAGGATTGAAGGTGGGTTGAAGTAGATGAAGATGCTGTCGGTGTTCTGAGAAGCTGGCAAGAGTTTGTATCTTGTGTTAGCACGAGACGACGTGGACGCCAAATAGGATGGCGAGGGTACAGCAGCGGCGTGGGCTGTGAAAGTGGTGGTGGTTGTAGTCAGTAGCGCCTGAGAGGTCAGTAGAAGTGCCAGAATGGATAAGAACTCACGGTTACACCGGAAACGAGAGTGTGTTATTCTGGTAATATTTGTCTGTTTGTTGACAGTCCTGCCGAGAACGGCAGCGCTATTGTGACACGTTGCCGGGGAATGTGTGGCTGTCTGGTTAGTGGTATCACAGTTCCCTAGTAACGTGGCGCTTCCATCATAACAGCAACTACACACAGATATGGATCTACTTACTGGGTGGTTCACAAAAGAGCTTTTCTGTATCCTTGAAACTATTAATCTGGTTACCCAATCAGTACCTGGAATCTGTACTTGAGAATTTCCACGAAATCTCCATTTTATTCCATATCCTGGGATGAAGCCACAGTTATGATGCGATTTTTTCCGCCGCTTTCTCCCCCCGCTCCGCGTGCTTGCACCACTCGTGATCGGTGCCATACTGCCAGCAACGTCTGCCTGGACTTTGCCGCACGTTCTGTCTGTTCCTCCTTCCACAGGGAGGAAACTTCACGTAGGGCACTAGGGAGGGATTCTCATTCTCTGGCCTCCCACTTATCGCTGTCCGTTCATTCCTCACGCCTCAGAGGGGAGGTAGACCAGGACGAAACTAATTTATTGCGTCTCAGTAGACTCGACACTCGGTCTCCAGTCTACCCAGCTGTCAACGTGTACCTGACTGATAGGACGGCAAGGACGGAAGCTGGTCAGCCTACGTAAGATAACGCTTAGACCGAATACAGCCGCCTCTACCACCTTATCCCTGACAGCAATGTGTGCTCGAGGACTACCTGTTTTTTACCTTTTCCGTTGCATCGGCATCTGACTGACGCTAGAATGACATCACGTTTGCTGTTGATAAACCAACGTCCTCACTGGTGCCTCTAATGTCAACCATAAAGTGTAGACCACCATCATCATGACGTGCGCGACTATAGTTATGTCCCCTTGTCCCCAGTATATCTAGGCCTGGACATATCTTGTGAGCATTCCATCGACTAGAAAGACTGTCAGAATATCCGATGACAAATACATTGTGTGTGGCATTCAAGAACTATACCGTCTGGATCTGTCCCTGTTAATGCAAAAAGGAAAACAGTTTAAACTCGTGTGGATTTTAAGAATACAGAACAGAACCCATTTCAAGCAAATTACTTCTCTCCTTCAAATTCTCTAAAGAAAACGAAATATTCATTCATCCATTCCTGGATAACAAATGAAGTATTGCTTCTAGAAACTTCTTTCAAATAGATAACGGTATTCCACACTCAATCGAGCTTTAGTATATTTGAATGGCGATGTCTGCAATTTCACAAGTTGGAAAGACTTTTACCCTAGATGGGCTTGGGCACCCTGTTAATTGTCTCGGAAAGGGGGTGGGGGGGGGGATGCAGCAGTGTATTCTCTTCTCTGTCCCGAACACAAATCCCTCAGGCAGTAAACACGACTAAACAGGGTGTTGCATGAGGCTAGATAAATGAAACACATACATGCATGGCGCAGTTACTGCGCCGAACAGAAACAAAACGAAATCCACTTTGAGATCGCAGGATGTTTGTCTAGGACAGAGCCAGCGACAACTCCTAAGAAATCACACACACACACAAAACAAAGAATCTCTGCTGGATAAAAATGGAGTAGCAAGTGACATGATTATACGATTGAGGGCTGCTGCCAAAAAAATATTCATCAAGCTCATGAATTGCAGTTTGAAGTGTCGCATTGTATCACAAGTTTGGAACTAAACACGACGGGTTCCCATACAAAAGAACAAACACCAAAGATAAACTCGACCGGACAGCTACAAGCCAATCAGTCTCCTGGGATGTACAGGCACGCCGCTGAAAAGAGTAATAAATACCAGACTCAGCTGGCGGCTCGGAGAGTAACGGGATCTCATTCATCAACAAAAAGACTTGAGACAGCCCATACCGACATAAGACCAAGTCACCAACATAGCACAAGAAAAACAGGACGCTCTCCACGAAATAAAATATCCCAGACAGGATGTGTAAGATTGGAGAATGTGTAAGCTTGGAGAATGTGTAAGCTTTAAAAATGTGTAAGCATGGAGAATGTGTACGCTTGGAGAATGTGTAAGCTTAGATAATGTGTAAGCTTGGAGAATGTGTAAGCTTGGAGAATGTGTAAGCTTGGAGAATGTGTAAGCTTGGAGAATGTGTAAGCTTGAAGAATGTGTAAGCATGGAAAATGTGTACGCTTGGAGAATGTGTAAGCATGGAGAATGGTTTTGACCATGGAAGGAAAGACGGGATTGAGCAAAAGTACTAGAATGCGGAGTATGCGGAAGAATGTTCAACTGTGTCAGTAACAATCTAGATAACATAGAAACAAGAGTGTAAGCATGGAGAATGGTTTTGACCATGGAAGGAAAGACGGGATTGAGCAAAAGTACTAGAATGCGGAGTATGCGGAAGAATGTTCAACTGTGTCAGTAACAATCTAGATAACATAGAAACAAGAGTGTAAGTGCAAGGGTAACCCAGTTCAAAGAAAACCATGGAACAAGGTGTCCCCCAAGGTGGTGTACTCCCTTCTACATTCTTCCTTAGTTAAACAACATCACTGAATACTTCAAAAACAAATGCCCGTAACTCTCTTTGTAGATGGTCTGACAGTGTGGGCCACTGAAAAGCACATCACTACCACCAGTGCACGAATGCAAGGCTCTTTGTTGACAACCCTCGAAAAGTGGTATAAGAACTGGCTACTATTTTCTCTCTATCAAACACACCGACTGCAAAACCCAAACTAAAAGACAAGCGATACGCCAGGAAGAAACTCCAACTAAAAGACAAGCGATACGCCAGGAAGAAACTCCAACTAAAAGACAAGCGATACGCCAGAAAGAAACTCCAACTAAAAGACAAGCGATACGCCAGAAAGAAACTCCAACTAAAAGACAAACGATATGCCAGGAAGATACTCAAACTAAATGACAAGCGATACGCCAGGAAGAAACTCAAACTAAAAGACAAGCGATACGTGAGGAAGAAACTCCAACTAAATGGACAAGCGATACGTGAGGAAGAAACCACAAGAAACCTAGGGGTTATCCTAGCCCCACGTTCCACTTGAATAACTCAAATTCGAATACACAGCTGAGGGCGTGACTTCACATGCGCACCATACAGAAATAAACTGGTACCACAGTGAGAACTGATGAAAATAACCTCAAGTAGTTATACATACGCAGAGAGACTAGTCTTGGAATGTGTGTAACAGTGTCATGTGTCATGTACGTCAGATGTGTGGAAGACAGTGTCATGTGTGTAACATGTTATGTTAGGTGACATGAATGGAGCATAGGAGTTAGCTGTGACATAGGAGTTAGGTGAGATAGTAATATACTATTTTAGCACAGGTTGTAGGAGTCAGAAACCAGCTAAGGTGAGTATTCTCTGACAAAGACGGGCCCAGTTTTACTTTTAGTTATTATGTGCGAGTTTTGGCGATAGTCTATAATATTTAACACGAATAGACTGTTTTTCAAGATGGTGGGGATCCGGCATGTAGAAGGATAAGGGAGAGAAAATTATCGCTAATGTTATAGTTTTCTAATTTGAGAAAGGAATTTGATAGGGGCTCTAGATACGCCCATGAATGCAATGGCTTAGACACACTCACATGGGTAGGGGGAGTTGAGTGAAATAGGGATTTGATACCAGAGCTTAAGCAAGAGTGAGACCTAACCATGATCTATAAGAGGCATCCCATAAGGAAGCTTAAACGGTTCTTGAACTCAAACCAATGTTGATCATTTACTGCAACGTGGATTTCGTCTAGCCTTTGTCCTAGTGAAGTAATTGAGTCATGCCTGTATGTGTTTTTGTTTCTGTCCTATTGAGGTATTTGAGTCATGCATGTATGTGTTTTTGTTTCTGTCCTAGTGAGGTATTTGAGTCATGCCTATATCTGTTTTTGTTTCTGTCCTGGTGAGGTATTTGAGTCATGCCTGTATGTATGTTTGTTTTTGTTCTAGTGAGGTATTTGAGTCATGCCTATATTTGTTTTTGTTTCTGTCCTTGTGAGGTATTTGAGTCATGCGGTATTTGTTTTTGTTTTTGTCCTAGTGAGGCATTTGAGTCATGCCTATATGTGTTTTTATTTTTGTCCCAGTGAGGTATTTGAGTCATGCCTATAATTGTTTTTGTCCTAGTGAGGTATTTGAGTCATGCCTGTATTTGTTTTTTGTTTTTGTCATAGTGAGGTATTTGAGTCATGCCTATATGTGTTTTTGTTTTTGTCCTAGTAACGTATTTGAGTCATGCCTATATGTGTTTTTGTTTTTGTCCTAGTGAGGTATTTGAGTCATGCCTATATGTGTTTTTGTTTTTGTCCTAGTGAAGTATTTGAGTCATGCCTGTATTTGTTTTTGTCCTAGTGAAGTAATTTAGTCCTAACTGTTTGTGGTTTTGTAGACGTTTGACCTTCATCACTGATGCAACTTAGTTTTATTTTTGCATTAGGCTAGCAACCTCATATTGTAACAGACTACTACAGAAGCCACCACTTCAAGGGTACTTAACGTACAGAATTGAGTACGGTTTCCACTGCAGTAGTTACCTTATGCTTGGTAAGGGGTGAAATGAAAAAAGATATATCGAAGAAACAAAGCTGCACTTCTCTCTAATTGGAAGAAACAATACTGTACTTCTCTCTAGTTGGAAGAAACAATACTGCACTTCTCTCTAGTTGGCAGAAACAATACTGCACTTCTCTCTAGTTGGAAGAAACAATACTGCACTTCTCCCAAGTTGGAAGAAACAATACTGCACTTCTCTCTAGTTGGAAGAAACAATACTGCACTTCTCTCTAGTTGGAAGAAACAATACTGCACTTCTCTCTAGTTGGAAGAAACAATACTGCACTTCTCCCCAGTTGGAAGAAACAATACTGCACTTCTCTCTAGTTGGAAGAAACAATACTGCACTTCTCCCCAGTTGGAAGAAACAATACTGCACTTCTCTCTAGTTGGAAGAAACAATACTGCACTTCTCTCTAGTTGGAAGAAACAATACTGCACTTCTCTCTAGTTGGAAGAAACAATACTGCACTTCTCTCTAGTTGGAAGAAACAATACTGCACTTCTCTCTAGTTGGAAGAAACAATACTGCACTTCTCTCTATTTGGAAGAAACAATACTGCACTTCTCCCCAGTTGGAAGAAACAATACTGCACTTCTCTCTAGTTGGAAGAAACAATACTGCACTTCTCTCTAGTTGGAAGAAACAATACTGCACTTCTCTCTAGTTGGAAGAAACAATACTGCACTTCTCTCTAGCTGGAAGAAACAATGCTGCACTTCTCTCTAGCTGGAAGAAACAATGCTGCACTTCTCTCTAGTTGGAAGAAACAATGCTGCACTTCTCTCTAGTTGGAAGAAACAATGCTGCACTTCTCTCTAGTTGGAAGAAACAATACTGCACTTCTCTCTAGTTGGAAGAAACAATACTGCACTTCTCTCTAATTGGAAGAAACAATGCTGCACTTCTCTCTAGTTGGAAGAAACAATGCTGCACTTCTCTCAAATTGGAAGAAACAATACTGCACTTCTCTCTAGTTGGAAGAAACAATGCTGCACTTCTCTCTAATTGGAAGAAACAATACTGCACTTCTCTCTAGTTGGAAGAAACAATACTGCACTTCTCTCTAGTTGGAAGAAACAATACTGCACTTCTCTCTAGCTGGAAGAAACAATGCTGCACTTCTCTCTAGTTGGAAGAAACAATACTGCACTTCTCTCTAGTTGGAAGAAACAATACTGCACTTCTCTCTAGTTGGAAGAAACAATACTGCACTTCTCTCTAATTGGAAGAAACAATGCTGCACTTCTCTCTAGTTGGAAGAAACAATGCTGCACTTCTCTCTAATTGGAAGAAACAATACTGCACTTCTCTCTAGTTGAAAGAAACAATGCTGCACTTCTCTCTAATTGGAAGAAACAATGCTGCACTTCTCTCTAGTTGGAAGAAACAATGCTGCACTTCTCTCTAATTGGAAGAAACAATACTACACTTCTCTCTAGTTGGAAGAAACAATACTGCACTTCTCTCTAGTTGGAAGAAACAATGCTGCACTTCTCTCCGGTTGGAAGAAACAATACTGCACTTCTCTCTAGTTGGAAGAAACAATACTGCACCTCTCTAGTTGGAAGAAACAATACTGTACTTCTCTCTAATTGGAAGAAACAATACTGCACATTCTCTTCGGTTGGAAGAAACAATACTGCACTTCTCTCTAGTTGGAAGAAACCTTGCTGCACTTCTCTCCGGTTGGAAGAAACAATACTGCACTGCTCTCTAGTTGGAAGAAACAATACTGCACCTCTCTAGTTGGAAGAAACAATGCTGCACTTCTCTCTAATTGGAAGAAACAATACTGCACATTCTCTTCGGTTGGAAGAAACAATACTGCACTTCTCTCTAGTTGGAAGAAACAATACTGCACTTCTCTCTAGTTGGAAGAAACAATACTGCACTTCTCTCTAGTTGGAAGAAACAATGCTGCACTTCTCTCCGGTTGGAAGAAACAATACTGCACTTCTCTCTAGTTGGAAGAAACAATACTGCACCTCTCTAGTTGGAAGAAACAATACTGCACTTCTTTCTAGTTGGAAGAAACAATACTGCACTTCTTTCTAGTTGGAAGAAATAATACTGCACTTCTTTTCAGTTGGAAGAAACAATTCTGCGCCTCTACCTACTTTGACAGAAACAATTCTGCACCTCTACCTACTTTGACAGAAACAATTATGCACCTCTACCTACTTTGATAGAAACAATGCTTCACCTCTACCTACTTTGATAGAAACAATGCTGCACCTCTACCTACTTTGATAGAAACAATGCTGCACCTCTATCAACTTTGATAGAAACAATGCTTCACCTCTACCTACTTTGATATAAACCATGCTTCACCTCTACCGACTTTGATAGAAACAATGCTGCTCCTCTACCGACTTTGATAGAAACAATGCTGCACCTCTATCAACTTTGATAGAAACAATGCTTCACCTCTACCTACTTTGATAGAAACAATGCTTCACCTCTACCTACTTTGATAGAAACAATGCTGCACCCCTACCTACTTTGATAGAAACAATGCTGCAACTCTACCTACTTTAATAGAAACAATGCTGCACCCCTACCTACTTTGATAGAAACAATGCTGCAACTCTACCTACTTTGATAGAAACAATGCTGCACCGCTATCTACTTTGATAGAAACAATGCTGCACCTCTGAGTACTTTGATAGAAATAGTGCCGCACTTCTACCCAGTTGGATATAAGCAGTACTACATTTATACTCATTTGGAAGAAACAGTGCAACGCTTTCCCACAGGGTTAAACAATTAGATCAGCTTTGATGTATTTGTTGCTATTATAATGTCAATGTTTTGCCAGCTGGACCAGCAGCTGGGAAACGACTCCGACGAAAATGTGAATTTGTACATCTACCAGTGCCATAAAACTGCGGCCAAACACATTATAAATCATGAGATTTCACGAATGAAAAAAGCTTTAACGCCTCAAGCCAAACCTTCATGATCTGAATAATGTCAAGGACATTCAACGAATGATGATTCTAGCATGATATATGGCTGCAAGATATGCATATATGAAAGCAGATGTAGAGAACCTTCAAGTTTGCTCAAACAGCAATGGAGCGACGACTCGCAAGAATCGTTCTACAGCAGTGAATCCACAATATCGAAATCAGGCGACAAACCTCCTTTAATGACGTAGACAATTCTTTGGCGTTAAAAAAATACATTTGGTCGCAGCATGTGATACGCATGCTTGACAACAGGTGGACATGTCATGAGTAATTCTGGGAGCCCTACAACATTAAGGTTCACTTGGTCGTCCACAAATGAAATGGAGAGATGTCTAAGTCAAGAACTTGGTCCAACATGGTACTCCTACACAAAAGCCTGAAATGAATTGAAACGTTTGACTACCTGAAACCAGACATAAATTCTACCTGAATATACAAATATCGCAGTCAAGCTGTAAACTAGTGACACAACGCATTCCGTTTTCCGGACTACAACATGTTCAGCGCTTGGTAGCGAGAGATTGAGAACGAGCGCAGAAGAAGAAGAAATGTATAAATGAGTGCATCATAGTCGGACCTTCTGTTTAGATCATGAGATCGTCTTCCCACTGTTGCTACTTGACGTCATTCTTAGCTGCAATCTTCATTCGTTGGCCACAGGACTCTGATGCTCCCAATGTGTCTTTAGCATCCTCAGTCCACTCTGATCCTCTCGATGTGTCTTTAGCATCATCAGTCCACTCTGATCCTCTCAATGTGTCTTTAGCATCCTCATTTCACTCTGATCCTCTCAATGTGTCTAGCATCCTCAGTACCCTCTGATCCTCTCAATGTGTCTTTAGCATCCTCAGTCCACTCTGATCCTCTCAATGTGTCTTTAGCATCCTCAGTCCACTCTGATCCTCTCAATGTGTCTTTAGCATCCTCATTTCACTCTGATTCTCTCAATGTGTCTTTAGCATCCTCAGTCCACTCTGATCCTCTCAATGTGTCTTTAGCATCCTCAGTCCACTCTGATCCTCTCAATGTGTCTTTAGCATCCTCAGTCCACTCTGATCCTCTCAATGTGTCTTTAGCATCCTTAGTCCACTCTGATCCTTTCAATGTGTCTTTAGCATCCTCACCCACTCTGATCCTCTCGATGTGTCTTTAGCATCCTCAGTCCACTCTGATCCTCTCAATGTGTCTTTAGCATCCTTAGTCCACTCCGATCCTCTCAATGTGTCTTTAGCATCTTCAGTCCACTCTGATCCTCTCGATGTGTCTTTAGCATCATCAGTCCACTCTGATCCTCTCAATGTGTCTTTAGCATCCTCATTTCACTCTGATCCTCTCAATGTGTCTAGCATCCTCAGTACCCTCTGATCCTCTCAATGTGTCTTTAGCATCCTCATTTCACTCTGATTCTCTCAATGTGTCTTTAGCATCCTCAGTCCACTCCGATCCTCTCAATGTGTCTTTAGCATCTTCAGTCCACTCTGATCCTCTCGATGTGTCTTTAGCATCATCAGTCCACTCTGATCCTCTCAATGTGTCTTTAGCATTCTTAGTCCACCCTGATCCTCTCAATGTGTCTTTAGCATCCTTAGTCCACTCTGATCCTCTGAATGTGTCTTTAGCATCCTTAGTCCACTCCGATCCTCTCAATGTGTCTTTAGCATCCTCAGTCCACTCTGATCTTCTCGATGTATCTTTAGCATTCTTAGTCCACCCTGATCCTCTCAATGTGTCTTTAGCATCCTTAGTCCACTCTGATCCTCTGAATGTGTCTTTAGCATCCTTAGTCCACTCCGATCCTCTCAATGTGTCTTTAGCATCCTTAGTCCACTCTGATCCTCTGAATGTGTCTTTAGCATCCTTAGTCCACTCCGATCCTCTCAATGTGTCTTTAGCATCCTCAGTCCACTCTGATCCTCTCAATGTGTCTAGCATCCTCAGTCCACTCTGATCCTCTCAATGTATCTTTAGCATCCTCAGTCCACTCTGATCCTCTCAATGTGTCTTTAGCATCCTCAGGACAACTTCTTCTTGGGTATGGATCCTGCTCTGAAGCCCTGCTGTCTTGTATTACAGGCTCGTAAAATTATTTGAAAGAGGAGCAATTCCTATAATATTCCTCAAACCATTTAACATGATGTCAGTATCATGTATCATCCTTCCTTACTAATGATATTTTCCCTACTTACTCTAGGATTCTCTCATCATGTCTTTTCACGTGACACTGCCTGCTTTTAGCAGAAATCACATTTCACAATCTTCTGAAATTGGGGTGCAAATAATTAGCCCAGGGAAGCAAAAAATCGGTTATCATGAAATGTGTATTAGGATAGTTGTACGCGACCATAACAGTTTCATCACATCACACGCAATGCTAGAGAAACCCGTATTTTTACGATGAATAAAGGACTTGAACGCAGGCTGCCAGCGGGCGAGTCAGCTGTCGTGGAAAAGCCCGTATTTCTTTAGTGGCGAAATAGGAAAAAGCTGATAGTATCCCGCGGCACTTGTAATGTAGTCCTTGGTATTTATATTAGTTTCATGGCGGTGTTGGCACTTCGACTTTTCTAAGTGTGGTTAGGTCGATGACTAAAATAGACAAAGAAGACAGATGATAACAAGAGATAGACAGAGAGAGAGATAAACACACACAGAGAGAGAGAGAGAGAGAGCGAGAGAAAGAGAGAGAGAAATGCAAGGGAAGGGTCAGGAAAGAGAGAGATGGTTGCAAGAGATATAGGTAGTGAGAAAAAGAGAGAAAGAGAGAGAGAGAGAGTGAGAGACGGAAAAAGAGAAAGAAAATTAGGGTGAGAGATAGAAAAGACGAAAAAGAGAGCAGAGGAAAAGCAAACCAAAGCCTATGTGTGGGAAAAAGAGAGGAAATGAGATATATGACCGGCAAATAGACTGACAGAGAGAGAGAGAGAGAGAGAGAGAGAGAGAGTGAGAGAGAGAGATGAGAAAGATGGAGAGACATAGCGAAACCTGAGGAGAAAGATATGTAGAAAGTGGATAAAGAGAGGATTGACGGAGATATAAATACAAAGAATGAGAACGACAGAGAGAGAGAGAGACAGAAGAAGAAGAAGAGGGGGGGGGGGGGTGGAGTATGAAAAAGGAAACAGTATCCAGATGATCAATTCAAATGCGCGTGCAAGAAAAGATGGAGCCGTAACCGACTGCGGGTCTACATTACTCTACAGTTTTAGTTCATTACGGATGCCGCCACACCACGGATTGCCATGGAAATTCACACTAGTCGACGGACGACTTACACTTGTGTTTACGAAAACGTGTTGTTAGTCTTCCATTTTGGACTGGTTAATTCATTCGTTTTTGTTATTTCTTCCTGGAATGGACATCGGCTAAATGAATAGCAAAACGTTTAAATCTGTGTCGTATTTGACAGTCTAGTGCACATGGCTGAACTTCATGAGATTGGCACTTTTCACCCTAACTGCAAACAGTGTCGGTTTTGGTGTGTGAAATTTAGATACAACTACAATGGACTGAACACAGCTTCCGAGAAATGCAACAACGTTAGATCTCACCCCCCCCCCCCCTTCCGCTGCCTTGCGGGATACCTGTTTACAGGAAAGGCTTCGAGAGTAAACTCTGAGGAAAAATCTGCATTCTGTGCTATCTGCATTTATCTCGATAAATATCTTGCCACTGGCCAAGGGTAGCTCAGGACCAGAGAGTGAGGTTGACAAAAGGCGCAGTTTCTTTCTCACTTTAATCCAAATCACCGCGCAAGTCACCCATTTCAGCGGAAACAGCAAAAGAAAAGACTGCCCAAACGGCTGAACAAAGAGAGTGGTCGTTATCACTTGTGATGGAGGAACATCATGGACACAGCAAGAGAAAGGATTGTCCACACGGCTGAACAAAGAGAGTGGTCTTCATAGCTTGTGATGGACGAACATAATGGACACCGCAAGAGAAAAGACTGTCCACACGGCTGAACAAAGAGAGTGGTCGTCATAGCTTGTGATGGACGAACATCATGGACACAGCAAGAGAAAGGACTGTCCACATGGCTGAACAAAGAGAGTGGTCTTCATAGCTTGTGATGGACGAACATCATGGACACCGCAAGAGAAAAGACTGTCCACACGGCTGAACAAAGAGAGTGGTCGTCATAGCTTGTGATGGACGAACATCAAGGACACAGCAAGAGAAAGGACTGTCCACATGGCTGAACAAAGACAGTGGTCTTCATAGCTTGTGATGGACGAACATCATACGTGTACATTATTTTGGGCTATCCAAAGTTACACATCTTTCGTTTGATGAGAACTGGTGAGTTGATGTCACTTTTGGATCAAATGAATATGTATGTGTGCCTTCTCTGATATCGTACGCCTGATATCCTTTACATGTACGCACTTTTTCTGTCCGTCTGGTCTATATACTCGTACATGCTCTCTTTTGTAATTGTGCACACTTACGCTCTGATCTATCTGTAGGAGAGCACTACACAATTGCGTTAGTCTTGCACCGGATTAAATAATGTTTACAAATTACGTCGCTCAGTAAGGTGTAACGGAAGGGAGAAGGATGGGGGGGGGGGGGGAGAGCATGCTTTTGGTACGCAGACTGGCAGCATTAGGTGGGGGGGGGGGGTTTAAACAGTCGATATTATTGTCGTTTTTTATGGTTATTGTTAATCTACCCCAATGTTAATGTTTTTACGTGCTATTTACCACATGTGTCAACTAAAGCAGTCTTTAATGGGCTTTGTATCCTCACAAAGTCACAGTATGAAAGCTTGGACTGTATCCAGAATAAAGGGATGAGACTGATCTTGGGTGCACAATGGAAAACGTATTGTGAAGATGAAATAGATGCCTTAGCTGCATAGATCTGTACTGACGATGAATTGGCACACTGCACCCAAACCATCATCACCCTTAGTAAGAGACCAGACAGTTTACAAATGGAAACCGCAGCTGGGACCTCAACAGCTGATAAGCGATAGTGCACTGGATGACCCTGCTGTTGTGTATCAGTACGATGAAGAATTGGGATGAAATGTCTAGAGCGAGAGGCAAGGCTGAAACCGAGCGGAGAGTACATACATTATAACTTCCAGTACATGAATGGCGATCTTTAACAAGGACTGTCATTGTATCGAAGTCTGAATCCTTGTTTGTAAAAGTCAAAAAGGGTTGGCTACAGCATGCACGGATAGCAGACATAGAAGCTTGAAGCCGTCAGGAGCTCGTGTGGATCTATTGTTCTGGTTACTGCACTCAGCTTAGCTGATCTCTTGGCCTCAAAGGCCAATAAAGTGGAGACTGGGTATGAATAATGATGACATTTGAAGGCCGATCAATCACAACGTCTTGGACCTTGACACGGCAACCAACGTCTTGGACCTTGACAAGGCAACCAACGTCTTGGACCTTGACACGGCAACCAACGTCTTGGACCTTGACACGGCAACCAACGTCTTGGACCTTGACACGGCAACCAACGTCTTGGACCTTGACACGGCAACCAACGTCTTGGACCTTGACACGGCAACCAACGTCTTGGACCTTGACACGGCAACCAACGTCTTGGACCTTGACACGGCAACCAATCAATTCACACACAGCATGCAGGTCACATCAATCGTGGATCGAGCTGAACTGAGGACGGAGGAGTTGGGGTCAACAGTGTCCACACTCGCTACTATTTTCTGAGAGAGACTAAGTACCTTTAGGGCTGCCCGCAGTACAGTGATGTTCATTTTTAACATGACAGAAAGTAATAAGATTTGCGTTATATTTACTTTACATTTGTAACGTAAATTGAAGAGGAAATCGGTGGGGGGGGGGGGGGGGGGGGGGGGGGAGTGAGGTAAAATTATTTATGACTTCACGTTGAGGTAAAAAGGGAGCAGTGGGGGCGTCCAGGTTTTTGTGACGACACGTGAGACTAGGGTGAGTTGGTTAACAAATTGCGTGACGTTGTACGAGTACGACCCCTACACACTGCATTAGCTCCTGTCCCACTGCACCCCATCTCGTTATTGGATGCCCCTACATGCGCATCAACGAGCATTCGAAGGTCAGCCCTCTAATTGACTCGTGCTGGGAGACCGACGTCAGTCATTAGTATTCATAAACCCATACGAGAGGGCCACCAGAAGCCACGAAACTATCTCAAGCTAACATTTGTTTAACAATCTCTCTGGGCCTGTTTTGTACAATAAATCACCAAGGGTTATCAATTTGTCGTAAACAACGACACACGCACCCCCTTCCCCCAAACTGCACATTTATTTGCACTTTGGGTTGTCATGTTTTAGGTTGTCGTGTTTTTGGTTGGAGTGTTTTACTATTTTTGTTTTGAGAGTATGTTTGGTGAGGACACTGTAATCGGCGGACAAGCAATGCAAAGATTGCAACGTTTTGAAACCACAGGTGTGATCATCAGAAAGGGACGCCAGGTGAGAACGGACCAGGTGTGTGCACAACCACAGGTGTGATCAGCAGAAAGGGACGCCAGGTGAGAACGGACCAGGTGTGTGCACAACCACAGGTGTGATCATCAGAAAGGGACGCCAGGTGAGAACGGACCAGGTGTGTGCACAACCACAGGTGTGATCAGCAGAAAGGGACGCCAGGTGAGAACGGACCAGGTGTGTGCACAACCACAGGTGTGATCAGCAGAAAGGGACGCCAGGTGAGAACGGACCAGGTGTGTGCACAACCACAGTACTACAGGAATTATCCTTCTCTACACCTTTCCTCATTTAGTGAGAGATACTGTGCACCTATGAGTCTTCATGTAGTGCAATCTGGTCGATTCTCAACAGAACGGAACGGTATTGTACCTGCTTATGGGCTTATTCTCTTCAAATTCCGCAATTGAAAAGGTGATAGTTGTATTAGAGAGCAATTGGCTTTTATGATTTTATGACAAGGCTGTTATAGTATGTTGTTGGGACCTGTCATCTCGTCAATATCTTTTCATTTGTGTGACACATTTGGCACATTTGACGCTGTACCGTATTTTTCATCGGCCAAGCACACACACACACACATATATATATATAAGGGCGTTCAAATCAAAGCAGGACTTTTTGTTCTAGTTCTACCTGAATGAGAAATAACTGGAACTACTACCAGTAGTTAGGGGCACTTGTGTCCTATTATTGCTAGGTGACCCATTTGTCATGGGCCAGTCACGTGACATATAAATAAAAATGGCAGACAACACTGTTAGTGCTTGTATGGGACAGCGTGTTGGGATAACGTTTCTTGTGAAACAAGGTGTGAAATCTGCGGAAATTTGCAGAAAACTGCAACCACAATACGGTGATGAGAGGTTTGAGTGGTGTAAACGTTTTATAGAAGACCGTACATCCGTGAGTGATGATCCCGGCCGTGGTGGCTCTCAACACACTACAGTCATTACTTATCAAGGACGTCTCCTTACGCCAGCTCTTAAACCAGGCCATTGACATCAAGTATCCTCTCCACCAGAGTCCCGATTCAGCAGCCACCCACGTACCACCTGGTTAAGTCAAATGGAAAGACATTATCCTTATTGCATACAGCCTGAGACTCATCGTGTTCATGGAGGGTTGACAAGTCGTGACTTTGTCGCTTAAACGAACTAACCTACAAACCCTACCTACGTCTGCTACCCAATCATTACTTAGTTAGCCTGTCTGTACTTTCCGAAGTAATGAATGAGGGTCTGGCACAATTTCTGCCCTTGTTTTGGTTGTGTCGGATAGCGACCTCAGAGATGAGTCCCAACCCCATTCTCGTTCTGGAAGTTGATGTCCTGTATGATCAACAGCAATGTGACTGCTGACTAGATAAGACGACCCATTCTACCTTCATCGGTATATATGACGACATCATTATCCTGAGTGTTATCACCCATCAGTTTGTTAACCTCGACCTGTGGTTTTGCGTAACACCACCCTCTGCATTCCCTGAGTAGGACTATGATAATAATGTGGCAATTTGTGACCATTTGGGACCATTCTTCTCCTTCGGTCATCACTGCGTCGGTGGTCTACTGATTATCTGTCCTCTCTGCCTGTTGCTTGTTCCACTGATCTCTGACGTCTTTATGTACAGCGGGTGCCTCCTGTCTGCGGTAACTCAGGTGTATACTTGTGTCAGTTTATATATTGATGGCACATACATAGGTTCAAGCATATACCTTATCTTATCTGGCCTGGACATACTCGCATCGGTTACGATTTTCAAGATTACAATGTGAATGCAACTGTGCTGTCCGTGAAGGGTGTTGCCAAACAGTTCACTAGCATAGATTCATTCCACATCATTTGTTAAAACAGCATCAAAGTCACGAGGTCAACCGGTTATCTGCATCCGACGGAAGAGCGACAGAGCGACTATTTCTTATCGCTACCGAACACTCTGCTACACATCGAATGCAAGCACAGTCTATCAAGCTGTAAATGTCTGCCTGTCTCACGGTTGAAGGAAGGCAAGGTTAAGTTCAGAGGTAACTGGTCATGACCACGTCAAAATAAGCTGACGTCAAAGTAATTAAAGATGGACAGGGATGGGCAGGACGAATGTTAGGAAGAAATATGAGATGAAGGGGCGAGTAGTGTGTACGCAATTGTTGTACATAGATGTGACGTGTTTTTTTTAATTAAACAAAAATAGTCGTTGTAAATGACGAAGTGCGGCAAATGATAAGAAGTTAGAACAAATAATAACAAATGAAGTAAAATGCTGGCCCTGTTTGTTTTTAAATAACATTATATAAATCGAATCAATATCTTCACACACCCAGAAGTACAGATAGGAAAGTTTTGAGTTTGTGAATGTAATGTCATTCTCGCTCCAGATCTGAGCGACCTTGAGAAAATTGATCAAGGGAAGTAATTCGCTTCCTTTCATTTGAAACATTTCTCTAGTTGTGAATATTGCCGATCGATAGTCTCTCAGTCCTGCCTATAGAGGCATCCAGAGCCACGTGTATGCTTTGGAGTCCCAGACAAGAGCCATCTATGGGATGTTCGGTGTATGTTGAAATAAATAAGAGGTTTTTTTTATGAAGATCAGACGAGTTTAGCGAGTGCTTTAGGGCGATAGGAAGAAAGAGTGAGAAAGAGGGAGGGAGAGAGAGAGAGTAAAAAAAGAACGAATAAAGTGAAGGATTGGGTTAACGTAAGAAAACTAAAGTAAGAGAAAGGGGGAAAAGAGAAGCAAAGACAGAAATGGTGATAGAGAGAAAATAAACATGACGGTAATGTTTTGCCATTATTCCCATGACATATTTATCCACTGACTCTGGAATGAATCATTCACTTATATTGGTCGTTTTTGTACGGGTTAATATTGTGATATAGTTTCGTTTTTGGCGTGAATGTGGTCGCTAAACTAGACTAATATTGGCAAGATGTTCGTTTTTTGTCATATTTGTGAAGATGTTTTGTGTGTACCGTTTACAATCACACACACACACACACGTGTGTGTGTGTGTGGGTGGGTGGGTTATTGTGTGTGTGTGTGTGGGTGGGTGGGTGAGTGTGTGTGTGTGTGTGTGTGGCTTGATTGTTTATAAATTGTTTCTTCCAACTATAACCTCAGTCTACTCCTGCCTCTTGTGCCCGGTACCATACCCGCCATCACTTTCCTCTCAAGACAGTTGCGTGATTTGATGTGACCAAAGTTTTTTAATTGTCTGGCCATGATGAAATTGATGAACAAGTTCTCTTCCTTATTCAGCTCTTGCCGAATGTTTATTTGTCTCAGCTCAAGGTATTCTCAGGACCTTTCTATAACATTTTGACTCGAAGGACTCGATGTTTTGGTAACCGTCCATGCTTCTCAGCCATATACTGCCACGGACAAGACACAACCTCCCAAGGATTTGTACTTTTTGTCGTTTTTCTGCTGTTATCCCATCATTTCTTCAT
The DNA here is from genome assembly GCA_036924085.1 of Ariolimax columbianus. NCBI lineage: Eukaryota > Metazoa > Mollusca > Gastropoda > Stylommatophora > Arionidae > Ariolimax > Ariolimax columbianus. The sequence continues at coordinate 90,726,035 of JAVGWX010000008.1, read as the reverse complement.
GTTGTGTTGCTGGTGTTATCTCATCATTTCTTCATGTTGTGTTGCTGGTGTTATCCCATCATTTCTTCATGTTGTGTTGCTGGTGTTATCCCATCATTTCTTCATGTTGTGTTGCTGGTGTTATCCAATCATTTCTTCATGTTGTGTTGCTGGTGTTATCCCATGATTTCTTCATGTTGTGTTGCTGGTGTTATCCCATCATTTCTTCATGTTTGGCTGGTGTTATCCCATCATTTCTTCATGTTGTGTTGCTGGTGTTATCCCATCATTTCTTCATGTTGTGTTGCTGGTGTTATCCAATCATTTCTTCATGTTGTGTTGCTGGTGTTATCCAATCATTTCTTCATGTTGTGTTGCTGGTGTTATCCCATCATTTCTTCATGTTGTGTTGCTGGTGTTATCCCATGATTTCTTCATGTTGTGTTGCTGGTGTTATCCCATCATTTCTTCATGTTTGGCTGGTGTTATCCCATGATTTCTTCATGTTGATTAGCTTCTCCGTTGGCATGTCTAGTCTCTCTTCTGATTTTGTTAAGCATTTGTGTCAATTCTGGAGCCCAGATATTCAAAATGCGTTACCTTATCTATTTCCTCACCACCTAATGTAAATTTATGTTCACATCGTGTTTTGTTGGTGGTCATTATCTTTGTTCTTTTATGGTTATAAATAGGTTTTTATCTTTACTGTATCTATATACGGCTGAAAGTAGCTGCTCTAGCTCTTCTGCACTTCTTGGTAGTATCACTGTGGTCACTGCATATCGTAAGTCTGGGATCTCGTAACAGCCAATTGTAAATGGATCAAAACGTTCGATGTTCTCGTCGTCTCTAACGTTTCTCACTATATATCCCACAAAGATGTTATGTACATGAGGTAAGAGGATACATCTCTGTCGTACTCCCTTTTGTACTGCGAATCAGTCTGATGTTTGACAAGCTACTTCTGCAGCGGCCTGTTCTAGATATAATGATTCAATAAATGTAAAACATGAACAGGAAACTCCATTCCTTTCATGATGCTTTTACGGTATCGAAGACTTTGATGTAATCAATAAAACACGTGTACAGGTCTACGTTGAACTCTTTTTCAAAGATGGTCCTCATACTGAATATATGGTCTATGGTCCCTCTTTCTTCTCTAAAGCCTGCTTTGATTTCATGAATTTCAAATTCAAATCTATTCTCTATCTGTCTCAATAACATCCTCAAGATCATCTTGCTAGCTTGTCAGATTAGTGCGACAGTACGATCATTTGTACACAACCTCAAATTGCCTTTCTTTGGAAGGGGAATATAGATTGAACTCTTCCATGCTTCTGGCCCTACTGCGCTGTGTCAGATCTTTTTACGTGCCTGTATGAGTTCTGATGGGATATCATTGCAGCCTGGGGACTTTCCCTTGTTCAGAGTTTTGATTGCTGAGCGTACTTCCTACGGTGTTTGTTCAGGTTCTTTCACCTCTATTGGGGGTATTGTAACTGGGCAGTTTCGAAGAAGTGTCTGATTCTGCCTTGTCTTTCCTAGTGTAGTTTATTTGACGGATAATATTATGGTAATAAACTACATCAGTTATCTAATAACCTTCTAGGTGGCTATGATATATTGTTAGAATAGTCATTTCATTGCAAGAGGAATATTTAATGTGTGCAGCTCACACTGCTCAAGGTTGAGGCCTTGGATATGTACTAGTAAATATAAAGAAGAATATAATGAATCTTGTGGATAGACAGAAACACAAGTAAGGACGTATTGAAGAAATAAGTAGCAATTTAATGAAGAAAGTCCGGCAGATAACATAGTTTGGTCACTTACAAAAGTAACAAAAACGTAATACAACGATGACAACCGATCCTGAAGATAAAGAAGAGGGCAAAAGTGGCAGAGGTAAAGAACCCTTTAAGTGAAAAAAGTAACATCGAGAGATGGACGGAGAAGCGTCTGTCAGATTGCACCATCAAGTCAAGATGCAGAAAACAATAGAGATTTATTGCAACCAAAGTTCGAAGTGCATGTTGGAACAACTGCACTGAACCTTTCCCATTCCGTGCAATCCAGTGCAGTTGGTTGTGTTGTTTCTAATTAATTCTAGATACATTCTTCTTAGATAAACTACTTTTGAATCCAACATAACTCTTTCTGACCCTCACATAACTACTTTTGAAACCAACATAACTCTTTCTGACCCTCACATAACTACTTTTGAATCCAACATAACTCTTTCTGACCCTCACAAAACTACTTTTGAATCCAACATAACTCTTTCTGACCCTCACATAAATACTTTTGAATCCAACATAACTCTTTCTGACCCTCACAAAACTACTTTTGAATCCAACATAACTCTTTCTGACCCTCACATAACTACTTTTGAATCCAACATAACTCTTTCTGACCCTCACATAACTACTTTTGAATCCAACATAACTCTTTCTGACCCTCACATAACTACTTTTGAATCCAACATAACTCTTTCTGACCCTCACATAACTATTTTGAATCCAACATAACTCTTTCTGACCCTCACATAACTATTTTGAATCCAACATAACTCTTTCTTACCCTCACATAACTACTTCCAGATCCCACATAACACTTTATGATCCTTCACATTACTCTTGTTGGGTCCATAAGACTATTTGCCGACCCCCGCATGATACTTTACTGAAGCCCCCCTCCCCCTGATACTTTACTGAAGCCCCCCTCCCCCTGATACTTTACTGAAGCCCCCCTCCCCCTGATACTTTACTGAAGCCCCTCTCCCCCTGATACTTTACTGAAGCCCCCCTCCCCCTGATACTTTACTGAAGCCCCTCTCCCCCTGATACTTTGCTGAACCACCCCCCTCCCTTTGGTGACTCCCACAAAATGCTGTGGTGACCCCCACATAATTCATACTCCCCCCCCCCCCTTCCCCTTTCCATGGCTATTTCCGCACCTGGGCTTGGGAACCACTGTTCGAGAGCAGAATTGAAACAACTCGGTGGACAGTGAAGACAACTGTTTAGCATTATATCAGATACTAGACCCACACAAAGAAGACGCTACATTACATGAGATAAAGTGATCATTTTATACTCGTACTAGCTATAAAATGTGCAATGAATGTACATAAACATGACTAGCAATGCCATCGATAAAAGGTGGCTGGCAATGTTACGTTGGATCAATACATGCACTGGATGATTGTGATTATGCGATATAATGAAGTGACTAAAATTAGATTTATGGGAATGCTGCAGGTCACGTGGGCATTTAAACTTTTACACTGAAGAAATGTATGATGAAAACGAGATGGGAAGATCACTGGTCCAAGAAGTAACACATATAATGGAGAAACATTCTCGAAAGTACGATAACAGCAGGAATTTTTAAGGATAGAAACAACAACAAATTGAGGTAAGATCTGTAATGACCTGACAAAATGACTGAAAATAAAAAGCTTATTCTTGATGTACGCGAATAAGGGACGTCATAAATGGGTTTGGAGGTGTTAACAGTTGCAGGTAGATTCTACACATGATGATGATAGTAATATACGAGTCATCTGTTGCTTCTGTTTGCTAATCACTCTCTGTAGTTAAACTCATGTACAGTGACAGGCCGGAACCGATGTATGTTGTGTTTATCATACGTTTTCGCTTTAGGTTTACTGACCTGAATACTCAGTCCTACAATACCACAACATAAATATGTCTGCATGAATAAGTTGTTGGTTTTTTTTTCTTTCGTCTTATTTCTATGTTCCCAATGTGGTGTGCGTGAAACTATATTTTTATTCTGCGCCTGTCAGCCCACTGAATCCGGCTTCGGCAAACCCTGCTTTCGCAGAATAACGACCATTGCTGTGATGGGCATCGAACCCAGCACCCTCGAGTTGTGCGCAATGTCACTTAACCACTAGCCCATGAATAAGTGACATTAGACAACTTGTAAACATATGAGAGTAGTGGCTTTCAGAGTTTGTTTGCTTGTCAATCTGACAACGACCTTTATACCTGCTTCTCACTCATTTGATAGAAGGGGGATAAATGCTATGACATGATAACAGATGATGTGATCTGTATGCTCATACCAAATATCGTGATGTAGACACAACTACAAACGATCAGCAACATATTCACACCAACTCTCTGTTATCAGTGTCAGACATGAAAACTGGGAAACTCTCTGTTGTCAGTGTCAGACAGGGATTCTAAAGACTCTCTGTTATCAGTGTCAGACATGGATTCTAACCAACTCTCTGTTATCAGTGTCAGACATGGATTCTAACCAACTCTCTGTTATCAGTGTCAGACATGGATTCTAACCAACTTTCTGTTATCAGTATCAGACATGGATCCAGACCAACTTTCTGTTATCAGTGTCAGACATGGATTCTAACCAACTCTCTGTTATCAGTGTCAGACATGGATTCTAACCAACTCTCTGTTATCAGTATCAGACATGGATTCTAACCAACTGTCTGTTATCAGTGTCAGACAAGGATCCTGCCCATCTCTCTGTTATCAGTGTCAGACAAGGATCATAACCAACTCTCTGTTATCAGTGTCAGACAAGGATCCTGCCCAACTCTCTGTTATCAGTGTCAGACATGGATTTTAACCAACTCTCTTTTATCAGTGTCAGACATGGATCCTAACCAACTCTCTGTTATCCGTGTCAGACATGGATTTTAACCAACTCTCTGTTATCAGTGTCAGACATGGATCCTAACCAACTCTCTGTTATCCGTGTCAGACATGGATCATAGCCAACTCTCTGTTATCCGTGTCAGACATGGATTTTAACCAACTCTCTGTTATCAGTGTCAGACATGGATCCTAACCAACTCTCTGTTATCCGTGTCAGACATGGATCATAGCCAACTCTCTGTTATCCGTGTCAGACATGGATTTTAACCAACTCTCTGTTATCAGTGTCAGACATGGATCCTAACCAACTCTCTGTTATCAGTGTCAGACATGGATTCTAACCAACTTTCTGTTATCAGTGCCAGACAAGGATCCTGCCCATCTCTCTGTTATCAGTGTCAGACATGGATTCTAACCAACTTTCTGTTATCAGTGTCAGACAAGGATCCTGCCCATCTCTCTGTTATCAGTGTCAGACAAGGATCCTGCCCATCTCTCTGTTATCAGTGTCATACATGGATCCTGCCCATCTCTCTGTTATCAGTGTCAGACATGGATCCTGCCCATCTCTCTGTTATCAGTGTCAGACAAGGATCCTGACCATCTCTCTGTTATCAGTGTCAGACAAGGATCCTGCCCATCTCTCTTTTATCAGTGTCAGACATGGATCCTGCCCATCTCTCTGTTATCAGTGTCAGACATGGATCCTGCCCATCTCTCTGTTATCAGTGTCAGGCATGGATCCTGCCCATCTCTCTGTTATCAGTGTCAGGCATGGATCCTGCCCATCTCTCTGTTATCAGTGTCAGACAAGGATCCTGCCCATCTCTCTGTTATCAGTGTCAGACATGGATCCTGCCCATCTCTCTGTTATCAGTGTCAGACATGGATCCTGCCCATCTCTCTGTTATCAGTGTCAGACATGGATCCTGACCATCTCTCTGTTATCAGTGTCAGACAAGGATCCTGCCCATCTCTCTTTTATCAGTGTCAGACATGGATCCTGCCCATCTTTCTGTTATCAGTGTCAGACATGGATCCTGCCCATCTCTCTGTTATCAGTGTCAGACATGGATCCTGCCCATCTCTCTGTTATCAGTGTCAGACATGGATCCTGCCCATCTCTCTGTTATCAGTGTCAGACATGGATCCTGCCCATCTCTCTGTTATCAGTGTCAGACATGGATCCTGACCATCTCTCTGTTATCAGTGTCAGACATGGATCCTGCCCATCTCTCTGTTATCAGTGTCAGACATGGATCCTGCCCATCTCTCTGTTATCAGTGTCAGACATGGATCCTGCCCATCTCTCTGTTATCAGTGTCAGACATGGATCCTGCCCATCTCTCTGTTATCAGTGTCAGACATGGATCCTGCCCATCTCTCTGTTATTAGTGTCAGACATGGATCCTGCCCATCTCTCTGTTATCAGTATCAGACAAGGATCCTGACCATCTCTCTGTTATCAGTGTCAGACAAGGATCCTGCCCATCTCTCTGTTATCAGTGTCAGACAAGGATCCTGCCCATCGCTCTGTTATCAGTGCCAGACAAGGATCCTGCCCATCTCTCTGTTATCACTGTCAGACAAGGATCCTGCCCATCTCTCTATTATCAGTGTCAGACAAGGATCCTGCCCATCTCTCTATTATCAGTGTCAAACAAGGATCCTGCCCATCTCTCTATTATCAGTGTCAGACAAGGATCCTGCCCATCTCTCTGTTATCAGTGTCAGACATGGATCCTGCCCATCTCTCTATTATCAGTGTCAAACAAGGATCCTGCCCATCTCTCTATTATCAGTGTCAGACAAGGATCCTGCCCATCTCTCTGTTATCAGTGTCAGACATGGATCCTGCCCATCTCTCTGTTATCAGAGTCAGACATGGATCCTGCCCATCTCTCTGTTATCAGTGTCAGACAAGGATCCTGCCCATCTCTCTATTATCAGTGTCAAACAAGGATCCTGCCCATCTCTCTTAGAATAAGACTCTTTATTTAAAAAAAGAAAAACCAAAATAATTTAATCAACTTACAGTTTGATGATACCTTATACTTATCACAGTTTGATGATACCTTATACTTGTCACAGCTTGATGATACCTTATACTTGTCACAGCTTGATAATACCTTATATTTGTCACAGTTTGATGATACCTTATTCTTATCATAGTTTGATGATACCTTATACTTGTCACAGTTTGATGATACCTTATACTTGTCACAGTTTGATGATACCTTATACTTGTCACAGTTTGATGATACCTTATACTTGTCACAGTTTGATGATACCTTATACTTGTCACAGTTTGATGATACCTTATACTTGTCACAGTTTGATGATACCTTATACTTGTCACAGTTTGATGATACCTTATACTTGTCACAGTTTGATGATACCTTATACTTGTCAAAGTTTGATGATACCTTATACTTGTCACAGTTTGATTATACCTTATACTTGTCACAGTTTGATGATACCTTATACTTGTCACAGTTTGATGATACCTTATACTTGTCACAGTTTGATGATACCTTATACTTGTCAAAGTTTGATGATACCTTATACTTGTCACAGTTTGATGATACCTTATACTTGTCACAGTTTGATGATACCTTATACTTGTCACAGTTTGATGATACCTTATACTTGTCAAAGTTTGATGATACCTTATACTTGTCACAGTTTGATTATACCTTATACTTTTCACAGCTTGATGATACCTTATACTTGTCCCAGCTTGATGACACTTTATACTAGACACAGTTTGATGACAATTTATACTAGTCACAGCTTGATGACACCTTATACTAGTCACAGTCAAATCTCTTTGTTTATAACAAATGGCCCAGAAATAATGTTCCAGATATTTATCAAGTGTTGTTACAAGGTTAAAGTCAATCAAACCCCCACCATCCCACAAAATGATAAAGACACTATGATTAATCCAGTTTGCCTGCAACCACAGAAGGTAGCGGAGGTAGTCCAGCCAAATTGTGATGACCTGCACGAACCACAGATACAAGATGGAACAATTTCACCAATGGCAACGTTGCTGGTAAATCTTTGCGCACCTTGACTATGAGACGTCACATGATGTAAGAATGACAAGTATCACCGACAAGGGTAATCATCGTTACGGTAGACAGCTCTCAAATCCACACAATCGCTATATTCGTATCAAATGTGATAGGAAAGTAATGACACAAGCATTTTCCGGCTTGGATCTAGAAGACGAAATTTACAGTAACTGGTAATAGCACGCGACCAGTCTTCCTAATAGTTGTCCATCACAAGTGATGAAGACCACTCTCTTTGTTCAGCCGTGTGGACAGTCGTATCTCTTGCTGTGTCCGCTGAAATGGGTGACTTGCGCGGTTATTTGGATTAAAGTGAGGAAGAAACTGCGCCTTTTGTCAACCTCACTCACAGAGCCTAAGCTACCTTTTGCGAGTGGCAAGACATTCATCGAGACGACTAGAGATAGCATTAGATGCAGATTTTGCCTCAGGGTTACCACCGAAGCCTTTCCGTAAACATGTAACCCGCAGGGTAGAAAGGTGGGCAGGCATCTAACGCGTCGTGCCTTTTCGCTAACCACAAGAGGTCGTATGGACAACACTCAGCGTGTGAGTGGGTCTGGCATCTCTTCCCAGCAGTATTCAGCTCATCATAGAAGCATCTAAAATTCCCACACGCCAAATTCGCGAAGGTGAACCGGCAGAACTAACCCGTGAAATACGTCACAGGTATAAGCGTAGTGCCATTCAGCCGGCGTCCAGACCAGGATAAACGGATGGAAGAAATAAAAAAAAAAGAACGAAATAACAAGTCCAGACGGAAAACAACACCACGCGTCAGTGAACACAAGTGTAAGTCGTCGACTAGTGTGAATTCCAGGCAAATCCGTGGTCTAGCGGCATCCATAATGATCCAAAACAGTAGAGAAATGTAGACTCGCAGCCAGTGAGGGCGCCCTCTTTGCCAGATTTTTTCTTCCTACACACCAGTAACATGTGACCAAAGTCTGTATTTAATAATTAAATAACATCAGCTTATCGCTGTGCGCCTTGCCTTTCCCATAACTGCAAAAGGTTGTCGGGGCATCACTCAGAGTGTGAGTGATGTATGTTGGGCCTCTAACTAACCAGAAAAGCCCCAATCTCTCCCAGGCGATGTGTTTTAGTCCATTATTGTTCTGTGTCTAATTACACAGCCACACCAAAACTGACACTGTCTGCAACTAGGGCAAAGGGCGTTAATCTCGTGAAGCTTAACCGTGTGCATTAGACCGGAAAAATATATAGCCGATGTCCATACCAGGGTAATCGGAGGAAATAAAACAGCAACAAATAAACGAATTACCTAGTCCAGATGGAAAACAGCAACCTATTTTCGTGGACACAAGTGTAAGGCGTCGACTAGTGTAAATTTCAGGCAAATCCGTGACCTGGCGACAACCAAAATGGTTTAAAACACGAAAACAAAGTTTGACCCACAACAGGTTCTGCGCTATATAATTACACAATTGTAGTGTCATAATTCTAGTGTCACAATTTCTAGTGTCACGAGCATATTGTCACAAGTCTAGTGTCACAGTTCTAGTGTCATAAGTCTATTGTCACAAGTTTAGTGTCACAAGTCTATTGGCACAAGTTCAGTGTCACAAGTCTATTGACACAATTCTAATGTCACATGTCTATTGGCACAAGTCTATTGACACATGTTTTATGACACAAATTGACATACGAGATGAGAAGTTCCTTGTGGAAATAATTCAGAATTCTACCTTAAGATCGCTGACAGTGTTAATATTGTCGTCAGTCCATACTTAACCCATCTCTAAACCAGGTAAGGATTTAATCGATGTACCTACACCTCTAACTTGCGCTGTGCTGAAAGCTGATTCTTTGCTAGAGTGAACTACAGGGAGGGTACTTGCCAGGTGTGCTGAAAGCTGATTCTTTGCTAGAGTGAACTACAGGGAGGGTACTTGCCAGGTGTGCTGAAAGCTGATTCTTTGCTAGAGTGAACTACAGGGAGGGTCCTTGCCGGGTGTGCTGAAAGTTGATTCTTTGCTAGAGTGAACTACAGGGAGGGTACTTGCCAGGTGTGCTGAAAGCTGATTCTTTGCTAGAGTGAAAATCAGGGAGGGTCCTTGCCGGGTGTGCTGAAAGCTGATTCTTTGCTAGAGTGAACTACAGGGAGGGTACTTGCCAGGTGTGCTGAAAGCTGATTCTTTGCTAGAGTGAAAATCAGGGAGGGTACTTGCCGGGTGTGCTGAAAGCTGATTCTTTGCTAGAGTGAAAATCAGGGAGGGTCCTTGCCGGGTGTGCTGAAAGCTGATTCTTTGCTAGAGTGAAAATCAGGGAGGGTCCTTGCCGGGTGTGCTAAAAGCTGATTCTTTGCTAGAGTGAAAATCAGGGAGGGTCCTTGCCGGGTGTGCTGAAAGCTGATTCTTTGCTAGAGTGAAAATCAGGGAGGGTCCTTGCCGGGTGTGCTGAAAGCAGATTCTTTGCTAGAGTGAACGACAGGAAGGGTACTTGCCAGGTGTGCTGAAAGCTGGTTCTTTGCTAGAGTGAACGACAGGTAGGGTACTTGCCAGGCGTGCTGAAAGCTGATTCTTTGCTAGAGTGAACGACAGGTAGGGTACTTGCCAGGTTTGCTGAAAGCTGATTCTTTGCTAGAGTGAACGACAGGTAGGGTACTTGCCAGGTGTGCTGAAAGCTGATTCTTTGCTAGAGTGAACGACAGGTAGAGTACTTGCCGGGTGTGCTGAAAGCTGATTCTTTGCTATAGTGAACGACAGGTAGGGTCCTTGCCGGGTGTGCTGAAAGTTGGTTCTTTGCTAGAGTGAGCGACAGGTAGGGTACTTGCCAGGTGTGCTGAAAGCTGATTCTTTGCTAGAGTGAACGACAGGAAGGGTCCTTGCCGGGTGTGCTGAAAGCTGATTCTTTGCTAGAGTGAACGACAGGAAGGGTCTTTGCTTGGCCGAGCGACACATTTCCCTCCAGTATGAGAATGGAGATCGAAGCAGTAACTTCAGCTCTGAGGTTGCTTTATCTCAGCCCTCTAATGAGGGCAGTAATCCTCTCCGACATCCACTTCTTGTTAGGGATGGTACAGAAGGGCCGGCTATGGCATGAGTGGATAGCGTACATAGAGGTCTCGATCCTTTAGGAGTTTGTTTAGACATATTTTCTTGGTCATGCTGATGGTTGCAGGAATGAAAGAGCAGGCATCCTAGCTTCGAGAGTACCTGTCGTGGGGATATTGCTAATGGATTTAGCGTACACTTGAAGTTTGTCAGCGACCGTCTTTTCGGTAAAGACACTGCAATTAATGAACCGACGATGCAAAAAATTGAAAAGCTTTGAAATCATACTCGTCCAGCAGAGAAGGGAGCCTGAAAGGACGGATCAGGAGGGAGTACAATCAGTGAGCCATTACAGAGCCTTACGCATTTACACTCTTCATCATTTTCTGAGAGGGACTGAGTACCTATGGGTTTGCCTGGGTGCAATGAGGTCGATTCGCAACACAACGAGGCAGTGTGTTCTTTGCCGTATTGTTATCTGGACGCTGGCATGTAATCCGCGTGGGTTGTGTGTTTGCGTCTGGTGGACAATTCTCCTGGGCGTTTAAATGATTTTAGCATTGACGATTCCTCAGTTGTTTCCCTTGAACAAATCGATGTCTGAGCGATCCTCAGAATGTGTGTTATTTTGTGGGCGACCTGCTGTCTGAGGCAGCAATCTTTTTGCCCATTTCAGCTGTTTAACGTAAAAAAGCCCTTAAAATAACTGCCCCATATCACAGAACCCCATCATAGCTACTAATATGTATACAGTTAATGTCTGGGATAATGAAAGTTGTTAATTTTTTAAACACTACTTCTGCAATGCTGTTGTCCGTCACATCCCGATTGCACCCCCTTTCGATCCACCCTTTAAAACGCCCATTCACGAACCGAATTCTCTCCTGACCCCTCCCAACTCGTTCACCTCCTTCCTCTAACGGATCCTCCCTCAACCATGTCTCCGCCACCCCTTCTGTCTCCCATCCAGTCCATCACCCTGGCAATCTATCCCCACCTTGTCCCCCCTCCCCCAATCGTCAACCCTCCCCCACCCCACACAGTATGCATGGGCACCCCATGGGGAATTGGTCATTGGCAAGTGTATCACGTGTCAATGGAGTGGTGAAATCATGGGGCAGGGATTGAGTGTCCAAACATCCTGCAGCCAGCAATATCCTACGGGTCCTAAAAGGCAACTATGCAAATTTTGGTTCTGATTAGTGGAACGGTTTTGAATATTTTATACGAGGTATATATATATGGTTTCGAGGCTTGCCTGTCGACAAGGCAGTAGTTCGAATCCCCGGTATGGCATATGTGTAGTTTTTCTGTTGGGGGTGAAATAACCAAACATAGCCAGCACACGACGTTGCTACAGCAGTGGCGAAGCGGTCTGTAGTCCTCAGCCTTTAAAACCCTCGAGTACTCCAGTAATTGGAAAAATATCGTACCACAGTCGTGGTGTATGTGCGTGGGGTTCCTCATCAGCGACAAACTAGAGAGACAGACCCAGAAATAGACAAAGCTGCTGTTACATTTGCGTGTTTGGGAAGACCAGAAACTCACAATGAAAACCAAGGCCATGGTGTACAATGTATGTGTCGCCAGCACGCTCTTATATGGAAGCAAAACTTAGGCAAACTACATCAAACATAAGCACATGCTTAACAACTTTCAAACACGCCATCTGCGATCCCTTCTGGAAGTTTAGTAGAGGGACACAGAGGCACAGTGACAGAGATGAGCTCTCGCACCGGTCTTCCGAGCATGTACACTTTCCCTAGACAGTGAAGATTAAGATAACTTGATCTTGTTCTTGACATGGAAAATTGTAACTTTTCCAAAGATATCATATATGGACAGTTAGTTGGATGTAAGAGAACAGTCGGCAGACCCCAGAAGATGTTCAAAGATGTGTAAGTGGGACATGAAGGCCCTTTAACATGAATCTGACATCCTAGGAAGATTTACGCTGGATGACAAGAAGCTCTTGTACCACGGAGAAGTAAAAGAACAACGCCGCAATCAAGACGAAAGAAAACAAGAAAGTTAACTATATAGTTACCACTCTAAGATAGCACCATCCTATGGTCAGTAATGACTGAAAGAGGCTAAAGTATATATCTATATTTATATTATAACCCAATACGAATTGTCTATATTGTTTTCATTGTTTTCTTTGTTTTTTCCAAAAAAACCCATTAAAAACATAAACTGATATCGACAATGTTGAATAGTAATCTACACAACAACGCCAACACCAACACCAACACCAACAACAACACCAACAACAACACCAACAACAACACCAACAACAACACCAACAACAACACCAACACAAACAACAACACCAACACCAACAACAACACCAACAACACCAACAACACCAACACCAACAACAACACCAACAACACCAACAACAACACCAACAACAAAAACAATAACACCAACAACACCAACAACAACACCAACACCAACAACAACACCAACAACAACACCAACAACAACACCAACACCAACAACAACACCAACAACAACACCAACACCAACAACAACACCAACAACAACACCAACAACAACACCAACACCAATAACACCAACAACAACACCAACAACAAAAACAACAACAACAACACTAACAAATACAACAACAACACCAACACCAACAACAACACCAAAACTGTCAAAGAATTCTCAAATAAAGGTGGTACTGCGCACATGTTTGTGTCAACATTTCCAGTTGTTTCCTTTCTGGATTATACTGGCAAAGGCACTCTCCTTCCACCCTAGAGCGCAGTCCTTTGGGCGATATCATGACGTATCGTATTGGCTAGTGTATGCATGCGTATGTGTGTATATTCATAATGTGGACGTTTTAGCACGTTTATGGATGCATGCGTGAATGTGTGTGTAATGTGGACGTATTGGCCAGTGTCTTTATCTGTTTGTAATGTGTTCCACAATGGCAGTTTTGCCAATCCCTCCGGTACGCGGAGAGCGGTCAGACGATTCAAAGTTCCAGACATGCCCAGTTAAACTGGCCACAAAGTGATTTCTAACCCGGTATGTTGGGATTGTCCAGTCAGCTTGCGCTCGATCTACACTCCTACACCACACACTTCCGTCCACCCACCACCTAAACAAAATGTAATCAATATTTCGTGTGTAATATTTCGAATATGAATATATACACACCCAAACACGCATACACACCCATATATATACACACACACACCCAAACACACACACTCACTCATATATATATACACACACAAACACACACACCCAAACACGCATACACACCCATATATATACACACACACCCAAACACACACACTCACTCATATATATATATATATACACACACTCAAACACAAAGCAATATACACACACCCAAACACAAAGCAATATACACACACCCAAACACACACACACACACAAGCCCATATATATACATACGCACACACACCGATATACATATACAAGCCACACACACACACACACATATATATATATATATATTGACATAGTTGCGGATTTCAGATGTTGACAGAAATACATTCTGTAATAGACCTGTAAAGAAATTTGACACATAGCAGTAGATAAGGGGATGCTTCATAGGTTCAAATCCTCTCCATAATCTTTTGTGTTTTTAACAATTTCTAACATTAACAAATTAAATACAAAATAATCGAATATGTGTAATTCCACAAACAGTCACGTTATCAAGTCAGCTACATGGAATCCGGTGTATCGCACATTGAGACTATCATATTTCAACATGGCAGTTTGCACACACTGAAGCTCTATTCGATGTCAAACACTTATCACCGCTGTGCAAGACTTTAGGACTGGTTACTGTCCATGTTATTAATAACACACGGCTTGACATTACTTAACTGTAAAGACTGTTAGTAGTTGAAAATTCGTGTCAGATTTAGGCTAAACAGATTACTTTGTGGGACCCTACAGTCTGAAGAATCCCTCTAAACTGTCCAGGTTTTTGTAAATATTTATAGTTGTTTTGAAACTAAATACTTTCCGGTCCCTGTGCACCACGTCTGAGAATCATGTTTCCAATGTTCGACCATGTGGAATGCCTTATCATTCTCACTTAACGTCTCATCCACATTGCATGGTTTCAGAAGGTTATAGGAGATCATTGGGTGGTCTGGTTCTTGTGCTGATCCCTAGTCGCATGTCTCATCATCTCTGTATCCCTATCTCTTCATGTATTGTGATACACCGGTAAGTCTCATGTCTCATCATCTCTGTATCCCTATCTCTTCATTTATTGGGATACACCGGTAAGTCTCATGTCTCATCATCTCTGTATCCCTATCTCATCATCTCTGTATCCCTATCTCATTATCTCTGTATCCATATCTCTCAATCTCTGTATCCCTATCTCATCATCTCTGTATCCCTATCTCATCACCTCTGTATCCCTATCTCTTCATGCATCGTGATACACCGGTAAGGAGTCTATTCATTGACTTTTATATTACCCACGGAGTGACCAGCACATGCTCTTCCTGCAGTTCGATCAAGGGGCCATGAGTCCATTTTTTTCCATTTTTCGATGCAGCGTATTCCGGGACTATGTAGGGGCTGTGCTGACCTTGTCTAGATCTCAGTCTTCTGCACTAATTAAAAGTATGTTTTTGTTTAATTCCCCAAATAAGAACACCCCAACAACCCACCCTCACCCACCCCCCATACCTTCTCCCTACCCTGTATAGATTTGTTACGAATCTTGGTGACATTAATTTTAACTTGATATACATGCTCATAATTTACACATTTGCATATGTTACACATTCAGTTCGGCTTCAATTGCTACACAATCTCAGTTGTTGCATACCTTAATTGTTGCACATTCTACTATGTGACACATTCTCACTTGGGACTCGGCCTCAATTGTGACACATTCTTAATTGTTAAACGGCATCAATTGTGATACGTTCTAAATGGTTACACGGCCTCAATTGTGACACATTCTCAATTGTTTAAGAAAAAAGAACTGAACCAGTACCCATTTAAGGCTGGGTCGACCCGGGATCCGTTGATATAACATTTCCGCCTTAACTGGGGAATGAACCCAGGACCAATCAGATGTGAAGCCAGATCGCTAACCACAGCCTCAATTGTGCCACATTCTCTATTGTGACACGGCCTCAATTGTCACACAGCCTCAGTTGTTACACGGCCTCTATTGTGACACGGCCTCAATTGTGACAGCCTCAGTTGTTACACGGCCTCTTTTGTGACACAGCCTCAGTTTTTACACGGCCTCTATTGTGACACAGCCTCAGTTGTTACACGGCCTCTATTGTGATACAGCCTCATTTGTTCAACGGCCTCTATTGTGACACGGCCTCAATTGTGACAGCCTCAGTTGTTACACGGCCTCTTTTGTGACACAGCCTCAGTTTTTACACGGCCTCTATTGTGACACAGCCTCAGTTGTTACACGGCCTCTATTGTGACACAGCCTTAGTTGTGACACCGCCTTATTCTCTGTTTATAATTACCGAATAAAGCCTTTACAGCTACCCATGGCTTAAGGACCTCACCACGTCGAAAAGGAGTCCTGACAGGCACTACGTACTTCTGTTTTGAATCATGACCATCTACAGATGGAATTACCGCCGACACTGTGGTTCCAGCAGCTTGAAGAGACGACACAAGTGAGCTCTAATTTTCCATCGCAAGACCTCGGTAAATCTCTGATTGCTCAAATCCTCAGGAGGTCTCCCACTGCCCGGGACCGCCACAAGTCTCTCATTGGTCGGGACTTTAGAAGGTCTACCATGGTCCGGGACCTCGATCGAGAAGTCTCCAATTTTCCAGATCCTTTGGAGGTCTTCTATTGTCTTGGTAGTCGGGAGATCTCCCATCGGTCAGATACTCGGTAAGTTTTCCATTGCCCAGACGCTCAGGAGCTCTCCACTTGTGTTTGTCGTGTCCGACTTCTCGCTTCATTAGTCATTGTATTGTATTTTTCCTCTGGGCCAAGTGGTCTGTCCAATAATTTCTCATTTACTTCTGAAGCGAATTAACCTCGGATATTGTTAGTCTCCTGTCGTAAGTCTCATGATGTAAGTCTCATGTTGTTAGTCCCATGTTGTAAGACCCATGTTGTTAGTCCAATGTCGTTAGTTCCATGTTGTTAGCCGGATGTTGTTAGTTCCCTGTTGTTAGTTCCATTTTGTTATTCCCATGTTGTTAGTTCTATGTTGTTACCCGGATGTTGTTAGTTCCAGTTTGTTAGTCCATGTTGTTAGTCTCATATTGTTAACCCAATGGTGTTAGCTGTAAGTTGTTAGTCCCCTGTTTGTATTCCCATGTTTCTAGATGATGGTCTAAAAGTGTTATGGCGACCCTTTCAGATTCCTCGACCGCTTTATCGATGTGGTTTCTATTTTTCCTGTCTGGCACTCCTTTCTCCCTTTCTAGCTGAATTCCCAGTAGAGTAGGTTTTTTTTCTTCTTATCCTTCACGGACATTGATTGTCTGTTTGATGGGAGTATTCTTGTTTCTACAAAGGTCAATGTACTTTCTTAATCAATTCATTTGTATGTTTACTCCTTCAACAAAGAACATGTTTGTCTACACTTTCAAAAGCTTCCCCTATCTTGAACATGGTTTATAAAAAAAACATAAAAAAATTGGTTTAGATATAGCAACAAAAACATGAATCGAATTCTACGTTACGGCCTAAAGACCTTCACCATGTTCACGGAATCTAGCGAATAAAAACTAATGAAAACAGTTAACAGATCATGAAAGAAACGATGAAACAATAAAGAAACGGAAAACGTTAGGCATGCATTTAGGGCAGATCATGGTGGTGGTGGTGGTGGGTAGTAGAAAGGGGCGGGGGGAGGGGGAGATTAATTTAAGGGTGATAAAGAGGGGACACATAAATAGTAGCAGCGGTAAAATTACTAGAGCAAGGTGCTGATTAAAGAGGGCCAAAGAAAAAGTTTCTTACGAGTTGTAGATAAATGGCTTTTAAACATTAATTATGGAAGGAGAGGCAGCAAGAAAGGGAATGTATCACCCTACCTCATATAGTCTGTAGCTTAGTAGAATGGTATCCCATCTACGAACGCAGTGCGTGTCTGAATGGGCTGAATTATTTTGTCCTTTATTTGTGAAGATGTTTGTGGGTTTTTTTTTTGTTTTCTTTTGCGTTCGCCTTATTTATCTATTCCCCAAGGCGTGTGTGCGTTACACTGTGGTTTTTATTTTGCGCCTGTCGGCCCAGTGCATCCGACTTCAGCATGCATTTTATGTAAGGGTCTGCTTCCTCCTGCATTTTCTAAGGGTTTGCTTCCCCGGTGTAACGGCCGGTGCTGTGATGGGGATCGAACCCAGCACCTTCTGGTTGTGAGCCGTGCCACTTAACCACTAGGCCACGCCGTCCCCTGGACATGTTTAAAGTAATGGACATGTTTAAAAATAAGAATACCATTTAAGACCATCGAACCAGACATTCAAAGGCGTATCTAGGTGCGTATCTAGGTGTGTATCTAGATTATGTCTACTAATTGTACTAATTGTTTGTGGTGAAACGTAACTTGTTTGTTCTTGTATTTCTTCTTCATTCGTGGGTTTTAACTTGTCTAGTAAATTGAATGTTCTAATCTTATGATGCTTTCATTGCTATGTTCTTTTTTAGACAGTGCTTTCATTTCTCTGTTTTCTTGTAGCCAATGCTTTCATCTGCCTGTTCGCTTGTAGACAGTGCTTTCATTTCTCTGTTTTCTTGTAGCCAATGCTTTCATCTGCCTGTTCGCTTGTAGACAGTGCTTTCATTTCTCTGTTTTCTTGTAGCCAATGCTTTCTTCTGTCTATTCTCTTGTTGACAATGTTTTCATTTCTTATATCTTGTGAACAAATAAGATTGCTTGATTCTCTGTGTCTACAAGCAACACACATCATGAGATCATACGCGTTTTGTGGGTGTGGATATAGGGACAAAATCACATTGATATCTCATACGTTGATAAATTTCTACTCATTTTCATTTAATATTCTCCCATTCATCAATTCATAATTGCTGTTATCTGTTCAACACTTTGCAGTTATAGCTTCTATAACCAATTATATGAGACGTCTAGAGTTTGTCATACAAGTTGTTGCCTGGTAGCATTATTTGCAGTGTGTGTCAGAGAGTGGCA
Source organism: Ariolimax columbianus (assembly GCA_036924085.1). Taxonomy (NCBI): domain Eukaryota; kingdom Metazoa; phylum Mollusca; class Gastropoda; order Stylommatophora; family Arionidae; genus Ariolimax; species Ariolimax columbianus. Next base: position 90,707,136 of record JAVGWX010000008.1, on the reverse strand, counting down.
GTTAATGATAGCAATTGTGTACCTTATGTTTTCACAACTGCCGTTATAATTATTGGTGACATTGGTTAGTATTCTATTAGTTGCTTTATTTGCTTCTGGTGGCATGATAAAGTCAAACTTGTGTGCATACCCGTAGTCTTCATTGATATTTTACTGCAATTACTATAGCTAGTTTTGCTGTGTCACTTTAGCGAGTCCTGTTGTGTCAATATAGCGTGTCCTGTTGGATCACTATAGCCTGTCCTGTTGGATCGCTATAGCCTGTCCTGTTGGATCGCTATAGCATGTCATGTTGGGACACTATACCATGTCTTGTTGGGACACTATAGCATGTTCTGTTGTGACCCTATATCATGTCCTGTTGTGACCCTATAGAATGTCATGTTGTGACCCTATATCATGTCCTGTTGTGACCCTATAGAATGTCATGTTGTGACTTTATAGCGTGTCCTAAGTTGACCATAAAGTATGTCTTGTTGGATCACTATAGCACGTTCTGTTATGACCCTATAGCATGTCATGTTGTGACCCTATAGCATGGCCTGTTGTGACCCTATAGCATGGCCTGTTGTGACCCTATAGAATGTCAAGTTGTGACCCTATAGCATGTCATGTTGTGACACTATAGCATGGCCGGTTGTGACCCTATAGCATGTCATGTTGTGACACTATATCATGGCCTGTTGTGACACTATAGAATGTCAAGTTGTGACCCTATAGCATGTCATGTTGTGACCCTATAGCATGTCCTGTAGGGACACTATAGCACGTTCTGTTGTGACTCTATAGCATGTCCTGTTATGACCCTATATAATGTCATGTTGTGACCCTATAGCATGTCCTGTTGTCACCATATATAATGTCATGTTGTGACCCTATAGCATGGCCTTCTGTGACTCTGTAGAATGTCATGTTATGACCCTATAGCATGTCCTGTTGTCACCTTATATAATGTCATGTTGTGACCCTATAGCATGGCCTTTTGTGACTCTGTAGAATGTCATGTTATGATCCTATAGCATGGCCTGTTGTGACCCTATAGAATGTCATGTTGTGACCCTATAGAAGCTCATGTTGTGACCCTATAGAATGTCATGTTGTGACCCTATAGCATGGCCTGTTGTGACCCTATAGAATGTCATGTTTTGACCCTATAGAATGTCATGTTGTGACCCTATAGAAGCTCATGTTGTGACCCTATAGAATGTCATGTTGTGACCCTATAGCATGGTCTGTTGTGACCCTATAGCATGTCATGTTGTGACCCTATATCATGGCCTGTTGCGACCCTATAGCACGGCCTGTTGTGACCCTATAGAATGTCATGTTGTGACTCTATAGAATGTCCTGTTGTGACCCTATAGCACGGCCTGTTGTGACCCTATAGCATGGCCTGTTGTGACCCTATAGCACGGCCTGTTGTGACCCTATAGCCTGTCCTGTTGTTGATTTATGAGAGTTGTACCAAAACGGGATGCTGGACAGTACATTGACTCTAATATATATTTTACACATTATTGCAGAACTACATTAACTATTGTTGTTACTGTTGTTAGATTTGATCACATATAAACAAGTGGTACGCGGGTTAATCCAGGGAGCATTACACAGAGGAATATGACAGGTGGATTAATTGGCTGAACTAACGCATTAATTTGGCACGGAGAGAAAACTTGGTATCAAATGTCCAACCTATGTATTTAACGAAATAACCATAAGCTCAGAAAGAGAAGTGTATGGCCAGAGAGAAGATACAGTGAGGGTTTATGAATGATTTAACATGTCTCCAAAATGTTTGTGCCCAATTCAGGAGCTCAGAAAATAACAGACAAGAAAGAACAAGTGGAAAATTTAAAAAATGGGCCAACTAACACTATGATAAGAGAAATACACAAACATTTTGAAAACGAGAGAAGTAGTCATCATATAGATTTAGACATTATATGTATGACAGTCGAGTGTTCTTATCAACAGGAAATAGAACATGATGTCACGAAAGGATACATCGCTTTACCTAAAACATTCCAGAAAGATACAAGTAATCACTTTTTCCCAGAAAACAATTGAGATTTCATGTCACCAATAGAGAGCTTCGTGTAAGAGACTGGCATGTCTTGAGTCTACAGAAACACACATCAAATTGTTTTCTATGGCGATTATTTTGGGACAAGACAGAACAATTAGTCTCAAGACAAGCACTTCTGCTTCTAAATCTGCACTGGTTTCTGCTGAAGGCAGAGATACTAATGGGAAGTGGACGGCATTTTCCCCAGGATCCGAAAACATGAAAAAAGGATATAGTCACAGAAAATGGTACATAGCTTGGCCAGAACCAGCAAGGTACCTGCTGCCTGGGACAGGAGTTGACAACATGCTAGAAGCGTCAATCAAAACTGAGGCTGTGAAATGGTACAATCTTTAATAGAGCATGATCGATGTTGTATTCTTCTCGGGAGAATGTGGTCTAATTCAACATTTTTACCACCCCTAACCACACACTTTCCCTCTCGCCCCCCCCCCCCCCCCCACCCCCCAATTAAACAAAAAAATAAACCAGAATGGCTGTTTCAGTAACTACTGTCTTTCTTTTTCTCTTCTTTTTTGTTACTTTTTAGAAATAATGATGATGATGTCATCTGAATTCCAATTAAAAAAGATGTTTCAATGAGGATTCCTAATTCCTCATCTGTATTGCAGCACACAAAAAGATGTTTAAATTTAAAAAATACTTTATTATCTCTGATTCACTTTCTTTAAAAAAAAAATATTGATCATGGAATGAGTAAGGGAGAATAACATTTCAAATACAGCAAATTAATAGAGCCCCCCCCCCCCCCCTACCCTTCCCCCCCCCCCCAGTTCACCCATCCCTCGTCTACCATACAATGATTGGATTTAAAAAATATATCTCATGACATCCAACAATAGTGGATAACAACTGGATGGCTAATGGAGATGATAACGTCACTAGATAGGAACTTTGTATCCACTAAAAGTATTCCTGTATGAGGCTCTAATCCTGCTGTCTGAGTCCTGCTGTCCGTGTGATGAGTCCTGCTTTCCGTGTGATGAGTCCTGCTATCCGTGTAGTGAGTCCTGCTGTCCGTGTGATGAGTCCTGCTGTCCGTGTAGTGAGTCCTGCTGTGCGTGTGATGAGTCCTGCTGTCCGTGGGGTGAGTCCTGCTGTCCATGTGGTGAGTCCTGCTGTTAATGATAAGCGTACGTGTCAGTTGTCAAACTTTCATTAAGTGAGTTTTATCTGGTTACATTGTTTAGGAACTCAAATGTGAGAATTCACCCCAAACAGACATATCAATGTGAATGGTGTTAGCCCAAGTTGTTATCAAAATAACAGTTTCCAAGCTAAAGCTGTTAGGCCTAATCTATCTCACAAGGTAGAGGATCTGTTACTCGCTTAATTCGGCATATCCAGCCACCGCCCTAACATAACTCACATCATGGAAGGACAGCTTTACTTGCTTGGGCTGGCCGTCTTACCATTTGCACTGTCATAACTCACACCCTAGAAGGACATCTGTACTAGCTTCGTCTGGCTTTTTCTAATATAACCCTAACATTATTCAGAAACTGAAGGACCAGTTGCTGGCTTAGTATGGCATCTTCTCAAATAACATATTCCAGCTGGTTAAACCTGCCACGAGCACACATCTCGCTCCGCCATAACTCTTGGAATCAATAAGTCAGTCCAGTCGTACAACCTCGCCAAGTTTGGAAACACAAATGGCCCTGTATCAATAATGCTAAGTCTTGTGCTGATTGCCGTTAAGTATATTTCTGACTGTATCAATAGTGCTAAGTCAGGTGCTGATTGCCGTTAAGTATGTTTCTCACTGTATCAATAGTGCTAAGTCAGGTGCTGATTGCCGTTAAGTATGTTTCTCACTGTATCAATAGTGCTAAGTCAGGTGCTGGTTGCCGTTAAGTATGTTTCTGACTGTATCAATATTGATAAGTCATGTGCTGATTGCCGTTAAGGATGTTTCTGACTGTATCAAAGAAGCCTCGGATATATTTCTCCATGTTGTCGTTGTCTTTACTTCTTTGCCTTTCTCTCATCTCATCTCCATCTGTGATTATGTCTCTTCTTTCTCAAACCCAAGTCAGCATTTATTATTTGATGAAAACCACCACGAGACAGGATATTAATTACATCGCATCTTGTAATATTGATCGCAGTAAATTCATTTATTTTAGATTAATCGACGATTGATTTTGTAATATCCATCAATCATTTAATGTTTATGTCTACTTAGCTTTTACTAGGCATTACTGTCTTTCTCTTTCATATTCCCCTTTCATTGCTCTTGTTTTCCTCAATAACATTGTCAACTGTGTTTATTGCCGTTAATCTTTTGAAATAAATCTTCTAATAACAATATCATTTCTCTAGCTAACAATATCATTTATGTAGCCAACAATATCATTTCTCTAGCTAACAATATCATTTCTCTAGCTAACAATATCATTTCTGTAGCGAACAATATCATTTCTCTAGCTAACAATATCATTTCTGTAGCTAACAATATCATTTCTCTAGGTAACAATATCATTTCTGTAGCGAACAATATCATTTCTCTAGCTAACAATATCATTTCTCTAGCTAACGGTATCATTATTTGTAGTTCTTAGTCGACCTGTACTTTTACAGGGACAGATGCCCGTGTGCAGGTCCCACTTAGTCGACCTGTACTTCTACAGGGACAGATGCCTGTGTGCAGGTCTCACTTAGTCGACCTGTACTTCTACAGGGACAGATGCCCGTGTGCAGGTCCCACTTAGTCGACCTGTACTTCTACAGGGACAGGTGCTCGTGTGCAGGTCCCACTTAGTCGACCTGTACTTCTACAGGGACAGATGCCCGTGTGCAGATCCCACTTAGTCGACCTGTACTTCTACAGGGACAGATGCCCGTGTGCAGGTCCCACTTAGTCGACCTGTACTTCTACAGGGACAGATGCCCGTGTGCAGGTCTCACTTAGTCGACCTGTACTTCTACAGGGACAGATGCCCGTGTGCAGGTCCCACTTAGTCGACCTGTACTTCTACAGGGACAGATGCTCGTGTGCAGGTCCCACTTAGTCGACTTGTACTTCTACAGGGACAGATGCCCGTGTGCAGATCCCACTTAGTCGACCTGTACTTCTACAGGGACAGATGCCCGTGTGAAGGTCCCACTTAGTCGACCTGTACTTCTACAGGGACAGATGCCCGTGTGCAGGTCCCACTTAGTCGACCTGTACTTCTACAGGGACAGATGCCCGTGTGCAGGTCCCACTTAGTCGACCTGTACTTCTACAGGGACAGATGCCCGTGTGCAGGTCCCACTTAGTCGACCTGTACTTCTACAGGGACAGATGCCCGTGTGCAGGTCCCACTTAGTCGACCTGTACTTCTACAGGGACAGATGCCCGTGTGAAGGTCCCCCTTAGTCGACCTGTACTTCTACAGGGACAGATGCCCGTGTGCAGGTCCCACTTAGTCGACCTGTACTTCTACAGGGACAGAGGCCCGTGTGCAGGTCCCAGCTCTAGTATGAGCTGGATATAGCCGGGAGAAGGATTTCCTGCTTAGCAGGCTAGGCTTGAGCAGCTTAATATTCCGCTGCATTAGGTAGTTAACAGATGTGCGGGTTCATCTTAATAGACTCAAACACTAGAGCAAAGAAGACCCACAGCCTGTCAGGCTCCATCTGTGCTGCTCTAAACAAACCAGCTAACCATGGCCGGTGTTATGCCATGCCACACAGTTAGTCGCCTTTTACGACATGTTCTCTGCGAGGCAGTGGTGCTATTCTTGTCTTTGTCATACACAAAGACCCCGGCTGACCATTTTTATCATTTCATTGGGTAAATATATCACTTCTCTAGCTAGCGATACCATTTATCAAGCTAACGATATAATTTTTCTAGCTAATAAATCATTTCTGTAGCGAATAAATCATTTCTCTTGCTAACGATATCATGTCCCTAGCTAACGATATAATTTTTCTAGCTAATAAAACAATTTCTCTAGCTAACAATATCAGTTCTCTAGCTAACAATATCATTTCTCTAGCTAATAAAAAAATTTCTCAAGCTAACAATATCAGTTCTCTAGCTAACAATATAATTTCTCTAGCTAATAAAATAATTTCTCAAGCTAACAATATTATTTCTCTAGCTAAAAATATCATTTCTCAAGCTAATAAAATAATTTCTCTAGCTAACAATATAATTTCTCTAGCTAACAATATCATTTCTCAAGCTAATCAAATAATTTCTCTAGCTAACAATATAATTTCTCTAGCTAACAATATCATTTCTCAAGCTAATCAAATAATTTCTCTAACTAACAATATAATTTCTCTAGCTAACAATATAATTTCTCTAGCAAACAATATAATTTCTCTAGCTAACAATATCATTTCTCAAGCTAATAAAATAATGTCTCTAGCTAACAATATAATTTCTCTAGCTAACAATATCATTTCTGAAGCTAATTTAATAATTTATCTAGCTAACAATATAATTTCTCTAGCTAACAATATAATTTCTCTAGCTAACAATATCATTTCTCAAGCTAATAAAATAATGTCTCTAGCTAACAATATAATTTCTCTAGCTAACAATATAATTTCTCAAGCTGATAAAATAATTTCTCTAGCTAACAATTTAATTTTTCTAGCTAACAATATCATTTCTCAAGATAATAAAATAATTTCTCTAGCTAACAATATAATTTATCTAGCTAACAATATAAATTCTCTAGCTAACAATATCATTTCTCAAGCTAATAAAATAATGTCTCTAGCTAACAATATAATTTCTCTAGCTAACAATATCATTTCTCAAGCTAATCAAATAATTTCTCTAGCTAACAATATCATTTCTCAAGCTAATAAAATAATTGCTCTAACTAACAATATAAATTCTCTAGCTAACAATATAATTTCACTAGCTAACAATATAATTTCTCAAGCTAATCAAATAATTTCTCTAGCTAATAAAATAATTTCTCTAACTAACAATATCATTTCTGAAGCTAATAAAATAATGTCTCTAGCTAACAATATAATTTCTCTAGCTAACAATATAATTTCTCTAGCTAACAATATCATTTCTCAAGCTAATAAAATAATGTCTCTAGCTAACAATATAATGTCTCTAGCTGACAATATCATTTCTCAAGCTAATTTAATAATTTCTCTAGCTAACAATATAATTTCTCTAGCTAACAATATAATTTCTCTAGCTAACAATATCATTTCTCAAGCTAATAAAATAATGTCTCTAGCTAACAATATAATTTCTCTAGCTAACAATATCATTTCTCAAGCTAATCAAATAATTTCTCTAGCTAACAATATAATTTCTCTAGCTAACAATATCATTTCTCTAGCTAACAATATAATTTCTCTAGCTAACAATATAATTTCTCTAGCTAACAATATAATTTCTCTAGCTAACAATATCATTTCTCTAGCTAACAATATAATTTCTCTAGCTAACAATATCATTTCTCTAGCTAATGAAATAATTTCTCTAGCTAACAATATAATTTCTCTAGCTAACAATATCATTTCTCAAGCTAATTTAATAATTTCTCTAGCTAACAATATAATTTCTCTAGCTAACAATATCATTTCTCTAGCTAACAATATCATTTCTCTAGCTAACAATATAATTTCTCTAGCTAACAATATAATTTCTCTAGCTAACAATATAATTTCTCTAGCTAACAATATAATTTCTCTAGCTAACAATATCATTTCTCAAGCTAATAAAATAATTGCTCTAACTAACAATATAATTTCTCTAGCTAACAATATAATTTCACTAGCTAACAATATAATTTCTCAAGCTAATCAAATAATTTCTCTAGCTAATAAAATAATTTCTCTAACTAACAATATCTTTTCTCAAGCTAATAAAATAATGTCTCTAGCTAACAATATCATTTCTCAAGCTAATTTAATAATTTCTCTAGCTAACAATATAATTTCTCTAGCTAACAATATAATTTCTCTAGCTAACAATATCATTTCTCAAGCTAATAAAATAATGTCTCTAGCTAACAATATAATGTCTCTAGCTGACAATATCATTTTTCAAGCTAATTTAATAATTTCTCTAGCTAACAATATAATTTCTCTAGCTAACAATATAATTTCTCTAGCTAACAATATCATTTCTCAAGCTAATAAAATAATGTCTCTAGCTAACAATATAATTTCTCTAGCTAACAATATCATTTCTCAAGCTAATCAAATAATTTCTCTAGCTAACAATATAATTTCTCTAGCTAACAATATCATTTCTCTAGCTAACAATATAATTTCTCTAGCTAACAATATAATTTCTCTAGCTAACAATATAATTTCTCTAGCTAACAATATCATTTCTCTAGCTAACAATATAATTTCTCTAGCTAACAATATAATTTCTCTAGCTAATGTCTCCTAATATTGTGAGGTATGTACGTGTTAGTTATTGTAAGTCCCAATTCTTCTAAATATTAACCTTACTGTGCTGGATAACTGCAATCGCAACAGTTTGGTTCCTAGACCACAGACAAGGTCATCGATCTGGTTTGCTCTTATATGTGGCATAGATCTGGTTTGCTCTTATATGTGGCATAGATCTGGTTTTCTCTTATATGTGACATAGGTCTGTCTTTCTCTAATCTATGGCATTAATCTGGTTTTCATCTGTGACATTGATCTGGCTGTCTTTAATCTGTGATATTGATTTGGTTTCTCTAGTCTGTGACATTAATCTGGCTTTCTCTAGTCTGTGGCATTAATCTGGCTTTCTCTAGTCTGTGGCATTAATCTGGCTTTCTCTAGTCTGTGGCATTAATCTGGCTTTCTCTAGTCTGTGGCATCGATCTAGTTGTTATCTGTGGCATTAATCTAGCTTTCTCTAGTCTGTGACATTGATCTGGCTTTCTCTAGTCTGTGGCATTAATCTGGCTTTCTCTAGTCTGTGGCATTAATCTGGTTTTCTCTAGTCTGTGGCATTAATCTGGCTTTCTCTAGTCTGTGACATTGATCTGGTTGTCTCTAGTCTGTGGCATTAATCTGGCTTTCTCTAGTCTGTGGCATTGATCTAGTTGTCATTTATGGCATTGAACTGTTTTTTTTCTCTGTGGGATAAATCTGTTTTTCTCTCATCCATGGTATCGAGAAATCCAAACATGCTTTGAAAAATCCTGCAGACGAACATAATTAGGGCAACCGAATTGTCAATGATGGACCATATCCCCCGAGCATAGGTCAGCAGAGCATCTTTCGTCTCACCACAATTGGTGGAATGGTACATTGGACAAATCCTGGATGTAGAAGAATGTGGTGTCAAATGACTGATAGAACGTTTGAAAGAAATGACACATGAATAGTCATGGAGTATAAAATAAGGACAACAGAGAACCGACAATGATTAAACTGCTTGCAGATTGAATCCAGTGATGAGATATTGAATGTTTTCATTGTTCAGGGAGATACTGAGAATCACACATACGTTTTTGACTGTTATGTTAAAGGATGAACACGAGGAATAAACCCAACAGATACATGATGTACACGACGCGACACGTGCTATCTTGGAAGAGACAGAACCAGGGTACCTTTATATATGTGTGGCGGAAACATGTACAAGTGGTCAAGATGGCTGGCATGATATTTGGTAAAGTATTCGTGGAACTACGATTAGTGACGTGGATGGCTATTTCCAATTTGTTTATTTTTTATCATTTTGCTTGTTTGCCTCACTAGTTTCTACTTGCAGAGGCGCGCCTATTACACTCCAAACCGTTGTCAATCGGGCGACATTAAGACGCATAAGCCAGTGCTTCGATTAATGTGTGCGTCTGTATGTACCTATGCTAGGTTTGTGCACTCTCAGAGGCTAGCCCAATCAAAGCGCAATGGAAGGGTCTCACCCTGAGGGCGAGTGTGAAAGTTGTGCGAGGGTGTGATTGTTGGACAGAGTCAAATGAAACAAGAGTGTGATTGTTGGACAGAGTCAAATGAAACAAGCGTGTGATTGTTGGACAGAGTCAAATGAAACAGAAGTGTGATTGTTGGACAGAGTCAAATGAAACAGAAGTGTGATTGTTGGACAGAGTAAAATGAAACAAGCGTGTGATTGTTGGACAGAGTCAAATGAAACAGAAGTGTGATTGTTGGACAGAGTCAAATGAAACAGAAGTGTGATTGTTGGACAGAGTCAAATGAAACAGAAGTGTGATTGTTGGACAGAGTCAAATGAAACAAGCGTGTGATTGTTGGACAGAGTCAAATGAAACAAGAGTGTGATTGTTGGACAGAGTCAAATGAAACAAGCGTGTGATTGTTGGACAGAGTCAAATGAAACAAGAGTGTGATTGTTGGACAGAGTCAAATGAAACAGAAGTGTGATTGTTGGACAGAGTAAAATGAACCAGAAGTGTGATTGTTGGACAGACTCAAATGAAACAGAAGTGTGATTGTTGGACAGAGTCAAATGAAACAGAAGTGTGATTGTTGGACAGAGTAAAATGAACCAGAAGTGTGATTGTTGGACAGACTCAAATGAAACAGAAGTGTGATTGTTGGACAGAGTCAAATGAAACAAGCGTGTGTGGAAAGAAGAAGAGGGGGATCTTCTTTTCTCAGAGCTACCCAGGAATTCGCTATTTCCAATCACTGACCGGAGCTGTTTAAATACCACATACCAGGAGAAGTGATGTCATGGGTCTTCTGGAGAAGTGATGTCATGGGTTTTGTTGGAGAAGTTCTGTCACGGGGAAGTTCTGTCACGGGTTTTGGTGGAGAAGTTCTGTCACGGGGAAGTGCTGTCATCGGTCTTGGTGAAGAACAGTATGAACTCATCAAGGCGCTCAATAACATGAACACTAACAATTTAGCTATGACCCTTTTCTGAAGCATATAAATGCAGAACTTAATGGGTTAACTAAACCATTTTTCAAGTCAAAGCAAAGAAACCACACTTCTAAATATAAATCGAACCACTATTTTGCATAGTTGCTATGGTTACTTCATCAAAGCCTATTGGTCCAATGAGCGTATAGTCAGTTGACCACATCTCGTTAGCATGCACGGTCCTAGACTACTCTTTCTCCCCCTCTCCATGTGCAACCATTTAATCGTAGTTCCGTTTCACATTATATTTTTGGTTTATTTTCAGGTGTGCCTCCCTTTCTCTTCACTTTAGAATGTTATTTACTAGCCTGTCTAGCTATGTTGGACGGTGCAAATTTAGATTTACCTCGCCTTCTCTTCCGTGGAGGATTCCATGTGAAAGAACATCTAGATATGTTAAACTGCGTCTTCTTCAGCTAATTATCTATCCAGCTACATTTTCTTCTCTTAATTGGTTTTTCCACTAACTGATGCTAGCTCTTTTCTACAGTGCTTCATTCCTCATTATCTCATGCCACTGCATACCCATTATCTTTCTTAGGCATATGTTAAATAAGAACTAGTGTCTGGGGTATGGTCTTTGTCGTTCTTGATGTTTCGTCTCTACAAAACAGCGCCGCTATGACACAGTCGTTGAATATTCTAACTTTGGTGTGAATTTGATTTTTCTGATGTTTCGTCTCTACAAAACAGCGCCGCTTTGACACAGTCGTTGAATATTCTAACTTTGGTGTGAATTTGATTTTTCTGATGTTTCGTCTCTACAAAACAGCGCCGCTTTGACACAGTCGTTGAATATTCTAACTTTAGTGTGAATTTGATTTTTCTGAATCTCCATAAGTTTTTTAGTGTCCGGAATAGTATTTTTGCCTTACCAATTCTGATCTTCACATGTGGATGTGCATCCACTTGAGAGACAATGTCTACCCAAATATGTTAAGGCATCGACCTTTTCCAACAACTCTCCCTCCAGCCAGCATGATTTATTGATCGAAATGATGACACATTACTTGAGAAAACAGTTTCCAGAAAAAGTAGTATCCCAGCTAAAGAATGAACATATCCTACCAATGCTCAGGCCTACTAATCCATGAAACAAGCAGATCATAATTAATAATGTCATTGACTTGGATCAGGCATGTAACATAGTGAACTGTGTGACCTTAATGTTCCGGTTAATGGAACCTGGCAATCTATGGTTGGCTGATCAACTGTTAACGTCCACCCTTAATTGATAACAAATGCAGGCAGGGAACAGTTGAAAATGTTGAATCTTCTAAATCTGATCACAAATACTGCTCACGACATGGACAATAATAATAGCAACAAAATCCAAGCCACGTTTCCTGATTTAATGTTAAGGTTGGCAGATGTCATTCTCTCTCTCACACACACTGACAGATGTCATTCTCTCTCTCACACACACTGACAGATGTCATTCTCTCTCACACACACTGACAGATGTCATTCTCTCTCTCACACACACTGACAGATGTCATTCTCTCTCTCACACACACTGACAGATGTCATTCTCTCTCTCACACACTGACAGATGTCATTCTCTCTCACACACACTGACAGATGTCATTCTCTCTCACACACACACTGACAGATGTCATTCTCTCTCACACACACTGACAGATGTCATTCTCTCTCTCACACACACTGACAGATGTCATTCTCTCTCTCACACACACTGACAGATGTCATTCTCTCTCTCACACACACTGACAGATGTCATTCTCTCTCACACACACACTGACAGATGTCATTCTCTCTCTCACACACACTGACAGATGTCATTCTCTCTCTCACACACACTGACAGATGTCATTCTCTCTCACACACACACTGACAGATGTCATTCTCTCTCTCACACACACTGACAGATGTCATTCTCTCTCACACACACACTGACAGATGTCATTCTCTCTCTCACACACACTGACAGATGTCATTCTCTCTCACACACACACTGACAGATGTCATTCTCTCACACACGCTGACAGATGTCATTCTCTCACACACACTGACAGATGTCATTCTCTCTCTCACACACACTGACAGATGTCATTCTCTCTCTCACACACACTGACAGATGTCATTCTCTCTCTCACACACACTGACAGATGTCATTCTCTCTCACACACACACTGACAGATGTCATTCTCACACACACACTGACAGATGTCATTCTCTCTCACACACACACTGACAGATGTCATTCTCTCTCTCACACTGACAGATGTCATTCTCTCACACACACTGACAGATGTCATTCTCACACACACACTGACAGATGTCATTCTCTCTCTCACACACACTGACAGATGTCATTCTCTCTCTCACACACACTGACAGATGTCATTCTCTCTCTCACACACACTGACAGATGTCATTCTCTCTCACACACACACTGACAGATGTCATTCTCACACACACACTGACAGATGTCATTCTCTCTCACACACACACTGACAGATGTCATTCTCTCTCTCACACTGACAGATGTCATTCTCTCACACACACTGACAGATGTCATTCTCACACACACACTGACAGATGTCATTCTCACACACACACTGACAGATGTCATTCTCTCTCACACACACACTGACAGATGTCATTCTCACACACACACTGACAGATGTCATTCTCTCTCTCACACACACTGACAGATGTCATTCTCTCTCACACACACACTGACAGATGTCATTCTCTCTCTCACACACACTGACAGATGTCATTCTCTCTCACACACACACTGACAGATGTCATTCTCTCTCACACACACACTGACAGATGTCATTCTCTCTCACACACACACTGACAGATGTCATTCTCTCTCACACACACACTGACAGATGTCATTCTCTCTCACACACACACTGACAGATGTCATTCTCTCTCTCACACACACTGACAGATGTCATTCTCACACACACACTGACAGATGTCATTCTCTCTCACACACACACTGACAGATGTCATTCTCTCTCACACACACTGACAGATGTCATTCTCTCTCTCACACACACTGACAGATGTCATTCTCTCTCACACACACACTGACAGATGTCATTCTCTCTCTCACACACACTGACAGATGTCATTCTCTCTCTCACACACACTGACAGATGTCATTCTCTCTCACACACACACTGACAGATGTCATTCTCTCACACACGCTGACAGATGTCATTCTCTCACACACACACACTGACAGATGTCATTCTCTCACACACACTGACAGATGTCATTCTCTCTCACACACACACTGACAGATGTCATTCTCTCACACACACTGACAGATGTCATTCTCTCTCTCACACACACTGACAGATGTCATTCTCTCTCACACACACACTGACAGATGTCATTCTCACACACACACTGACAGATGTCATTCTCTCTCACACACACACTGACAGATGTCATTCTCTCTCTCACGCTGACAGATGTCATTCTCTCTCTCACACACACTGACAGATGTCATTCTCTCTCACACACACACTGACAGATGTCATTCTCTCTCTCACGCTGACAGATGTCATTCTCTCTCACACACACACTGACAGATGTCATTCTCTCTCACACACACACTGACAGATGTCATTCTCTCTCACACACACACTGACAGATGTCATTCTCTCTCTCACACACTGACAGATGTCATTCTCTCTCACACACACTGACAGATGTCATTCTCTCTCTCACACACACTGACAGATGTCATTCTCTCTCTCACACACACTGACAGATGTCATTCTCTCACACACACTGACAGATGTCATTCTCACACACACACTGACAGATGTCATTCTCTCTCACACACACACTGACAGATGTCATTCTCACACACACACTGACAGATGTCATTCTCTCTCTCACACACACTGACAGATGTCATTCTCTCTCACACACACACTGACAGATGTCATTCTCTCTCTCACACACACTGACAGATGTCATTCTCACACACACACTGACAGATGTCATTCTCTCTCACACACACACTGACAGATGTCATTCTCTCTCACACACACTGACAGATGTCATTCTCACACACACACTGACAGATGTCATTCTCTCTCACACACACACTGACAGATGTCATTCTCTCTCACACACACACTGACAGATGTCATTCTCTCTCTCACACACACTGACAGATGTCATTCTCACACACACACTGACAGATGTCATTCTCTCTCACACACACACTGACAGATGTCATTCTCTCTCTCACACACACTGACAGATGTCATTCTCACACACACACTGACAGATGTCATTCTCTCTCACACACACACTGACAGATGTCATTCTCACACACACACTGACAGATGTCATTCTCTCTCTCACACACACTGACAGATGTCATTCTCTCTCACACACACACTGACAGATGTCATTCTCTCTCTCACACACACTGACAGATGTCATTCTCTCTCACACACTGACAGATGTCATTCTCTCTCACACACACTGACAGATGTCATTCTCTCTCTCACACACACTGACAGATGTCATTCTCTCTCACACACACACTGACAGATGTCATTCTCTCTCACACACTGACAGATGTCATTCTCTCTCTCACACACACTGACAGATGTCATTCTCTCTCTCACACACACTGACAGATGTCATTCTCTCTCTCACACACACTGACAGATGTCATTCTCTCTCACACACTGACAGATGTCATTCTCTCTCTCACACACACTGACAGATGTCATTCTCTCTCACACACACACTGACAGATGTCATTCTCTCTCACACACACTGACAGATGTCATTCTCTCTCACACACACACTGACAGATGTCATTCTCTCTCACAGACGCTGACAGATGTCATTCTCATACACACACTGACAGATGTCATTCTCATACACACACTGACAGATGTTTTTCTCATACACACACTGACAGATGTCATTCTCTCTCTCACACACACTGACAGATGTCATTCTCTCTCTCACACACACTGACAGATGTCATTCTCACACACACACTGACAGATGTCATTCTCTCTCACACACACTGACAGATGTCATTCTCTCTCTCACACACACTGACAGATGTCATTCTCATACACACGCTGACAGATGTCATTCTCTCTCACACACGCTGACAGATGTCATTCTCTCTCTCACACACGCTGACAGATGTCATTCTCTCTCTCACACACACTGACAGATGTCATTCTCTCTCACACACGCTGACAGATGTCATTCTCTCTCACACACACTGACAGATGTCATTCTCACACACACACTGACAGATGTCATTCTCTCTCACACACGCTGACAGATGTCATTCTCTCTCTCACACACACTGACAGATGTCATTCTCTCTCACACACGCTGACAGATGTCATTCTCTCTCACACACACACTGACAGATGTCATTCTCTCTCACACACGCTGACAGATGTCATTCTCTCTCACACACACACTGACAGATGTCATTCTCTCTCACACACACTGACAGATGTCATTCTCATACACACGCTGACAGATGTCATTCTCTCTCACACGCTGACAGATGTCATTCTCTCTCACACACACGCTGACAGATGTCACTCTCTCCGTCAGATGAGGGTCTTGGCCAGTATATTTCTCCTGACCCTGGCTAACATTGCCCGATCAGTGTGGTTTGCCTGACCAGACATTAGCCTCATCATCTCATCGCGTCAGGTGGCCCGGTCTGTGCAAGCATCTCCTAGGACTTGACGTCAATGCTGAAGCATTTCAGAGGCATTTTTAAAGTCGCCGTAGCGCTTCTTATGTCACTCTGCCGAGCGTCGGCCTGTTCTGAGCTAATCGTACATCAGCTGCTTGGAAAGCACTCATCCGGCATGCAAGCAAGATGTATCGTCCATCGTATCTGGGTATTTTGCTTCTTAATAATTTCAGTTATGTACTGCCCAGCCACTTCATCCTGAGCAGCCTCTGGAGACATCCCCAGCGTAATCGATTTAGCTGTTTGTCATGACCACTGTGTCCATGTTTCGCAGGCATGCAGAAAAGCGGTTAGCGCTACAGCACGATGCTCTCCTGACACCTAGTCAGTTCCAAACATTCGCGTGTAGTCTTCCAAACGTATATCACGTCATTGAAATGTTGGATAACACAGATAAAGGATACGCAAGTCTCAGAGATTTGATATTTCTGCTGACCCGAACTACTAGCTCTTTGCACGTGACTGATAAATCTAAAAAAAAATAACTTCGAAAGCACCTCTCGTATTGTAATTATGTAATATATAGATAAAGGCATATAAATGAAATCAATTAATAAACGCATGCTAGACGTTAATCCATCAATCGATGAACAGGCGATATGCAACAGCTGGAAATTGGGATCAAACAAAGAAATGCACAGAGAGAAGCTTGAAAGGTCGGGCCAGGAGTCTGTTTAGCCAATCAAGCAATCCGCTAGGTGTTGGAGTGCTGAAATAATTTGTGCGGAGTCACCTTTAAATTCTGTTGTTTTATGTATCTGTGCCCACCCCATCCCATTGTTCTATGTATCACTCTCAACTCTTTTGATTAGAGAAACGTATTTTACTAGCAGAGTGTCGGTGTCGTGTGCAGGTGAGCTCTGATGTTGAAAAACGGGTGGCTAATGCTAGGACAATGGTGGTCCTTGTGGGACACTGTTGATCGTTGTGGGACAATGGTGGTCCTTGTGGGACACTGTAGATCGTTGTGGGACAATGGTGGTCCTTGTGGGACACTGTTGATCGTTGTGGGACAATGGTGGTCCTTGGGGGACACTGTTGATCGTTGTGGCATAATGGTGGTCCTTGTGGGACACTGTTGATCGTTGTGGGAAAATGGTGGTCCTTGTGGGACACTGTAGATCGTTGTGGGACAATGGTGGTCCTTGTGGGACACTGTTGATCGTTGTGGGACAATGGTGGTCTTTGTGGGACACTGTTGATCGTTGTGGGAAAATGGTGGTCCCTGTATGACACTATTAGTCGATGTGGGACACTCGTGGTCCATGTAAGTCACTGTTGGTCGTTGTTGGACACTGGTGGTCCCTATGAGACACAGTTGGTGGATATGGGACATTGGTATTCCCTGTGAGACACTGTTGGTCGTTGTGGGACACTGGTGGTCCATGTGAGACACTGTTGGTCCTTGTGAGACACTTGTGATCTATGTGAGACACTGTCGGTCGATGTGGCACATTGGTGGTCCCTGTGAGACACTGTTGGTCGTTGTGAGACACTGGTGGTCCCTGTGAGACACTGTTGGTCGTGGTTGGACACGGATGGTCTCTGTGAGACACTGTTGGTCGTTTTGAGACAATGGTGGTCCTTGTAATACTTGATCGTGGGACACTGCTGGTCTCTGAGACACTGTTGTCGTTGTGGGGATCTGGTGGTCCCTGTAAGACACTATTTGTCGTTGTAAGGATCTGGTGATCCATGTAAGACACTGTTGGTCGTTGTGGGGATCTAGTGGTCCATGTAAGACACCGTTGGTCGTTGTGGGGATCTGGTGGTCCATGTAAGACACTGTTGGTCGTTGTAAGGATCTAGTGGTCCATGTAAGACAATGTTGGTCGTTGTGGGACACTGGTGGTCCATGTAAGACACTGTTGGTCATTATGAGGATCTAGTGGTTACTAAGACACTGTTGGTCGCTGTGGGACATTGGTGGACTCTGTGAGACACTATTGGTCGTTGTGTGGATCTGGTGGTTCTTGTAAGACACTTTTGGTCGCTGTGGGACACCGGTGGTCCATGTAAGGCCTTTCCACTAACAAAGCTATAGTTTTTGTGTTTGTTAAATGCAGCCGGTGAATGAATGCGCGAGGTTCCACAATTTGAAGTATCGATTACATTCATGAGAAACCTAGTATTCAGGTGTTTGCTGTTCGGCGTCCTCTTGTCGAAGGGGAGGGTTGTAAATAACTATTGATTATTTTTTTTAAATCATTGATTCTTTGGAAATGCGAACACACGCGAGAATGTGCCTAGTTTCATGGAAACAAAGGTAGACAGATAAAACCGTCATGGGTAAAAGTCGACGCATGCAGAGAAATGGATAAACTTATGTCTAAACGTTACTAACATACACACCAACTTGACATCATGATACAGACACAGACTTGGCATCATGATACAGACACAGACTTGACATCATGATACAGACACAGACTTGACATCATGATACAGAAGCAGACTTGACATCGTGATACAGACACAAACTTGACATCATGATACAGACACAGACTTGACATCGTGATACAGAAGCAGATTTGACATCGTGATACAGACACAGACTTCACATGATACAGACACAGACCTGACATCATGATACAGACACAGACTTGACATCATGATACAGATACAGACCTGACATCATGATACAAAAAACAGACTTGACATAATCATACAGACACAGACTTGACATCATGATGCACACACAGACTTGACATCATGATACAAGGAAATGTTTCAGTTAATGTGTAGAACACAATATAATAACATATATTTCTTCACCGCTTCCGTTGTCCGTACATTTCTCTACGATTTCGTTTAAACATGTCTGTTTTCTGTTGATTCTTGCCTGTAGTTAGTTACCTTGTTGTATTCTGTTGTCTGTTGATTCTTGCCTGTAGTTAATTACCGTGTTGTATTCTGATGAGTCTTGCCTGTAGTTAATTACCGTGTTGTATTCTGTTGATTCTTGCCTGTAGTTAATTACCGTGTTGTAGTGTGTTGATTCTTGCCTGTAGTTAGTTACCGTGTTGTATTCTGTTGATTCTTGCCTGTAGTTAATTACCGTGTTGTATTCTGTTGATTCTTGCCTGTAGTTAATTACTGTGTTGTATTTTGTTGATTCTTGCCTGTAGTTAATTACCGTGTTGTATTATGTTGATTCCTGTCTGTAGTTAATTACCGTGTTGAATTCTGTTGATTCTTGCCTGTAGTTAATTACCGTGTTGTATTCTGTTGATTCTTGTCTGTAGTTAATTACCGTGTTGTATTCTGTTGATTCTTGTCTGTAGTTAGTTACCTTGTTGTATTCTATTTTCTATTGATTCTTGTCTGTAGTTAGTTACCTTGTTGTATTCTGTTGTCCGTTGATTCTTGTCTGTAGTTAATTACCGTGTTGTATTCTGTTGATTCTTGCCTGTAGTTATTTACCGTGTTGTATTCTGTTGATTCTTGTCTGTAGTTAGTTACCTTGTTGTATTTTATTTTCGGTTGATTCTTGTCTGTAGTTAGTTACCATGTTGTATTCTGTTGATTCTTGTCTGTAGTTAGTTACCTTGTTGTATTCTGTTTTCTGTTGATTCTTGTCTGTAGTTAGTTATCTTGTTCTATTCTATTTTCTATTGATTCTTGTCTGTAGTTAGTTACCTTGTTGTATTCTGTTGTCTGTTGATTCTTGCCTGTAGTTAATTACCGTGTTGTATTCTGTTTATTCTTGCCTGTAGTTAATTACCGTGTTGTATTCTGTTGATTCTTGCTTGTAGTTAATTACCGTGTTGTAGTCTGTTGATTCTTGCCTGTAGTTAATTACCGTGTTGTATTCTGTTGATTCTTTTCTGTAGTTAGTTACCTTGTTGTATTCTATTTTCTGTTGATTCTTGTCTGTAGTTAGTTAACCTGTTGTATTCTGTTGATTCTTGTCTGTAGTTAGTTACCTCGTTGTATTCTATTTTCTATTGATTCTTGCCTGTAGTTAGTTACCTTGTTGTATTCTGTTGATTCTTGTCTGTAGTTAGTTGTCTTGTTGTATTCTGTTGATTATTGTCTGTAGTTAGTTGTCTTGTTGTATTCTGTTGATTCTTGTATTTAGTTAGTTATCTTGTTGTATTCTGTTTTCTATTGATTCTTGCCTGTAGTTAGTTATCTTGTTGTATTCTGTTGATTCTTGCCTGTAGTTAGTTATCTTGTTGTATTCTGTTTTCTGTTGATTCTTGCCTGTAGTTAGTTATCTTGTTGTATTCTGTTGATTCTTGTCTGTAGTTAGTTTTCTTGTTGTATTCTGTTTTCTGTTGATTCTTGCCTGTAGTTAGTTATCTTGTTGTATTCTGTTGATTCTTGCCTGCAGTTAGTTATCTTGTTGTATTATGTTTTCTGTTGATTCTTGTCTGTAGTTAGTTATCTTGTTGTATTCTGTTTTCTGTTGATTCTTGCCTGTAGTTAGTTATCTTGTTGTATTCTGTTGATTCTTGTCTGTAGTTAGTTATCTTGTTGTATTCTGTTTTCTGTTGATTCTTGCCTGTAGTTAATTACCGTGTTGTATTCTGTTGATTCTTTTCTGTAGTTAGTTACCTTGTTGTATTCTATTTTCTGTTGATTCTTGTCTGTAGTTAGTTAACCTGTTGTATTCTGTTGATTCTTGTCTGTAGTTAGTTACCTCGTTGTATTCTATTTTCTATTGATTCTTGCCTGTAGTTAGTTACCTTGTTGTATTCTGTTGATTCTTGTCTGTAGTTAGTTGTCTTGTTGTATTCTGTTGATTATTGTCTGTAGTTAGTTGTCTTGTTGTATTCTGTTGATTCTTGTATTTAGTTAGTTATCTTGTTGTATTCTGTTTTCTATTGATTCTTGCCTGTAGTTAGTTATCTTGTTGTATTCTGTTGATTCTTGCCTGTAGTTAGTTATCTTGTTGTATTCTGTTTTCTGTTGATTCTTGCCTGTAGTTAGTTATCTTGTTGTATTCTGTTGATTCTTGTCTGTAGTTAGTTTTCTTGTTGTATTCTGTTTTCTGTTGATTCTTGCCTGTAGTTAGTTATCTTGTTGTATTCTGTTGATTCTTGCCTGCAGTTAGTTATCTTGTTGTATTCTGTTTTCTGTTGATTCTTGTCTGTAGTTAGTTATCTTGTTGTATTCTGTTTTCTGTTGATTCTTGCCTGTAGTTAGTTATCTTGTTGTATTCTGTTGATTCTTGTCTGTAGTTAGTTATCTTGTTGTATTCTGTTTTCTGTTGATTCTTGCCTGTAGTTAGTTACGCTGTTGTATCCCGTTTCCTGCTTATGTTTTCAGAACTGGACTCTGAACTGTCTATGATATATCTAGTATTCTGAACTATCTGATATATCTAGTATTCTGAACTGTCTTTGATATATCTAGTTTTCTGAACTGTATGTGATATATCTAGTATTCTGAACTGACTATGATATATCTAGTATTTTCAACTGTCTGTGATATATCTAGTATTCTTAATATCATCAGGAACCACAGCTAAGAATCATGTGATCATCACGCCACGTGACCACATTTTAGACAGCCTATGCATTACAAAATTAACAAAGCATCGTTTTGCTACTGCAGGTAAATTTGTTATAGATCAGGTTGCCATGTTAATATTACCTTACAGCTTTCCAGGTGACAATTTATAATATTTTCCGATGGTCTAGTAGCCCTGATTCTTGTTTGTAATGGGTCAGGTCGTAATTATATTTATAAACGGGACGGCGTGGGCTAGTGGTTAAGTGACATGGCTCACAAACCGAAGGTTCTGGGTTCGCTCTCCATCACAGCACCGGTCGTTACTCCGGGTAGGCTAACCGTGAAAAAATGAAGGAGGAAGCAGAACTGTACATAAATGCATGCTGAAGTTGGATGCACTGGGCCAACAGGCGCAAAATAAAAACATATTGCAACACACATCGCCTTGGGGAATGGAGAAATAAATCGAACGCAAAAAAATAACTCTAAAAAAAAAAATTCAGAAAGTGGGACACTATGCCGTTAGGGTTTAATACTATATCAATCATAATGGAAACCTGTGGATAAATGTTCCATCCCGGCCGGAAATAAGACAAGTTCGCGTTCATTAGAAAATTAAACTAAAAATTGTTAATGACCAAGTGTTGACAGCCAAACAGTTCCGATGGTCTCCATGCTGTCCAATTGTTGATTCTAATACGCCTATGGAATCTAGATCTAAGCTGAAAGTAACAGCTGTCACTTCGCTTTTCTTTGGATGACTCGGATTTGGGGTGTGCTCTGCGGAGTCGTATGGGGCAAAGAGCCTTTAATTGCGTTTGCCTTTTTCATAAAGCAGGGTGCGAAGTATTGTGTTTTGCGTCTAATGACACAGTGCATCCTTCTTCTTCTTCTTATTCGTCTTCTTCTTCTTCTTCTTCGTACGCTGTCAGACGTCAACTTGTATTTGTTCGAAGAAAGCAGCTGTCATCCTGAGGCTGTCGACACTGCTACAGAGCTTGTCTAGTGTTGGCACTGGTGATGGCCACATGTGCTTTCTCTGGTCATCGTATGTCGGGCAATTTTGCAGCAGATGTTCAGCGGTCATTTTCCCGGTACCACAGGTGCATTCATCAGTGCCACCTATCTTCAGTTTATTGAATAGATGGTACCTCAGTCGGTTGTGGCTTGTGCGGAGTCTGAAGACCACGACCTGCTCTCTTCTGTTCAACTGGTAATAGGCATCATTTGTTGTGTAGCCAGTATGCTCTGTTTCCCATTTGGCCATGTATCTGGCCCTAATAAACCTTTTGGACTCTTCGTAGGTCACACTAGAATCTGGTTGTGGTAATCTTGCACCTTTTTTTGCCAGTCTGTCTGCCTCCTCGTTGCCTTGAATGTTACAGTGGGATGGAACCCACTGTACCACTACTCTTTCTGGTGCTGACTGCTGGCATAGTTGACAGAGTACTGCTCTTAAATCATTGTTCAGTATTTTTCTGCCTTTTTAGTGCTGTAACCACGGACAGGGCATCTGTAAACAGGGCTATCTGGCTTTCATCATCATTGATTCTACTGCAGCCTTTAGTGCCTCTGCCTCTGCTCCTAAATTGCTCCAGAATTTTCCAGTTGCCACTGACAGTGTAATTTCTCTACCATTTGTAAGGCTCAGGAATACCCCTCCTCCTCCACTCTGTGTTGCGTTTGTTACAGAACCGTCGGTGTATGCATGGGTCCAGTCCATGCTTGAGTGGTGTTCCGCTATGTACCCCAGGGTTATGTCTCTTCTTTCTTTTTCAGTCTGGCTGTTCTTGTCTCTAATACCTGGTATATTTTCTACCACCTCTGGAATGATATGCTGCTTCCAGGTGGGTTTGCGTACGGTAGGGATGGGCTTTGGTGTTGTCATTGTGTTCGTAGGGTCTTCGCTTTGGCTATTTCAGCAAAGTTTCTCCGCTTTAGTTTCCCATTTCCAAATCAATTACGTCTCTGATGCATTGGATGGTCTGTCAGTCTTCTGAGTTTTTCTGCTTGCTGCTGGGCTCTGCTGTCTCTTCTATCGGTCATGGATTGCAGCTTTGTACTCTTTTCAAGTTCTACAATTGGCGTTGACTTCATGCCTCCTGTTATAACTCTCATGGCTTGGTTTTGAAGTTTGCTAATTTTATCAAAGTTCGCCTTTGCTGCTGTTGTCCATGCCGCAATGCCATACTCGAGAACTGGTCTCACTCTTCCAGTATACAGTTTCTTCAGTATACTTTCGTCTGCTCCCCAGCTTGTGCCATCAAGTTTCCTCATGATTGCCATTCTTTGTCTTGCTCTCATTCGGTTTCTCTCGATCTGACTTTTCCATGTCATGCGCCGGTGAAATGTGAACACAGTGCATCCAACTTCAACAGGCATTGTAATGGGTTTATATGGGGTTAGAACTTTTGCTGTTTCACTAATCCGAATCCGGTAAGTTTTGACTGTTCCCCATGTTACTGAACCGCTTTCCTCAGCATGAAGCATAGGCTCTCACCCACAGGTGTTGCAATCACCCATCGTTACGCTCCGGTGCGATATATATGATTCTAATGCAGCTGGTCGCTAGAAGAAGCCTCTACTGGTTGGTTACATCTGGACAACAAATGTTGACGTTTTCTCTCTGTGGGTCGTAGATTGAAAGCTGGTCACCTTTAAATGATTTGTGCTGTCGACAATGAATATATCTATTAAAACATGAAATTATCTATAGTATATTTTATTATTTTAGCACAGTTTAGCTCAAGCAGGCTGGCCATAGAGAGAGAATGTAGATAGGAGTCTGTTTAGCTCACCGACGTAGTAGAAGAGCGATTGATAGACTGTTGTACGAATGTTAGAGACAGAACAGGATCGCTCAAACAGCATACTTCATTGAGTCGGGGCCAGTCGCTGAAATAGGTGTGTGTTGGGCATCTTGAATCTAGAGGTAATCTGAATGTATGTTGTAAGCAGGACATCTTGTGAACTAGGTATGTCCTGACGAGTTAAGCGAGTGTGTAGACCGACTAGGTGAGATATAGATGTGTGTGTCGTGTTTGTAGACACAGAGGGAACGATGTATGTTTGAGAGCGTGTGAATACGCAGATTGACTGAGTTGAGAGATCATATGCGAGTATACGTAGAATATATTGAATGCATTATGTTCAGATCGCCCGCCTCAGGGGATTTGAAGAAAGAAGAGTTTTTTTAGAGTGTGTTGAGGATGCAGATAAGGGGAGGGGTGTGTGATGTGTGTACGGCAATAGAACTGGGTTTTGATAGTTGGCAATTCCATCAATAGCTAATGCTTAAAATTTCCGCTTTAGTTAATATTTTTATTTACATATACATACTTATGAATATTTAGTTAAGATGATATATATTGTATTGTGTTGTAATTTCATTGCACTCACTTTAATAGTGTTGTAAGATAATGATATAATAAATATGCCACCTGCTGTATGCTATGTCATTTGCTGTGTATCGTCATGAATGGTGTGGTTGAGTGTGGTAACGTTTTAGTTAGAATACCCCAGTGCTAACAGTGGGATCCGTTACATCTACATCACTGAGTAAATGTGTTAAACTCAGGATACTTAACTCTGTCATTTCAATGCCCATATATGACTGTGCAATCTTAGTTAGTTAGATAGTTAGTTATCGGATCATCTTCGTCACACTCTGGACAAGTCCATACGCGCTCAGATCTCATCCCCAGTATGTCTGCCAGCACGTGATGACTGACGCACTCAGGTCTCATCCTCAGTATGTCTGCCAGCACGGGATGACTGACGCGCTCAGGTCTCATCCTCAGTATGTCTGCCAGCACATGATGACTGACAGTTCCGGTCTGTGCTGGTTAACCAGGCGTCTATAGATCCCCGTGTGGTGTTCCACGGTCCTGTGCTGGTTAACCAGACGTCTATGGATCTCCGTGTGGTGTTCCATGGTCCTGTGCTGGTTAACCATACGTCTATGGATCTCCGTGTGGTGTTTCTTCTCTCGTCGCCCCTCGTTTCATGCTCAATTCAACCAGTCTCGCCAAGAACACGGAGTGTGGATCAACTTCCAAATCTTCTGTCCAGCCAATTTCCCTAACGACGTGACATCTTGAAAAGGACAAAGCCGCTTGAAAATAGATTGAATGTATTTGAAAATGAATGTCTAAAACGTCTAATAAGCATTGGCTTCAACAATTTCATGACTACTTAGCAAAGCACGTTTCAGTCCAACTAAAATTATGTTTCTAATGTCATCAGGAAGAAACGTAGGCGTACACCTGTCACGTGCTCCGGTTGAACAATAATAGACTCCCGCTACAGGCGAGTATGTGGAAGCGGGGTAGACCTTGAGAGATTATGTGCAGAACTATCACAAGAGAGGCTGCAATCATAGGGCTAGGGAAAATGCCAGAACTAGAGAGAGTTGCGACGGACCAATCGAACTGGAGCATTTTTTGTTCGCCCTTATGCGCTGTCTTTGGCGTTGACAGATTATAAAATGAAGTCTAAGATATTTATCCCAAAGGTATAAAAATAATTTCGGTCGATGATCTTTGCACAATTCTTCACTAGTCCACCTTTGATGTGAAGAGGAGGGAGCAAGAATTTGTTGGATTCGACAAGTCGTACATTATTTTTCTCAGTTCAAGCAATTGTCGTTTGGACCAATCATTTTTCAGATAGTGGGATGTCCTGGCACGGCTGTCCCACACACGGAGGAAACCGCAAAACGTTCTGTAACGTTTTTGACGAATCTGCATAACAGAGGATGTGCAACAGCTATTTCATGTGGACTGCATACCCGATTGGAACAGATGGTAAAACGTTACCATTATGGAGAAGAACAGTGTTTCAGTTCAGCTCCGACGAATCAATGAACAGCCTTCAATCGTCATCTGTGTAGTTGATGTGTAGTGCTGCCATGAGGCACAGCACATGAGCACAAATGATGTTGTTATTGAGTTTACATAATGAGTACAATTTAAACAGCGAAACGCAATGGGGAAGAAAAGGACGGGGTCATTTGTGTCGGGACGGGGAAACCATCAACCTACTGAACCAACATTGCCTCCCAACCACAACCACCCCCTACACCAACCCCCCTCCCCGCCACACCTCACTGCTAATCTTCGTCTTCTGCGTTCGTTCTCAATCTCCCGCTACCAAGCCCTGAACGTTCTCAATCTTCCGCTACCAAGCCCTGAACGTCCTCAATCTCCTGCTACGGAACGATGAACGTTCTCAATCTCCCGCTACACAGCCCTGAACGTTCTCAATCTCCCGCTACCAAGCCCTGAACGTTCTCAATCTCCCGCTACCAAGCCCTGAACGTTCTCAATCTCCCGCTACCAAGCCCTGAACGTCCTCAATCTCCTGCTACGGAACGATGAACGTTCTCAATCTCCCGCTACACAGCCCTGAACGTTCTCAATCTCCCGCTACCAAGCCCTGAACGTTCTCAATCTCCCGCTACCAAGCCCTGAACGTTCTCAATCTCCCGCTACCAAGCCCTGAACGTTCTCAATCTCTCGCTACCAAGCCCTGAACGTTCTCAATCTCCCGCTACAAAGCCCTAAACGTTCTCAATCTCCCGCTACCAAGCCCTGAACGTTCTCAATCTCCCGCTACCAAACGATGAACGTTCTCAATCTCCCGCTACCAAGCCCTGAACGTTCTCAGTCTCCCCCTACAGAGCCCTGAACGTTCTCAATCTCCCGCTACCAAGCCCTGAACGTTCTCAATCTTCCGCTACCAAGCCCTGAACGTCCTCAATCTCCTGCTACGGAACGATGAACGTTCTCAATCTCTCGCTACCAAGCCCTGAACGTTCTCAATCTCCCGCTACCAAGCTCTTAACGTTCTCAATCTCTCGCTACCAAGCCCTGAACGTTCTCAATCTCCCGCTACCAAGTCCTGAACGTTCTCAATCTCCCGCTTCCATGCCCTGAACCTTCTCAATCTCCCACTACAGAGCCCTGAACGTTCTCAATCTCCCGCTACCAAGCCCTGAACGTTCTCAATCTCCCGCTACATAGCCCTGAACGTTCTCAATCTCCCGCTACCAAGACCTGAACGTTCTCAATCTCCCGCTACCAAGCCCTGAACGTTCTCAATCTCTCGCTACCAAGCCCTGAACGTTCTCAATATTCCGCTACAAAGCCCTGAACGTTCTCAATCTCCCCTTCCAAGCCCTGAACGTTCTCAATCTCCCGCTACCAAACGATGAACGTTCTCAATCTCCCGCTACCAAGCCCTGAACGTTCTCAGTCTCCCCCTACAGAGCCCTGAACGTTCTCAATCTCCCGCTTCCATGCCCTGAACCTTCTCAATCTCCCGCTACAAAGTCCTGAACGTTCTCAATCTCCCGCTACCAAGCCCTGAACGTTCTCAATCTCCCGCTTCCATGCCCTGAACGTTCTCAATCTCCCACTACACAGCCCTGAACGTTCTCAATCTCCCGCTACACAGCCCTGAACGTTCTCAATCTCCCGCTACACAGCCCTGAACGTTCTCAATCTCCCCTTCCATGCCCTGAACGTTCTCAATCTCCCGCTACAGAGCCCTGAACGTTCTCAATCTCCCGCTACCAAACGATGAACGTTCTCAATCTCCCACTACCAAGCCCTGAACGTTCTCAATCTCCCGCTACCAAGCCCTGAACGTTCTTAATCTCCCGCTTCCATGCCCTGAACGTTCTCATTCCTCCGCTACAGAGCCCTGAACGTTCTCAATCTCCCGCTACCAAACGATGAACGTTCTCAATCTCCCGCTAAAATGCCCTGAACGTTCTCAATCTCCCGCTACCAAGCCCTGAACGTTCTGAATCTCCCGCTACCAAGCCCTAAACAGGGCTTTGTAAGTAGCAGAAGGGTGTAATTCGGAGAACTGTATACGTTGTGTCGCTAGTTTACAGCTTGACGGCGATATTTGTATCTTTCAGTCCGACACATCTGTCTTCGGCAGGACGCCGTTAATCTTGAAAACTAGAGCTAAATCAAAATTTCAAAGTTCATATTAGTGAACAGCATATCTAAATAAGTTTAAAATGACCATTTGTATCTCGCATACATTTTTAATGTTATCCAGTGTTATAATTGCAATAATTTTGTTTGCATGATAAGGTTGCAACACCAAAGTACAACTCTCTATAGTCGCCTTTTCCAATATTCTTGGGAAAAAAGCTGACATTTACTGAAATACAATCTTGAATGTGTCTGCAATATCAACATTTGACATTGTTCATCATATTTGTATTGCTTTTCTTCTTATTTTTATTGTTGTTAATATTATTGTTGTTAATATTATTATTGTTGTTGATATTGTTATTGTTGTTAATATTATTATTTTTGTTAATTTTATTATTGTTGTTAATATTATTATTTTTGTTAATATTATAATTGTTGTTAATATTATTATTTTTGTTAATATTGTTTTTGTTAATTTTATTATTGTTGTTAATATTATTTTTGTTAATTTTATTATTGTTGTTAATATTATTATTTTTGTTAATATTATTATTGTTGTTAATATTATTATTTTTGTTAATGTTATTATTATTGTTAATATTATTATTGTTGTTAATATTATTATTGTTGTTAATATTATTGTGGTTGGTGATATTATTATTGTTGTTAATATTATTATTATTGTTGATATTATTATTGTTGTTCATATTATTATTGTTGTTAATATTATTATTGTTGTTAATATTATTATTGTTGTTAATATTGTTATTGTTGTTGATATTATTATTCAACATTAAACGTCTATAATTAAACTTGACTAGTTTTGTGGTTAATGCGAACAAAATGATCAAACTTGACGTTTATAGGATAGCAGTAAAAGTTGCAAAGATTGTTGTTGTTGTGAATACCAACAATGAGTAAGTTACACTTATGTGTGCCCTGAAAAGAGCGTTAAGTGACGGGTTGCAGTAGCTTTCCTGACATCCCGATCGTGCTGATGAAGGTGGGCCGGGATCCACCAGGCGGTTGTGCTATGCTTGGCTTCATCTGCGTGTCACTTACTACTATGGAGATCACGTCGAACCTCACCTTGTTACCCAGACTGTTGTCCTCGACAACAGCCTGTTTCCAGGACGACCAACGAGGAGGTCAGGTGAGGGTCTTGGCCAGTATATTTCTCCTGACCCTGGCTAACATTCTCTGATCAGTGTGTTTCGCCTGACCAGACGTTAGCCTCATCGTCCCGTCAGGTGAGGGTCTTGGCCAGTATATTTCTCCTAGACCCTGGCTAACATTCTCTGATCAGTGTGTTTCGCCTGACTAGACGTTAGCCTCATCGTCCCGTTTGTTGTGTACGTTGAGAGAAACAAAACAACTGCGCCCTGTTGCAATGGTAGAATGGTAATAGTAACGGTACGAGGATAATGCCATGGGAAATGGAATGTCTGAGCGAAGTCATTTATCTCAACAGGAGATACGGTATTAGAAATGATGACATCATAAATATGACGTCTCCTAAACACCCCCTCTCACCAATTTATCTTCCGTCTCTCTTTTTTTTATATTCCACTTATATTATTATTATGTTTATACATTCATTTATGTATCATTTTTCTGGTTCTGTCTTTATTTGTGAATATATATATTTATATATATATAGTTTAAAGTGGCCAGCAGGGATCTTTGTGTTTGACAAGAAAAGCACCACTGTCCCACAGAGAGCATGTATTTAGAGGCGCCTAACTGTGTGACATGGCATGACATCGCTATAGTTAGACAGTGTGTTAAGAACAACATAGATGGCGACTAACTGTGTGACATGGCATGACATCGCTATGATTAGACAGTGTGTTAAGAACAGCATAGATGGCGACTAACTGTGTGACATGGCATGACATCGATATGATTAGACAGTGTGTTAAGAACAGCATAGATGGCGACTAACTGTGTGACATGGCATGACATCGCTATGGTTAGACAGTGTGTTAAGAATAGCATAAAAGGCGATTAACAGGCTGCGGATCTACTTTTCTCTAGTGCTTGAGTCTATTAAAATGGACTCGCCGATTGGTTAATCACCCTTCGCGGCAATTGTCCGAACTCAGCGGAGTAATAAGCTGCTCGAGTCTAGCCTGCTTTGCAGGAAATCTTCTACCCGGCTACATCCAACTCACGCCAGAGCTAGGACCTGTACAGGGGCATCTCCCATTATAAAAGTACAGGTTGACTAAGACTAAGATTAATATATTTATGTGTGTGTGTGTGTGTGTTGGTGTGTGTTGCTTGTGTGTGTTGCTTGTGTGCGTTGCTTGTGTGTGTGTGCGTGTATGTGTGTGTCTTTATATTTCATTGTAATTGTTTGTGGTTCATCTGTTATTTTTGTGCTTAACGATGTCTAATACCTTTTCATGGAATATTTGTTTTGTTTAGTTTGCTTGTTTGTTTATGTCTTGTTTCGTTTTCATTTGTTTGTTAGTTTAACCGATGCAGTCACGGAGTATTACCTATTTATGTATCCATCGGTTGTGTTCATGTGCCCATTGATATTCATTCTGTGTGTAATAATATTGACTATTTCAAGTTTGGTCTACTCTTTGTCATAACTGACGTAACTAACCACGTCATGGTAAGAGCTGCAAACTCTAATCGTATCGAATCTGTTATGCATAGTTAACAGTTATGAGGAAAGACTCAGAAAAACCCGCCTACAGTGTCTAGAAAAGAGAAGAATTCGAGGTGGTTTAATACAGACTCTTAAGAAAATCAAATGATAGGATAAATTAGTTACGAATTAACTAAAGAAAGGTCCAGATTAGACATGAAATATTTGTTTTAGTCAGAGAGTGGTGAATGCTTGGAATGCATTGCCACGAGGATGTTGTGGAGAAAACTAATGCATTTAAAGATTGATTGGATGCTCTTAGCTTTTAGAGCAAGGAAATGTAAATTTTTTTTTTTTTTTCGTTCGCCTTATTTATCTATTCCCCAAGGCGTGTGTGCGTTACACTGTGGTTTTTATTTTGCGCCTGTCGGCCCAGTGCATCCGACTTCAGCATGCATTTTATGTAAGGGTCTGCTTCCTCCTGCATTTTCTAAGGGTTTGCTTCCCC
The DNA here is from genome assembly GCA_036924085.1 of Ariolimax columbianus. Taxonomy (NCBI): domain Eukaryota; kingdom Metazoa; phylum Mollusca; class Gastropoda; order Stylommatophora; family Arionidae; genus Ariolimax; species Ariolimax columbianus. Next base: position 90,674,943 of record JAVGWX010000008.1, on the reverse strand, counting down.
GGGGTAACGGCCGGTGCTGTGATGGGGATCGAACCCAGCACCTTCTGGTTGTGAGCCGTGCCACTTAACCACTAGGCCACGCCGTCCCCGGAAATGTAAATGAAACTGGTTGTAAACAGACTCTGCAGAGTCTTCTAAAGACGTTTAGTCAAGTTATTTGGTTTGCTTTTTATCCCTGGCAAAGACCTTGTAGCTGTAACGTTGGTTTCGTTTTGGTATTTTGTCCTAGCACGGTGACTAAGCCATTCCCTAAAATGTTTTGATCAACTTTGGTCTTTAGTACCTCCACAGCTTCGATTTATTTACTCCAACTTCAGAAATTTTTGGCAACTATTGCCTTCACGAAAAAGACAGCAAATCAGAAAATAAGATTATTCATGACAATGAAGTACGATCAGCTACTTCTGCGCGCCTATGCAAAACATGATCTGATACAAGACAAAGAAAACAACATTACAGGTCGATAGATGACAAAATTTAAACCGTAAAAATCAAGGTCTTAATTCAACAAGCGCCTACACTTGACGAAACAGACGAAAAGTCAGCTCTCGACACTACTTCAGGGCAGTAAAACGCTGTTACTAATTAAAGTAACAACAAGAATGGTAGCAATAGTTACAATTGTAACCAAATACACCAGCGTTATGTAACAAGTTGACTGACATTAACGAACGCGGATCTATACAACTACTTGACCCCCTACTGTATATTTGTTTATCAATCTTAGTATCGACTGTCTAAAGTGTCATGATAGTAAATCGTCTAATCATTTTTCTGGTTGTCGTTCTTCTGTTGTTCTAGCAATGTTTTCTAGCAATGTTTTCTAGCAATGTTTTCTAGCAATGTTTTCTAGCAATATTTTCTAGCAATATTTTCTAGAAATGTTTTCAAGCAATATTTTCTAGCAATATTTTTTAGCAATGTTTCCTAGCAATCTTTTCTAGCAATGTTGTTCTAGCAATGTTTTATAGCAAAGTTTTCCAGCAATATTTTCTAGCAATGTTGTTCTAGGAATGTTGTTCTAGCAATGTTTTCTAGCAATGTTTTCTAGCAATGTTTTCTAGCAAGGGTTTCTAGCAATGTTGTTCTAGCAATGTTTTCTATCAATTTGTTCTAGTAATTTTTCTAGCAATGTTCTAGCAATGTTTTCTGGCAACGTTTTCTAGCAATATTGTTCTAGCAATGTTTTCTAGCAATGTTTTCTAGCAATGTTGTTCTAGCAATGTTTTCTAGCAATGTTTTCTAGCAATGTTTTCTAGCAATGTTGTTCTAGCAATGTTGTTCTAGCAATGTTTTCTAGCAATGTTTTCTAGCAATGTTGTTCTAGGAATGTTGTTCTAGCAATGTTTTCTAGCAATGTTTTCTAGCAATGTTGTTCTAGGAATGTTGTTCTAGCAATGTTTTCTAGCAATGTTGTTCTAGGAATGTTGTTCTAGCAATGTTTTCTAGCAATGTTTTCTAGCAATGTTTTCCCTCCTCTGTTGCAGTCTGACCTAACTGTATTGTTCTATGACATGTCAACAATGTTTTGTATTGTTTTTATATGTGTATAAAGTTATCTTTCAATTGGTTTATCTCAGTACATCCTTGCTGTCTATGGTATGTGTAACATTCTTCTGTCAGACCACATATCTGCGACTTCTTTTGTTCTTCTTAATTCTTCGTTCTTAGTCGACCTGTACTTCTAGAGTGGCAGAGGTGTCTGTGCAGGTCCCAGCTCTGATATGAGCTGGATATAAGAAGGAGGGTTTCCTGCTTAGTTGGCTAAGCTCGAGCAGCTTAATACTCCACTGCATTGGGACAGGAGCTTACGAGAATGGTTAACCGATGTGCGAATCCATCTTAATAGACTCAAACACTAGAGCAAAGTAGATACGCAGCCTATTAGGGGCCATATATGCTGCTCTAAACAAAATACCTAACAATGTCATGTGTTATGCCATGGCACACAGTTAGTCGCCTCTTACGACATGCTCTCTGTAGGGCAGTGGTACTATTCTTGTCCTTGTCATACATGAAGTACCCGACAGACCACTTTGTTCTTTTGTTTTGTGATTGTCCGTAATTCACTTCAATACGATAGTTTTGATTTTACCACCACCACCATCATCATCAGGTGCCCTGCCGGTTGATGTTGGCTATGAAAGCTCTCCATTCATTTATATCACGTGTGTCCTTGACCTACTCGGTTGTTGATTGTCGCCCGTGCCATTCTCTCAGGCTGCCCAACATCTTCTCTCTCGTCCTTCCTATGTCTCTCTTTCCTGCTATCGTTCACATTGTCACAACCTGATCCAAGCCGCCTCTTCTCATAACATGCCCGAAAAATGATGACTGGCTTGTTATGATCTTTGCAATAAGATGTCTTTGTGTTTGTACCTTTCCGAGTATTGTATCACTAGTCTTCTTTGCAGTACATTGAATCCGCAGCATTCTTCTGTAAAACCACATCTTCGCTGCTTCCAACGATCTAGGCTCTTACTTGCGGATTGCCCATGATTCATTGCATATGTTTGGTTTTATATAACACGCAAAAACTCTTTCTCACTTCCGCTGTAAAAAATGTTTCATTTCTGGGTGCTCTGTTCAATGTTGTATGTCTGTAATAATAATAATAATATAATAAATAATAACAACAGTTGCAGTACACTAGATTAATAACAATATAAATACTATTTTTTCTTCATGTCTCTACTTAGCTCCTTAAACAGCGTACGGCCGCCATTGCACACCGCCATCTTCTCCCTACCATCCACGCAGAGTTGATCTCTGTAGAAATGTACGTACAAGATGATAAATGTACACGGTCGTGTTTTACGATATTCTTGGGAGGCTAAATTAATCATACTCCGCGCTCACGGAAACCCAGACCGGTCGGTAATAATATTAGCAGTATAAACAACATAAGAAGTAATAGTGATAGTCATAATATAAGTAATATGAGTTATATAATAACAATAATAAACGCATCAATATACCAAAACTGGGTATGACGTCATCGATTTTAGCGGGGAAATATTTTGCTACGTGACCTATAAGACATTGGCATGTTTAGTTTCCCTGACTGTTATCAATCCAGGATTTTCTGGGCTTTCTTTGGTCAAAGACTGGGTATAAATTGGCTTGATAAATAGTTTCGGCTTTTGATTTGGACCTGAATGCTACCTCTTGCCACTGTCTGGGACACACTCTTATATCGAGGGTGGAAATACTTAGCAGATTCCATATAACGGCTGGCCATTTGCTATAAGCAAATGTTGTTTGACGGTAACAGTGCGCATCGCTAGGGTCGATATCTCCTTTGGACCTCCTGTGAAACCTGAGGACCAAAGAAGAGTTTCTGTGCAATTTCCTAAGCATGTTGCAAATGTGATTGCATAGGAGTTATGCAGCGGACTAGCACCATCATCATGTAAAACGTGTTGCTAGAAATACCACCACGACAAGAGCTCAACAAATGTGTTAGGGCAAGCTTTTTGTAAACTACCAGTTGTACTTGTGGTCATGTGCTTACCACGAGCGAAAACTGGACAAGAAGACAAGAATGTTCTATGAAAGAATCGTCACAATTTAACAAGAATAGACAAGACGCAGTCAAAAAGATCTTAATATAATTTGATAAACGTGATTGTCAGGCTTCTCCCCATCAACATATATTGATTATCCATCCGTTATTTGATTTCCCTTCTGTTATATGGAGGTAGCTCGGAAGGAAGGGGGGGGGGGAGGTGAGTTAACTACAATATAATGCTTCGGAGGGGAGGGGGGGGGGGGAGGGGGCGCTTTAACAATATGGTGCTGCCCATCTTTGCTATACAAAGTCCAGTAGCTTGATGGATTTCTAGTCTACAATTAAAGGCAAAGAGTCTGTATAGGAACTGCATGATAGTGTAAACAAGTGGGAGTCAGTTCGTAGTGTCCAGGCAGAAATTGAAAAACTAATTTCATAAATTTGTCCAGTTGGTCTGTGTATTGTCTAGTTTGGTGTGTATATTGTCTAGTTTGGTCTGTGTATTGCCTGGTTTGGTGTGTGTATTGTCTGGTTTGGTCTGTGTATTGCTTGGTTTGGTGTGTGTATTGTCTGGTTTGGTGTATGTATTGTTTAGTTTGGTGTGTGTATTTCCTGGTCTGGTGTATGTATTGTCTGGTTTGGTGTGTGTATTGTCTGGTTTGGTCTGTGTATTATCTGCTTTGGTCTGTGTATTGTCTGGTTTGGTCTGTGTATTGTCTGGTTTGGTCTGTGTATTGTCTGGTTTGGTCTGTGTATTGTCTCGTTTGGTCTGTGTATTGTCTGGTTTGGTCTGTGTATTGTCTGGCTGAGCTATATATTGTCTGATTTGATCTCTATATTGCCTAGGTTGACCGCTATAGTGCCTAGGTTAACCTGTATTACTAGAGGGAAGATCGTGCTTAACAAATATCTTACAATTCTTGGAGGAGGTTACTAAAATGATGGATAAAGGAGAGCCAGCGGACGTTATTTATCTAGATTTTACAAAGGTTTTTGATAGAGTACCTCATCAAAGATTATTTCGAAAGTTAAAATCACATGGAATAAGTGGGGAAGATGTCAAATGGATTGAAAAAATTGGTTAACGGGAAGAAGGCAGAGGGTGAGTATAAATAAGGAGTACTCTGGGTGGTGTGAAGTGAAAAGTGGAGTGCCACAGGGCTCGGTTTTGGGGCCAATTTTGTTCTTCATATTTATAAACGATTTGGACATTGATATGGGATCCATGATTGCAAAATTTGCTGATGACACAAAACTATGCAGCAGTGTCTCATCTAAAGCAGAAGTGGATATATTGAGGTCGGATTTAGATCAAATTCTAGAACGGTCTGTAAGCTGGCAAATGGAGTTTAATGAAGATAAATGTACAGCCATCCACACGGGTAGATCCACTATGGAACATAATTACAGACTGGGAGAGAGCAATATTAGAAAGATAGATAAGGAAAGGGACCTATGAGTTATAATAGAACATACAGGTAACGTGTGTGAGCAAGACCAGGTAACAGAGAATAAGGCAAATGCAATGTTAGATATGATTAAAAAAAATATTAAACACAGTCGCAAGGAAGAAATAGTCAAACTGTATAAAGCATTAGTTAGACCCAGATTGGAGTACTGTGTACAGGTATGGAGTCCTTATCACAGGGGGGATATAAACAAGCTGGAAAGAATACAAAAAAGAGCGACAAAGCTGATAGTGGGATTCCAGAATTATATTTATGAGGAAGACTCAGAAAAAACCGGCCTATAATGTCTAGTTAAGAAAAGAATTGGAGGTGACAATACAGGTTTATAAGATGATCAGAGATCGGATAAATTAGACTATAAAAAGTCTTTTTTTCAAAATACAGCCACCCACAAGAACAGGAGGGCATAGCTACAAATTAACTAAAGAGAGGTCCATATTGGATATTAGGAAATTTTTTTTTAGTCACAGAGTGGTGAATGCTTGGAATGCATTGCCATAGGAGGTAGTGGAAGCAGGGAATATTAATGCATGTAAGAATGAATTGGATGCGCATAGCTTTTAGAGCAAGGTAATGTAAATGAAACAGGTTGTATACCGACTGCAAAGACTTCTAAACCAGTATAAAGATGTTAAGTTAAGTTATGTAGGCTGACCTCTAAATTGCCTAGGTCGGCCTGTATATTGCCTACGGTGGCCTGTATATTGCTAGGTTGACCTGTAAAAATTGTTTAGACTAGCCTCTGTATTGCTATCCCTAACCAAATGTGTTGGTCACATCCATTGTTAAACATGTCCACGACATTCTCTCGTCTATGTTCTACAACTTGAGACCCACTTCCATCTGTCTCTGTGTCCGTGTCGATATACCCAGTAGAAACCAACACGTCAAAAAGAACATCCGTTCTCACCCTTATCGTTGATATTATCTTGATTGTTCTTATTTTGTTGCACTTTTAACAAAACGAAACAATTGCTATAAAAAGTAAAACTCGTTTTATTTGGGGCCATGTCGAATAGATCCATCCTATTTGATATTATCATCGACTACTTTGTGATGGTGCTGTGTACACATTGCCACTCCCACCGCGGTATTGGGCGAGACATAACAATGGCGCTTTCTCTCCCGATATTATTATCCAGTGCTCTTGGGTTAATCAAAGCAGTTATTTAGCATTGAATTAGTTGTTTATCTCCCAGGCTGGATTCCGTGGTTTCTTTATGGAATCATTTTTCATGCATGTCATGAATGCGAATAAAGAGAGTTGTGTATGGGGTCAGCAATATTAATCGCGCAAATACCATTGCTACAGAAACAACCACATCAGAAGCATGCAACGTTCTCTGGCGCAGATTTTATGAAGAAAGTCAACTGTAGCAGGAGTCCTACTCTGACGCAGACTTCCTTGTAGGTCAACTGTAGTGAGGGTCCTACTCTGACGCAAACTTCCTTGTAGGTCAAATGTAGCGAGGGTCCTACTCTGACGCAGACGTCCTGTAGCGGGGGTCCTACTCTGACGCAGACGTCCTGTAGCGGTGGTCCTACTCTGACGCAGACTTCCTTGTAGGTCAACTGTAGCGGGGGTCCTACTCTGACGCAGACGTCCTGTAGCGGGCGTCCTACTCTGACGCAGACGTCCTGTAGCGGGGGTCCTACTCTGGCTCAGACGTCCTGTAGCAGGAGACCTACCCTGGCTCAAACTTCCTGTAGCAGGAGACCTACTCTGACGCAGACGTCCTGTAGCAGGAGACCTAATCTGACGCAGACTTCCTGTAGCAGAAGCCCTACTCTGACGCAGACTCCTGTAACAGGAGCCCTACTCTGACGCAGACTCCTGTAACAAGAGCCCTTCTTTGACGCAGACTTCCTGTAGCAGGAGCCCTAATGTGACGCAGACTTCCTGAAGGAAATCAACTGTAGCGGGAGCCCTAATCTGACTCAGACTTCCTAAAGCATGAGCCCAACTATGACGCAGACTTTCTGTAGCAGGAGCCTACTCTGACTCATACTTCCTTGTAGGTCAACTGTAGCAGGAGCCTTACTCTGACGCAGAATTATTGTAGCAGGAGCCGTACTCTGACGCAGACTTCATGAAGGAAGTCAACTGTAGCAGGAGCCCTACTCTGACGTAGACTTCCTGAAGGAAATCAACTGTAACAGGAGCCCTACTCTGACGCAGACTTCCTGAAGGAAATCAACTGTAGCAGGAGCCCTACTCTGACGCAGACTTCCTGTAGCAGGAGCCCAACTCTGACGCAGACTTCCTGTAGGAAATCAACTGTAACAGGAGCCCCACTCTGACGCAGACTTCCTGAAGGAAATCAACTGTAGCAGGAGCCCTACTCTGACGCAGACTTCCTGTAGGAAATCAACTGTAACAGGAGCCCTACTCTGACGCAGACTTCCTGTAGGAAATCAACTGTAACAGGAGCCCTACTCTGACGCAGACTTCCTGAAGGAAATCAACTGTAGCAGGAGCCCTACTCTGACGCAGACTTCCTGTAGGAAATCAACTGTAACAGGAGCCCTACTCTGACGCAGACTTCCTGAAGGAAATCAACTGTAGCAGGAGCCCAACTCTGACGCAGACTTCCTGTAGCAGGAGCCATAATCTGACGCAGACTTCCTGTAGCAGGAACCCTACTATGACGCAGACTTCCTTTAGCAGGAGCCCTACTCTGACGCAGACTTCCTGAAGGAGATCAACAGTAGCAAGAGTCATATACTTTAGCTGGAGAGAAAAATGGACACAAAATAGGAAGAAGTTGTATATCAGTGCATTTTTCTCTACCTGACATTGATCAATATATGAATTCCTGAACATCTGCTTCCATCTTGTATTGATAACTTCCCTTTACCCTAGTTCGCTGTTATCACGTGCAGTTTTTTTGTGTCCTGTCCTTGATGGAGACTTATTTGGGTAGAAACGTTAAACCACATCTGTTACAGCGATGGTGTCAAATTGCTAGCTTCTTTTAATAGTAATTCAGCCAGCAGTTATCTACAAATATATTTCTGAGGACAGAATACTTTCTATGATCTAGTACATCTCATGGTATTTTGTGCTCAATTCAATGGGTTGGGTAAGGGGTAGTGTAGTGGGTAGCGAAATGAGTAACGTGAAAGATAATGTAATGTGTAGTGTAACAGATAGTACAGTGATTAGTATGACAGTGTAATATGGAAAATAATTATAAAATGTAATGTATAGCATAGTAGGTAGTGTAATGAGTAACGTAATTAGCAAGTTAATGAGTAGTGTAATGTGAAGTATTGTGGGTAATGTAACTGGTAATATTGTGGGTAGTGTGATGTAATGAGTATTACAGTAGATGACGTAAAAGACAGTATAGGGAATAGTGTCTCTTACAGACATTTCGCAGATGTACAGGCGGACAGACTTTGGTCTTGTTTGCAACACTGATTCTTGTCGGTTAAAAGTCTGCCGTCTTCTAAAAGCATTATAAGCAGTGACAATCAGGTTATGTTACCCCAGATTGCTCAGAGTGGACGTTCGCTTCAATGTTTATGGCACTGTCTATGTAAGTATGAAGTCATGACCGGCGTGGAGATCTTGGCTCTGTTTAATGATGTTTGTTTTGACGTAAGGCTCTCCGAAAGTTGGCTGCAACATTACTTCCGTTTTCTTCAGTAAAACCAAAATTGCCGCAAGTTTTTGGCTAATGTACAGGGAATAACTTTATCCTTCAAGTGAAATTCAATTTTCTATCCATTTGACTTCTTTTTGTTTCATTTGAAAGTGACTTTTCGTGTTGGTGGGTTGTGTTGTATTGGTGTGTTGTGTTGTATTGGTGTGTTAGTTGTTGTATTGGTATGTTGTGTTGTATTGGTGTATTGGTTGTTGTGTTGGTTGTTGTATTGGTTGTTGTGTTTGTTGTTGTGTTTATTGGTTTGTTATGTTGTATTGGTATGGTGTGTTGTATTGGTGTGTTGTGTTGTATTGGTGTGTTTGTTGTTTTGTTTTAGTGTGTTGCGTTATATTGGTATGTTGTGTTGGTTTTGTGTTTGTGTGTTGTGTTGGTGTGTTGTGTTGGTGTGTTGTGTTGTTGTATTGTGTTGTGTTGGTGTGTTGTGTCGTGTTGATGATTTGTGTTGTGCTGGTGTGTTGTGTTGGTGTGTTATGCTGTGTCGGTGTGTTGTGTTGTGTTGGTGTGTTGTGTTGTATCGGTCTGTTGTGTTTTATTTGTGTGGTGTGTTGGTGTGTTCTGTTGGTGTGTTGTATTGTGTTATGTATTGTGGTGTATTTGTGTGTTGTGTTGTATTGGTGTGCTGTATTGGTGTGCTGTGTTGGCGTGTTGTGGTGTATTGGTGCGTTATGTTGGTGTGTTATGTGAGTGTGTTGTGTTGGTATATTATGCTGTGTTGGCTGTTTTGATTGCTGTTATCCCGTGGTGTAGTCTTTATGTTGCTATATCAACTATAGATTTGTCAATTTGTTTCCTTTAGGCAGCTTTTGGTTTCCCATAGACGCGTATGTAAAGGTAATCAAGCTTCATTTTTATTACAAACCTCAATAATTGTATTGTTTGTCTTGCTGTTATTCGTAGCATATATATGACATATTGGTTAAATCGATTGTCTATCGCAGTATAGAACCAGGGTTTGCTCCCAATTTTCGACACGCCCTAGTTTACTTAGCTGTAAATACGTAAATGACTAAACGTTTGTGAAGCAAAGGCAACAAGTAAAGGTTACCGGTAACACAACCTCAAAAGAAAACTGGTACCCATTACAAGCTAACACGTTAGCCTCAAGGGGAGTGCCTGTTTTGCCACAAGATCAGTTCAGTTCAGTTCAACTCATTCCACGACTTTTGGAGATCGGTGGGACATCCCTGCTGACACCTCCACAATCCTACGCCACCCATCCCTGTCAGCGATTACTTGTTGTGTTTTCTCTGGTTATAAGTTAGTATAGTCATGGATGTTGTCTTTCCCCTCGTTTTCTCGTCTTAGCCTTCACTTGCCCTATACTGTGACCTGTAGTTTGGTATTTGCAAGGCTCTTAGACCTAGAGACGCGGCCATACCAAGTCAGTGTTCTCCTTATTATCGTTGTGAAGAGGTCGTCGTACAGTTCACTTGCATTCTCGATGCTTCATCGTAATTCATCATTTGTGAAGCTGTCTTTGTAAGTGATATTTTGAAGGGGAATGGGGCAGTGAACATGTTGACATTATACTGGGGTTTGAGGCAGTGAACTTGTTCACATCATGCTGGGATTTGAGGCAGTGGACATGTTGACATTACGATGGAGTTTGAGGCAGTGAACATGTTGACATTATGCTGGGGTTTGGGGCAGTGAACATGTTGACATTACGATGTGGTTTGAGGCAGTGAACATGTTGGCATTTTGCTGGGGTTTGAGGCAGTTAACATGTTGACATTATGCTGGGGTTTGAGGAAGTGGGCATGTTGAAATTATGCTGGGGTTTGAGGCAGTGAACATGTTGACATTATGATGGGGTTTGACGCAGTGAACATTTTGACATTATGATGGGGTTTGGGGCGGTGAACAAGTTGACATAATGTTGGGGTTTGAGGCGGTGAACATGTTGACATTATGCTGGGGTTTGGGGCGGTGAACATGCCGGTATTATGGTCTTTAATGCACACGGAGTATGGATATTGGATACGGAAGGAGAGAAAGACAAAGCAAACTAATTGACTGTAGTCAGCGATTTAAAACCGACAGGTGGTTGAAGATCAGCAAGCCAGAGCTGCCCAAGACTCCGACACCAACTGTTGGTCCTGAGAAAGAATTGGGATAGGAGGTGGAAGACAAACCATGTCCCTCCCCCAAACATGTGATGTGCTGAAAGCACCGGGTTTTTCGCGCAGAAAGATACAGATAGAGCAGCCGTGCTGTAAAGTACGATACAATATTACACATTCATCAAAACGAGCGACAGTTAGTTGCCGATCGCAAGCGATGAGGGCGAAATCATGAGAAAGTTTTGTCTTGAAACTTGCGCTGTATTTGGATGATACTGAGATAGAATCTGAGCTGGTCATCAACCTCACTCTCTGGTCTCGAGCTACATGGACCAGTGGTAAGACACAAGTGAAGACGACTGGAGGTAATTCATGATGCAGGCACTCCGGTCCCACCTTCTTTGAGACCAGGGCTCTAGACGACACACATAAGAGCGACATTAATGAGTGACGATACTGCAATTGATGAAACATCAATGCACAGTTTTTAAAGTTTTAAAATCAAACGTATGTTAAGCAGAGAGGGGCGCAGAGAGGGGCGCAGAGAGTTGAGGTACGAATATCCAGGGAGCTGTAGAAATCATGTGTGTCCACACTCTTTGCAATGTTCTCTATGCATCTTCCTCGAGAGCAATAACATCCACTCTTAACAGAACGAACAGGGTCAAAATGATTCATTGCTGGGAGTCGCAAGAGGTTTGAAGGGAGAAGCAGCCACTCAAATAACCAGCATTAAATCGAGAACAAAAATGAAACCAGAGCGCAGGGAAATTTGAACAATTCAGTTGAAAGAATAATACGCATTACATCCTAGCTGAAGGGGATATAATTCAGTACAAGAATTTCAGCAGGAACATCTCTGGTGGGTTTATCGATCGGCGGTCAGTGGGAGAAGTGTCTGTTTGATTTTAGTTGTGGGACTGTGTCTGAGGTAGTCTTGATGTGGGACCTAGTCTTGATGTGGGCCCGTGTCACATCTGATGAAGTCTTGGTGTGGGACCGTGTCAAATCTGATTTAGTTTTGGTGGGGGACCGAGTCAAATCTGATGTGGTCTTGATGTGGGACCGTGTCAAATCTGATGTGGTCTTGGTGTGGGACCGTGTCAAATCTGATGTAGTCTTGGTGTGGGACCGTGTCACATCTGATGTAGTCTTGGTGTGGGAACGTGTCAAATCTGATGTAGTCTTGATATGGGACCGTGTCAAATCTGATGTTGTCTTAGTGTGGGACCGTGTCACATCTGATGTAGTCTTGGTGTGGGACCGTGTCAAATCTGATGTAGTCTTGGTGTGGGACCGTGTCACATCTGATGTAGTCTTGGTGTGGGAACGTGTCAAATCTGATGTAGTCTTTATGTGTGACCGTGTCAAATCTGATGTAGTTTTGGTGGGGGACCGTGTCAAATCTGATGTGGTCTTGATGTGGGACCGTGTCAAATCTGATGTAGTCTTGGTGTGGGACCGTGTCAAATCTGATTTAGTTTTGGTGTGGGACCGTGTCAAATCTGATGTGGTCTTGATGTGGGACCGTGCCAAATCTGATGTGGTCTTGGTGTGGGACCGTGTCAAATCTGATGTAGTCTTGGTGTGGGACCGTCTCAAATCTGATTTAGTTTTGGTGGGGGACCTTGTCAAATCTGATGTGGTCTTGATGTGGGACCGTGTCAAATCTGATGTAGTCTTGGTGTGGGACAGTGCCAAATCTGATGTAGTCTTGGTGTGGGACCTTGTCACATCTGATGTAGTCTTGGTGTGGGACCGTATCACATCTGATGTAGTCTTGGTGTGGGAACGTGTCAAATCTGATTTAGTTTTGGTTGGGGACCGTGTCAAATCTGATGTGGTCTTGATGTGAGACCGTGTCAAATCTGATGTGGTCTTGGTGTGGGACCGTGTCAAATCTGATGTAGTCTTGGTGTGGGACCGTGTCACATCTGATGTAGTCTTGGTGTGGGAACGTGTCAAATCTGATGTAGTCTTGATATGGGACCGTGTCAAATCTGATGTTGTCTTAGTGTGGGACCGTGTCACATCTGATGTAGTCTTGGTGGGGTACCGTGTCAAATCTGATGTAGTCTTGGTGTGGGAACGTGTCAAATCTGATTTAGTTTTGGTTGGGGACCGTGCCAAATCTGATGTGGTCTTGATGTGGGACCGTGTCAAATCTGATGTGGTCTTGGTGTGGGACCGTGTCAAATCTGATGTAGTCTTGGTGTGGGACCGTGTCACATCTGATGTAGTCTTGGTGTGGGAACGTGTCAAATCTGATGTAGTCTTGATATGGGACTGTGTCAAATCTGATGTTGTCTTAGTGTGGGACCGTGTCACATCTGATGTAGTCTTGGTGGGGGACCGTGTCAAATCTGATGTAGTCTTTATGTGTGACCGTGTCAAATCTGATGTAGTTTTGGTGGGGGACCGTGTCAAATATGATGTAGTCTTGGTGTGGGACCGTGTCAAATCTGATTTAGCTTTGGTGTGGGACCGTGTCAAATCTGATGTGGTCTTGATGTGGGACCGTGCCAAATCTGATGTGGTCTTGGTGTGGGACCGTGTCAAATCTGATGTAGTCTTGGTGTGGGACCGTCTCAAATCTGATTTAGTTTTGGTGGGGGACCTTGTCAAATCTGATGTGGTCTTGATGTGGGACCGTGTCAAATCTGATGTAGTCTTGGTGTGGGACAGTGCCAAATCTGATGTAGTCTTGGTGTGGGACCTTGTCACATCTGATGTAGTCTTGGTGTGGGACCGTGTCAAATCTGATGTAGTCTTGATGTGGGACCGTGTCAAATCTGATGTAGTCTTGGTGGGGGACCGTGTCAAATCTGATGTGGTCTTGATGTGGGACCGTGTCAAATCTGATGTGGTCTTGATGTGGGACCGTGACAAATCTGATGTAGTCTTGGGGGGGTACCGTGTCAAATCTGATGTAGTCTTGGTGTGGGACCGTGTCAAATTTGATGTAATCTTTATGTGGGACCGTGTCAAATCTGATGTAGTCTTGATGTGGGACCGTGTCATATGTGATGTATTATTGATGTTTGTTTTGTCTATTTATCGTTTTCATTAAGTTGAGTTTCGGCACAGTCAAATGTGTGCAAAGATGGTTCAATTCAATAAAGTCAAGTTTGTTTAGCAGTAAATGATAATTAGCCGTGAAGGCACGAACATGACCACACCTTCTTTCTATGTATCACATAATTGGTGTTTAAAGAAAGTTGTTCAGCGGGCTAGTAACCTCATCATGTAAATAAATTGATGTGCTACAGAAATCATGGATGCAAGAGCGCACTTTAGTATTTTAATATAGAACTCTGAAAGCTGGTCGTTTGCTTCAAATGCAGCGAAACAAAAATACAAGTTGAACATCCAATTAACAAATATTCAAAAAGCCCAGAAGTACATCCAATTATCAAGTATACAATAGGCCAGAAGTACATCTAATTATCAAATATACAATAGGCCAGAAGTACATCTAATTATCAAATATACAATAGACCAAAAGTACATCCAATTATCAAATATACAATAGGCTAGAAGTACATCCAATTATCAAGTATACAATAGGCCAGAAGTACATATTATTATTAAATATACAAAAGGCCAGATATATATCCAATTATCAAGTATACAATAGGCCAGAAGTACATCCAATTATCAAATATACAAAAGGCCAGAAGTACATCCAATTATCAAATATACAAAAGGCCAGAAGTACATCCAATTATCAAATATACAAAAGGCCAGAAGTACATCTAATCATCAAATATACAAAAGGCCAGAAGTACATATTATTATCAAATATACAAAAGGCCAGAATTACATGTAATTATCAAATATGCAAAAAGGCCAGAAGAACATCGAATTATGAAATATACAAAAAAGCCAGAAGTATTCTAATTATCAAGTATGCAAAAGGACAGAAGTACATATTATTATCAAATATACAAAAGGAAAGAAGTACATATTATTATCCAATATTCAAAAGGCCAGAAGTACATCCTACTGTCAAGTACCCAAAAAGATTAAAAGTACATCCCACTGTCAAGTACCCAAAAAGATTAGAAGTACATCACACTGTCAAGTACCCAAAAAGACTAGAAGTACATCACACTGTCAAGTACCCAAAAAGACTAGAAGTACATCACACTGTCAAGTACCCAAAAAGACTAGAAGTACATCCCACTGTCAAGTACCCAAAAAGATTAGAAGTACATCACACTGTCAAGTACCCAAAAAGACTAGAAGTACATCCCACTGTCAAGTACCCAAAAAGATTAGAAGTACATCACACTGTCAAGTACCCAAAAAGACTATAAGTACATCCCACTGTCAAGTACCCAAAAAGATTATAAGTACATCCCACCGTGAAGTATCCAAAAAGATATTAAGTACATCCCACTGTCAAGTACCCAAAAAGATTATAAGTACATCCCACTGTCAAGTACCCAAAAAGATTATAAGTACATCCCACTGTCAAGTATCCAAAAAGATTAGAAGTACATCCCACTGTCAAGTACCCAAAAAGATTATAAGTACATCACACTGTCAAGTATCCAAAAAGATTAGAAGTACATCCCACTGTCAAGTACCCAAAAAGATTAGAAGTACATCCCACTGTCAAGTATCCAAAAAGATTATAAGTACATCCCATCATATATAGTCCTGTGTTAAATAATGTATGTCCCTCTGGAATGGTGTTTTCTGTAGCAGTTTACTTTACATTATGGAATTGTCATATCCATTCACAACCTCGTTAAGTAGCTATTTACATTCCCCTAACAGGCTGCAATTGGTCTGCTCTTTCTGGCCCTATGAACTGGATCCACATGCTCGGGTGTGTGCTACTATGAGTAATTGATTGATTGGTTCATCTTTACACTCCAAACGAAGCATAGGGTTACAGCTTCAGCTGAAACAATTACAGGAAGAACGTATTCACGCATTTGCAGTGGTGTTTTCACAGTAATGGTTTTACATGATAAGGTTGCTAGAGTCATGCACAACCTTCTTTAGTCGTCTTTTATGACATGCTTGGAATGTTACTGTGGTTCTATTCTATTGAAGCCAAGTACCACTATGTCAAGATACGATTTAAGGGCTAACGTAATTTCAGAACTGTTCTTGAGTGCAGACCTGCACGTGGATAACCCATTAGTGCTAAATGCACTGTTTGCCGGCACACTTCGTCTCATGACTAATCTCCTCACTCCAGATGGAAATGTAGAGGTTCTCGATCATGTTCTTGTGACTTAAAATATCGATATTTTGCACTAGAGTATGAAGGCCTACGACAGGACCAGGTGTAACATACTGACCAATACTTTGCATCACATCAGTGCCAGGTGTAAATAGTGATCATTACTTTTCATCACGTCATGGCCAGTTGTAAATACTGACAATTACTTTGCTTCACATCAGGGCCAGGTGTAAATACTGACAATTACTTCTCTTCACATCCTGACCAGGTTAATATACTGACGATTACTTCGCTTCACATCAGGACCAGGTGAAACATACTGACCATTACTTCGCTTCACATCAGGGCCAGGAGTAAAAACTGACCATTACTTCTTATCACGTCAGGGCCAGGTGTAAATACTGACCATTACTTCTTATCACGTCAAGGCCAAGTGTAAATACTGACCAAGACTCAGTATCATGTCCGTTCAGGTGTAACATTCTGATTACGAATATGTCTGACGTCAGAGTCAAGTGTAGCAGACTGACAAATACTGCCTCATGCCAGTGTCAGATGTAGAAAGTGACAAATACTGCCTGATGCCAGTGTCAGATGTAGAAACTGACAAATACTGCCTTAAGCAAGTGTCGGGTGTAGAAAGTGACAAATACTGCCTCAAGCCAGTGTCAGGTGTAGAAACTGATAAATACTGCCTCAAGCCAGTGTCAGGTGTAACAAACTGAGGAAGACCGCCTCACGTCCATGCCATGCACCTAGAAGCACGCAGTGTTACAGTAGCCTGGCCAATATCAGGAGTGAAGAATTTGTTACAATGAACTTCAAAAATCAACATACCATCAACCGTTATACTTGTCAGCTTCCTGCCCAACCTCTTGAGTCAGCTCTAGCAGGTTACAGTGTCAATATTATTTACTTCACATTCGGACTTCGGTGACACGTACAGAAAGATAACAGCGAGGTTGGAAAGTTCATCATTAAAGATAATGTCAACACTAGGGCGAGTTGTTGAGTAACAGGAACATGAACATTTTAACCAGAGTGCGAACCATACATTTTTGTGTCTTATTTTATGACCAAGTTCCAATGCCACACACTTTATCCAACTGTCCACTAGCTTGTCGGCGCTCTCCAGACAAGTTCTTTTGGTGTGACCTTTAACCGGATTTGCATCGCCTCCATTACCTCGTTGTCTGTTGCCTTGACACCTATCTGCTACACACTTCCCTATAACAGAGGTGATCATGAACAATTTTGCGCGTCGTGCCTTGACTCGTGTTGAAATCTATTTCATCAATAGTGACTCGCTTGTTGCCATGGGATATTTGGTATATCTGCTGTTTCAATGTGTCAATTGCCACTCATACTGGTCTCCTATGCCGCGGTTCATCAATTACGTTTTGTCTTTTGTTTTGAAATCTTTCTACCCATTTATTCACTCTCCTCTAACCCAAACAACTGTCTCCATACCGAACCTTAAGATTTCAGAAGGTTTCACACTTTCCGACCACCATACGAATAAAAACGAATAACGCCTCATTGTTCGTCCACGGTGCAGGTCGACAGTAGGGCGGCCATGTTGTAGGTTATATTGCTTATGCACCTACCTGACCCAACCTTATCTAAGGGCACATACCACAACGGTAATGTTACACGCCTGATTTAACGTTAACAAATGCCTAATACAGAATAGGCAGTTCTTTGTTGTTATGAAACCGAAATAACGGCTTTACACAAGGAAAGATCTTATAACCTATTTTGTATAATATATACATACCAACGACTAATCTT
The DNA here is from genome assembly GCA_036924085.1 of Ariolimax columbianus. Taxonomy (NCBI): domain Eukaryota; kingdom Metazoa; phylum Mollusca; class Gastropoda; order Stylommatophora; family Arionidae; genus Ariolimax; species Ariolimax columbianus. Next base: position 90,657,238 of record JAVGWX010000008.1, on the reverse strand, counting down.
TTGAGACAGAGGTGCGGAATTCATGTGGGCCGAAGACGCAGCAGTAGCTGCCAAAGGAAACAGTTTTGAAGAACTTGAACACCAACAGACAAACGCTTCTCGATGCCCTTACCTTATATTACCACAAAATCGCCTGAAACCAAACCTCATCAAAACCCGAGTATGCGATTTCCACCGCGGAAATAAAGAGGTAAACATGAAGCCTCAGACCAACTGACTAGGACAGATGCTGGAACAGTACGGCTCCGAAATACCTCGGTGTCAAGTTGGACCGCATCGCACGCTGTCCTATGAGATATACTGCCAGGAAACAAAACAGATGGAAACATTTCTGCATGCGAGAGATAATATCACCCGAACATTGACTGGCACAGCACAGCCAGATGTCCACCGAGCACCAGCACCTGTGTTTCTCCTTAGCTGAGTACGTCGTGCAAGTTGGAAAAGCTCCGCACATATCAAACTTATTGATACAGCTATCATTTAGACTGGCTGGATATTTATAGGGTGCTTGGAGCCTACTCGAAATGAACAAATATATACACTATAATCAGCAGTAGCACCTCATGAAACACAAAGATGTGTTCCATTAGAAATTGAAAGAGAGAGAGACATAGGCAAACGACATTTGTAAAATATAAAATATAAATGACCACTAATATGGAATGTTGAACGTATTGTAAAATATAAATGACCACTAATATGGAATGTTGATCATATTGTAAAATATAAATGACCACTAATATGGAATGTTGATCGTATTGTAAAATATAAATGACCACTACAATGGAATGTTGATCGAATTGTAAAATATAAATGACCACTACAATGGAATGTGGAACGTATTGTAAAATATAAATGACCACTAATATGGAATGTTGATCGTATTGTAAAATATAAATGACTACTACAATGGAATGTTGATCGTATTGTAAAATATAAATGACCACTACAATGGAATGTGGAACGTATTGTAAAATATAAATGACCACTAATATGGAATGTTGATCGTATTGTAAAATATAAATGACCACTAATATAGATACCATTTTTTTGGACATAGGAAGTGCTTTGAAATCTAGTCGAAGATTCTTACAGCCGCTACAAAGTTCTTTTTTCTGTTGTCTCACTTTTTACCTGGATGTAGGCCACTGTCGTGGTATGATTTTGTCTGTCGCCTCTTTCATGGCTCGAGTAACATTTTTCCCCATTTTACGGCTAGTCTCTTTTACGCTGCCTATCCACCTTTTCCCCTGTCTACCTCTAGCTCTTGTTCCTTATGTTCTAATCTGGGAAAAAGTCGCAGAAAAATATGACGCAGGTTCCAAAATCCAACTGCAGGAGGAACTGCGTCTGGACACCACTTGCCTTATACAACTTGAAAGTCACTAAATATAATCTGAATTGGTGTATCACGATGCAAGAAGGACTTGGGGATACACGGACTGTGATACATGGACTGTGATACATGGACTGTGATACAGGGACTGTGATACATGGACTGTGATACATGAACTGGGATACAGGGACTGGGATACAGGGACTGTGATACAGGGACTGGGATACAGGGACCAGGGACTGTGATACATGGACTGGGATACAGGGACTGTGATACATGGACTGTGATACATGGACTGGGATACATGGACTGGGATACATGGACTGTGATACATGGACTGTGATACATGGACCAGGGACTGGGATACATGGACTGTGATACAGGGACTGTGATACAGGGACTGGGATACAAGGACCAGGGAATGGGATACACTGACTGTGAGACAGGGACTGGGATACAGGGACTGTGATACAGGGACTATGATACATGGACTGGGATACAGGGACTGTGATACATGGACTGTGGTACATGGACTGTGATACATGAACTGGGATACAGGGACTGTGATACATGGACTGTGATACATGGACTGTGATACATGGACTGGGATACAGGGACCAGGGACTGGGATACATGGACTGGGATACAGGGACTGTGATACAGGGACTGTGATACATGGACTGTGATACAGGGACTGTGATACATGGACTGTGAGACATGGACTGTGATACAGGGACTGGGATACATGGACTGTGGTACATGGACTGTGATACAGGGACTGTGATACATGGACTGTGATACATGGACTGTGATACATGGACTGGGATACAGGGACTGTGATACAGGGACTGGGATACAGGGATCAGGGACTGGGATACATGGACTGTGATACATGGACTGTGATACATGGACTGTGATACATGGACTGTGATACAGGGACTGTGATACATGGACTGTGATACAGGGACTGTGATACATGGACTGTGATACATGGACCAGGGACTGTGATACAGGGACTGTGATACAGGGAGGGACTGTGATACATGGACTGTGATACATTGACTGTGATACATGGACTGTGATACATGGACTGTGATACATGGACTGTGATACAGGGACTGTGATACATGGACTGTGATACAGGGACTGTGATACATGGACTGTGATACATGGACCAGGAACTGTGATACAGGGAGGGACTGTGATACATGGACTGTGATACAGGGACTGTGATACAGGGACTGTGATACATGGACTGTGATACATGGACTGTGATACAGGGACTGTGATACATGGACCAGGGACTGTGATACAGGGACTGTGATACAGGGACTGTGATACAGGGACTGTGATACAGGGAGGGACTGTGATACTGGGACTGGGATACAGGGACTGTGATACAGGGACTGTGGTACATGGACTGTGATACATGGACTGTGATACATGGACTGTGATACAGGGACTGGGATACAGGGACTGTGATACATGGACTGTGATACAGGGAGGGACTGTGATACATGGACTGTGATACAGGGACTGTGATACATGGACTGTGATACACGGAGGGACTGTGATACATGGACTGTGATACAGGGACTGTGATACATGGACTGTGATACATGGACTGTGATACATGGACTGTGATACATGGACTGTGATACAGGGAGGGACTGTGATACAGGGACTGTGATACAGGGAGGGACTGTGATACATGGACTGTGATACATGGACTGTGATACATGGACTGTGATACATGGACTGTGATACAGGGACTGTGATACAGGGACTGTGATACATGGACTGTTATACAGGGAGGGACTGTGATACATGGACTGTGATACAGGGACTGTGATACATGGACTGTGATACATGGACTGTGATACATGGACTGTGATACATGGACTGTGATACATGGACTGTGATACATGGACTGTGATACATGGACTGTGATACATGGACTGTGATACATGGACTGTGATACATGGACTGTGATACATGGACTGTGATACATGGACTGTGATAAATGCGACTATAGAGCAAGACATGACCAACTTTGGAAACGCGCAATATTGTTTGTTTTTTTTGTGCGTTCACCTTATTTATCTAATCCCGAATGCGGTGTTCATTGCACTGTGGTTTTTATTTTGCGCCTGTCGGCCCAGTGCATCCGAATTCAGCATGATATTTATGTAAGGGTCTGCTTCCTCCTGCATTTTCTTAGGGTTTGCTTCCCCGGGGTAACGGCCGGTTCTGCGATGGGGATTGAACCCAGCACCTTCAGTGTGTGAGCCGTGGCACTTAACCAATAGGCCACGCCGTCCCCAACACGCAATATGAATTACATGTTGAGGGGAAATGACAAGTGAAACCACCTGGTTGAACATTGGGCATATGATGTCTGACGTGATGCCCCGACATGGAAAGTAAAATAAGTAAGTATCCATCCCATACAGACAGCCACAGTCATTCTTGTTTTTCGAGCCATTGACATCTGACGATGTGAATGTCTGATGATGTGAATGTCTGATGATGTGAATGTCTGATGATGTGAATGTCTGATGATGTGAATGTCTGATGATGTGAATGTCTGATGATGTGGATGTCTGATGATGTGAATGTCTGATGATGTGAATGTCTGATGATATGGATGTCTATGATGTGGATGTCTATGATGTGGATGTCTGATGATTTGGATGTCTATGATATGGATGTCTATGATATGGATGTCTATGATGTGGATGTCTATGATGTGGATGTCTGATGATTTGGATGTCTATGATATGCATGTCTATGATATGGATGTCTATGATGTGGATGTCTATGATGTGGATGTCTGTGATATGGATGTCTGATGATATGGAAGTCTATGATATGGAAGTCTATGATATGGATGTCTATGATATGGATGTCTATGATATTGGCGTCTGATGATATGGATGTCTATGATGTGGATGTCTGATGATATGGATGTCTATGATGTGGATGTCTATGTTATGGATGTTTGATGATGTGGATATTTGATGACGAAAGAGAGAGATAAATAAAAAGAAATAGTAGTGAGTGTTAAATGCTGTTTAACGTGAGACAAAGTCGAGGACTCGTACTCGCGTTACAATTAAAATAAGTATACCTACGGACTACACAAGCAGAAATCCCATACATAAAAACAATGATCAAAATTAAACGAAAGCAGCATTAATGAAAGAATGAAATCATATTTAAAATTGAACAATTTGGGTGGGCAATCACTAAGTTCGTTCGCTGCCATTGTCAACGAATCATATATTAACCCTATAAAATGTGTCAGAATCCCACTCTGGCCTAATACTGTTGCAGAATCACGTCTGAGATGAACAAGATAACGTTACCGTTATTGCCTGCATACAAATGACCACTAATATGGAATGTTGATGGTATTGTCATTTATATAAATGACCATTAATTATTTCATTGCAAACATACAGATGACGACTAATTATATTATTGCAACAAACAGATGACGACTAATTATATTATTGCAACAAACAGATGACGACTAATTATATTATTGCAACAAACAGATGACGACTAATTATATTATTGCAACAAACAGATGACGACTAATTATATTATTGCAACAAACAGATGACGACTAATTATATTATTGCAACAAACAGATGACGACTAATTATATTATTGCAACATACAGATGACGATTAATTATATTATTGCAACATACAGATGACGATTAATTATATTATTGCAACATACAGATGACGATTAATTATATTATTGCAACATACAGATGACGATTAATTATATTATTGCAACATACAGATGACGATTAATTATATTATTGCAACATACAGATGACGACTAATGTTGGTATTGCAACTTACAAACGACCACAAATGTGAAATATGTATGTTATTACAACATACAAATGACCAGTGAATGGGGAATGTCTTGTTATGACAATAGCTTCGATATTATTCTATTTATTCCGTCCCCCAGTGAAAACGAATTATCCGTCCATTTTCTCCTGTGCCATTATCAGGGTAGTGTGTCTTCTTAGGATTGTTGTTTTGGATAAAATGTCTAAAACGTAGTGAGTCAATGTCACGAGCTGGAGATGAGAGTTTTCTACACCAGCGTGGTTTAGCAGGTGTTTGATTTAGAACGAAGGTCAAATAAAGAGACATGAATAAGAGGATGGTTTGGAATGTGTTTTGGCAGTGAGCTAAGTGTTGTTTATCAGCGAACGTTCTTTTTAGAATCTGTTGAAAGAGACCACCCCGGGAAGTCGCAGCCCACGAGATGCTCCAGCAGGATGTAGGGGTGAGGGACGGGAAAAGACCGTGCTCACCCTAAAGATGTCCTCGGAGCCGCCCTCGCAATACCTGGCTAAAACAAATCGCCGCCTTCCTAAAAGAACTGCAGGCCGTCTGGGATGCGACCATCAGACTTGGTCATGAACATGGTCATTCGACGCGACGGGCTCCAGTCATCTAAGTGTACTATTGTGTGTATATACATATATCAAATCATTGCTAGCAATGCTATCCAGTGACAATACACTACTGGACATGAGTAAAGGAACTTCGATACTGACTAAAATTAGAAGGTGACGGGCGGAATCAATTAAAGACATCTTTCGAAGCTAAGGCATAGCAAACAGTGACAACGAGCAAGATTGGGAATTCAGGAAGCCACGGGCAACAGAAAATACAATATATGGGATACCAAAATGGATGAGGAAACAAATAAAATCTGACCTGCAGATATTATTATTTTTGCTCATTCCACAAAGCATCTTTTATTCATTTCTCAATTTATTTGTCGGCCTGATTAGACTAATTCTTGCCATATCGATTTGTCATCATTAAAACGCTATCTCGTGGTCATTATATGCGTTTTCCCTGCACTTCCAGCCGGAAATCATGCTGTAGTTCCGTAGGTTGAACATTTTTATGGCAAGACACGGCTATTTCATCCACAGACACAGTTCATTTATGCAGTTATATTTTTGTGTTTCCTGTTGTACGGAGTAAAGATTGACAACACTTTCCAGGTGTGTCACTTTATGGCTATTTATTTCATTCTTCTTCTGAACCACATGGAGAAACCGGTTATTGTCCTATAAACTCATGAGTTATTTCTTCTGTTATTCGCACTGTAAGTCCTTATGTTATTTTCTCAATCATGCTTACATCGTAATATTTTAGGAGGATGCTTCCGAATTCTAGATCTAAACCAAGTAATCTACTCGGCACATAGTCTCGTGGGAAAATACAAGTGATGACTAACGCTCTACATTAGAAAGGTTTAACATATACAATGTAGATAACATCAATCCAAAGAAAGTGCAGAAGTCTTGATTGTGTCTGTGTCTGTGAACAGTGATACAGTGATACATTCAGTCCAGTCCTGCTCTTTCACTTTAAGGGGGCTTAAGACAATGTCAAGTCCCGTAACCATTTCCCAGGACATGACTATGAAACCAAAAAGGCAGACAAGTTAGCTCCCATGTGGTAAAAGAAGATGAATTATTGATTGGCAGATCGATGAAGCTTATCGTTTCTAAACATCACTAACTCTTTCTTTCTGTCTAATACTTGCAGTTATTCATCGACAAAAGTATAACACGCATAACATTCTAACCTTCATGTATACATCTCGTTGTCATTCAATGTTTTATGCATATTGTTCTTTCATGTTGAAGAATTGTGTTTGTGTGCATAATCCCTACAGGAGGTCATTATCAAACAATTTTATGTGCAACATTGTAGAGTTTTATTGATTTATTCTCGTACACTATTTGCACTTGCGTATTATTTCTGAACATTCGAACCTACACCGCCATTTTAGACCATTTTTGTCTATACATTTCTTTCATATATATATATATATATATATATATATATATATATATATATATATATATATATATATATATATACACACACATACACATACAACAAACATGTATCCCACATCGTTGTGTCTGATCTGTTACACCTCACATCTTTGTGTCTGATCTGTTACACCTCGTATCTTTGTGTCCGATCTGTTATATCCCACATCTCTGTGTCCGATATATTACATCCCACATCTTTGTGCCTGATCTGTTACATCCCACATCTTTGTGCCTGATCTGTTACATCCCACATCTTTGTGTCCGATATATTACATCCCACATCTCTGTGTCTGATCTGTTACATCCCACATCTTTGTGTCTGATCTGTTACACCTCGTATCTTTGTGTCCGATCTGTTATATCCCACATCTCTGTGCCTCACCTGTTACATCCCACATCTTTGTGCCCGATCTGTTATATCCCACATCTCTGTGCGTCACCTGTAATATCCTACATCTTTGTGTCTGGTCTGACCCATTCCCCCCCCCCCCCCCCAATCTTTTGTCGTCACAAGTCCTAAATGCATTTCTCCTACATGATCATAGAATAGTGGCACAGCTGTCAAATGTGAGGACATATAGAGAGGATCTACACCCAAGCAAGATCATTAATACCTGCCCCCCCCCCCCACACTCTCTCTCTCTCTGCCCCCCAATCCTCATTCTGGTCAGTTGTAGGAGACACAAAATATATATTCCCAGCTCAAAGTCCTCTCCTTCGTCAGAGTCAGACTGCCTACGTCATGTTAATTCCATATATCGCCTAACACAAATAGGGTAAAGCGGAATTAATTAAGTATTACTTCGAAAATGAACTTTATTTTGCAGATTTAAAATTCAGATTTTCCTCAACAATTTACACATACCAACTTACATGTTCCACAACTCTAGGAAGGACTATCCATCCAGCTCTATGCCTGGCTCTTACATTTGTTTACCTGGCACCTAGATTCTGCACACAGTTGTCAACCACTGAAGTAAGGGTCAATAATAATAGTAATAATGTTCGCTTATGTTCAGAGCTCAAGAGGAGTCATGCCATCAGTCGGAGCCATGAGGCGCTTCCAGCCGGCCGGTGGGTGGTCCAAGGCCCAGAGGAATGATTTGAGAAGGGGCGGGTGAGCCGGTACATCCTTCCTGATCCAGCAGGACTAAATGGACGAAGATGGATAGTCGACCTCGGACCAGATTTTCCATGATGAGGGGAAGGTGTGTCTGCACGGTGTCCTCAGTATTGCGAACGGAGTCATGCCATCAAACTCCTAGCATGCGTCGCAAGTTGCGCATATGAAAAGTTTTAAGTCTTGGCTTGGAATATATAAGATAAGAGTTAGATCTCAAGATGAAACCTAGATGTTTGCAAGATGGGCCAATTTAATAATCTAGCCCACGAACTGCATGGCAGCTGTTATAGCATTCGACTTATATACGCCTTCTCTAAAACAAACTCCCCAATATAGAGATAATAATCACGGTCGCTACAGACATATTCACAAGCAATTTTAAAATAAAATATTTAAATCTTCACTTTGTGGGGAAAACAATACACAAGAATCTGTTTATTTATCTACAAATAACACAAATTGGTTTAAAGCGAGCAATAAGCAACAGTACGCATTGCATCCAGCGTTCGCAATGGATCAACGGTAAATATCATCATGAGCCACTGAGATGTAAGACCTTAAATCCAGCATCTTTGAGAGCAGAGACTCGACATGCAATGCTAGCTTAGCTCGTGAGTGGGGCAATCCATTTTCCGCAAATGTATGTTTGACGGCTCCTCTTCTTGAACTCCAGCCATCGAGCCCTGAAAAGCGCTTTGCAAGTAGCAGGATACTGTCCGGAAAACGGAATTACACATGAGAAATCTATTCGCTAAAACACCAATGCAATTAGCAAGTACCTGCATGAATAGTGCAGCCTTCTGTGGTAATATTGATAACCAACATCACTTTGACTTGGTCGGTGTTGTAACATTCTGATATTTTTGTTACTGTAATTGTAAAAATGATGAACATAAAATGAGTATGTTTATTAGTTCTTACATTAGTCTCGTCTGGTAGAGATAGACCAGAAACGACGATATGTTTGTTAGGCGGTCTTCATCGACAACGATGGACAGCTATCATATATATAAATATATATATACATTGAGTCCAAATACGATGGACGGGACATGTTTGCATGCCAGTTGAGCGTTTCCCCCAAGCAACCACTGTACGAAGAGCTCAGAACAGAAATGCGATGGAATAAACACTACATACAGAAACCTCTTTAATGTTTCTGAAAAGTTTCAACTTTGATTTCAGCTCCTGGAAGATGTTTGCGCAGAGTCGTTGAAAATGGAAAGTGTTTGTGGGATGGGTCCCTTGGGTATTGGAAAGTGTGTGTGAGATGGGTCCCTTAGGTATTGGAAAGTGTGTGTGAGATGGGTCCCTTGGGTATTGGAAAGTGTGTATGAGATGGGTCCCTTGGGTATTGGAAAGTGTGTGTGAGATACGTCCCTTGGGTATTGGAAAGTGTGTGTGAGATGGGTCCCTTGGGTATTGGAAAGTGTGTGTGAGATGGGTCCCTTGGGTATTGGAAAGTGTGTGTGAGATACGTCCCTTGGGTTTTGGAAAGTGTGTGTGAGATGGGTCCCTTGGGTATTGGAAAGTGTGTGTGAGATGGGTCCCTTGGGTATTGGAAAGTGTGTGTGAGATGGGTCCCTTGGGTATTAGAAAGTGTGTGTGGGATGGGTCCCTTGGGTATTGAAATGTGTGTGTGAGATGGGTCCCTTAGGTATTGGAAAGTGTGTATGAGATGGGTCCCTTGGGTATTGGAAAGTGTGTATGAGAAGGGTCCCTTGGGAATAGAAAAGTTTGTGCGAGATTGGTCACTCGGGTATTGGAAAGTGTGTGGGAGATGGGTCTCTTACTTGCTCGCGCACACAATCTTTCAGAACGACAGTGCTCGCCCACACACGAGTCAACAAACAATGGCTGCATTGGAGTCTCAAGTTTGACGACACTTTACCGCATCCATCGTACATCCCCGATCTGGTAGTTTATGACTTCTTCCTCTTCCAGAAGCTGAAGGAACACCTCAAGGGATACCGTTGCGCTTCTGACAATGACGTGCAAGCAGCTGTGCTTATCTGGTTTCGGGAGGAGAGGTCTGATATTTTCCTCGACCAACGTGTCCAATGTTGACGTTTCTGTGTGAGGCGGGATGGTGTCTATGTTGAAAACTAATGATCAATCATATTTTAAACTCTAAACGACATTCTGAGCTTCAAGAAAATGTTTAGATCATTTGTAAACCTTGAACATTAATGAAATTATCCTAAGACAAAACTCTTCTTCTTCTTCTTCTTCTTCTTCTTCTTCTTCTTCTTCTTCTTCTTCTTCTTCTTCTTCTTCTTCTTCTTCGTACGCTGTCAGACGTCAACCTGTATTTTTTTCGAAAAAAGCAGCGGTCATCCTGAGGCTGTCGACACTGCCATAGAGCTTGTCTAGTGTTGGCACTGGTGATGGCCACATCTGCTTTCTCTGATCCTCGTATGTCGGGCAGTTTTGCAGCAAATGTTCAGCGATCATTTTCCCGGTACCACACGAGCATTCGTCAGTCCCACCTATTATTTTTAATTTGTTGAATAGGTGGTACCTCAGTCTATTGTGGCCAGTGCGAAGTCTGAAGACCACGACCTGCTCTCTTCTGTTCAACTGGTAATAGGCATCGTTTTTTATGTTGCCAGTATGCTCTATTTCCTATTTGGTCATGTATCTAGCTCTAATAAGCCTTTTTTGACTCTTCGTATGTCACACTAGTATCTGGTTATGGTAGTCTTGCACCTTCTTTTGTCAGTCTCTCTGCCTCCTCGTTGCCTTGGATGTTACAGTGGGATGGAACCCACTGTACCACTACTCTTTTTGGTGCGACGGCTGGCATAGTTGGCAGAGTATTGCTCTTAAATCATTAAGTTCAGTATTTTTCTGGCTTTTTAGTGCTGTGCCTACGGCCAGGGCATCTGTAAGCAGGACTATATGGCTTTCATTCCTTTTATCTGTCCCCATTTCTTCTACTGCAGCCCTCAGTGCCTCTGCCTTCGCTCTGAAATTGCTTGTGTATTTTCCAGTTGCCACTGACAGTGTTATTTTTCTGCCATTTTGTAGGCTCAGGAATACCCCTGCCCCTCCATTCTGTGTTGTGTTTGTTACAGAACCGTCGGTGTATGCATGGGTCCAGTCCATGCTTGGGTAGTTTTTCGTTATGTACCTCAGAGTTGTATCTCTTCTTTCTTTTTCAGTCTGGCTGTTCATGTTTCCAATACCTGGTATATTTTCTACCACCTCTGGAAATATATGCTGCCTCCAGGTAGGTTCTCGTACAGTAGGGATGGGCTTTGGTGTTGTTAGTGCGCTCATAGGGTCTTCGTTCATCTTTGCTTTGGCTATTTCTGCAAAGTTTCTCCGCTATAGTTTCCCATTTCCAAATTTGTTTAGTCTCTGATGCAATGGATGGTCAGTCAGTCTTCTGAGTTTCTCTGCTTGCTGCTGGGCTCTGCAGTCTCTTCTGTCGGTCATGGATTGTAGTTTTGTAATCTTTTCAAGTTCTACAATTGGCGTTTATTTCATGCCTCCTATTATAACTCTCATGGCTTGGTTTTGAAGTTTGCTAATTTTATCGAAGTTCGCCTTTGCTGCTGTTGTCCATGCCGCAATGCCATACTCGAGAACTGGTCTCACTCTTCCAGTGTACAGTTTCTTTAGTATACTTTCGTCTGCTCCCCAGCTTGTGCCAACAAGTTTCCTCATGATTGCCATTATTTCTCTGGCTCTCATTCGGTTTCCCTCGATCTGACTTTTCCATGTCATGCGCCGATCAAATGTGACTCCCAGGTAGAGTGGGTTGTCGTTTGGCCGCAGGTATTTGCCGTTAAGACTTATTTTGGTGTTTTGGGGTTTGTTTGAAAGCGAGAATATCGTACATGTTGTTTTTTCCTCATTTATTTTGACCAGCCATGAGTTCGCCCACTCTTCCAGCGATGTTTGGGCCTGCTGCATCCGATTACTTGCTATGGTGAGATTCTTTTCAGAGGTCCACATGGCCAGATCGTCTTCAAACATTGAGCTGTGGACTCTTCTTGGTATATTCTCCGTTATGTTATTTATATATACCAGGAAGAGTGTGGATGACAGTACTCCCCCTTGGGGTAGTCCCTGCTCAAGTGTCAATGTTTTGCTCATCTGCCCTTGTACTTGAACTCTGGCTGTTCTGTTTTTGAGGTAGTGACTTATCCATTTGTACATTTTCCCACAGACTTCACTTCTTCGTAGCTTGACTTTAAGTCCCTCTTTCCAGACCTTGTCACATGCCTTTTTCTAGCTCCACCCAAACCGCTACTGTGTGTTTTTGCTCCTGGTAAGCAACCTGGTCTAGGAGGATGAGCTGATCCTCAGTGGATCTGTGCTGCCTAAAGCCTGCTTGCTATGGAATTAGTATGTGTTTTCTTCCAGATGCAACATCAGTCTGGTGTTTATCATACGTTCCATCAGTTTGTCTACACAGCTCAGTAGACTGATAGGCCTGTATCCATTTGGATCTGTTTTGTCTTTTCCTTTCTTTGGTACTGGTACAAGTACTGCATCTTTCCATGCCTGAGGTACAATACCCCTTTTCCAGCTTTGGTTCAGGACTGATAGTAACTTCCTCTTTGCTGTTTGGCCCAGCCCAATCAGCATTTCGTTTGTTACCCCATCTTTTCCGGGTGATTTCCTTTTCTTTAGAGTTCTCATGACCTCTTTCATTTCATTCATTGTTAGTTTTGCCATCATGTGCTCTTCTGGTGCCATATTGATGTTGTCGTGCCCCTTTTGTTCTTCAAAACTGTTCAAATCGGCCTCACATTATTACTATTATTATTATAATATGCGTATTTATTGTTAAGGACTAATAAAAGAATTGGCTATGTAAAGGATGCTGACCTCTGTATTGACACGCTTCCTTGTGTTTTGAATGCTGGGGAACAACGAGGGTTGGCTAAGCATGGTTTCGTTCTTATGATTGTCAAGTTGCCAAATGAAACATTTACTGTGGTCACAAAGTGCGGGGGTTGGCCCTTCCAACATTTCAAATGAACGGCCACGCGCTATTCGTCAGCCAGCAAGCGTTGATCAAGAGCAATGTGTATTGTGTACGTTTCATTTCCTGTGCTGTGTAAAGAGAGCAAGCGGAAATAGCGTACTCTTGTCATTCTGAGACTAGCTAACCTGAAAACGAGACCGCACGTGGGCTATGAGACGCCCTGAAAATATTCCCAGTGTTGACTTTAGAGACAGATTGACAAGAAGACGACATTAACCAATTTCAAAGACAACTCAGTACATCAGCTACACATAAAAGCTTCGGGAATAATTGACAAAGGGACATTTTTTCCCGAAGTGATGAGTGATGGTGGGGTGGGAATTAGAAATATGTGTACCCGCAACAACTACGCAGAGATACAATGTGCATCAATGAAATGTACTATTTGACGGGATAGTTTCTGATGAACAAAAAAATAAAAAGCGATGATATTAGTTATTGGGAGCCACAATTTCTTAAGCAAAGACAAAAACCAACGAGATTAGTTGACATTTCTTAGGGAAAGACAACCACTGACAACATTAGCTGAGGATTTCTTAAGGAAAGACAACCACTGACAACATTAGCTGAGGATTTATTAAGGAAAGACAACCACTGACAACATTAGCTGAGGATTTATTAAGGAAAGACAACCACTGACAACATTAGCTGAGGATTTCTTAAGGAAGGACAACCCCACAGGGAAAGAATGCAAGTCGGCCCAATTATTAACGCTGTTTATGTGTGCCCCACATGCGGTGTAGTTTGTCACGCTCGGATCGTATTGTACAGTTATATGCGGTAACATTTCAATGAACATGTCTGACGCGGTAGTCGACATGTTCACTTGCGACGGACGACGGCCTAACTAAGGAAAGACAGCAGCTGAGAATATTAGCTGGTTAAAGGGATGTCTAAAGAAAAACACAACAATTAGCTATGCTGGCTATTTGTGGGAATAATTGTCTGCAGGAAAAACAAGAATCAATTACATTTTGCACTAAGAGAGCAATTTTTTGAAGCAGCAAAAGTGAGATTGCAGATAGAATAAATAACAAACAAAGAGTGCTCAAAAAGATCATTAATTAAATATAAAATGTTTCCAATCTGGGACGTAACATTGGTAAAGACTTAAACACATCAAAATGTTTCCATTGTTAAAGACATAAACACATCAAAATGTTTCCAATCTGGGACGTAACATTGGTAAAGACATAAACACATCAACACGTTTCCTTTCTCGGACGTAACATTGGTAAAGACATATACAAAAGAAAATGGTTTTTTCTTGGACGTAAAATTGGTAAAGACATATGCATACCATAATGGTTCCTTTCTAGAACGTAACAATTGTAAAGACATAAACAAATCAAAATGTTTCCTTTCTGGGACGTAACATTGGTAAAGACATAAACATACCAACATGTTTCCTTTCTGGGACGTAATACTGGTAAAGACATAAACATACCAAAATGTTTCCTTTCTGGGACGTAATACTGGTAAAGACATAAACATACCAAAATGTTTCCTTTCTGGGACGTAACACTGGTAAAGACATAAAGAAAAGAATATGTTTCAACCAGAATAAACAAGGTCAGATTTGCTTTCATTGCTTTTATCTTAATTCTCTCGCTCTCTTTCTCTTTCTCTCTTCCTCTCTCTCTCTCTCTCTCTCTCACTCACACACACACAAAATTAGTGTCTTTAACATGTATACATAATCATTCTCTTCTTCTCCATCAGGTTCAATTTGAAGTATTCCCTTCCCCATTCTCTTTCTCTCTCTCTCTCTCTCTCTCTCTCTCTCTCTCTCTCTCTCTCTCGCAATATTAGTGCCTTTAACATGCATATATACACATTCTCTTCTTCTCCATCATTTTCAATTTTACGTATTCCGTTCTTCCTTCTCTCTCTCTCTCTCTCTCTCTCGCTCTCTCTCTCTCTGTCGGTCTTTTTCTCTTTGTTGTTATTGCGAACAACATCAATATAAATATAGGGGGAAAGAGAGAGCGAGAGAGAAAGAGAGAGAGAGAGAGAGAGAGAGAGAGAGAGTGAAAGGAGAAAGGGCAATAGTTAGTGGGAACAATAGGTGGACGCTATTACAGACGTATCTGTTTTTCTGATGACGAGCTTATGGAAGTTTTGTCAGCACGGCATGATAACGCGATATTTGAGCTGGCAAGAGACCGTCACTTGAATACCTGAAAAAGCAGACGTGTTATCTGGGGCGTAATATTATTGAAATAATTGTAACTCTCTATAGTTTGCCATTAGCTGTTCTTTGTTACGGACAACCTCTGATGTTCTAGAATTAGCTTTCATGGCTGATGATGCGCGCGGAGAATAAATGTGATTAGCACGAGCAATGCTGCACGCGCCCCTTAATTAGGTTACTTGGTGATGAGTGGAACGTCTGCTTCTTTGGCCATTTGGAAGCCTTTTGTTGTGTTGCATTGACGTGCCTGATGTCGTTGTTACTGGGTTGTCAACAAAAACTGCTAGTCGTTCAACTTGGCAGTGTGCTATACTTGCTATCTGATCAGTAAATTGTCAGGCCAAATGGAATTGTGGTCAAACGAGAATGGTATCGATAATATTAAGAAGGGATCACAGATCCGTTGAAATATGGTCATTGAGTCATGTAGCTTGATATTTGTCTCCCAAGCACACACACACACACACACACACACACACACTTACACGGGCATACACTTACTCGTCCATACATTTACACAGGCATACACTTACACATTCACACACTTACTTAACGTCTTAATATTCACACACTTACACACACACACACACACACTTACACACACAAACACTTACACATATACACTTCTATAAAAGCACATACTTACACATTCCGACACTTACACATAGTTACGCATACGTATTCGCACATATACTTACACATATATACAATTACACATACATACTTACACGTGCACATATCCAGTTACACATACTTGCATAAACACATACTTACACGTACACATACTTACACGTACACATACTTACACATACACACACTAACATATATACACACTTACGCATACGCACACATGCATATACTTTCACATACTTACATATACACACACTTATATATACACCCACTTACATATATAAATACTTACATATACATACACTTACACATACACATACTTACATATACACATTCGTATACAAACACTTGCACACGTACATATACAAACACTTACACATACTTACATATACACAGACTTACACATACACATATTTACACATACATATATATATATACATACATAGACATATATATATATAAATATATATGAGGGAACCCAGTGGTCATGAGGTAAGATATTCGTTTCGGGTGCTGGAGGTCGTGGGTTCAAATCACAGTAGAGATATCAGCCCCTATATCAGCCACCTATATAAACCACCTATATGAGCCACATATATGTCACCTATATGAGCCACCTATATGGGGCAACTATATGAGCCACCTACCTATATTAACCACCTATATGAGCCACATATATAAGTCACCTATATGAGCCACCTATATGGGGCAACTATATGAGCAACCTACCTATATAAACCACCTATTTGAGTTACCTACATATATGAGCCACCTATATGGAGAAACTATATGAGCCATCTACCTGTATGAGCCACCTACCTATATTAACCACCTATATGAGCCACATATATAAGTCACCTATATGAGCCACCTATATGGGGCAACTATATGAGCCACCTACCTATATAAACCACCTATATAAGCCACATATATAAGTCACCTATATGAGCCACCTATATGGGGCAACTATATGAGCAACCTACCTATATAAACCACCTATTTGAGTTACCTACATATATGAGCCACCTATATGGAGAAACTATATGAGCCATCTACCTGTATGAGCCACCTGCCTATATGAACCACCTATATCAGTCAACTATTTGAGCCACCTATATCAGCCACCTATATGAGCCACTTGTATGGGGCACCTTTATAAACCACCTATATAAGCCACCTATATGAGCCACCTGTATGGGGCACCTTTATAAACCAACTATATAAGCCACCTATATGATCCACCTATTTGAGCCACCTATATGGGACACCTATATGGGGCACATATGTAAGCCACCTATATGGGGCACATATGTAAGCCACCTATATGCAATTTGTCGCTCTCATCAGACATATTCTCATATTTTTTGTCCTTCTGTTTATTTCTTGATCTGCTTGTCACTTCTGACTTGTAATATCCCATACCGGTTCCTTCTCGTCTCCCCCCCCCCCCTTCCTGCCCCGAATAGCAAACATCACAACACGACACGACACGGCACAACAGCGAGCACACCCCACATTCACTTAATTATGCATGCAAACCATTAACGAACCTCTAGGTGCTACTAACGAGGGAAATCAAATGAAGTATTCACGACGTATGGAGACAATGTGCCAAACGAGATGGCATAATCAATCTTATTGGTGCTCACACTCGTTCATGATTTACAAAATTCAAACAATCCTAACAGAGATACTGCATACACCACCGGCTACCCTTAACTTAACTCTAATTCCAACCTGTCTATTTCTTCTTCTTCTTCGTTCGTTCTCAATCTCCCGCTACCACCCTCCAAAAGGGCTTAAGTAGCAGAATGTTGTCCAGAGAACGGAATGCGTTGTGTCGTAGTTTACAGCTTGGCTGCTATATTTGCACCTTTCGGTTCAACACATCCGACTTCAGCAAGCATTTTTTGAGTATTGGGTTAGCATTCCCTCTTCGATCCCTTCTCCTTAGCCAGTCTGCCCTACTGCAGCCTGTTATCTAGGATCGCCGCGTGGAGGTGTAGAAGGGTCTTGGCAGCTCTGGTTCGCTGGCCCTGATGCTAGCAGTCAGCTATGGGTCGCTGATCAGTGCAGCTTATGCGCTGCTCAGCATCTTGATCCCCAACCTGTCTATTTAATAAAGTTTCCTACATACCAACCTGCCTACATACCAACCTGCCTACATACTAACCTGCCTACATACCAACCTGCCTACATACTAACCTGCCTACATACCAACCTGCCTACATACTAACCTGCCTACATACCAACCTGCCTACATACAAACCTGCCTACATACCAACCTGCCTACATACCAACCTGCCTACATACTAACCTGCCTACATACTAACCTGCCTACATACCAACATGCCTACATACCAACCTGCCTACATACCAACCTGCCTACATACCAAAATGCCTACATACAAACCTGCCTACATACCAACCTGCCTGCATACCAACCTGCCTACATACCAAAATGCCTACATTCCAACCTACGAATACTACCAACCTGTTTACATACCAACCTGCCTACATATCAACATGCCTACACACCAACCTGCCTACATACCAACCTGCGAATACTACCGACCTGTTTACATGCCAACCTGCCTACATACCATCTGCCTACTTACCAACCTGTTTACATACTCACTGACTTACCTATTTACTAAAATTAAAACATATTTTTATTTCATTGGAAAGAGACGTGTAACTGCTTTCAGTGTCGCTATCTATCTATCTATCTATCTATCTATCTATCTATCTATCTATCTATCTATCTATCTATCTATCTATCTATCTATCTATCTATCTATCTATCTATCTATCTATCTATTTATCTATCTATCTATCTATCTATCTATCTATCTATCTATATATCTATATATCTATCTATCTATCTATCTATATATCTATCTATCTATATATATATATATATATATATATATATATATATATATATATATATCTATATATCTATCCTTCTATCTATATATTTATCTATCTATATGTCTCTCTGTCTGTCTATCTGTGTGCCTGTCTCAGCCTGCACTCCGTTTATGAATATTATTAACCTGACACACAACTACGACTGTGGCCGTCTACATTAGCACCACGAGTCCTTGAGCAGACTGTCATGACCATCTTGATTCTCAATTTGATGATCGGATGAGTTCGGCCCAGAAATTGGGAAACCAATTTAATGGGTTATTTATTTATATGTTTGATTATTTTGTTTGTTTACAAAACAATTGCCTGGACAATACAAAAAATGTTAGTCATTCAGTCTCTCCATGTTTACTTCTGTTGACAACAGACAATATTAGAGTCAAAAATGTTGTAACAGGGTTAGAAGGGTCCAGCGAGCCAGGTTCAAGTAAGCTCAGAAAACCACGTCCGTGGTACCCACGCATAATTTTAGAACCCTGCTCGAGAAATGGAGTGCATAGAAGGGTCATTGTTCGTAATACTTCAACAATTATATTAGAAGTATACCCAGCCAAATAGAATTTTCTCACGGTCCTGCTTGGAAATCCCATGATCTTTTAGGTCAAATATAAAGTTCAAGACAAGGTTTCCTGTCGTTAGCTACACAATAGTTCAAGGAAAGTTGAGGGGCAAGAACTGCAGAAAAAGAGAAGAGAGAAGTCATTGACCGAAGTGGGGAGAATAGGATATATAAATTAGGGGATCAGAGTATTCGACAAAGACTACAGAAGAGAAGTACCGTGCAGTTTGTAGGATAGTGATAACAGAGCGAGTAACATCCACTGAAGTGAGTAGTTGGACAAACGAGATATAATAGCTCTGGTACAACAGACAAATCACCAAAGCACAAGTCACCGAAGCACAAGTCACCAAAGCATAAGTCACCAAAGCAGACTCTAGTCACTGAGAGAGAACTAGAGACCACGCACTTGTAAGTATGTGATTGTGTTTGTTGTTCTGTATGATTCGAAGCTGACACCTTGTCACACCTGACACTGACTTCCAAGTTCCTGAATGGCATTCGTCTGCATACTCGTCAGAACGAGACGTGTTTCTTCAGATACGAAGCTGTCGTCCCGGACAACTCGTCGTAACACATATATTATTATTAGTCTGACAACTACAGTAACAGGACGACTGTCGTCTGTCGTAGACACGAGAACCCCTTTCTTCAAGGACGTTATTCTTGAGTTGGAGAATTACAACGATGCAAGAACCAATGTAGTCGTCGCAGAAGTCCTGACTAGGCAACGTAGAAGAAAGAAACAGACGATTTTATTGCTGAAACCATCTTCCTGGCGTTAAGACGAGACAAGAGGCTATTAAGACACAAACGTTGCAGTAGCTGAGAGGAGGAACAGGAGGCCACCAGACGAGTGAGGACTAACATATTGACAGAACAGATTAGCTAGATAGTATTGTATCAGCATAGAGTGAAATTAAATGTGAATGAAACATTAACTAGAACTGATCAAGTGATAGGATCTTGGATTAATAAAAGACAGAGAAATGCCTGTCCTATTTGTACGAAACCATTGAGATATATTAAAGTTAGTTGAGTGTGATGAACAATAGATTACGATTCACGAGCCTAGTTTATTGATATAATGTGTATGAAGTTTAAATAATAAACATTCATTTGTTTTTGCTGCTGTTAAAAATAAGTGTTAGTGTTTTAATTAGGGTTTTGAGTTAAGGAAGGATAGTTGTAAGAAAGAAAGTTAAGTGGTAATAGAATAACCTGTAACACTATTTATATTTAATCCTGTTGACAATAGACAATATTGTAATCGCACACTATTTATTTTTAGTCATGTTGACATTAGACAATTTGGAATACCACACTATTTATATTTAGTCATGTTGACAATAGACAATATTGTAATCGCATACTATTTATTTTTAGTCATGTTGACATTAGACAATTTGGAATCGCACACTATTTATATTTAGTCATGTTGACAATAGACAATATTGTAATCGCATACTATTTATTTTTAGTCATGTTGACATTAGACAATTTGGAATACCACACTATTTATATTTAGTCATGTTGACAATAGACAATATTGGAATCGCACACTATTTATATTTAGTCATATTGACAATAATTCATATTTGCATCGTTATCTCTTAATATGCTCAGTTCTATTGTAGAAGAGTAGCATGTCCTTTAAAGAATATCTCTTCTTACAACCGCCGGCCTTTTTGGCTGTTATAAGTTTCTTGGCAAGTGTACAGTACAGTTGCCATTACTTTCCGTACGTGGAGGAGCGGGAAAAAAACCCATGTCTGCCAAACTGGATACGAACGCGATTCGAACCCGATGCGTTAGGATTTTAAAACGGACGGTTGACCTCTAGGCCACGCAGCCTCTATATTGTAGCAGGACAATCATCTCAATCCCTTGGGTGTATAGCCCTTTAATTAAAAACACTAAACCAGAGTTTGTGAAGCCATTGCATTGTCGCTGCCGTAACGATTTGAATAATTGATACTGCCCTTTCACCTATCGCTGAGCGTATGTCGCTTAAACCACCTCTACGCCCAGCCTCCTTTTTGTCATATCTAGATCACTATCATGTGCCATGTCTCGTGGAGTTGAGAGTCCACTACCTCGATAATTGCGTGTCGTTTAAGCATTGTATTTACTTCTCCCTCCTAGACTAGTGTCAGGTCTAAAGGTGTTTGTATCTGTAGATCACTGTGCTCAGCCTACTGTTATATATATTTCTCTTACATTCATATTATTACATTATTATAGACGTCAGTCCAGCATCGTTTCCGGGGACGCCAACAATGTTCTGTACGCGTTCCGAGCTTGTTTCACAGTACTGCATCAATGCGGATCTAGATCGTTTGTCAGTCAATCTCGATATCACATTTGATAGATGAATTTCTCAAACACCTTGACCCCATAATAAAAAGGTTCCTCCTTTGAATTTTTAACCAGAGCAGGCATGAGGATATTGTTTCGGCACTCTGGAAGGAGGATTACATTCAACCTATTCTTAAACCAAGAATAGACACACGATCTTAAAAACTATAGGCCAATCAGTCTCCTTAGCTGTACAGGAAAACAGATCGAAACACTGATAAATAAATGACTCACTTAGTATCTTGAGACTAATTCGCTACTCGCCCCAACTCAAACAGGATACAGGCAGCACCGAAGCACAGAGGACCAATTAACATACCTAACACAGGACATAGAAAATAACTTTCAAGAGAAAAAGAAAGTGCTAGCCATCTTCTTTGATCTCTCCCGTGCCTTCGATACTGTCTGTAGAGAAAGCATGAAGTTGAAAAATCCCCCAAGCGGG
The DNA here is from genome assembly GCA_036924085.1 of Ariolimax columbianus. Taxonomy (NCBI): domain Eukaryota; kingdom Metazoa; phylum Mollusca; class Gastropoda; order Stylommatophora; family Arionidae; genus Ariolimax; species Ariolimax columbianus. The sequence goes on along the minus strand of JAVGWX010000008.1, from coordinate 90,634,758 downwards.
AGTTCCCAATATGTTCTCATGGATTAAAACTTACCTCTTCCAAAGATCTTCAAGGGTTAAATTGAACAACTGTACCAGCAAGTCAGTCTCGATGAGAGAATGAGTGACACAGGGAAGTGTAACAGCCCCTACTCTCTTTTTGATATATATAAACGACATCACTAAATGCTGCCATGAGCATGTCTCAAACAGCTTACACGCAGATGACTTCGATGTGTGTACAGCCACAGAACACACAACAATAGCCTTATACTTTCACAAAAAACGGTAGAGAAGGGAGAGAACTGGACAAAAGAGTGGAGACTGAGAACAAACCACACCTAAACCTCTACCCTTCTCTTTTCCCTCCCCCCCCCCCCCCCCCCCCACCATCACCACCAAAAAAAAAAAGAAGCAATTTCTATAAAGATAGGAAACCAACAAATACCCCAGTTGGCCACACATACACTCGAGTCACATTTGACTCTAGAGTTACTGGAAGTCAAATATTAAGAGAATCAAGACAAGTGCCACCAAAAATCTCTCAGTTATGAAAAAACTAGCTCCTACATCTTGGGGAGCCCAAAACTAAAAATCCCCAAGCAAGTCTACACTGGTGCAATCAGACCAATCATGGAATATGCTTCTAGTACTTGGTCAACATTTGCCAAAACAAACACAGGCAAACTATCTCGGAGTTCAAAATATGGGTCTCAGAATTACCCTTGGGGCATTGAAAAGCACTCCAATCACAGAGCTGGGAAAAATAGGAAATATTGAACCGCCTGAGTTAAATGTAAAATATAAATCCCTACCCAGTCTAAGAAACTAAAGAGGCTACCTGATCATCCCCTACACCATAAGTTTCAAGAGAGAACAAAAAACAGACTACTAAGGAAAAGGCACAATAATATGGCCAGAGAAATTCACAGAAAACACATACTCATTCTCGAAGCTGAAACCAAAAAGTGCGAAGCACTCATTCCAGAACCCTGAACACGGAGCCTGGACCGGTTCAAAATAATCTTAGAGGTTCCAGGATTAATGAAGAAAAATGAGCAGTCAGCAACGGAACAAAAATTCCACGTTCTACATGATCTCAAGAGACGGTACCCTAGCAACTCTTGGACACACGTGTACACAGACGGATCTGCCTCGGTGAACACTAAAAAGGAAGGTAGTGGAATCTACACACTCAACTGGCGACATAGAAAATCACACCATAGCAGCAAGAGAGACTTGTACCAATTTCAGAGCTGAAGCAAGAGCTGTTCATGCAACAACTCAAATTCGTATCAGCCAAAACATAACTAGAAGGAAAACGGTCATTCTAACAGACTCAAGGAGTGTGCACCAAGCCATCTGAAGCTCGAAACAAGATACTCTCACATCAAATAAAATACAACATAGGATTGCTGTCTTAAAAAAAACTGATTTAGTCTTACAATGGATTCCGGCCTACTGTAGGATCCCTGGAAACGAGAAAGCAGATCAGCTCGCAAAAGCCGGAAGTGGAGGCAAGCAGATTCCCCATCCACAGAGATATAAAGAAGCAAAGACACTCATCAAACGATCAGTGAAAGCAGAATGGAGAGAACAGCACAAAGAGTACAGGCAGAAAATTGCAACATAGACAAACTTGGCAGAGATGGGCAGACAAAGATCTTCAAACTCAGAACGGAACATTGAAATACCAGACCCACCTCCACAGAATGGGTCTCAGAGACACCGCCACGTACGATTATGGAGCACCCAAGCAAACAACAGAACATATTCTGCAAGAATGTCCTACCTATGCAGACCAAAGAGAGGCAGTCTGGTATGGGGAAACGACCATGCTCGAAATGATGTAAGGGACCGGTGAAGATATGAAAGTACAATCTCCTTCATGAACCTCACCGGACTAGAAGCACAGCATCAGTTGATCGTGAACCTCACCGGACTAGAAGCATAGCATCAGTTGATCATGAACCTCACCGGACTAGAAGAATAGCATCAGTTGATCATGAACCTCACCGGACTAGAAGCATAGCATCAGTTGATCATGAACATCACCGGACTAGAAGCATAGCATCAGTTGATCATGAACCTCACCGGCCTAGAAGCATAGCATAAGTTGATCATGAACCTCACATAACTAGAAGCATAGCATCAGTTGATCGATGAAGAAGAAGAAGACGCTTTCGCATATATGAGCTGTCCGTAGAAATGCACAGCATATGGCCACTTGGGACGTTGTTCTATGTGTCCTTTTGTTCCATTTCTTTTTGAGTTAATCGGAGCTGCTCATCATCTGTTTTACACAAATTGCACACTTCGTGTCTGTAAATCATTGCTGTTTTATATCAATGGAATTTAAAATGTGTGATATTGCAGTGGTGTCTTAAATCTCTGGGAGTAATGACTAATTGGAGTCGAAGGAATACCAAGCTGATTTACGTCGTCTAGAGATTTCGGGGCCAATTCTGTGGTTGGCCTTTATCTCTTGACCGTACTAGGTATACGAGTTGACATTCGCGACAGCTTCCTCTCTTAGCTTGATGTCCTGCTTAGAGCAGCTCGGGTTCTGAAGCATTGTGTTTTACTTTTATTTATCTTCAGACCAGCAGCTCTGCTGACTCCATTTAGGTCGTTCAAGGATTGTTGGCCTTCATCAATGGTATGAAAGATGACCACGATGACATCTGCAAATCGTAAGTGGGAGAGCCACACGCCTTTTATATTTCCGCCTTTGTCGATCCAATTTCATTTTTGGAAGCCCCCTCGTCAGCCGCTCTGAATTGCTTTGGGGAAATGAAGTCGCCCTGTCGGACTCCAAGTCGCCCTGTCGGACTCCAAGTCGCCCTGTCGGACTCCTCTTGCTATCGGAACATATACTGGAACATGGTATAGCGCCATGGCTGACGTACATAACTTGCTGTCTTTTCTCTTTCAGTTTGATAAAGGTTTCAGAAATGTCCTGGTTTCTGAAATGTCCTAGTTTCAGAAATGTCCTGGTTTCTGAAATGTCCTGGTTTCTGAAAGCCTTTACACCACAACTTTGGTCTCGATACTTTCAAAGGCTTTCTCCTAATCGATCAATATAAGTCATAAGGGTATGCGTAGTTCACGTGCTCTCTCTATCAGATGATTGATTGTGTGGAGGTGATTAATGACGGAGAACACTTTCCTGAACGAGTCTTTTTATATATCTCTATAACGTACAATACATTCCCTTGTCTACATTAGGCCGTACTTATATGGCATGTCCCAGAAAGTGATCATATCATCATCATTATCGTCATGAACATCAAAATACCTTACAGTTCCATGTGGAGCACACGACTTTAACAAATACAGACCGTCCTCCTTTGCTGAGCCATCTGGCCCAGCTCTGTGGACACCTCCCTTGTTTCCTTTATGTTTCTCTATTACTCCCTTTTCCGTGTGTTTTGGTTCACCTCTACTTATCTTGTCTTTTTTTCATGTGTATTTTGGTCTTCCTCTACTTCTCTTTTCACTAGCTCTCTTCACTATGAGTGTTTTGTTCTTCCTCTGCTTATATTGTCTTTTTTTCATGTGTATTTTGGTCTTCCTCTACTTCTCTTTTCACTAGCTCTCTTCATTATGAGTTTTTTGTTCTTCCTCTGACTTCTCTTGTCATTAGCTCTCTTCTCTATTTGTGTTTTGGCCTCCCTCTACCTCTCTTGTCTCCAGTTCACTTATTTATGTATGTTTTGGTCTCCCTCTACTTCTCTTGTCTCATGCTCCATGTGTGTTTTGGTCTCCTTCTACTTCTCTAGCCTCGCGCTCCTTTCTCTGTGTGTGTTTTGGTCTTCCTCTACTTCTCTTGTTCACGATGCATGTGTGTTTTGGATCCTTCTACATCTCTTGTCTCACGCTCCCTCCTCCATGTGTGGTTTTGTCTGACTTCTTTCTCTATTGCTATAGGGTTCCAGATTACAGACTCCCTTGTAATGCCGACAACTGGCATCCTCAATGCGTGTCCTTTGGAAAGCCAGCTTCTTCATTTCACTTCGTGGTCTTCTGATATCAGTATGGTTCTTTCCAACAGTTTCAGATGTATGGTTTTATCATTCGATATCAAAACCTCTATTCTGTGCAAGTGTCATATTAAGAAAATTGGTAAATATTTGGTGACTGCTATATCAATGTCAAAGGCGTACAATAGAATGGCTTTCTATTGGAGCTATACTTCTAGTTTTAAGACCATATATTATAGACCATATATTATAGACCATATATGATAGACCATATATTATAGACCATGTATTATAGACCACATTTTTAGTGAAACCATGAAGAGAATAGAAATAGTTAAATCAGAACACAATAAACACAAGTCATATATTCACATCCACCAACATGAGTGACATTTTTATATCCACCAAAATTAATCAAAATTGACATCCACCAACATGAGTCATATATTGACATCCATCAACATGAATCATATATTGACATCCACCAACATGAGTCATATATTGACATGCACCAATGTGAGTCATATATTGACATACAGTAACACGAGTCATATATTGACATCCATCAACGTGGGTCAAAATTGACATCCACCAACTTTAGTCACATATTGACATCCATCAACACGAGCCATATATTGACATCTACCAACATGAGCCAAAATTGACATCCACCAATGTGAGTCACATATTGACATCCATCAACACGAGCCATATATTGACATCTACCAACATGAGCCAAAATTGACATCCACCAATGTGAGTCATAAACTGACACACAAGCAGTCATATATTGAAATACAGTATCGCTGAAGAAGTGTGGAATGAGTAAACAGTTGGAGAAGAGAGAGAATTGGTGCATTTGAAATGTGAATATACAAAAAGCTAAGGCACATTTCTCTGAAAGGCAAGAACAAATCTAACGACTTCTTGAAAAAATTAGAGGCGTAAAGAAAACTGATGAACGAATTGGAGTAAAACAATTAAAATATGTTAGTCACATGAAAGGACAGTACAGCTTGCTGAAAACAATACTGAAAAGAAAGGTGAAGGACAATCGTGCGAGATATAAAATACGTTATAAGGGAAAAGATAATTTTAATGTGCAGAGAAATGTCTGCAATATTCTACTATCATGGCAAGAGACAGAGGACTTTGGACTTTTATTTTACCAGAAATTCTATGTGAAGTTTGATTAGAACTGAACTGAATTAATATTGTACTGTCATGCAAATTGACTTTGAAATTGTGTATAGTTACAGCCGAGGGCTCCCCCAAAGTGTTATCTGACAGGCGTCAGAATTTACAAATTTCTGGGAATTCCGGGAATAGGTCGCCAGACAGGGCATGGAACCATGACCAGAGGGTCACCAATGCTAAGGAAAGCCGGATCTCCGAGACACATAGAAAACACGCTGGCGGGAAAGACTAAATAACCATCAACACACGTATTTTCCTGACCTTATATGTTATAAATGTGAAACGGTGTTCTGTGCTACAATCGGACCACACGCTCATCTTTGCCCTCATCGGAGAGCTGTGACACAACATTACTGACAGCTGTTGGCATCATTGCTAACCTCCGTCAACTATTATTATTATTGCAGTTTTTATTATTATTATTATTATTATTATTATCACTTGCAACTTATCTATCTTCTCCAGCATGAAACTAAGTTACACGTGTCGTTCATGGTTTAGAAGTGAGGATATGGACTGGAATATCACTGTTACTCTTACTGAGGGCAGGAAGACTAACGTTTGGTCAGGCAAAACCTACTTATCAGACATGTTAGTCAGGGTCAGGCAAAACCTACTTATCAGACATGTTAGTCAGGGTCAGGCAAAACCTACTTATCAGGGTCAGGCAAAACATATTGATTACATATGTTAGTCAGGGTCAGGCAAAACATACTGATCAGACATGTTAGTCAGAGTCAGGCAAAACATACTGATCAGACATGTTAGTCAGGGTCAGGCAAAACATATTGATTACACATGTTAGTCAAGGTCAGGCAAAACATACTGATCAGACATGTTAGTCAGGGTCCGGCAAAACAAACTGATCAGGCATGTTAGTCAGCGTCAGGCAAAACATACTGATCAGACATGTTAGTCAGGGTCCGGCAAAACAAACTGATCAGGCATGTTAGTCAGCGTCAGGCAAAACATACTGATCAGACATGTTAGTCAGGGTCAGGCAAAACATACTGATCAGACATGTTAGTCTGGGTCCGGCAAAACATACTGATTAGACATATTAGACAGGGTCAGACTAAACATACTGATTATACATATTAGTCAGGGTCAGGCTAAACATACTGATTAGACATATTAGTCTGGGTCAGGCAAAACATACTGGCAAAGACCACCCACCTCGACTACAACGTAGTCCTCCCTGAAAACGGGCTGTTTTCACGGCAGCCTGACTAACGAAGTGAGATATCGACGTGATCCCCGTAGTTGTGAGCGACGTGCAGATGAAGCCAAGCATAGCATAACCACCTGGAGAACTCCAGACTACCTTCACTAGCAGGCTCGGGATGTGACAACAGCTACAACAACCCGCCACTAAACGCCCTTTTCAGGCGCACAAAAAAGTAATCCTACTCATTGTGTGCATTCAACAACAACAACAACTCTTACAAAACCAGAAAGACATTCCTACAGCAGAAACTGATAACTGTGATGGAATATTAGAGACCAGGTCTCCATTTAAGTTCGTTGTCAAGATTTCATTTCCACTGCATTGCTTCTACTGTAGCCGTCACTAACATAACTAAAGCTGGGCTAACTCGTGCGTGTCGAGACAATACAACGTGTGCGGTCAGTAATGTCGTGAGAGATCAGCCTATAAAAGGTCTACTGCTTGGACTAATGAGCCAAACTTTAAACCTGCTTCAGTCAGATTTTAGAAAGTAATGACGTCAGTGGTCTCGAGGTAAGGTGTCCGTCTCGAGTGCCGGAGGTCGTGGGTTCGAATCACGGTGAAGACCGAGATTTTTTTCACGTGGGTATTCTGATACAAATTCTCATAATCTCTGAGTAGCGAGATCGAACTCCTGTGTTCAGTGTTGAGCAGATTAAAATTCCCTTGGCAGTTGGAAAACGAAAAGAGTAGGCTTAACGGACAACATTCAAAAGTTCTTACTAAGAATCGACACAAGTTATTTGTACCTTCCTCCAGGTGGTTTGTTAAGAGCAGCTATAGATGACGCCTAACTGGCTGCGGGTCTACTTTGTTCTAAGATACTCGCACATTGGTTAAGCCACCCTCCAAGAAACTGGTTGTATACATACTCTGTAGAGTCTTCTAAACCAGTATAAAGACGTTAAGTTAAGTTAAGCTATGTAAGGTTACGTTAAAGTTAGTTAAAGTTAAAGTTGAAGTTAAAGTTAATATTACGGTTCTTAAAGTTAAAATTAAAATTAAAGTTAAAGTTCTTAAAGTTAAAGTTCTTAAGCTAAGATAAGTTAAGTTAAGTTTAGAGGATTAAACAAGAAGGTAAATAGAATAGCAAAAGATAAAAGCAGCAGACCTCAAAACTATGGAAAACTATAGATACATTACACTAATAATATAATTACCTTCAAATATAGATGAAGTATAGAGCACACAGAATTTGATATTGCAGACGTGTACTAATACTAGTCAGGAATAGAGTCACGGGACATTACTCAGACATCCAACGGGAAATTCAACTGCCACAATTTAATCAGCTTTGTATTTTGCATCAAAAGACGCGCCATTGCGGAAAGAACAACCAAAAACGAAACAAACAGTGGAACATGTTACAAATCTGTCGGACTCACGTTACGATCAATGGCATTATAACCCACTGATACGTTGAGAGATAAACTGTATGGTGACTAGAGAATTATTACTTTGATAAGACATATATATGTGGTTATGGGTTACTTAAAGTCGACGAAGGTGACTTAACACAAGTGACGATATGTGTAACGAAAGTGTCACATATTGATGGTTGAAGAGAGCTAATAAAATCAATAGATCTCAAAATATCGACAGAAAGCTTCAAGTCGCAGGGATCGGTTTGTTAACATCGACATTTCCTCTGACGCCTAGTTCTATAATCAATGTTTTGTCCTGACCTTTCAGTAGGCTATGCCGCGCGTGCATTGCTTCAACGGTTGAGAACATATTTCAGGACAGTCTCACGTAACTTGCCAACAAATATCGTCGGTGCTCTCTGTTCTTTATTAAGCAAACCAAAAAGTATCACTTTTCTCTATTTTGAATCATTAATCGGTCAAAACTGTATCTGCTCCCTGCAGAGCATAGGTCTCCTACAAAAACGTGTCTGGTCCTCAAACGTTGACCTGTCCGTATCAATTGAAGTTTGGTCGACTAAAGATTTTAAAGCATGGTGCAGCCTCGCAGGTTACAGCCTTTCTCTATTTAGCTAAAACAGAAAAGTAATTATTATCTCTTTTAAGCTAACCAAAAAGTATTACTTTTCTATTTTAATCAAACCCAACTGTATTACTTGTAAATATTAAGTTAACCAAAACGTCTAACTTTTAAACAATTATTCACAAATAACGGCTCAATTCTCTCAACAAATAACCTTGACATTGCAACATTTATTCTCACTGCAAGGGTCACAACTTGACACACGTCTGTTCTATAGAATTGCCATTGAATAATATTCCTTACCTGAGTCTACTTGTAGGCTGAAATCTACAGGGATCATCTCGGGACTTATTTAATCCAAATTGTAATTAATCGTCCTAGACGAAGTCGGATCTCAATTGATTTCTGTTGTCAGGGAGATTATATGTTGCGCTGTCAACTGCAACAGAGCGCGCGTGCGCTGTAGATGCTGTGAACGCAAACCGCACATTACGACAGTGATCAAGCAGACGATGACGCAAGGCTGGTAGTGGATTGGCTCTCACCTCATCCATGTCTTACAGGCTAACAAGTCCACCCATGCTCGATCAACTTCACGTGACGCGAGGAGTGTGAGTACCTTGCGATGGCCCTCCTCTCTCGCACGTCATGGCGGAGACTAACGCCCGTCGATGAGAAGAGTACGGTAGAGTTGTGCAGGTGGCATAGCAGGCATACCCTCCGAGACAAATCTCGCGATGACTGCAACAAATATATCTCTCTAAATATTAGTTATTATTTCTTGAAATGCGGTCATGATCTTATGTCGTTAATAATTGCATAGGGCGGAAAATCTCACTTTCGAGTGTGTTTGAAGGAAAACTCCTGTCGTATGGCTTGGCTTAGCTTTATTCGTTCTCAATCTCCCGCTACCAAACCATAAAAGGGCTTAAGTAGCAGAATGTAGTCCAGAGAACGGAATGCGTTATGTCATAGTTTACAGCTTGATTGCGATATTTGCACCTTTCGGTCCAACACATCCGACTTCAGCAAACATTTTTTGAGTACCGGGTTAGCATTCCCTCTTCGATCCCATCTCCTTAGCCAGTCTGTTCTGTTGCAACCTGTTATCCAGGATCACCGTTTAGAGGTGTAGAAGAGTCTTGGCAGCTCTGGTTCGCTGGCCCTTTCGCTGGCAGTCAGCTATGGGTCGCTGACCACTGCAGCTCATGCGCTGCTCAGCATCTTGATCCCTGTCGTCGTATTATTATTAACTAGTTGTAGTACCCGGCTATGCATACACGAATTATTTATTTTACACAAACCACACTCAGACATACACCAGTTATTTATTTTACACAAACCACACTCAGACATACACTTTATTTATTTTACACAAACCACACTCAGACATACACCAGTTATTTATTTTACACAAACCACACTCAGACATACACCAGTTATTTATTTTACACAAACCACATTCAGTCAGACACCAGCTATTTATTTTACACAAACCACACTCAGACATACACCAGTTATTTATTTTACACAAACCACACTCAGACATACACCAGTTATTTATTTTACACAAACCACACTCAGACATACACCAGTTATTTATTTTACACAAACCACACTCAGACATACACTTTATTTATTTTACACAAACCACACTCAGACATACACCAGTTATTTATTTTACACAAACCACACTCAGACATACACCAGTTATTTATTTTACACAAACCACATTCAGTCAGACACCAGCTATTTATTTTACACAAACCACACTCAGACATACACCAGTTATTTATTTTACACAAACCCCACCGACATTCACGCTAGTTGAGTATCACAGTCGCGTACCTGCTTGAAGAACAAGTACCACCAACCCCACACTAGCAACATCGACATCTGATATAACGAATCAGATGCACTGTCTTCCATGCAGACCCATAAGTGTCAGTCTATTGCAGCTTAGCGAACGCCCAATTGAAAAATTCAGTATTCTTAGAATTGCTGATTCATCAATTGCAGTGACGTCATACAATAGGTAGCCATTGATGTATTATTGTTGGATCTTTCATTGTTATCAATCCTAGGACACCACGATAGTAGATCCACACACGCCTTAAATGCCTGTGATTTCTTATGTCTGCTACCCACTCAGCCGTGTCTAGCCCTTTTGCTTCTCCAGAAGCGCGAATTGGGTCAGCCACTACATCTGCCTTTACTGAGACCACATACATCCTACACCGATCTGGTTTCGCGTTTTCACCATAATGGAGGCTGCAATTAATAATGGAAAGACCCACTTGACAGAGACCCTTCATCTCAACAGATCGACAGAAGCGATGTTTCACTTCAGATCACAGATCCAGCGGCTTATGAGACCACACTATTTAAGTCATTTATCGTTTGTTTTGGTGGTGTCCAGGACGAATATGGTGAGTGTAAGACGCGAGAATATGTTTTATCACACTTGGAACATGTCAGAAAATGGGATTAATAGTGTGATCTAACCGGTTAACGCCAAAGAGTTTCCCATCTCATAATTATGCAGATCCGTCCATTCATCCAGATTTAAATCTTGATGTTTGGACTCGACTCGGAGGAAGAAAAGTGTGACTAGCTCGTGTTTCTGGGATCGGTGGAAGAAAAGTGTGACTAACACGTGTTTCTGGGATCGGTGGAAGAAAAGTGTGACTAACTCGTGATTCTGGGATCGGTGGAAGAAAAGTGTGACTAACTCGTGATTCTGGGATCGGTAGAAGAAAAGTGTGACTATCTTGTAATTCTGGGATCAGTGGAAGAAAAGTGTGACTAACTCGTGATTCTAGGATCGGTGGAAGAAAAGTGTGACTAACTCGTGATTCTGGGATCGGTGGAAGAAAAGTGTGACTAACTCGTGTTTCTGGGATCGGTGGAAGAAAAGTGTGACTAACTCGTGATTCTGGGATCGGTGGAAGAAAAGTGTGACTAACTCGTGATTCTGGGATCGGTAGAAGAAAAGTGTGACTAACTCGTGATTCTGGGATCGGTAGAAGAAAAGTGTGACTAATTCGTGTTTTCTGGGATCGGAGGAAAAAATGAATAACTAACTCGTGTTCCTAGGAAAGGAGAAAGAAAAGTGTGACTTTCTTGTTATCCTGGAATAAGAGGAAGAAACAGATCGTTTTCAAATACGTAGCTTCAATTCACACTTTCGCGTTGCATCATTCTGTTTCTGTTGTAAAGATCTGTAACTACATTTTAATGTCTAGCCAGCGAAAGGCGCAGGTCGTGTCTTGACTAGAGCATCGCTGAAATGAATAACCTTGTCGCCTTGAGTTAGTGTGAGTGTGGGTTTGGATGTTCGTGCAAGTGTAAGTGTCTGAGAAAATGAAATGACCTTAATGCAGTGTGACTATTTAACCTTGTGTTGGCTGAGAGTAAAGGTAAGGTTAGTGTAACATTATTGAGCGTTTGTAAAACAAGTCGGTAGAGTAATGTATCTCTTGCGACAAAGGGTTAAAGTTTGATCCTCGTTCTTGAAGCGCCCCAGTTTATCAATCTGCAAATGTGTACATGAACTTAACTTAATTAACTTAACTTAACGTCTTTATACTGGTTTAGAATACTCTGCAGAGTCAGTATACAACCTTTCAATTACATTACCTTGTTCCAGAAGCTATGCGCATCCAATCTATTCTTAAATGCGTTAATTGTCCATGCCTCCACTACTTCCTGTAGCAATGCATTCCAAACATTCACCACTTTCTGATTAAAAAATATTCCTAATATCTAATCTGGACATGTCTTTAGTTAATTTGTAGCTATGCCTTCTTGTTCTTTTATTTTGAAAAAGAAATTGTTATAGTCTAATTTATCAGTTTCTTTGATTATCTTATAAACCTGTATTGTCATCTAAAATTCTTCACTCTTCTAGACATTGTATGCTGGTTTTTCTGAGTCTTTTCTCATAATTGCAATTCTGGAATCCCACTATCAGCTTTGTCGCTCTTTTTCATCCTCTCCGGCATGTTTATATCCCCTCTGTGATAAGGACTCACCTGGAACACAGTTCTCTAATTTAGGTCTAACTAAAGCTTTATACAGTTTGACTATCACTTTCTTGCTCCTATGTTTAATATTTCTTTTTATCATACATAACATTGCATCTGCCTTTTTCACTGCTACCTGAACTTGCTTACTCACTTTAACTGTATGATCTATTATAACCCCTAGGTCCCTTTCCTTATCTATATTTCTAATATTGTTTTCGCCCATTCTATAATTATGTTCCAAATTGGATCTACCCATGTGGATGACTGTACATTTATCTACATTAAACTCATACAGACCATTCTCGAGTTTTATCTAAACCTGACCTCAATATATCCACTTCTGCTTTAGATGAGACACCACTGAAATAAATAGTTTTGTCATCAGCGAATTTTGCAATCATGGATCCCATATCAATGTCCAAATCATTTATATATATCAAGAACAAAATTGGTAATAAAACCGAGCCCTGTGGCACTCCCCCTTTCACTTCACACCACTCAGAGTACTACTTATTTATGCCTACTCTCTGCCTTCTTCCCGTTAACTAATTTGCTATCCATTTGGCAACATTACCGCTTATTCCATGTGATTTTAACTTTCTAAACAATATTTTATGAGGTACTCTATCAACGGTCTTTGCAAAATCTAGATAAATAACATCCACTGGCTCCCCTGTATCTATCATTTTAGTAACCTCCTCCATTAAGTCTAAAAGATTTGTTAAGCACGATCTCCTTCTAGTAAACCCATGCTGACTAATTATGATTAGTCTAAATGCATTACAATGTTTTTTTTAATTATTGACTAACAATTTACAGACAATGCTCGTTAAACTCACCGGTCTATAATTTGCTGGATCTGAGGTTTTGCTCTTTTGAATAAGGAGATTACTCCTGCATTAATCCCTTGTGCAAGTGATTGAGAACATAATATAGCCAATGGTTTTGCTAGTTGGTTTATAATTTCAAACATCAATTTTGGATGAATACCATCTTGACCTGGACATTTATTCACTTTCAACCCCTCCAATTTTTTTAAAAACCATTTTCTTTGTAATACAGATTGATCTTAATCCCACTGTTTCCATGTATCTTTGAAAAATATCTAAAGGATTTGGGATCTTGGAGCAGTCCTCTTTTGTGTAGACTGTGCTAAAGTACTGATTGAGCAGATTAGCAGCCTCCCTATTCTCACTTATTTGTTTTCCTGTACTGTCTATGAGAGAGCCTACTTTGTCTTTCGTTCTTTGTTTATTTGTAACATAAGAGAAGAAGCTTTTACTATCAGTCTTGATCAAGTAAGTTTTTTGTCGATTGTATTTTTTTCGCTTTTTAACTTATTTTCCAACTTTGGGCCGATTAATTACCTTTTGTTTAACTTCCAAATCCTTACTTCTCCTTTCCCCCCTTGCTGCTGCTTTCACTTAAAATGGTTTTGTTGCGTGTGTGAGCCATTATATACTTCACGGTAATGCATTTGGAAAAGAAAATTACACAAAGATGGAGAAACAACACTAAAGAGACTTTAGCAATTCAGGTCGCTTGATGCTGTTCCATTAGATTATATGCTAACCCTATAATACGGCATATTTTCTTTTTGTATGTGTGAAAAGTTTACATTGGAATAATGATAGAAAGTACAGCACAGTGCATACTTAGGCCAGTAACATATATGCACTGCGCCATAGGTTATATGAAAGAAAAAAAGTCCAAATCCTGTTTCACACCATGGAGTGTATGGGAAATATGGTGTTAGGCCCATATTATTTGGTGACCTACGGCACATAGGAGAGAATGTGCTCAGCATCACGCGGGCCGTCTTTAGTTCCCTGGTTTGTTTTTCTTGTACCCAATTTCAGTGGTTGGGTCGACCACAGGAACCGGTTTGCGATTAGAAAGACATCCTTCACCAACTAGATTGAACCCCGATCGCTTAACTGGAAAAGCAGTACACTAACCACTGCGCTACCGTGGTAAATGTACTGTACCATTATACTTCTGGCACTGCAATTACTTTGTACTGTATATAAGGTAGGTAGGATACACGGGCTGCATGTGGGACGCTGTTTCTGTCACTGCTCACAGTTACGTCTGCTGCGGCCCGTTCTCCGATCCCACCAAGTACATCTTCCAGGAATGAGCACCACAATCCTGGAACCATGTACATACGGATGGCTCAGCAGATGATACTATAGATAAAAGGGTATGAGGAATCATCATACAACTGAAACATAAAGTCTACTCAACAACAATTGGCGCTCGGAGATACTGTAACAACTGCAATGACTGAATCTATAGTCCCGAAGCAAGAAGCCGAAACTTTCATGAACTGTAAGGAGCTGGCAGAACAATAAGTGGTTGTATTCACAGATACCCGTCCAGTGTTATCAGCCATCAAGAACCAACAGGAAAATTATATTGGCGAGCTGGCACACTAACTCTAATGGTTGGCCCAGTGCTACTAAAGAAGTACAATCCAGTGGATACAAGCCAATTGCAACATCCCAGGCAAGGAAGAAGCAGACAGACTTGTCAATGATTAAGGAATACTGCAAAAAAATGACCTACCAAAACAAACGCAATTATCAAAGCCACGTACATTTCAAAATGGAAGAGAGACCGCCCCGACCATTTAGAAAATGACGCCTATCACAAAATCTTCAGGCGAAATCATGTGATCATCTTACGTCTGCGCACATGACTCAACGGACTGAGATCTCATCTTTATAATAAATTCAAGATTGGCGCTACAAACATTTGCACCTGTGGCACAGCTCTCATAGCAGCGTAGACCTGTTGCAGTCCAGTCCAGTCCAGCCCAGTCCATCATACACTAGGGAAAGGAGTAGCACATGGAAACAACCGATGTCCTTCCACGAAAACAACGTTGGAAACTGTACAAGGCCTCGAATTGACTGCTGCCTCTCTTAGAAACATTGAAGTAGGTCTGAAGACGAACGATGAAGATGAAAAATAGGAAGCAAATCAAGAAGAAGAAAAGGAAGACAAAGTTTAGGAAGAAGAAGATGGGGATGTTCTCTAACTGGCATTTCTTAGCTATATTTTAACTCTATAGGACCAGACACATTTGCGGTCAGACGTTGCTTGAGCGGATGTAGAGCGACGCATATTTAATCAATCAATCAATCGAACCGATCGTTTCTCTGGGAACATACACCATTGGTGACATCTCGCCAGCATAGACGGCCTTTTGACCTGTTACTGTCTCTGCAAACAATCTGATACATTTTGTCTCTTGCCGCTGCACTTACCTTATCTGCACATTCATCACACACTCACAAACTCGTCCTCACGAACGAATTACGTACTCAGTCGTTCTGTGCATTCACATATAGTCAGATCATCTTCAATCAGGTGATCTGTACATCCACATACAATCGGTTCATGTATGCTCATGCAATCTGTGCATTCATACGTGATTACATCACGTCACTCATAGTCGGATCACGTACTCACTTCTGGTAACATCCTCAGTCGATCTATGCATACATATACAATCAGAACACACATCGTACCCAAAGTGTACTGCACATTCGACACACATTCAGATCTCTTACTGTCTACAGTGTGTCCAACATAAACACCTATATAGCGACTGGTCAAAACTCGAGGTGAATGCTCGTCCAGTCACCCTGCAAACTCACACACTCACAGACTCCTTACAACCTCTCAGTTACTATCCTAGCCAGTGTATTTGAGTTAATCTTTGCAGAGTATTTTATAGTCTCAAGGAACAACATGGCTGTCCAATGGTTTTCTGTTGGTTTTCTGACTCAGCTATCACTTTAATTTATTTGCAACTACGCCTACGCTAAATTGGAACGCCATAGTAGTCAGCTACGAACCCCTAGCTGAGCTCAAAAATAATCTCTCCCCCATCCCTTCTTGTACCAGACAAGGTATTCCACCGAAACTCCTCGTTTCCTTTGTCGATCTAATGTCGAGACGGTGATTGACCTTCGCAAGCATTCAGACAACCTTTGTTCCCAAAGTCGCCAGCCCAATCTCCATTGCCCTAAACGCCCATGCTCCAGTTGGAACTGTCACATTTGTTACGGCAGGTTACAGTTACATTGTTACTATTTCCTTGCTTCCAGACATCAGTAACACTCTGTCGAATTCAGAATAACAGTGATGTCAGTTCGTCTACCCTATCTCTTCATCAATAAAGTCCATGAGACCTCGCTACAATATACATCAGCACAATCAGCTAATTATATTTGGCATTTATTTCTTTGATTGTCCTGGTACGGCCGTCCCAAAGCGTGCACGACATACATCAACAAATAAAACGGCCATGTTCTACCCTACCAATTATACCAGCTAGGAAGTAGGAAAAAGCCCGAAAATAGCATAAACTGATATAGAAATTATCGAAGTACAAGAGGGCAGTTCATTGATATCGTGTTACTGTAACAATTATTAGATGCGCGTCAAATATGCGCCTGGTACAGGATACCAATGAGATATTTCTAACGAGAGATTATTAATGTGGAAGTTTCGGAAAAAAACCATGCAGATAACAGTGGAGTAAGAGGTGAGAAGTAGACGAAGGCTTTGAACACACATTAATGAAACCAGTTGCTAGCATTGCAAGGCATGCTCTGTTCTGGAATCCACAGCGCAGGAGAAGGACACTCCAGTATACCCAGAGAATGAAGTTGTAGACAAACATTCAGGAGAACGTGTATGCAGCTGGATGGTTCAGGACAATAGGACTGGCATGTATTTGTTAAATGCATGTGTTCCATGTGGGGCTTAAAACGATTTGATTGGTATTGATCGATATTAATTGATAAAATGGTATATTAATTGTTATTAATTTGTCGTCATCATCATCATCAATATATCTTTTAGAGTTTACGACATTGACAACCCTCCTCCTGCATGTTCGGCCTAGAGCTGCCCTTTCTGCCTATCCAGTTGAGGTCCAGGGACTGAAGTTCATTTTCTGTCTCTGCTTCATGTGTTTGTTGGTCGATCTCTCTTCGTCTTCCCCTGTGGTTTTCATGTCAGGGCCTGTCTGGCCACCTTTGATGGGATTTCAGTAGCATGTTCTATTTAGCCTCATTTCCTACGTTTGATGTGTTGCTCTCCGTGTTCTTGTTGACTCCTTTCCCATAGGTCTTCATTCCTCACCATGTCCTGCTAACCTATACCAATTATTCTCTGTAGACATTCATTGACGATCAGCTGGGTTTCTGTGGCGGGGTAAGGCTTTTAAGTTGAGTAGTTTACTAATCTTACAAGTCACAACATATTTCTACACCACGACACGACTTCGACACAATAAAACACAGTAAACACTATCCTAACCAGAAAACAAAACAATTTCATTTATTACAAAAATAATCGTTGCACAATATCAACAACAACAAAATTATAAACTAAATAATCAATATATATATATATATATATTTAACTACTTAGGAGGTTGTAAGCACCATGTTTTGATGTTTTCTAAAAAAATCTGTCGTACCCAGAATTCTTAGTCTGAAATTGTCACAACAAAACTTCACAACCCCAATAAATATCCTAGCCACAACTTAATGGCTCCGCTAGCTCGCCGTCTTTCTTCTGCACCCCCAACACAAATCACAAACTCGTCCTCACGATCGGATTAAGTACTCAGTCGATGTGTGCATTCACATATAATCAGATCACTTACACTCATGATATCTGTGCATTCACATATAATCAGATCACTTAACATACTCAGACGAATCTGTACGCTCACACATAATCAGAACACACATACATGATTCCCAAGGTGTTCTGGTGTTCTGCACCTACAACATAAATTCAGATCTCGTCCTTAGGCGATATGTACACTCGTTTAACAATTCTTAACATACATCGTTCAGAAGGAGTTCTGCACATACAACACACACTCAGATCTTCTACTGTTCACATGGTGTCTATCATAAGCACTTATTGAGCTCAATTGGCAAAACTCGAGGTACAATTACCCTGCAAACTCTCACATCCAGTCTTTCGCTTCTATCTTCCAGTCATTATGCTGAGTTTATCGTTGCAGAGTATTTTATAGTCTCAAGCAATAACATATCTGTCCAGTGGTCTTCTGTGGGTTGTCTGATTTAGCCGTCACTCCAATTTGAAACTACCCCCATCCAAAAAATGTTACCGGTTGTCTATCCACGAATCACTGTCATTCTACGTGAGGTAGACGATCGTGGAAGTATCAGACTGCCAACAATCCTCATCCCCGTCAAATCTGAACACCAAAGTGGTCAGCTCCGAATACCCACCCCTATACCAAACTTTGTCGACCTAGTGTCGAAACGGTGATTGACCCTGAAGTGACCTGCATTCTTCCAGCGCATTATAGCAACCTTTGTTTCTTAGAGTTGCCAGCCCAATCTCCGCTATCCTAACTGCTCATGCTCAAGCTGGAACTGTCATATTTCTTCTGTACTGCCTGTGCCGTTCTCCGGTCACTACGGGAGAACGGACGTGACATTGGAATTAAAACAATCTTAACTTATAAATAGTTTTGATTCCCATGGATTTTTAAATATTATTCAATATTAATTGAAATTGATTGATATTGATTTATTTTAAAAAAAATTTTCTTTCTTTCCCCTTAAATGTCTAATCCCCAAGGCGGTGTGTGCTGCACTGTGGTTTTTATTTTGCGCCTGTCGGCCCAGTGCATCCGACTTCAGCATGCATTTTATGTTAGGGGTGCATCTTCCTGCATTTTCTAAAGGTTTGTTTCCCCGTGGTAACGGCGGGTGCTGTGATGGGAATCGAACCCAGCACCTTCTGGTTGCGAGCCGTGTCACTTAACCACAAGCTCATGCCGTACCCTCAATTTATTTTAAATTTATCTTCACTTAATATATATTAATGTATAGGATATCAGGGTAAAGATTGCTGTCTCTAAGAATTTGTCCCGTCTAATTACGATTGTCTAATGTTGGTTAAAGAAATTGTCCTGTCTAGTTACGATTGTCTAATGTTGGTTAAAGAAATTGTCCTGTCTAGTTACGATTGTCTAATGTTGGTTAAAGAAATTGTCCTGTCTAGTTACGATTGTCTAATGTTGGTTAAAGAAATTGTCCTATCTAGTTACGATTGTCTAATGTTGGTTAAAGAAATTGTCCTGTCTAGTTACGATTGTCTAATGTTGTTTAAAGAAATTGTCCCGTCTAGTTACGATTGTCTAATCTTGGTTAAAGAAATTGTCCTGTCTAGTTACGATTGTCTAATGTTGGTTAAAGAAATTGTCCTGTCTAGTTACGATTGTCTAATGTTGGTTAAAGAAATTGTCCTGTCTAGTTACGATTGTCTAATGTTGGTTAAAGAAAGTGTCCTGTCTAGTTACGATTGTCTAATGTTGGTTAAAGAAATTGTCCTGTCTAGTTACGATTGTCTAATGTTGGTTAAAGAAATTGTCCTGTCTAGTTACGATTGTCTAATGTTGGTTAAAGAAATTGTCCTGTCTAGTTACGATTGTCTAATGTTGGTTAAAGAAATTGTCTAGTTACGATTGTCTAATGTTGGTTAAAGAAATTGTCCCGTCTAGTTACGATTGTCTAATGTTGGTTAAAGAAATTGTCCCGTCTAGTTACGATTGTCTAATGTTGGTTAAAGTTATTGTCCTGTCTAGTTACGATTGTCTAATGTTGGTTAAAGAAATTGTCCTGTCTAGTTACGATTGTCTAATGTTGGTTAAAGAAATTGTCCTGTCTAGTTACAATTGTCTAATGTTGGTTAAAGAAATTGTCCTGTCTAGTTACAATTGTCTAATGTTGGTTAAAGAAATTGTCCCGTCTAGTTACGATTGTCTAATGTTGGTTAAAGAAATTGTCCCGTCTAGTTACGATTGTCTAATGTTGGTTAAAGAAATTGTCCTGTCTAGTTACGATTGTCTAATGTTGGTTAAAGAAATTGTCCTTTCTAGTTACGATTGTCTAATGTTGCTTAAAGAAATTGTCCTGTCTAGTTGCAATTGTCTAATGTTGGTTAAAGAAATTGTCCTGTCTAGTTACGATTGTCCAATGTTGGTTAAAGAAATTTTCCTGTCTAGTTACGATTGTCTAATGTTGGTTAAAGAAATTGTCCTGTCTAGTTACGATTGTCTAATGTTGGTTAAAGAAATTGTCCTGTCTAGTTACGATTGTCTAATGTTGGTTAAAGAAATTGTCCTGTCTAGTTGAGATTGTCTAATGTTGGTTAAAGAAATTGTCCTGTCTAGTTACGATTGTCTAATGTTGGTTAAAGAAATTGTCCTGTCTAGTTACGATTGTCTAATGTTGGTTAAAGAAATTGTCTCGTCTAGTTACGATTGTCTAATGTTGGTTAAAGAAATTGTCCTGTCTAGTTACGATTGTCTAATGTTGGTTAAAGAAATTGTCCCGTCTAGTTACGATTGTCTAATGTTGGTTAAAGAAATTGTCCCGTCTAGTTACGATTGTCTAATGTTGGTTAAAGAAATTGTCCCGTCTAGTTACGATTGTCTAATATTGGTTAAAGAAATTGTCCTGTCTAGTTACGATTGTCTAATGTTGGTTAAAGAAATTGTCCTGTCTAGTTACGATTGTCTAATGTTGGTTAAAGAAATTGTCCTGTCTAGTTACGATTGTCTAATGTTGGTTAAAGAAATTGTCATGTCTAGTTACGATTGTCTAATGTTGGTTAAAGAAATTGTCCTGTCTAGTTACGATTGTCTAATGTTGCTTAAAGAAATTGTCCTGTCTAGTTACGATTGTCTAATGTTGGTTAAAGAAATTGTCTTGTCTAGTTACGATTGTCTAATGTTGGTTAAAGAAATTGTCCTGTCTAGTTACGATTGTCTAATGTTGGTTAAAGAAATTGTCCTGTCTAGTTACGATCGTATAATGTTGGTTAAAGCGCTTGCTTATTACAATGCGATACGCTTTAGTCTATCCAGCTGTAAATATCAACCGATGCACTAAGGAAGGTGAATGAGCACGGAAAGGAACTGGTCACGCCATCTCACAAATGATATGATCTTATAGAATAGTATAATAAAGTCCATAACACTCCACCTACCACGGCAATCGTCCTATGTGTCTGTTTCTGCTTGTATTAAAGGTTTTCAAACTGTGCGCCGGCTTCTCCCAGGGGACCTCACGGCCCTCGGCTAATGGCGTCGAGGTGGTTTGGGAAAAGTATTGGGCTCGATGTTACGAGGCAAGGTACATTAATAAATATCGATCTTCGTAGGCCGACATGTTTGCACCGAGGTACTATTACATGTACCAATACGTGTCATTAGGTACTATTATATGTACCAATACGTGTCATTAGGTACTATTACATGTACTAATACGTGTCATTAGGTAGTATTAAATGTACCAATACGTGTCATTAGTTACTATTACATGTATTAATACGTGTCATTAGGTACTATTACATGTACCAATATGTGTCATTAGGTATTATTACATGTACCAATACGTGTCATTAGTTACTATTACATGTACCAATACGTGTCATTAGGTACTTTCACTAGCACCAATACGTGTCATTAGGTACTATTACATGTACCAATACGTGTCATTAGGTACTATTACATTTACCAATACGCGTCATTAGGTACTAGAAGTTATTGACTGCTTCTAATCACAACAAAACTTAGCTTTGTTTTCTTTTCTGTAGTGAAATAAACATCTAACGTAGAGACTTCCGGTACAAGCGACCTTTAAGCTATAGCTTTATAAATCACCCTCTTATTTACCGGCTGACCTCACCGACTGAAAGGCCACGTAATTACAGTGTATGAAACAAAACACAATAAGCAGAAAACAAACACGCACACGTATTAAACAGAATGAGACGTAGAACAGGCACCCAGATCATGCACACAAGTCTAGTAACGCTGTGGGAAATTCGGTTGGCGGTGAATGTTGTCAGAACACCACTTAAGACACCCGGACAAACACGTCTATAAAGGTAAGTGAGAAAGTGATTTAGCAATGAAAAAAGACAAGCAGTGAGGGGATGGGAGGGGGGTGGGCCTAGTGGTTCAGTGACACGGCTCACATCCCGAAGGTGCTGGGTTCGATCCCCATCACAGCACCGTCCGTTACAACTGAGAAGCAAACCGTTAGAAAATGCAGGAGAAAACAGATCCTTGCATATAATGCATGACGAAGCCGGGTGCACTGGGCCGACAAGCGCAAAATAAAAACAGTACAACGCACACCGCCTTGGAGAATGGAGAAATAAGGCAACACATTATTAAAACAAAATCAACAGTGAGTGTACAGGTTCTAATTGAGGACAACATTGTACATGACGTCCGTCTACACATTCGTGGTCCCATATGGTTATAATAGAGTTGAGAAATCCAGATCGGGGAACAGGCTGAAGTGGGCGTAACAAGGCGTAGAGAAAACAAGACCTTCCCCCACGAAGCTAGTGTAGCTCATATAAATTGTATATACAGCACAAATTGATTGCCATGCTTGGCGTTTATTGGTGCAATAGATATTACAATCTATACTTCGATACTCTTGTAGGATAGTCAACTTAACGCTCATTTTGCAGGCCTACGTATGCACTTTCCTGTACTTTTTTTTTATCGTTATCGGAACTTTCTTGTATATTTCCAGTCTAGTACAGTATGGTGTTAGTTTAACGATAATCTTGTCTCAAAATGCAACCTAGTGAGAAGATCAGATATCGATGAGGTGTTCGTACTGAAATCTATCTATGACGCCAAAGTGAAAAGTTCAGATATCGATAAAATGTACATCTAAATAAGAAAGTGAGGAAGTTAGTATATATAAAGTATAATGATGTTTGTTTATAGGAGCTTGTCTTATTTTTATCATCGTTTGATAACTGCACCTTTGTTCGTAAACAAGATCATGAGCCTATTATTCCTTATTCTCACGAGACGTTTGATTAATAATGCATTTCCCCTGAGCCTCAGTCTTATTGTTCATTTCGATTATATAACTGGCACATGATGATTGTCTACCCCCAGCCTCAGGCTGCCACATGTCAGTCTATGTGATACAGTGTCTACCCCAGCCTCATGCTCCCACATATACGTCTATGTGACGCCATATTGCTTATAAAACTCTTCGCTCGAGCTTTAGACACCAGCAAGTAGGGGTTCGAAACATGAAGCTGAACAAGAAAGCGATGGAATATTAAATAATCACTTCAGATGCAAGAATTAAATAGTAACGGGCATACAGATGGCACACACAGATAACACGCTGATGACACACTGGTGGCACACAGAAACACGCTGCTGACACACTTGTGACACACAGATAACACGCGGATGACACACTAGTGGCACACAGATAACATGCTGATGATACACTGGTGGCACACAAATAACACGCTGATGACGCACTGGCGGCACACAGATAACACGCGGATGACACACTGGTGGCACACAGATAATACGCTGATGACACACTGGTGGCACGCGGATGACGCACTGGTGGCACACAGATAACATGCTGATGACACACTGGTGGCACACAGATAACACACTGATGACACACTGGTGGCACACAAATAACACGCTGATGACACACTGGTGGCACACAGATAACACGCGGATGACACACTGGTGGCACACAGATAATACGCTGATGACATACTGGTGGCACGCGGATGAAACACTGGTTGGATACAGATAACACGCGGATGACACACTGGTGACACACAGATAACACGCGATGACACGTATATGACACACTGATGAGACGCAGATGCAACACGGATAACATACTGATTAAAAAATAACGAAACACAAATGACACAGATAACACATTGGTGAAACACATGAGTCACACAGACGACACATATATGACATAGATGATAAACATATGACACACAGGTTATATATTTGACGTAGTGATGATACACCGTTGACACATATGCGACACACTGATGACACATATATGATAAAGTGATAGCACAAAGTAGACATGTTGGTGACACGCATATGACACACAGATGACGCACAACAAAAGATTGCCCATCCACACGACGTCAAAATGCATGTGACAAATAGATTATAGCTATTCTTTCATAGTGAACACCTGGAGTACGCACATCTAAATTTATATTCTATTCCGAAGCTTTATGTTTTTGATTTGTTGGAGCCCCGATCTGCACTCTGTTTGCGAGGTATCCCAGGTGAAAGGACACGGAACATCAACGTTGTAGATAGATTGATTTTATTTGGCGTGCTCGTGTTGAAATGTTCTCGGAAGCGGAAGCGGTGTTCGCGCGCGTTCAGTCAAACCAATCAGAAATGTGCATCTCCGTGTGCAGCACAGGTCTTCAACCAATAAACCCCAAGTACTTCTCTCCTCAGCCATAGGCTCCACCTCAAGTATTTCTCTCATCAGCAATTAAGTACTTCTCTCCTCAGCCATTCGCTCCACGCCAAGTACCTCTTTCCTCAGTCATTGGCTCCACATCAAGTACTTCTCTCCTAAGCCATTAAGTACTTCTCCCCTCAGGCATTGACTCCACGCCAAGTACTTCTCTCCTCAGCCATTGGCTCCACGCTAAGCACTTCTCTCCTCAGCCATTGGCTCCACCCCAAGTACTTCTCTCCCCAGCCATTGGCTCCACACCAAGTACTTCTCTCCTCAGCCATTGCCTCTGCACCTCGGATGGTTGAGTTTAACTTACTTTTGATTGACTTGTCCATGTTTGTTGAATTTGTTGGTGGCTGAAAGTTTTAATGGGTGACGTAACCAACTCCGTGTCCAACCCTCTCAGTCATCTTTTACATGTTTGACAGGTTTACAGTGTATCATTTACTCTCCTTTCGGATCCGTTTCGGTGTAATGCTTTAACGGCACAATAAATGATCAGTCGGGTACTTATACGTGGAATCTTAGTATTCAAACAGGCAGTATTCAAACAGGCAGTATTCAAACAGGCAGTATTTAAACAGAAACTATTTAAACAGACATGTTGTTTCTGTTGTCAGAAATAGAAGACCGTTTTTGAAACAATAGCTAAAATCATCCTATTGAGAATTTAAGCCACCAAACAATTCAACAAATATAGACAAGTCAATCAAAAGTGAGTTCAACTCAACCCTCCAGGAAACAGAGCAAATGACTCGGGAGAAAAGTGCTTGACGCGCATCCAATAGCTGAGGAGAGAAGTGCTTGGCATGGGGCCAATGTATGAGGAGAGAAGTGCTTGGCATGGAGACAATGGCTGAGGAGAGCAGTGATTGGCATGGAGCCAATGGCTGAGGAGAGAAGTGCTTAGCGTGGATCCAATGGCTGAGGAGAGAATTGCTTGGAGTTGAGCGAATGGCTGAGGAGAGCATTGCTTGGAGTTGAGCCAATGGCTGAGGAGAGAAGTGCTTAGCGTGGATCCAATGGCTGAGGAGAGAATTGCTTGGAGTTGAGCCAATGGCTGAGGAGAGCATTGCTTGGAGTTGAGCCAATGGCTGAGGAGAGAATTGCTTGGAGTTGAGCAAATGGCTGAGGAGAGAATTGCTTGGAGTTGAGCCAATGGCTGAGGAGAGAATTGCTTGGCGTGGAGCCTATGGCTGAGGAGAGAATTGCTTGGAGTTGAGCAAATGGCTGAGGAGAGAATTGCTTGGAGTTGAGCCAATGGCTGAGGAGAGAATTGCTTGGCGTGGATCCAATGGCTGAGGAGAGAAGTGTTTGGCATGAATTTGTTTATTATCATGGTCTGTATCATACTTTAGGCGTGTGTTCCACCGTGCAATTTCACCATAATTCGAACGCACGACCCGAACCTCGAGACCACTGAGTCCCCTAGTCATAACAACAAAAATATGATCTAGCACTGGTTCTGTGTTTGTATCGTGTTGTGTGTTTGTCCGTATGAGATGTTTACTACTTGTGTTTGACGCGTATGTCTGTCGCCTTGTATGTTGGTATATACGTGGTCTTCTGTATATGTGCATGTCTGTTCCTGTCTGTATTTGCAGGCGCCTGTTTATCTAGATATATGTGTTCCTCTGAGCATATGTGTGTGTGCTTATGTATGTATAGCCTGATATGTGCTTATTTGTTGATGCATATATGGCGTGTGTGTATGTATGTGAATGTATGAGTATGTGCGTGTGTGTGAATGTATGAGTATGTGCCTGTTGTTTTTGCTGATGTCGAGCTGGGCTTTTCTCTGTGTTATGTTTCTGTCAGTCTGGTTGGCTGTCTGTATGTGTGTGTGTACGTGTGTCTATTTGGCTGTCTGAATATGTGTGTGTACGTGTGTCTGTTTGGCTATCTGCATATGTGTGTGTACGTGTGTCTGTTTGGCTATCTGTATATGTGTGTACGTGTGTCTCTTTGGCTATCTGTATGTGTGTGTACGTGTGTCTGTTTGGCTGTCTGTATATGTGTGTGCACGTGTGTCTGTTTGGCTGTCTGAATATGTGTGCATGCGTCTATTTTACTGTATGTGTGTGTCTGTGTGTGTTTGGATGTTTGTATGTGTGTGGGTGTGTTTGGTTGTCTGTATGTATGTACGTGTGTACATGTGTCTGTTTGGCTGTCTGTATGTGTGTGTACGTGTATCTGTTTGGCTGTCTGAATATGTGTGTGTATGTGTGTCTGTTTGGCTATCTGTATATATGTGTGTGTACGTGTGTCTGTTTGGCTGTATGTATGTGTGTGTTTAGCTGTCTGTATGTATGTATGTGTGTGTTTAGCTTTCTGTATATGTGTGTGCGCGTGTCTGTTTAGATGTCTGTGTGTGTGTGTATATATACGTGTGTCTGTTTGGCTGTACGCATATCTGTGTGTACGTGTGTCTGTTTGGCTGGATGTATATATGTATACATGTGTCCATTCGGCATTATGTTTATGTGTATATTACATGTATCTGTTTGGCTGTATGTATATGTATGTGTGCGCGTGTCTGTTTAGATATATGTATGTGTGTACGTGTGTCTGTTTAGATGTATATATGTGTGTGTACGAGTATTTGTTTGGCTCTATGTATGTATGTGTGTGTTCGTGTGTCTATTTGGCTCTATGTATGTGTGTGTACATGTGCCTGTTTGGCTGTATCTATATGTGTGTGTACGTGTCAGTTTCAACCTCCCTGTCTCGATCGTATCTATGTGCTATATGACGTATATTGTAATGTAAGTAACATATCCATTGCAGAACGGCGCTTCCTGCAACCGCCAACCTATTTGACTGTTATATATATCTTGGCAAGTGTGCAGTACTGCAGGCCATCATTACTTTATATGTACGTAGGAGCGTTCACACTGAGAAAAACTGTCTGCCAAACTGGACACGACGTGATTCGAACCGGATTCGTTGGGATTGTGAAGGAACCGTGGACTATCAATTTGATCTTTGCTGTAAAGCAGATAGAAGAGAATGCCAAGAACAGAATGTTTATCTCCGCACAACGTCCCCCTCCCTTTACTGTTATTAACGGTGTCAAGCAAGGATGCGTGTTGGCCCTAGCTCTTCTCACCATGTTTTCTTACCTGCTGTGGAATGTCTTCAGCGATTGCGACGTCGGAGTTGGGCTTCACTACCGCACTGACAGCGGACAATTCAATCTGAGAAGGGTCAAGGCTAGAAGTAAATTATACAGGGTTACTGTACGTGATTACTTTATGCAGATGGCTGTTGCTTAAATTCAAAAGCGGAGGTTGACATGCAAGAATGCATGGCTCGGTTCGCCAAAACATGCTTAAATTTCGGCCACACCATCTAAATTGTAAAGACAGGTTCTTGCAGATATGGACTTTTCAGAACCTTCAATCACGGTGCACGACCTCTGTCTATAAATTGTTGACAGATCTACATTCCCTGTGAGCATTTTGTCTCATGTTGTTCACGTAGATGATGAGGTGAATACAAGAATAGCTAGGGCGGGTGCGGGACTTGGTAGACTTCATACTAATGTACGAAATAGACGAAGGATCAGAACTCAAAATAAAGTGAAGGTCTACGCTGCAGCATAGGGTGTGCTATTTACTTGTACTCAGTGCTATACACAATTCAGGGTTCCAGTTGGCTTATTTAGTTATCTTGGAACTCATACGATCAGTGAATGCTGACAAGGTGGTCCTAATCGATTACGATGGACGAACAACACGTGTTCCATGAGTGTCCTTGTGTGTGTTTGTGTGTATTTGCGTGTCTCTGTGTGTATGTGTGTGTGTTTGCGTGTCTCTGTGTGTGTTTGTGTGTGTTTGCGTGTCTCTGTGTGTGTGTGTATTTGCGTGTCTCTGTGTGTATTTGTGTGTGTTTGCGTGTCTCTGTGTGTATTTGTGTCTGTTTGCGTGTCTCTGTGTGTATTTGTGTGTGTTTGCGTGTCTCTGTGTGTGTTTGTGTGTGTTTGCGTGTCTCTGTGTGTGTGTGTGTATTTGCGTGTCTCTGTGTGTATTTGTGTGTGTTTGCGTGTTTCTGTGTGTATGTGTGTGTGTTTGCGTGTCTCTGTGTGTGTTTGTGTGTGTTTGCGTGTCTCTGTGTGTGTTTGTGTGTCTCTGTGTGTGTTTGCGTGTCTGTGTATGTGTTTGTGGGTATTTGTGTGTGTTTGCTTGTCTGTGTGTGTGTTTGCGTGTCTCCGTGTGTGTTTATGTGTATTTGTGTGTGTTTGCGTGTCTCTGCGTGTGTTGCGTTTATTTGTGTGTGTGTGCGTGTCTCTCTGTGTGTTTGCGTGTCTGTGTATGTGTTTGCGTGTATTTGTGTGTGTTTGCTTGTCTGTGTGTGTGTGTTTGGGTGTCTCCGTGTGTGTTTATGTGTATTTGTGTGTGTCTGCGTGTCTCTGTGTGTATTTGCGTGTCTCTGCGTGTGTTTGCGTGTATTAGTGTGTGTGTGCGTGTCTCTCTGTGTGTTTGCGTGTATGTGTATGTTTGCGTGTCTCTATGTGTGTTTGCATGTATTTCTGTGTGTTTGCTTGTCTGTGTTTGGGTGTCTATGTTTGTGTTTGTGTGTATCTGTGTGTGTGTTTACGTGTATGTGTTGTGTTTGCGTGTCTCTATGTGTGTATTTACGTGTCTCTATGAGTGGTTGCGTGTCTCTGTGTGTGTTTACGTGTCTGTGTGTGTGTTTCCGTGTCTCTGCGTGTGTTTTTACGTGTCTGTGTGTGTTTGCGTGTCTCTGCGTGTTTTTACGTATCTGTGTGTGTGTTTGCATGGCACTGTGTGTGTACGTGTTTGTGTGCGTTTGAGTATATTTGTATGTGTATTTCTGGTATTTTTGAGTGAGTGTGCAAATTTTTGTGTGTGTGTTTCACGCCTCTCTCTCGCTCTCTCTCTCCCTCTCTCTCTCTCTTTCTCTCTGTGTGTTTGCGTGTATTTGTATGTGTATTTGTGTATTTCTTGTGTTTCTGAGTGAGTGTAAACTTCTGTGTATGTGCTTCAGTCCTCCTCTCTCTCTCGCTCTCTCTCTCTCTCTCTCTCTCTTTCTCTCTCTTTCTCTCTGACTATGTTTCTTCATGTACACTTCATTTGTCTCTGTGTATTTATTTGCGAATTTCTGTATCGGTGTTTCAAGTGTTTTATGTGTGTGTGCGTGTTTGCATGTTTCTGAATGTATGTTTCTGTCTGTCTCAATCTATGTGTGTGTGCGTATTAGTCTGTGTGTGTGTGAAATGCTATATCTTTCGAGTCTATGTGTGTGTGTGTGTGTGTGTGTGTGTGTGTGTGTGTGTGTGTGTGTGTGTGTGTGTGTGTGTGTGTGTGTGAAAAGCTATATCTTTCGAATCTATGTATGTGTGTATGTGTGTGTGCAATGGTATATCTTTTGAGTCTATGTATGTGTATATGTGTGTGTGTGAAATGATATATCTTTCTTCTTCTTCTTCTTCCTCTTCTTCTTCTTCGTACGCTGTCAGACGTCAAATGATATTTGTTAAAAGAAAGCAGCTGTCATCCTGAGGCTGTCGACACTGCCATAGAGCTTGTCTAGTGTTGCCACTGGTGATGGGCACATGTGCTTTCTCTGGTCCTCGTATGTCGTGCAATTTTGCAGCAGATGTTCAGCGGTCATTTTCCCTGTACCAAATGTACATTCGTCAGTGCCACCTATCTTCAGTTTATTGAATAGGTGGTACCTCAGTCTGTTGTGGCCTGTGCGGAGTTTGAAGACCACGACCTGCTCTCTTCTGTTCAACTGGTAATGGGCATCATGATATATCTTTCGAGTCTATGTATGTGTATATATGTGTGTGTGTGTGAAATGCTATATCTTTCGAGTCTATGTGTGTGTATATATGTGTGTGTGAAATTATATATCTTTCGAGTCAATGTATGTGTATATGGTTGTGTGTGTGAAATGCTATATCTTTTGAGTCTATGTGTGTGTGGGTGGGCCTGTGAATGCGTTGATGCGTTTGCCCTCCATACTGAAGCAATGGTTCACGAGTACAGCTGTTGACAGGAACCCTGTTCCCGTACATCTGTGGACTGTTGTTACAGCTACCACTTAACATGATAAGGCTGTTAACTGAAAGCACAGTCTTTTTTGTTTTCATAACCCTTTAGGGTGTGCTCAGCAGGTTACAGTGATCCTATTCTTGTCAACTCATGTACTACCGGGTTATGTGAACATATATCTAGAGCAGCTCCCCCCACCCCTTCCAACCCCCTCCCTACCTACCTTCCGAAATGGTGGTCTCTGCGTCCAATAAAACCATCTTGAAACGATAGTCGATATATTTGTACCAGACCACGTTGCCTGCACTAAAGCCCCTTATTCCGAGCCTCAAACACAGTGTTGCTAAGAGGCCTGACAACAAATGCTGTGGCAATACAAAGCTTGATCTACTCTCTTACTGATAATGTATTCCGTAACGACCCATCACACACCACCCCTTCCCCCCCCCCCCCCCCCCCAGTTGCCGTTTGTCGTGTGTAAGCCTTTGTAGCTAAACAGATGCTAATGGAGATTTGATGTGGGTCTATATTGAAACTGGCAATCTCGCGATGTCGGGAGCAGTTTAGCAATATTCTAACCGTTATAAATCGATGTATTATTCATCAACCAGTAATAGTGTCTGCAGATTAAGGGTTAGGGCAATTGATTCCAGCTTGTGTTACGCAAAAGTTAACTTCATATTTAAGAGTGGCCACAATGGTGTACGTTTGGTTGAAGTAATTCAGTTTTCTGTTATGTATATGTGACATGTCGACTCGTGTTGAAGATTAAGGGTTTGACTAATTTCCTGCATCTATTGCAGTGAATACTTCTATCCTTTCTTTGCCCCACCTTCTTCTTCGAATATCTGGGAATTTGAGTCATTTACTCATTCATTCCTGTATCATGTTTGATCTATTGTTTCTAGAGCTTTTTTTCATTCCCGTATCATATTTATGCTGATGTTTCTAGAGCTTTCTTTTACTCCAGTATCATGTTTCTGTTCTTTCCATTAGTTTTCGTTTATTCCCATATCATATTTGGGCTATTGTTGCTAGAGCTTTCCTGTATTCCTTTACCATAGTTTAGACTAATGTTACCAGAGCTTTATTTTATTTAATCCTGAAATTAATTTGGTCTAATTTTACTAAAGCTTTCGTTTGTTCTGTGATCATATTTCGGCAATTTTCACTGAACCTTTCTTTTATTCCTTTTTCATTCTGTAGTTATCGTTTGAAGAGCTTCCTTTTATTACTGTGACATTCTTTGGCTATTGTTACCTATGTTGTCTTTCATTCCTCTGTCATATTTTAACTATAATACTAACAGTCTCATTTAATCCCCGTATGATACTTGGACCATTGTGACTAACATGTATCATATTTAGATTTGTGCTAATACAGATTTCTTTTATTTCTGTATTATATTTGGGCTATGGTTTCGGAATTTTTATATTATTCCTGCATCGTAAATAGGTCTGTGTTACTAGAGCGCTTTTGTATTCTATCCATCGTCAGTCCACTTTGTATAGTTAGACGTCGTGTCATATGCTTTGATAGGCGAAAATCCGCTAGTGACTTGCCCGGTCAATCCCAGTATCTGTTACCGACCGCTAGGTTGTAGTCCCTGGAATATACTATCGCCAATTTTTGAGACTGGTGGTGGTGGAATTGTAAATTAGAGCGAGGTAGACCCGCAGCCTGTGAGGCGCGATCTATGCCGCTCCTTTAACCACATAATCAGGACCCGATGATGAACCCACATATTGCCATTTTTACGACATAATCTTTGTTGGGCGAGAATCCCTAGAATAAGTTGAGTAGATTTCAACTTCAATTTTGCCCAGCAGCGCCCGTTAAGCCTATTCTCTTTTCGATTGTCAGCTGCCAAGGGATTTTTAACGTGCGAGCCACTGAAAACGGGTGTCTGTTCTCCCTACTCAGAGATCAGGTGATATGTTTACCGGGTGATCTACGTGACAAATCTCGGTCTCCACCGTGATTTGAACCCATGACCTCCATCACCCGAGACGAAAACCTTACCTCAAGACCGCTGTGTCCCGTTTGAATCATATTTGAGCTAGTCGTTCTAGAACGTTCTTGTATCTCTATATTTTAAGCTACTGTCGCTAGAGCTTTCTTTTTTGCTACGTAATACTTGGTCGATTGTGATTGCCAGCTTTCCTTTATTCTGGTGTCATATTTTGGCTATTTGACGCTAAAGCTTTGTTTCTTTCGTGCATCACATTTTAGCTACGGTTACTAAGAGCTTCATAAAATCCCTGTATTGTATTTGTTCAATGCTATTACATATTTCTGCTATCTCTGAATTGAATAATATTTCGATTATTGTTATTCTAGCTTTCTGCTATTGCCCTGTCACACTTGGGCGATTGCTACTAAAGCTTTGTTTTATCCCCGTATCAAAATTGGCTATTGTTACTGAGCCTTATTTTGTCCTGGTATTATATTTGGTTATTGTTACTTTAGCTTTCTTTATCTCTTCACATATATGCATTTATTTAAATATAAAGCTTTCTTTAATTAATGCATTACATGTTGACTATTGTTAATTCATATTTCTTTCATTCAAGTATCATATTTTCAGCTATTCTTACTAAAATTGTCTTTCATTCCATTATTACATTTTGGGCTATAGTTGCTAAACTTGTCTTTCATTCCTTTATCACATTTTGGGCTATATTTGCTACAACTTTGATTCCTTAATCACATTTTGGGCTATAGTTGCTACAACTTTCATTCCTTTATCACATTTTGGGCTATAGTTGCTACAACTTTGATTCCTTAATCACATTTTGGGCTATAGTTGCTACAACTTTCATTCCTTTATCACATTTTGGTCTATAGTTGCTACAACTTTGATTCCTTAATCACATTTTGGGCTATATTTGCTACAACTTTCATTCCTTTATCACATTTTGGGCCATAACTTAACGTCTTTATACTGGTTTAGAAGACCCTGCAGAGTCTGTATACAACCAATTACATTTACATCACCCTGCTCTAAAAGCTATGCGCATCCAGTTTAATCTTAAAGGCATTAACTATCCCTGCCTCCACTACCTCCCATGGCAATGCATTCCAAGCAGACACCACTCTCACACTAAAAAAATATTTTCTAATATCTAACCTGGACCTCTCTTTAGTCAGCTTGTAGCTATGCCCTCGTGTTATTGTAGGTGGCTGTATTTTAAAAAACTTGTTATAGTCTAATTTATCGATTCCTCTGATCATCTTATAAACCTGTTTTAAGTCACCACGAATTCTTCTCTCTTCGAGACACTGTAGGCCGGTTTTTCTGAGTCGTTCCTCATAACTGTAATTCTGGATTCCCACTATCATCTTTGTCGCTCTTTTTTGTATTCTTTCTAGCATGTTTATGTCCCCTCTATGATAAGGACTCCACTCCTGTACACAGTACTCCAATCTAGGTCTAACTAAAGCTTTATACAGTTTGACGATCACTTCCTTGCTCCTATGTTTAATATTTCTTTTTATCATACCTAACATTGCATTTGCCATTTTCACTGCTACCTGAACTTGCTCACTCACCTTTCCTGTATGATCTATTATAACCCCTAGGTCCCTTTCCTTATCTATCTTTCTAATATTGTTTTATAATAATATATAATAATATATTTTCTAATATAGTTGCTACAACTTTGATTCCTTTATCAAATTATTGACTATAGTTACTAAAACTTTCCTTGATACCTTAATCATATTTTGGGCTAAAGTTACTAAAATTTCTTTTATTCCTTTATCATATTTTGGGCTATTGTTGCTAAAACTTTTTTTTATTCTGTCATAATATTTCGGGCTATTGTTACAAAAAGTGTCTTTTATTCCTTTATACAATTGTGGACTATTGTTACTAATACTGTCCTTTATTCATTTATCATATTTGGAACATTGTTACTTCAACTTTCTTTTATTCTTTTATCATATTTTCGGCTATAGTTACTTCAACTTTCTTTTATTCTTTTATCATATTTTCGGCTATAGTTACTTCAACTTTCTTTTATTCTTTTATCATATTTTCGGCTATAGTTACTTCAACTTTCTTTTATTCTTTTATCATATTTTCGGCTATAGTTACTTCAACTTTCTTTTATTCCTGTATCAAATTTTAGGTTATAGTTACTAAAACTTTCCTTTATAAAATTTTGGGCTATTGTTACTTACACTTTCTTGTATTCCTTTATCATATTTTGGGCTATTGTTACTAAAACTTTCTTTGGCTTTTGTGACTAGAACTTTCTGTCAATTCCTAAATTGCCACTCCACACAGCTTTCAGAGATGAACTGTTAAGTTAGAAATGTTATTTTACTTACATTTCTGTCGTTTAGGATTTAGTGTGGTCAGTTCCCTTTCACGCTGACTGTCCTTCTTGAACAGTAAACTAAATACCAATATACAGTGGGGTCATGAAGAGCGTATCGATAACAGAAGATTAATCTGGTATCTTTGTTATCTGGTTATCTTGGCTATCATGCCATTCAGACACACTGGCTGCAGACAAGCTGGGTTT
Source organism: Ariolimax columbianus (assembly GCA_036924085.1). NCBI lineage: Eukaryota > Metazoa > Mollusca > Gastropoda > Stylommatophora > Arionidae > Ariolimax > Ariolimax columbianus. The sequence continues at coordinate 90,599,476 of JAVGWX010000008.1, read as the reverse complement.
TGGCATGTATGAAAAGGTCGGTGAGCAATGCCATTCGATAAGTCTTGTACCCGGAGAGGTCAGACCTCACTGTTGAAAGTCTCTGCCAACATGATCTCAGTGTGGGAGGGGGCATGTTGTCGTCTAGGTAACACAAGTACAACTTTTCTGGGAACCATTCGGGCAGTTGGCTTAACTCAAACTACGCATATGTCCATTGACTTTACTCAAACTACGACTATGTCAATTGACTTTACTCCAACTACGCACATGTCAGTTGACGTTACTCAAAATACGACTGTGTCAATTGACTTTACTTAAACTACGACTGTGTCAATTGACTTTACTCAAACTAGACTGTGTCAATTGACGTTACTCAAATTACGACTGTGTCATTGACTTTACTTAAACTACGACTGTGTCAATTGACTTTACTTAAACTACGACTGTGTCAATTGACTTTACTCAAACTACGACGGTGTCAATTGACTTTACTCAAACTACGACTGTGTCAATTGACTTTACTCAAATTACGACTGTGTCAATTGACTTTACTCAAACTACGACGGTGTAGATTGTTTTTAGTCAGACTACAGATGTGTCAATTGTCTGTAGTCACACTACAGATGTGTCAATTTTCTGTAGTCACACTAAAGTTTCGTCTTGTCTACAGGGATATTAAAGAAGGACCCTGGCCGGATTGGCAGTCATCAATGTTTGGGTGCCGGTCTGTGTGGATTATTCTGTGATACAGTTATATTGTTTCTTATTACGTATATGCTGTTTGGCACGAGTTTACACAGGGTGTGTGTACGTCTTTCATTATAACATATGAGACATCACTTAGGAAAAGATGAAGAGAAAGAGAGTGGGGCGGGGTGAGAGAGACGAAAAAAGAGAAAAGAGGAGATATAAAGTGGCAAAATGTTAAAGTGCGGAAGGTAGATAAAAGAGGGACGTAGAGAGGAAAGAGAGAGAGAGAGAGAGAGAGAGTGAGAGAGAGGGGGGGGGCTGGGGGCGGAGGTAAGGACAGAATTGAGTGACGTAGAGAGCTGAATGTGTGTGAGAAAAGAAGGGAAGGACAGAAATAGATAGACAGAGAGGAGGGACAAAGATGAAAGAGAGAGAGGTATTTTGCCGGATTGAAAAGGAATGAGAGATAGATGCTACGTATGCACACAGCTTTGGCAGGCATAATATGCAGCGAGGATCTGAACGTAGAGTGTTATAGCAATAATGATTGAGAGAAAGAGTGAGAGAATCTGTGTGTTGATAATCTATCTTCTATGATGTGTCTACTTGGCTAATCTCTCTCCATATATTCGTATTCCCATGACACTACTCTAGTGTTGCCAAGTTCTGAGAGTGGCGTCCACCTTCCTGGAAGTCTGGACCAAATTGTTTTAGAATATGGCTGTTAGCCAACATGGGCATAAAAACAACGAACACTTGTTTCAGTTATCCATACAGATCCACTCATGTTGTATCCATGACTTTCCGAATGTATCACATGTCTACTTACATCGTTCACGTCGTAGGGGTGTTCTATCTTCTGACGAATTATATGAGGCGTGTTCAAATGAAACCGGACCAAACTGCACCAAGTGATCATACGTACAATATGGATGATGACGTAGCTTCTGGTGTAAACAGCACATACCAACCGTCAAGGTAGGTAATATTTAATTATCCTCCAACTCATAGTTTCTTAAGCAGACCGTTGAATACTTGGTGGATGTGATACGAAATCGGCCAAAGTTGATTAGCGATCGGTGATTGGGTTTCTAACAGCTGAAGGATGTAGACCAGTTGACATTCATCGCAGAATGCAGGCAGTGTGTGGTGAGGAACTGGACAACGATGTTTAAAGAAGGACGTGAGTTAACGCAACAATATGCGCCTGACCTGGTCTGGGAAGATCTTTCGTTAACTCACGTCATTTTTAAAAAATCGTTGTCCAGTTCCTCACTGTTGTCTTCGACCCACTTTTGTCACCATACACTGCCTGCATTCTGCGATGAATGTCAACTGCTCGACATCTTTCAGCAGTTAGAAACCCAATCACCGCTCGCTGATCAACTCTGGATGGTTTCCGAATCACACCCTCCATGTTTTCAACGGTCTGCTGAGGAAACTTTGATTCGGGGATAATGAAATTTTGCAAACTTGACGGTTGGTATGTACTGTTTACACCAGAAGAGACGTCATCGTACGTATGTTTATTTTTTGCAGTTTGATCCGGTTTCATTTGAACACACCTTGTATTTGTGCGACATTTTACATTTTCAATCCATGCATCCGTAGAGCATTTTCAGCATCGTCAACAATATTTTTCTTGAAAATCCTCTGCCTATTAAGCCAGATGTCTGGTGTTATAGGCTAGTGTGAAGGACATGTTTGGATACATTCTTGCTAAATGTGGAAACCATTTAATTGTGTGTGTCTACTAGCAGCTATCCGCGGGCATCACATTTAACGTTGTAATCTGTCGTAGCTGTACCTTGGCTGGGGTTCATGTCTTTCATTAAAAACGCATAGATGGTATGACCTAAAGATGGTATGACCTAAAGATGATATGACCTAAAGATGGTATGACCTAAAGATGGTTTGACCTAAAGATGGTATGAGCAATAGGTGGTATGACCTAAAGATGGTATGGCTTATAGATGGTATGAACTATAGATGGTGTGACCTATATATGGTATGGCTTATAGATGGTTTGACCTAAAGATGGTATCACTTAAAGATGGTATGGCTTACAGATGGTATGAACTATAGATGGTGTGACCTATATATGGTATGGCTTATAGATGGTTTGACCTAAAGATGGTATCACCTAAAGATGGTATGACCTATAGATGGTATGACCGATAAACTATGATATAACCTATAGATGTTATAACCTAAAAATGGTATACCCTATAGATGGTATAACCTATAGATGGTATTAGCGCTAAATGGTAAGAGCGATATATGGTAAGAGCGATAGATGGTATGAGCGATATATGGTATGACTTATAGATGGTATGTAAAGTAAGATGACCGCGCCTTAGTGGATGGGCTCTCGACTCTCTCCATCGTTTGTGTCGAGTTGTCCGATGTTTGGTGATTCCTGTTCGGATTATATTTCACAACTCCTTCACCGGGTGGTATCAAGGACTTTATTCTGTGGAATTGATGTGGTTTCGATCGGTTATCTTGTTTGTTATGCTGTATTTCGCTGCATTTCATGCTTAGCTCAAGCCGTGGGAAACCATTCCATGACGGAGTTCAACGTTCCGCACACCATATTTCAGTCCAGGTTATCACTACTCAAGGACATTTCTGCTCGGACTGAAGCCGACTTTCTCCTACCCGCCCTTCCCTCCACCGAAGGTTACATGATAACTCTCCCAACCTTGTGTTTTCAGCACAGCAAAGGTCACGCCTTGGCGGCGGGACACGTAAAAACAGGGAGTTTGACACAGTCGGAAAGCTTGACACAAACATTGGTCTAACACACTTCTCGCGGCCACAATCCCAAGGCTGCGGAGTACACGGCTCCACCTGCGAAGCCTGTAGGGATTTCGGTCGACACACTACGCAAGAACACAGCAACAGCAGTTGGACATGGTAACGGTCAATCGACGCAACGGGTCTTTGACGACTACGCGATTATTATTATTATAGATGGTATAAGCAATATTTAGTAGGATCTATGGTTGGTATGAGCGAAAGCTACAAGGAGCTAATAAATGTAAGCCCCGATGAGAAAGCTACAAGGAGCTAAGAAATGTGAGCTCCGATGAGAAAGCTACAAGGAGCTAAGAAATGTGAGCTCCGATGAGAAGGCTACATAGAGCTAAGAAATGTGAGCCCCGATGAGAAAGCTACAAGAAGCTTATAAATGTGAGCTCCGATGAGAAAGCTACAAGGAGCTAAGAAATGTGAGCTCCGATGAGAAAGCTACAAGGAGCTAAGAAATGTGAGCTCCGATGAGAAGGCTACATAGAGCTAAGAAATGTGAGCTCCGATGAGAAAGCTACAAGAAGCTTAGAAATGTGAGCTCCGATGAGAAAGCTACATGGAGCTAAGAAATGTGAGCTCCGATGAGAAAGCTACATGGAGCCTAGAAATGTGAGCTCCGATGAGAAAGCTACAAGGAGCTATGAAATGTGAGTCCCGATGAGAAAGCTACATGGAGCTAAGAAATGTGAGCCCCGATGAGAAAGCTACAAGGAGCTAAGAAATGTTAGCCCCGATGAGAAAGCTACACGGAGCTAAGAAATGTGAGCTCCGATGAGAAAGCTACAAGGAGCTAAGAAATGTGAGCTCCGATGAGAAAGCTACAAGGAGCTAAGAAATGTGAGCCCCGATGAGAAAGCTACACGGAGCTAAGAAATGTGAGCTCCGATGAGAAAGCTACATGGAGCTAAGAAATGTAAGCCCCAATGAGAAAGCTACACGGAGCTAAGAAATGTGAGCTCCGATGAGAAAGCTACAAGGAGCTAAGAAATGTGAGCCCCGATGAGAAAGCTACAAGGTGCTAAGAAATGTGAGCTCCGATGAGAAAATTACAAGGAGCTAAGAAATGTGAGTCACGATGAGAAAGCTACATGGAGCTAAGAAATGTGAGCCCCGATGAGAAAGCTACATGGAGCTAAGAAATGTGAGCTCCGATGAGAAAGCTACAAGGAGCTAAGAAATGTGAGCCCCGATGAGAAAGCTACAAGACGCTAAGAAATGTGAGCTCCGATGAGAAAATTACAAGGAGCTAAGAAATGTGAGTCACGATGAGAAAGCTACATGGAGCTAAGAAATGTGAGCCCCGAAGAGAAAGCTACATGGAGCTAAGAAATGTGAGCTCTGATGAGAAAGCTACAAGGAGCTAAGAAATATGGTCACGCATGAGAAAGCTACAAGGAGCTAAGAAATGTGAGTCCCGATGAGAAAGCTACAAGGAGCTAAGAAATGTGAGCCCCGATGAGAAAGCTACAAGGAGCTAAGAAATGTGAGCTCCGATGAGAAAATTACAAGGAGCTAAGAAATGTGAGTCACGATGAGAAAGCTAAATGGAGCTAAGAAATGTGAGCCCCGATGAGAAAGCTACATGGAGCTAAGAAATGTGAGCTCTGATGAGAAAGCTACAAGGAGCTAAGAAATATGGTCACGCATGAGAAAGCTACAAGGAGCTAAGAAATGTGAGTCCCGATGAGAAAGCTACAAGGAGCTAAGAAATGTGAGCCCCGATGAGAAAGCTACAAGGAGCTAAGAAATGTGAGCCCCGATGAGAAAGCTACAAGGAGCTAAGAAATGTGAGCCCCGATGAGAAAGCTACAAGGAACTAAGAAATGTGAGCCCCGATGAGAAAGCTACACGGAGCTAAGAAATGTGAGCCCCGATGAGAAAGCTACAAGGAGCTAAGAAATGTGAGCCCCGATGAGAAAGCTACATGGAGCTAAGAAATGTGGTCACACATGAGAAAGCTACAAGACGCTAAGAAATGTGAGCTCCGATGAGAAAGCTACATGGAGCTAAGAAATGTGGTCACACATAAGAAAGCTACAAGACGCTAAGAAATGTGAGCTCCGATCAGAAAGCTACATGAAGCTAAGAAATGTGAGCTCCGATCAGAAAGCTACATGGAGCTAAGAAATCCAACAAGAAAGCCTTCAAAGACATGATTACGGTATTCCAACATCAATGCAGTTAATCTCCAGCACTTTCCTAGAGAGGTGGGGAAATGTACTCACAAGACGAGAAATCGATGATAACATTAATAAATAACGAAACAAAGAAAATCTATAGTATTGTCCGAGAAGATGGGAGGACAGTCATATTTTTTGTTGTACTGGTATGTACAGAAGACACGCAGTTGTGGTGGACGTTTGTCATGGGTGTGAGAATCACTGATGTAAGCAGCTTACACAACTTGATGGAGTTTGCAGAATGGTCTGACATTCGTTAATCCATTGTGTCATGACAGATTTAGTCTATCGACCAGGTTTTGTCACGCGACCTGGGTGTGTTTGCTCTAGTGAAAGTTAAGATGCAATAAAAATAGGTTGACACTGTATCGTCTATGTCATGTGACAGAATAAGATAAAGGCAATCCCATATGAGACACTACAGTCGAGAATAAAGCGTACATCATTGCCATAGGTCTCAGCTCTCTGTCACGGAAAGGGGAGGGGGGAGTGTGACTAGCTGCTGTATTGCCCTCCGTAACAGTTAGGAAGCCATAATTTACAAGTGGGTAGACTAGAGCGTGTCGATGCCCCCCCCCTCCCCCCGCATTGTACCAGGTGCCATTACCGTGATAGTACAAGCTAGAAACTATAAATAGCCCGGCTTGCGTGATACATTGATTTCGATCATTGCTCACAATGGAACCGCTCATGCGCGAGCGAGGCAGTCCAACATTATTAAAGTAATAACATCATCCTGTATCCAAAGCCCGAGATGTAAGTGATCGCAGCCCTTTAGTGGATAATGATCACTCCTAGGCAGGAAACACTCTTCTCCATCTCGTGGTGTTGCAGACGCCGATCTTGACACATTCCTAACTTCATGGGAAATGTTAAACACCTTTCTGTGTTTGAAGGAAAACCCTTGAAACATCACTCAATTTGTGATGCAGCAATCCGGGCATTCACTCAAGTACATACAATGAGACTAAAGCATTCATCAGGGCAACATACAGTTCAAAAATGGAAAAAAGAAAACCTCGCAACATACAAAACGATGCCTACCATCAACTCTCCAGACGAGACCAGGTGATAATTCTCCGGCTACACACAGGTCACAACAGACTGAGATGCCCTTTGTACAACAAGTTGAAGATTAGCACTACAGACCTTTGTGCCTGCGGCACAGCCCCCATGAAGGCAGAACATATTCTGCAGTCCTGTCCACAAAAGAAGTAGCATTCGGCAACAACCAGTGTCCTTCCACGACAAACTGTACGGAAGTGTGCAGAGCCTCGAGTCGACTGCTGCCTTCGTTTGAGTCATTGAAGTTGAGGTCTGAAAACGAACGAGGAAGAAGAAGAGAAGACTCAAGTAGGCCGGTGCCTAATGCCGAGCACAAGATTGTCACAGCCCCTTTTAGTCAGGACTGACTATAGTAGCCCCTTCCAGTCATGACTGACTACAGTAGCCCATTTTAGTCAGGACTGACTATAGAAGCCCATTCCAGTCATGACTGACTATAGTAGCCCCTTCTAGTCATGACTAACTATAGTAGCCCTTTCAGTCATGGCCGACTATAGTTGCCCCTTCTAGTCAGGGCTGACTTTAGTAGCCCATTTTTAGTCAGGACTGACTATAGTAGCCCATTCCAGTCATGACTGACTATATGAGCCCCTTTCAGTCATGACTGACTATAGTAGCCCCTTCCAGTCATGACTGACTATAGAAGCCCCTTTCAGTCATGACTGACTATAGGATAACGCGACTTTGGAGTGATAATTCTCTACTGAGTTTTTGGTTTTAATTGTCTTTTCGACTTTACCGTTTCACTTCTCCGTGTTGTAAGTTTCTTTTCATCCAACATGCGATGGTTCCTCATAGTTGAACTTCTGTTGAGTCTGTCTGCAGCGTCATCTTCTTAGGATATTCGACCCACGCTCATTGCCTTCACATCCGGCTTTTACAAATCATTGAACCTTAGTTGGGGTTTTACCATCCACCAACTGTCCATTGAGAATATTTTCAGGGATGCAATCACCGTTCATGTGACGAATATGACCAAGCCGTCGTAGCATTCCGTGCTTAAAGATAGTGTACATGCTTGGATGACCAGTGTCAGAGTGTCCCTCTGCATGTGTCTCTTCTTCACGTAATTTCAAGAAGGGAAAGTATTACGCCATTGCTCTTGCTTGGCATACGTTGACGAATCTTCACTACCATACAGAAGCATGCTGACGACATATGTATGTATATCATGGCTTCTCGTTTTAAGTATAATTTTTTTTTTTTTTTTAAATTTTCAAAACGCTTTGTGAGGTTAGCAAATGTGGCAGTGGCGTGCCAATGCGACTCTCAGTTTCCGGATCTAGAGAGAAGGAACCCAAGTATGTGAATCGGGGAGTGTAGCTGGCAGTTCATGATTATCGATGTTGGTGTGGCATCTACTTCGTGTCCCAGCATATGATGCCAGGCATTATATGTGATTGGGATTGTAGGCATTTTGGTCGACACAGTACGCATGAACAAGACTCAGCAGCTGGAGATGGAAGTGGTCGATATACGCAACGGGCCTTAAATGCCTAGACGAACATTTTAAATAAAAGAGTGCATATCTTCTTTTTCCTTGGGAATCAGACGAAGAAGTAGATGGTATATATTGTCATTAGGGATGTTGTGAAAGAGATTATAAGAGGTAGAACTTGTGAGGTGGTAAGGCAAATTCCTATTTTCAGTGTCTTATGTTTCCTAAACCTTACAGAGGCAGGTACTCCAGGTGGGTCTACGGAGACAGCGTGACTATGTACCTAAACATTACAGAGGCAAGTACTCCAGGTGGGTCTACAGAGACATAGCGTGAATATGTACCTAAACATTACAGAGGCAGGTACTCCAGGTGGGTCTACAGAGACATGGCGTGACTATGTTCCTCAATCTTACAGAGCCATGTACTCCAGGTGGGTCTACAGAGACATAGCGTGAATATGTACCTAAACATTACAGAGGCAGGTGCTCCAGGTGGGTCTACAGAGACATAGCGTGACTATGTAACGCATACAGTACGATTTACGGCGAATGCACGCTGACTCAAACAAACCCAGTCTGTTTCTTTTCTTTATTTGCTAGGCTTGATTGGCGTTAGTTATCAGGAAGGGATATTTCTGTCCCCGAGTTCTGTTTATTAGTTCTGCTCTTGCCTCTTGTCACTGATATATTATTATAATCTCTCTTTGACGTCCTGTTTTTATTCAGCTTTTGTGTCAGGTATGAAAGTTCCAATTTCAAATTTAACATTGCATTACGTATTCTCGTAAAACAATTGTGCAAGTTCTCTAACGGTTAATTTCAGATGTTTATGTGTATTTGTTATTGTAGAGAAATATGTTGTTGTCATTGTTTACGAATGCCCACAATGAGTAGGTCACTTTTTTGTGCTTTCAGACAATGACGTTATGTGGCGAGTTGCAGTAGCTTTCCTCACATCCTAAGTGTGCTGATGAAGGTGGACCGGGGTCTTCCAGGCGGTTGTGCATTGCTTGGCTTTATCTGCGTGTCACTCACTTCTACGGGGATCACGTTGACCAGGCTGCCATGAAAACAGCCCGTTTCTAGGAAGGGCCTCTAGGAAGCAGAGGTGAAGGTCTTGTCCAATGTGTTTTGCCTGACCCTGACTAACATGTGTGATCAGTACGTTTTGTATGACCCTGACTAACATGTGTGATTAGTATGTTTTGCCTGACCCTGACTAACATGTCTGATTAGTATGTTTTGCCTGACCCTGACTAACATGTGTGATCAGTATATTCTGCCTGACCAGACGTTAATATTCCTCCTCAGAAATATGCATATGGTTAAGAAACCACGCTACGACAAAGTCAAGAACGAAAGTCAGGTTATCACATAAAGGCTTTGATGAGGGACAACAGACAATGCACATATGCGCAAACACATCAATGAGGAAAATATGAATATATCAACAAGAGATATTAACACGTGCAATAGTATGATAAGGTAAGAATATTGATGCCGTCCACCTGAAGACAACCCATGTGAGAGTTGAGTCTACTCTTCAGCTCCAAACAATGCCGATCACCAGAGGAATAGGAAACCTGTGACAGTAACAACAGGGTTTTCCAGGTGCCAAAGAGAAGTGGCTAGCGATCGGGGAACCAGCGCTATTATAAACGTCAATGAGATGTTTCCGGAAATGCGCACGAAGTTCCAAACCAGTGTCACAAATTTACATTCATGCCAAACTGGCAATAAATCATCGAATAAATTAGACTGCAGGACATGCTAGTGAATACCTCTTTGGTGCCAACCACAGTTTTAGGGAAAATAATCGAACGTGTTTAGATGTCATGTGGGCATGTGACACAGCCACATCTGATCTTGTGAGGAATGGTACCCACGTGCTAATAGGGGCGAGTCTCTTCAGGTTTGTATTCTGTTTGTAGACTACAAGTGGAGGATCCAGAAATAGCGAGAATATGGAAAGCTCAGATTGAGAAATAGGCAGATGGAGGAAAAACATATAATGGACAGGGGACCTGTGTAAATGGTAGGTACGGACATGTTTCACGCAGACAGAGGAACTGTGTAAATTGTAGATAAGGACAAGTTTCACACGGACAGAGGAGCTGTGTAAATGGTAGGTAAGGACAAGTTTTATACGGACAGACAGAGGAGCTGTGTAAATGATAGGTAAGGACAAGTTTTATACGGACAGACAGAGGAGCTGTGTAAATGGTAGGTAAGGACAAGTTTTATACGGACAGACAGAGGAGCTGTGTAAATGGTAGGTAAGGACAAGTTTTATACGGACAGACAGAAGAGCTGTGTAAATGGTAGGTAAGGACAAGTTTTATACGGACAGACAGAGGAGCTGTGTGAATGGTAGGTAAGGACATGTTTCACAGGGACAGACAGAGGAGCTGTGTAAATGGTAGGTAAGGACAAGTCTCACACAGACAGAGGAGCTGTGTAAATGGTAGGTAAGGACAAGTTTCACACGGACAGACAGAGGAGCTGTGTAAATGGTAGGTAAGGACAAGTTTCACACGGACAGAGGAGCTGTGTAGATGGTAGGTAAGGACAAGTTTCACACGGACAGATAGAGGAGCTCTGTAAATGGTAGGTACGGACAAGTCTCACACGGACAGACAGAGGAGCTGTGTAAATGGTAGGTACGGACAAGTCTCACACGGACAGACAGAGGAGCTGTGTAAATGGTAGGTACGGACAAGTTTCACACGGACAGATGGAGGAGCTCTGTAAATGGTAGGTACGGACAAGTCTCACACGGACAGACAGAGGAGCTGTGTAAATGGTAGGTACGGACAAATCTCACACGGACAGACAGAGGAGCTGTGTAAATGGTAGGTAAGGACAAGTTTTATACGGACAGACAGAGGAGCTGTGTAAAGGGTAGGTAAGGACAAGTTTTATACGGACAGACAGAGGAGCTGTGTAAATGGTAGGTAAGGACAAGTTTTATACGGACAGACAGAGGAGCTCTGTAAATGGTAGGTACGGACAAGTCTCACACGGACAGACAGAGGAGCTGTGTAAATGGTAGGTACGGACAAGTCTCACACGGACAGACAGAGGAGCTGTGTAAATGGTAGGTACGGACAAGTTTCACACGGACAGATAGAGGAGCTCTGTAAATGGTAGGTACGGACAAGTCTCACACGGACAGACAGAGGAGCTGTGTAAATGGTAGGTACGGACAAATCTCACACGGACAGACAGAGGAGCTGTGTAAATGGTAGGTACGGACAAGTCTCACACGGACAGAGGAGCTGTATAAATGGTAGGTACGGACAAGTCTCACACGGACAGAGGAGCTGTGTAATTGGTAGGTAAGGACAAGTCTCACACGGACAGAGGTTGGTGAGCCTGAGTCAGGTGTAAGTTGTAGGTTCAGAAGACAGGAAGAACCTGCTAGAGGTGTATGGGACCTCTAGACAGAGACTCTGGAGGAAGAACTCCAGCATCTTGTGGGACTTCAGCAACAAGTCCTCGTTGTCTGATATTCCATACCGAAGCATTGATGTAGCTTCTTAGAGGGTTATATTCCTCTAAAGTTAGTTCCCGTTTAGTTATGTTCCTCTTGTATTAAATGCCTCTTAAGTTAGTTCCCCTTGTCTTACATGCCTCTTAAGTTAGTTCCTCTTGTCTTAAATGCCTCTTGTCTTACATGCCTCTTAAGTTAGTTCCTCTTGTCTTACATACCTCGTGAGTTAGTTGCTCTTGTCTTACATGACTCTTAAGTTATGTCCTTCTTGTCTTACATGCCTCCTAAGTTAGTTCCTCTTGTCTTACATGACTCTTAAGTTAGTTCCTCTTGTCTTACATGCCTCTTAAGTTATATTCCTATTGTCTTACGTGCCTCCTAAGTTAGTTCCTCTTGTCTTACGTGCCTCCTAAGTTAGTTCCTCTTGTCTTACGTGCCTCCTAAGTTAGTTCCTCTTGTCTTACGTGCCTCCTAAGTTAGTTCCTCTTGTCTTACGTGCCTCCTAAGTTAGTTCCTCTTGTCTTACGTGCCTCCTAAGTTAGTTCCTCTTGTCTTACGTGCCTCCTAAGTTAGTTCCTCTTGTCTTACGTGCCTCCTAAGTTAGTTCCTCTTGTCTTACGTGCCTCCTAAGTTAGTTCCTCTTGTCTTACGTGCCTCCTAAGTTAGTTCCTCTTGTCTTACGTGCCTCCTAAGTTAGTTCCTCTTGTCTTACGTGCCTCCTAAGTTAGTTCCTCTTGTCTTACGTGCCTCCTAAGTTAGTTCCTCTTGTCTTACGTGCCTCCTAAGTTAGTTCCTCTTGTCTTACGTGCCTCCTAAGTTAGTTCCTCTTGTCTTACGTGCCTCCTAAGTTAGTTCCTCTTGTCTTACGTGCCTCCTAAGTTAGTTCCTCTTGTCTTACGTGCCTCCTAAGTTAGTTCCTCTTGTCTTACATACCTCCTAAGTTAGTTCCTCTTGTCTTACATGACTCTTAAGTTAGTTCCTCTTGTCTTACATGCCTCTTAAGTTATATTCCTATTGTCTTACGTGCCTCCTAAGTTAGTTCCTCTTGTCTTACGTGCCTCCTAAGTTAGTTCCTCTTGTCTTACGTGCCTCCTAAGTTAGTTCCTCTTGTCTTACGTGCCTCCTAAGTTAGTTCCTCTTGTCTTACGTGCCTCCTAAGTTAGTTCCTCTTGTCTTACGTGCCTCCTAAGTTAGTTCCTCTTGTCTTACGTGCCTCCTAAGTTAGTTCCTCTTGTCTTACGTGCCTCCTAAGTTAGTTCCTCTTGTCTTACGTGCCTCCTAAGTTAGTTCCTCTTGTCTTACGTGCCTCCTAAGTTAGTTCCTCTTGTCTTACGTGCCTCCTAAGTTAGTTCCTCTTGTCTTACGTGCCTCCTAAGTTAGTTCCTCTTGTCTTACATACCTCGTGAGTTAGTTCCTCTTGTCTTACATGCCTCTTAAGTTAGTTCCTCTTGTCTTACATGACTCTTAAGTTATGTCCTTCTTGTCTTACATGCCTCTTAAGTTAGTTCCTCTTGTCTTACATGCCTCTTAAGTTAGTTCCTCTTGTCTTACATGCCTCTTAAGTTAGTTCCTCTTGTCTTACGTGCCTCCTAAGTTAGTTCCTCTTGTCTTACGTGCCTCCTAAGTTAGTTCCTCTTGTCTTACATACCTCGTGAGTTAGTTGCTCTTGTCTTACATGACTCTTAAGTTATGTCCTTCTTGTCTTACATGCCTCCTAAGTTAGTTCCTCTTGTCTTACATGACTCTTAAGTTAGTTCCTCTTGTCTTACGTGCCTCCTAAGTTAGTTCCTTTTGTCTTACGTGCCTCCTAAGTTAGTTCCTCTTGTCTAACGTGCCTCCTAAGTTAGTTCCTCTTGTCTTACGTGCCTCCTAAGTTAGTTCCTCTTGTCTTACGTGCCTCCTAAGTTAGTTCCTCTTGTCTTACGTGCCTCCTAAGTTAGTTCCTCTTGTCTTACGTGCCTCCTAAGTTAGTTCCTCTTGTCTTACGTGCCTCCTAAGTTAGTTCCTCTTGTCTTACATACCTCGTGAGTTAGTTGCTCTTGTCTTACATGACTCTTAAGTTATGTCCTTCTTGTCTTACATGCCTCCTAAGTTAGTTCCTCTTGTCTTACATGACTCTTAAGTTAGTTCCTCTTGTCTTACGTGCCTCCTAAGTTAGTTCCTTTTGTCTTACGTGCCTCCTAAGTTAGTTCCTCTTGTCTAACGTGCCTCCTAAGTTAGTTCCTCTTGTCTTACGTGCCTCCTAAGTTAGTTCCTCTTGTCTTACGTGCCTCCTAAGTTAGTTCCTCTTGTCTTACGTGCCTCCTAAGTTAGTTCCTCTTGTCTTACGTGCCTCCTAAGTTAGTTCCTCTTGTCTTACGTGCCTCCTAAGTTAGTTCCTCTTGTCTTACGTGCCTCCTAAGTTAGTTCCTCTTGTCTTACGTGCCTCCTAAGTTAGTTCCTCTTGTCTTACGTGCCTCCTAAGTTAGTTCCTCTTGTCTTACGTGCCTCCTAAGTTAGTTCCTCTTGTCTTACGTGCCTCCTAAGTTAGTTCCTCTTGTCTTACGTGCCTCCTAAGTTAGTTCCTCTTGTCTTACGTGCCTCCTAAGTTAGTTCCTCTTGTCTTACGTGCCTCCTAAGTTAGTTCCTCTTGTCTTACATACCTCCTAAGTTAGTTCCTCTTGTCTTACATGACTCTTAAGTTAGTTCCTCTTGTCTTACATGCCTCTTAAGTTATATTCCTATTGTCTTACGTGCCTCCTAAGTTAGTTCCTCTTGTCTTACGTGCCTCCTAAGTTAGTTCCTCTTGTCTTACGTGCCTCCTAAGTTAGTTCCTCTTGTCTTACGTGCCTCCTAAGTTAGTTCCTCTTGTCTTACGTGCCTCCTAAGTTAGTTCCTCTTGTCTTACGTGCCTCCTAAGTTAGTTCCTCTTGTCTTACGTGCCTCCTAAGTTAGTTCCTCTTGTCTTACGTGCCTCCTAAGTTAGTTCCTCTTGTCTTACGTGCCTCCTAAGTTAGTTCCTCTTGTCTTACGTGCCTCCTAAGTTAGTTCCTCTTGTCTTACGTGCCTCCTAAGTTAGTTCCTCTTGTCTTACGTGCCTCCTAAGTTAGTTCCTCTTGTCTTACATACCTCGTGAGTTAGTTGCTCTTGTCTTACATGACTCTTAAGTTATGTCCTTCTTGTCTTACATGCCTCCTAAGTTAGTTCCTCTTGTCTTACATGACTCTTAAGTTAGTTCCTCTTGTCTTACATGCCTCCTAAGTTAGTTCCTCTTGTCTTACATGCCTCTTAAGTTAGTTCCTCTTGTCTTACATGACTCTTAAGTTATGTCCTTCTTGTCTTACATGCCTCTTAAGTTAGTTCCTCTTGTCTTACATGCCTCTTAAGTTAGTTCCTCTTGTCTTACATGCCTCTTAAGTTATATTCCTATTGTCTTACGTGCCTCCTAAGTTAGTTCCTCTTGTCTTACATGACTCTTAAGTTAGTTCCTCTTGTCTTACATGACTCTTAAGTTATGTTCCTCTTGTCTTACGCGTTTCTTAAGTTTGTTCTTCTTAAAGTCTCTACTTTAACATTGTCCCATATTACGCCCATATCTTTGTCCTGTTCCAAAAGACGCTTAAGGTCACCACTACGTGGGCGTCTATGACGGTGTGTATGTGTGTCTATATGGGCATGTATGTGTGTGTCTATGTGTGCGTTATATATGTGTGTGTATGAATGTTAATATATATGTGTGTGTATATGTGTGGCTATATGGGCATGTATGTGTGTTTCTATGTGTGCGTTATATGTGTGTGTATGAATGTTAATAAATATGTGTGTGTGTATGTGTGGCTATATGGGCATGTATGTGTGTGTCTATGTGTGCGTTATATGTGTGTGTATGAATGTTAATAAATATGTGTGTGTGTGTGTGTGGCTATATGGGCATGTATGTGTGTATGTGTGGCTATATGGGCATGTATGTGTGTGTCTATGTGTGCGTTATATGTGTGTATGAATGTATATATGTGTGTGTGTGTATGTGTGGCTATGTGGGCATGTATGTGTGTGTCTATGTGTGCGTTATATGTGTGTGTATGAATGTATATATATGTATATATATGTGTGTGTGTATGTGTGTCTATATGGGCATGTATGTGTGTGTCTATGTGTGCGTTATTTGAATGTATATATGAATGTGTATGAATGTATATATATGTGTATGTGTATGTGTGTAAATTAATCACTCTTCTCTTACCATAGCCCGCGAAGGAAGCAATGAATAGTTACACTGTAACAGACCAGGATTTTAAAGAAATCTTTGAAGTAGGTTCGACCACAGGTGCTGTCTACTTTATTTGGTAGAAACGTACTTACTTGTCGCCCCTCTTAGAGACACCGCCACGTGTGATTGTGGAGCACACAAGCAAACACCGGAACATATCATGCTTGACTGCTTCACTTATTTCAGTACTTCCTATTGTTCAATATGGTGGAGGATTCGAATTGACAGTACATAGATCTATATCGTTTCAGTTAAGTATTAGTGTTGAGAATCAATTTGTGTAATAATAACATAGTTGTAATATTAGTTTACTGTAGCATACGTATTTTCAAATATAGTGGTCTGGTTGTAACAGATAGTTAGTGACTTGACAGAATTAAATAGCGTGGCATAGTGAGCGGTAGTAACAGTAGATTGAGTATAGGCCTAGTAGGTAGCGATAAGTTGTTGTAGGGTAAATACCATCGACATTTAATTTGTTGGGTGTTGCTTTAACAAGTATACATTGTATTAGGTATTAGTATAACGTATTTGCTAACGGTAATAAATAGTATAATTAGTATGGCTGCTAAGACCAGACGAACTGCTAAGAAGAAAGGTCAGGTCAGATTATGTGATTTGTGTGGCGGCAATGTTTGTATTAGTGTAGGGTTAGACACAGCGTTGGAAGAGGAAGTAAAAATTGTATGTAGTGTAGAAGAGAGACAGGCTCGAATGGAGTGCGATATTAAGACAAATGAGAAGAGATTGGAGGAAATAGAAAAGAGGAAGATACAAATAGAAGAGAAACAAGAGAAAAATTGGGGGACATTTTAAAGGAGCTGCAGTTGGGTAGTCGAAGTGATAAAATTAAATCACTGTCAGTTAGGTATGGGTTGTCAGTTAGGTATGGGTTGTCAGTTAGGTATGGGTTGTCAGTTAGGTATGGGTTGTCAGTTAGATATGGGTTGTCAGTTAGGTATGGGTTGTCAGTTAGGTATGGGTTGTCAGTTAGGTATGGGTTGTCAGTTAGGTATGGGTTGTCAGTTAGGTATGGGTTGGAGAAGGTAATAGGAATTGGAAGTAAGAGAGATTTTAGCGACGAAACAGTTCTCGGGGCAGAGAGCTTTGCAGGGAAGCATGCAAATATAGATAAGGGTTCACTATTGGTAGTAAGGGATTAAATGGTGAGGGAAGTTGGCAGACATTTGTCTAAACACAAAATGTTTGAAAAAATGGATATTAGATGAAGAAAAAATTATTGAGGACATAGAGTGGAGAATAAAGAGGATAGATGACATAGCAAACAGTCATGTTGTGGTATTGGTAGGAACTAATAATGCAAAGAGAGATGGTACCGAAATAATTATGAAATGATACAAGAGTCTTATGGGAACACTTAAGGAAAAAAAGTTCATAAAGGTCCCAATGATGGGCAATTTAAATAGAGAAGATTGGTCAGATTATCTAAATAGCAAAATAATAGGTATCGACCTTAGGTTACAGGTGATGTGTGTCGACATGGGAATAGAATTTATTGATGTGAAAGTAAACAAATGGAAAATGTTAGACGGGAGAGGTTTACATCTAAATGAGATAGGACAGCATGTTGTAGCAAAGTATATGTTTAATCATTGTGTTAGAAATTTAAACTATTAAGGCCTATGGAGAATGAGACTAAAGATAGGCCTACAATAGGGTGATATAGCGGCTGTAGTCAAAGGGGAGAGTTGGGGTCAGGGAAGTGTAAAATAAGTAGTGGAGAAGCAAAAATAAAAATGATAAAGCAAAAGCACAAAGTGGAAAAACAACAAAATGTTTTATGCAAATATGAGAAGCATAGTAAATACAAGAGAAGAATTGGAACTGTATGTAGAAGAAGAAAACCAAATATAATAGGGTTAACAGAATCATGGACATATGAGGACATTGCTGATAGTGAACTTGAAAAAGAGGGATATGCAATGTTAAGGAAAGATAGGGTAGTTGGAGACAAGGCTAAGGAAGATGGCGTTTTATTAGACTGTACAAATTCAGTTAATGTAACCATCAAAGATAATTTATCATCTGGTAACAAAAATGAAAGTGTATGGGGAGAAATAGAAAGTGGGGGTGAAAAAATAGTGATTGGTGTATGCTATAGATGTCCATTAAGTCAAAAAGAGGAAGATGAGGAGCTGATTGGTAGCATAGCAAAGGCAAGTGAAGGGCATTATTATTAATGGGGGATTTCAATTTTCCAAAAGTAAAATGGGATGTGGCAGAAGCACTTGTAGAGTCTAAACCTGTCGTTAAATGCATAACTGACAATTTTTTAATTCAACGTGTAGAAGCAACCACCAGAGGCAAAAACACACTCGGCTTAATTTTTACTACAGAGGAAAACATGATTGAAAACGTTACCGTTGGGGAACTGTTTGGCTCAAGTGACCATCAAATTATCAGTTGGAATCTTATTGCAGGGAAAGAAGTAAACATAAACACGCGAATATACGACTACTCTAATGCAGATATTAAAAAGATGAAAGAAGAAGCAGGACATATAATCTGGAAAGATATTGTCGGAGAAACAGATGTTGAACAAGAATGGGAGAATTTCAAAACAGTTCTTGAGAAGCTAAAAGGGAAATGTGAAGTAAACCCCAAGCGTAAAAAGTGGATAATTATATTTATAGTTAAATGTAGAAGAGCTAAACATAAAGCATGAAAATAATTTATAGAGGCAAGTAAATCAAAAGAAAAATATTTAAAATATTTGGACAAGTTGAACATAGCCCAGATTGGGAATAAAACAGCAAAAACAGAGTTCGAAAAAAAAAACTTGCTCAGAGGATCAAGACTGACAGTAAAAGCTTCTTCTCTTATGTTAGAAATAAACAAAGAACGAAAGACAAAGTAGGCCCTCTCATAGACAGTACAGGGAAAATAATAAGTGAGAATAGGGAGGCAGCTAATCTACTCAATCAGTACTTTGGCACAGTCTACACAAAAAAGGACTTCTCCAAGATCCCAGAGCCTATATATATATTTCAAAGAGACATGGATACAGCGGGATTAAGATCAATCTGTATTACAGAGGAAATTGTGCTTTTTTTAAATTGGAGGGGTTGAAAGTTGATAATGTCCAGGTCAAGATGGTATTCATCCAAAATTGCTTTTTGAATTTAGAGAGCAGCTAGCAAAACCATTGGCTATATTACGTTCTTAATCACTTGTAAAAGGGATTGTTCCACGGGTTTGGAAATATGCAGGAGTGATCCCCTTATTCAAACAGGGCAAAATAATGAGATCCAGCAAATTCTAGACCGGTGAGTTTAACGAGCAACGTCTGTAAATTGTTAGAGTCAATAATCAAAGAAAACAGTGTAATGCATTTAGACACGTTTAATCTAATCAGACATAGTCAGCATGGGTTTACCAGAGGGAGAAGAATAAGCTTCACTTCTACCCTGGGATGTAAAGATTTGCCAGAAAAAACCTCAGATTTTTATACTTGTATCTGCTGTCATCTTCTTTGTCAGGTTCCAGTCTAGACCCCAGTCTATTATAGATTGTTTTATATTGTCATACCAGTCTGCGGCCTGGATCCCGGCTCTTTTTTTCTTAAGGTACAAGAGGAGTGACTAAATCGTATATAGTAGTTTAGATATATATATATATATATATATATATATATATATATATATATTGCCAGGTTACTTTTCGTTCTCTTTAGGCTAATAGTAATGCGGTGATCATTAATTGGATTGCAACCAGATAGTGAAGGTGCCGTATTTGTTGACAGGAGAATACCATCCCCGCTCTATCCACCTGTGTTCTTCCAAGAGTATATAAAGGTTTCTACTGAACACGCGGCGCCTTTGATCGGCCCATCTGAGACTCTCAGTTCGTTTGTCCTAGTTCTCTGCATTAGTTTTCCAATCATAAGTAATTTCCGCTGGTATAAGCTCTTAATGTTCCAACTGCCTATCCTTGTTGTAATTGTAGTCCTATTTCTGAGTTTTTCATTATAATGCAATCTGGGTTTTGGCCGTCATCTGTATTACCTGTACTGGCTCTGAAATGGTTCTCTTCCTAATTTTGCGTCGAAGATGCTGAGCAGCGCATGAGCTGCAGTGGTCAGCGACCCATAGCTGACTGCTAGCTTCAGGGCCAGCGAACCAGAGCTGCCAAGACCCTTCTACTCCTCCACACGATGATCCTGGATAACAGGCTGCAGCAAGGAAGACTGGCTAAGGAGAAGGGATCGAAGAGGGAATGCTAACCCATACTAAAAAAATGATTCCTGATGTCGGATGTGTTGGACCGAAAGGTGCAAATATCGCAGTCAAGCTGTAAACTACGACACAGCGCATTCCGTTCTCTGGACTACATTCTGCTACTTAAGAACTTTCAGGGTTTGGTAGCGGGAGATTGAGAATGAATGAAGCCAATCCAAGCCATTTTGCATCGACGATCTGCCTGGCCTGAGGGCCTTGATATCATATCTATAAACAGTGCACAGTGGCCAGAGGATTTCATTGCAGCCGTAAGATCAACATCTCTATGTAAACATAACCATTACAAAGATTATCATCGCCGACAAAACAAAAATACACAAAAATTCAGATTCGGGGGTGCGGAAAAAGAAAAAGGTCACAAGTATCTGCCTCCAGAATTAACAGCAATGGCGACTACTCAAAGAAAATGAGAACGAGATTAGCAACGGAAAGGACAGTATTGCAGAATACTAATAATCCAACAAAAGTGAATATTTGAGAACCTGTTTTTCCCGTTGCAGTATACGGGTGCGAAACATGGACAGTTACCCAAACCTCAAGGAACAGAATCGAGTTCTTCGAGTCGAAATGTTATAAAAAGATCATCAGAATATCATGGATGGAAAAAACAGAAAAATACGACAAGAGTTGGGCACAGATGAGAACTGGTTCTTAAATTCCATCATGGTCAGAAAATGTGAATAATTTAGCCATATCAGAAGGCACAACGGTCCTGAGAGAATGGCAATGTGTGGTATGGGGCCGGGCAAGAGATGCAGAGGCAGCCCAAGAAAGCGATAGCGCCAAGAAATACTTGGACATGACTCTGGAGTCTGCTGGAGAATTGGCAAGAGATTGAGTTTATTTCATACTGGCTGTCACGGATATATTCATCGTCCTAAAATAATGGCTACACTATTTGAAAGTTAATATCAGAGAACATATAACTTGTTTGGACTGTTTGTATTTGGCATTGTCATGTCCACGTTGAGTGTGTGCGAGCGCGTGTAGTCATTCTGCTGTTTTTAATCTCCGCTGAGGCACAACTGTACTAGACAAAAGAGGAAAGGCAAATACCTTGTCTTTCAAGCTACGATAGTGGATTTTTGTGTTTTTGGAAATGTTAGAATGTAATTGAGGTGTAGATACGATGGAGAACAGAATTCAGTACTGCGCCACTGTCACATTTAACAATTAGGGGATCACGAAGATACTGTGTGATATGACGACAGTAAGAGAACGAACATATACGCATACGTGCGCGCTTACAAAAACATAAAGGCATACGTGCGCGCATACACAAACATATGCGCATACGTGCGCGCATACACAAACATATACGCATACGTGCGCGCATACACAAACATATACGCGCGCACACACATTCACATATTTTCTTTTAATCGACCCGTTCTTCAGCAAAGTAGTTTACCGTGTTCAGATCCCAACTCTGTTTGCAAATTTGTAATGTCGGGGACACGAGTTGACAGTGGACGGACAGTTTGTTCGGTATGGTGTTGTGGATGTTGTTGTTCATCTCTAGTGAGTCATGCCATCGGCTGGGTCGTAGTTCCCGATATATTTTCATTTCGGGCCGGTACCATTGGACATTCTTAGAACTTCAGCGTTCGTCATTTCTTACTTTGACATGGCCAGCTCTTCAAAGTATCGAATGGCTTATATGCTGTAGAATGTCTATGACTTGGGACATTCTCCGGATGTCACTGTTGTGAGGTCCATATGGCGCCGCAGCCTGATTTCTAGTCCCATGGGACATCGCTGAAGTGAGGTGTGTATTGTCATTAATTTGTTCTCCAATATTTTCGTTAGTTACTATGTTTCACCTCCGTAGAACAGTAATGACAGTACGAGCGAATCGAAGTGGTCAGCGAATTGTTTCGTATTTTTTGGCATCTATCGCCGTCTGGGTGAAGTTAAATGCGGTACAACCTGATCTTCGGCGCCGTGCGATCTATGGCTTCATATTGTTCTTCATATTACATCCGCAAAGCCACCGCAGCCTCGCCTTATTTTAATGTTCATATTCAGAAGACCGACCATAGAGATATAATCGCCAACATCTTCTAGGGGTGCTTCACTTAGAAGCAAGGGGTTGGTCTCCGCGAAACGATTGCGCATGACTGAATGTGTCTCTTTGATGCTCATGAGACCTGTCTGCCTTCTACACACAACAATGTATGCTTCTTTGTCGCCTCAAAGCATGTATGTGTGATTAACGCGATGTCGTCGACAAATATGAGGTGGTTATGTCACTGTCAGTTTATTTCCGTGTCACACTCTCCCCAGCTGCAGTCTCATCGCCAACTCCAGGCAACCAGAGAGTGTCACACTCTCCCTAGCTGGAGAGTCTCATCGCCAACTCCAGGCAACCAGAGAGTGTCACACTCTCTCCAGCTGGAGAGTCTCATCGCCAACTCCAGGCAACCAGAGAGTGTCACACTCTCCCCAGCTGGAGAGTCTCATCGCCAACTCCAGGCAACCGGAGAGTGTCACACTCTCCCCAGCTGGAGAGTCTCATCGTCAACTCCAGGCAACCAGAGAGTGTCACACTCTCCCCAGCTGGAGAGTCTCATCGCCAACTCCAGGCAACCAGAGAGTGTCACACTCTCCCTAGCTGGAGAGTCTCATCGTCAACTCCAGGCAACCAGAGAGTGTCACCCTCTCCCCAGCTGGAGAGTCTCATCGTCAACTCCAGGCAACCAGAGAGTGTCACCCTCTCCTCAGCTGCAGAGTCGCCAACTCCAGGCAACCAGAGAGTGTCACACTCTCCCCAGCTGCAGTCTCATCGTCAACTCCAGGCAACCAGAGAGTGTCACCCTCTCCTCAGCTGCAGAGTCGCCAACTCCAGGCAACCAGAGAGTGTCACACTCTCCCCAGCTGCAGTCTCATCGCCAACGCCAGGCGACCAGAGAAAAAGTTGTGTGTGATGGGGTGAAACATTCTTACCCCTATCTTTGGCGGCGATTGTAGACATGTGTGAAAAGCCAGAAAAACACTGAGCTTAATGACTTAAGAACAGCACTCTGTCAACTATGCCAGCAGTCCGCACCAAAAAGGGTAGTGGTACAGTGGGTCCCATCACACTGCAACATCCAAGGCAACGAGGAGGCAGACTGGCAAAAGAAGGCGCAAGACTACCACAAACAGATACTAATATGACGTACGAAGAGTCAAAACGGCTTATTAAAGCCAGATACATGACCAAATGGGAAACCGAACATACTGGTTACACCAAAAACGATGCATATTACCAGCTGAACAGAAGAGAGCAGGTCGTTGTCTTCAGACTTCGCACTGGCCACAATAGCCTGAGGTACCACCTATTCAACAAATTGAAGATAGGTGGAACCGACGAATGCCCGTGTGGTACCGGGAAAATGACCGCTGAACATCTGATGCAGAACTGCCCGACATACGAGGATCAGAGAGAGCAGATGTGGCCATCACCAGTCGAAGCACAAGACAAGCTCTATGGCAGTGTCGACAGCCTCAGGATGACCACCGCTTTTTTCGAAAAAATAATGTTTACTGTCTGACTGCGTACGAAGAAGAAGAAGAACACCTTTGTTGTAGTCATCACCAGCGGCACGTGGTGCTCTCGCGCTACTTCGATCAAACGACAGCACGTGGATAAATGGTCCAGCGTGAAATACTTGCGTATGACCAGGCTTGCACGACAGATTGTGCGCTTCGGCTGTGCAGCGTATCCTCGCCAGGGGGGGCTCTTGTGAACACATCTAGAACGTGGGATATGATGATCAGGCGGTAGTTAGCCAGATACTCTTTGCCCCCTTTACTGTAGAGTTGGGCTGTCTTCGCCACACGTCAGGTGGATGTGATTTCCTTTGTTTCTAGGAATCTATAGTACATGCGAGCATATGAGTGCGTTTTTCTGCGCTATGCAATATCTTCTGTAGCTCATTTCATGCGTCTGTGTACTTTTGCGGCTGCATGAAGCCGGACTCTTGAAAAATGTGCATGACCTTCTGGGATCTTTTGACGAAATATTTTGCTGATTGTATTCAAAGACTTGTTATTTGCCAGATTTTGCTCCATCTGACGGTTCTTGTTAAGGAGTTCTCTGGTGGGGGGAAACATCTGGATTGTGTGGGTTGGTGCAAGTGTTTGGCTGACCTAGGCTATACTTAAGAAAACTCATTTACACCACCTTGTATACCTGTACGTATATATATATATATATATATATATATATATATATATATATATATATATATATATATATATATATATATAAATATATATATATATATATATATATATATATATTAATGTATTAAATATATATATATAATACATATAAATGGACTGCCCCGCGCGTTTGAGCGCAGAATTTTGAGGTATGAAATGAAGTGTTTGAGGAAAGTCATCGATGTTATCAGGAAAACAGAGCGACAATACTCGTAGTATGGTCGGTACTGTGTCTTGTGCCAAATACATTTCCAGGTACAAAATACGTTCGTTTGGTCATCTTATGAGAATCAACTTCCACATGAAGGCTCACAATACTGACAGATCTGGCTACAGGGTAAGGGGGTGACCGCGAGGCAGATGGATAAAGGACACGTTATCACAGTGTACAAGTTATCATAGTGTATAACTTTTCATAGTGTACAAGTTATCATAGTGTACAAGTTATCATAGTGTACAGGTTATCATAGTGTACAAGTTACCAGAGTGCATATGTTATCAAAGTGTACAATTTATCATAGTGTACAGGTTATCATAGTGTACAAGTTATCATAGAGTAAAGGTTATCATAGTGTACAAGTTATCATAGTGTACAGGTTATCATGGTGTACAGGTTATCATAGTGTACAGGTTATCATAGTGTACAAGTTATCATAGTGTACAAGTTATCATAGTGTACAACATATAGTGTACAGGTTATCATAGTGTACAAGTTATCATAGTGTACAAGTTATCATAGTGTACAGCATATAGTGTACATGTTATCATAGTGTACAAGGTATCATAGTGTACAAGTTATCATAGTGTACACGATATCATAGTGTACAAGTTACCATAGTGTACAAGTTATCAAAGTGTACAAGTTATCATAGTGTACAAGTTACCATAGTGTACAAGTTACCATAGTGTACAAGTTATCATAGTGTACAAGTTACCATAGTGTACAGGTTATCATAGTGTACAAGTTATCATAGTGTACAAGTTACCATAGTGTACAGGTCTTTAAAGTGTAGATGTCAAACAAATAAAATTATAATAAATTGAATGTAATATTTAAAAAATGTTTTAAATTGTTCCAGTTTTTTTCTTTAAGTTAAATGTACAGAGCAATCAAATAAACACAGAAATGACACATGTACACACATCTCTTCTTGTTTGGACACGGGTAAG
The DNA here is from genome assembly GCA_036924085.1 of Ariolimax columbianus. NCBI lineage: Eukaryota > Metazoa > Mollusca > Gastropoda > Stylommatophora > Arionidae > Ariolimax > Ariolimax columbianus. The sequence continues at coordinate 90,573,925 of JAVGWX010000008.1, read as the reverse complement.
AAACACAGTGCCAACCTGTTATAAGTATTTCGAAGGACAGTAGTATGACAGCGGTCACAATTGTCCAAAGAGCCAGAGTTCAGAGATCCATATAAACCTCGTCCGGGCGTACTGTAGCATGTACCTTTGGAAACGTTGCCTGAAAGCTGGCTATATCTAGTGAACATTGTTCAGGACACTAGGTTTTCAATGCTTGCTCAGTAGATTGGAAGTCACACGAACAAGGCAGGGCTTGGTCGAAAAAGTTCTCTTTTTGTCCGCAATGCGAAAGTCATAGAAAGTTGACGGATTAATCTAAAGAAAGCCAAAAGTCATTGACCATTCACGAGTTGAGCAGATGGAAGACTGGCAGTATATATAAGTTAAGGTAGGTGAAGATTCGATACACAGATAGAACAGATTACCCCCCCCCCCTCTCCAGGTAACCATGACCTTGTCGAGATGGGAGGAGGGGGAGGGGGGAGGCTTGCGTGCCTCAGTGACCCAGTGAGATATGCCGGCGGGAACGTATGTTTCTGGCAGGGCCACCCATGCCGGACAAGTCACTGGAGAGGGGCCAGACTAAGAATTGTAGCAGCCGGGTGGTGCCCAAGAGTCCAGTAAGCCAGACCACCTAGGAGAAGAAACTCGAGTAGATGGAGCTCGCGACCCAGGAGGGCAGGACAATCAAGGACTATCATCTAGCGACCAACCCAGGAGGGCAGGACAACCAAGGACTATCATCTAGCGAGCCTAACCCAGGAGGGCAGGACAATCAAGGACTATCATCTAGCGAGCTCAACCCAGGATGGCAGGACAACCAAGGACTTTCATCTAGCGAGCCCAACTCAGGAGAGCAGGACAATCAAGGACTATCATCTAGCGAGCTCAACCCAGGATGGCAGGACAACCAAGGACTTTCATCTAGCGAGCCCAACTCAGGAGAGCAGGACAATCAAGGACTATCATCTATCGAGCTCAACCCAGGAGGGCAGGACAATCAAGGACTATCATCTAGCGACCAACCCAGGAGGACAGGACTATCATCTAGCGAGCCCAACCCAGGAGGGCAGGACAATCAAGGACTGTCATCTAGCAAGCCCAACCCAGGAGGACAGGACTATCATCTAGCGAGCCCAACCCAGGAGGGCAGAACAATCAAGGACTATCATCTAGCGACCAACCCAGGAGGGCAGGACAACTAAGGACTATCATCTAGCGAGCCCAACCCAGGAGGGCAGGACAATCAAGGACTATCATCTAGCGAGCCTAACCCAGGAGGGCAGGACATTCAAGGACTATCATCTAGCGAGCCTAACCCAGGAGGGCAGGACAACCAAGGACTGTCATCTAGCGAGTCCAAGCCAGGAGGGCAGGACAACCAAGGACTATCATCTAGCGAGCCTAACCCAGGAGGGCAGGACAATCAAGGACTATCATCTAGCGAGCCCAACCCAGGAGGGCAGGACAATCAAGGACTATCATCTAGCGAGCCTAACCCAGGAGGGCAGGATAATCAAGGACTATCATCTAGCGAGCCCAACCCAGGAGGGCAGGACATTCAAGGACTATCATCTAGCGACCAACCCAGGAGGGCAGGACAACTAAGGACTATCATCTAGCGAGCCCAACCCAGGAGGGCAGGACAATCAAGGACTATCATCTAGCGAGCCTAACCCAGGAGGGCAGGACAACCAAGGACTATCATCTAGCGAGCCTAACCCAGGAGGGCAGGACAACCAAGGACTGTCATCTAGCGAGTCCAGCCCAGGAGGGCAGGACAACCAAGGACTATCATCTAGCGAGCCCAACCCAGGAGGGCAGGACAATCAAGGACTATCATCTAGCGAGCCCAACCCAGGAGGGCAGGACAATCAAGGACTATCATCTAGCGACCAACCCAGGAGGGCAGGACAACTAAGGACTATCATCTAGCGAGCCCAACCCAGGAGGGCAGGACAATCAAGGACTATCATCTAGCGAGCCTAACCCAGGAGGGCAGGACAACCAAGGACTGTCATCTAGCGAGTCCAACCCAGGAGGGCAGGACAACCAAGGAATATCATCTAGCGAGCCTAACCCAGGAGGGCAGGACAACCAAGGAATATCATCTAGCATTCAAACAAGGAAATTTACAAAGGCAAAGCCATTCCTAGAGCTTTTTATATGACCCCAATATCCGACCCCAATATCCGACCCCAATATCCGACCTCAATATATGACCCCAATATCCGACCCCAATATCTGACCCCAATATCTGACCCCAATATCTGACCAAAAATGGTCCCAGTCAATGGGAAAAAATGATCTCAAGTCCACCGTGTATGAACGTGCTGAAGGACCGTGTGGCTGCTGAGAGAGCAGTTATGAACGTGAAAGTCTAGTGAGCGAGAGAGGCGGCGCAAGGCTCATCGACTCTAAATAGGGCATCCCTTGCCTCTTCCTTGACAAGGAGCAACTGGCAGGGTGACCGTATAACTACCCCATCAAACCATGTATAAACATGGTATCAGAAAACCTGCTGCCTTGCTGGTTTGGCCGTCATGTCGGTTGGGAATCATAAATTTGTGCAGTACTTTGAGTGTGTGGATCATCAATTTGTGCAGTACTTTGAGTGTGTGAATCATCAATTTGTGCAGCACTTTGAGTGTGTGAATCATCAATTTGTGCAGTACTTTGAGTGTGTGGATCATCCATTTGTGCAGTACTTTGAGTGTGTGGATCATCAATTTGTGCATGAATTTGAGTGTGTGGATCATCAATTTGTGTAGTAATTTGAGTGTGTGGATCATCAATTTGTGCAGTACTTTGAGAGTGTGGATCATCAATTTGTGCAGTACTTTGAGTGTGTGGATAATCAATTTGTGCATGAATTTGAGTGTGTGGATCATCAATTTGTGCAGTACTTTGAGTGTGTTGATCATCAATTTGTACAGTACTTTGAACTTGTGGATCATCAATTTGTGCAGAACTTTGAGTGTGTGGATCATCAATTTATGCAGCACTTTGAGTGTGTGGATCATCAATTTGTGCAGTACTTTGAGTGTGTGGATCATCAATTTGTGCAGTACTTTGAGTGTGTGGATCATCAATTTGTGCAGTACTTTGAGTGTGTGGATCATCAATATGTGCAGTACTTTGAGCGTGTGGATCATCAATTTGTGCAGTACTTTGAGTACTGAGTTCCAAGCGGTTTGCCGAGGTCTATGTGTATGAGAAGAATAAGAATAGCACCACTGCCACACAGAGAGCATGTCGTAGGAGGCGACTAACTGTGTGACATGGCATAACACCGGCATGGTTAGGTTGTTTGTTAAGAGCAGCATAGATGGCGCCTAACAGGCTGCGGATCTACTCTGCTCTAGTGTTTTAGTCTATTAATAAGGACTCGCACGTCAGTTAACCACCCTCCATAGGGGAGTAATAAGCTGCTCGAGCCTAGCCCGCTAAGCAGGAAATCCTCTTCCTGGCTATATCCAACTCAATTTATACCCACTTAATTTGTTGTTGTCTAATGAAGGGTTAGTGCCCATCTATTTCCTGATCTCATCGTTTCTAATTCTGTCCCATCTTGTCACATTTAGCATTCGCCTCGAACATGTCATTTCTGTTGTTTCTATTTTTCTCTTATATGTTGCTGTCAGTGTCCATGTTTGACACTGGTAGCATAGTGTATGCATAACAATTGTGTTGATCAGGGCTATTTTCGTGCCAATGTTTACGTGCTTGTTCTTCAGTATCGTTGACATCTGGACAATGATTTGGTTTGCTTTGGTGCATCTGTGATATATTTATTTGTGCATTCTTCCTTTGGATGAAACTATATTTCCTAAATATTTAGAATCCTTCACTTGCTTGAGTTAAATTCGCGGTCAATAAACTCAGCACAACATGATTCAAACCAGGTAGGTTGGAATTGCAAACCAAGCTGACAAACCCATGAACTACAAATTCTCTTTATTAAATGCCCATGTTTTGTTGTCTCTGTTGTCGGCTCTAAGCTCACATATATTCTGCCCTCAGAAGTCATATTGCTACAAAAATCAGCACTTTTGGAAAATAGGGAGTGCTTTGGCGCAGGATTGCTACTTCAAAGTGTACTTCTGTGGTGTTCCGTCGCTTCTTTGAGGATGGAAATATGAATAAGAGGAAGATGCTTTGCTGCGTCTTTAGTTCTGCAGTAATACTACATCTCAAGATGGCCCCACTCCTTAAAGTGGTTGAGAATCATCGTCTACACAGATAGTTGTACCCAAGTGTTGAGGCCAGACCGTGTCTCTGTAACGAACCTTTTGCGTAATCGAATCAAACTGTGGGTTTTTTGTGTGAACGTGCGTGGAAGGGGCCGAATGTTTTAGGAAATTTCTCTATCGATTTCTCTGACCGAAAGGGAATCGAGTCAGTCCTGTGTTCTGGATCATAACAAGTTCGTAGATTTGTTTTCGCTTGCGGCTGTCCTTCCACTGGGGATTGACAGGGACTAGAAGCAACTCAGGGAAGGCGCGGCGGAGAGAATGGAGGGGGAGGAGGAGGAAACTGTGTGTATATGAGAGCGAGAGTGAGAAAGATAGAGGGAAAGAGACAGAGAGAGAGATATGAGGGGTCGATTGTCATGGATTCGATCTACGTAGCGCCAGACAATGTCTGTGTTAGGACAAAACTTGTGTTTGTTTGTTAATACACTCATGGATTCAGTTGATATTTAAATTTCAATGAGAGGAAGACAGGACGAGGAGAGATAACATACATACATGTTAGCAAATAAATAACTTCTGCAAATATGTAGACAGACGAATAGACGGACTAACTAATAAATGAATGGATGAACTGATGTATATATAGACAGACAGACAGACACATACTTAAACATATAGACAGACAGAAAGAAATGCAGATATATAGATAGATAGATAGATAGATAGATAGATAGATAGATATGCGTGCAAGTATGTATGTCTATATCTATGTATGTATGTGTGTGTATGTATCTGTGAATTTATGTGTGTTTGTATGAGTTGGGGAATTTTTTTTTTACGTGGATCTTCTGGAAAAAATTTCCCAAATCTTTGAGTAGTCAGATCGGACTACCGTGTTTAGTGTCGAATACGTTAAAAGTCCCTTGGCAGTTAGAAATTGAAAAGAGGCTGCGATATATTTGTCTTTCGCCCTCATACATCTGATTTGGGATCAAGATGCTGAGCAGCGCATGAGCTGCAATGATCAGCGACCCATAGCTGATTGCTAGCGTCAGGACCAGCGAACCAGAGCTGCCAAGACCCTTCTACACCTCCACGCGGTGATCCTGGATAACTCGCTGTAGAAGGGATCGAAGAGGGAATGCTAACCCAGTACTAAAAAAATGGTTGCTGAAGTCGGATGTGTTGGACGGTAAAGGTGCAAATATCGCAGTCAAGCGGTAAACTGCGACACAGCGCATTCCGTTCTCTGGACTACATTCTGCTACTTAAGCCCTTTCACGATTTGGTAGCGGGAGATTGAGAACGAACGAAGCGATACATCTGATTTGAGAACGGCTTTTTAAAACCAGCTTTGACTTTCCTTTTCAATCCTTAATCTCATTAACCAAACTGCACTGTTGCTGTCTGTATACAGGGCCGTCACTAGAAGACAGAATAGGGTCTTGGACAGCTATGGGTCGGTGACCCTGATGCAAGCAGCCAGCTATGAGTCTCTGACCCTGATGCAAGCAGCCAGCTATGAGTCTCTGACCCTGATGCAAACACCCAGCCATGAGTAGCTGACCCTGATGCAAACAGCCAGCTATGAGTAGCTGACCCTGATGCATGTAGCCAGCTATGAGTCGCTGACCCTGATGCAAGCAGCCAGCTATGAGTCCCTGACCCTGATGCAAGCAGCCAGCTATGAGTCGCTGACCCTGATGCAAGCAGCCAGCTATGAGTCTCCGACCCTGATGCAATCAACCAGCTATGATCGCTGACCCTGATGCAGTCAGCCAACTATGAGTCGCTGACCCTGATGCAATCAGCCAGCTATGAGTCTCTGACCCTGATGCAAGCAGCCAACTATGAGTCCCTGACCCTGATGCAAGCAGCCAACTATGAGTCCCTGACCCTGATGCAAGCAGCCAGCAAAGACTCTCTGGCTTCTATTAGCTCATTCACTTCCTCAACTTCGTTTCTATTGACCGTTTTTGACGAGTAAAGTAGTCGGTGTAATTAACAACAGAAAGAAGACACATTCGACTTATGTCCATTTCAAGCTTGCTTCGTCCTACTGGAACTGAATTGGACGAAGCAAACCGGCAAATGGGTTTGCTAGTGTAAGAGGATATAAGGTGGTCATCTCTTGAGACAAAAGCGCTTGCGTTGGCTCTAAGTCTATGGTTCGATTTCGGAGTGTCTATATCTTCCTTTTCTTCTTTGCTGTTCGTTGTACATGATTCCTGAGTGCTGTGTGTTGCTAGCCTATTATGTTTACAATTACTGCCATTGAGTTTTCGTATTGACTTTTCAAGTTGTTGTAGATGCCGAGGATAGCTTGTCAATCTGTAATAGACTCTCATCTTCATATACATTAGTTAATTTTGTCCAAAGACAATTGTTGGAATTAACTGGATCTGGCGGTAGTTCTCGAGTTAATTAATATACCAGGCGATGGATATAGTAAATGTGTGCTTATATGGTACTACTGTAGCAGGTTGTCTCCCTCTTTTCAAATAGTTACCACTGAGTTACTTCCCCTCTAGCACGTTCCTAGATATAAATTCAACACGAACAATAACTTCAGAACATAAAACAAGGAGTGATTTTATTACATAGCAACTTGATATGATTACACCAATTCAAATCTAGACAGTCTTAATCGAAAACTGTACGAATAACTCAGAAGTGTTATGCAAAAGCAAGATGACTCATCTGTTCTAATCGCTTCCAAGGTTTTATCGCTTTACCCTATATAATCTCTTTCTCTCCCAAACAAAATGAAATAATTGTTAACTATGTTCTTGTTTCTTGCTCCTGTTGACTGCTTGGACTTTTTCTGCGTCCATGTATAGTTGGGGAACACCTTTCTCGAGACTCTCGTCTTCTCCATGATTTGTTTTAAATTCCTTATTGGACAATTTTTAAAACAAAACTTTGTGTGATGCGAGAGAAAAGTGTGAAAATTCCCATGCGATGGTGGGTGGGAGATTGTGGGAGTTGTCAGTTGAATGGTGACATGTTTTTTATTTGTGAAAGCATGAATGAATGCACATATAAATGAATGCACATATAAATTAATGCTCAAATAAATGAAAGCACATGTGTACTTGCTGATACATACCTATTCATTTATACACATACATATATCTATACACACTCACATTCATATACAAAAATAACCATAGATAAACACATATATACATATATATACACACGAACACACAGACATATATATATATATATATATATATATATATATATATTTATATATTTATATGCATACATTCACACACATATACACACATACATACCTACATACATACGTACACACATACATACAACATACATACATACATACATACATACATTCATACATACACGCACGTATGAATACATACACACACACACGCACGCATACATACATACATACATATATGCATACATACATATGTACATACATACATATACACGCACGTACACAAATATATATATATATATAACAAAGGCAAAGGCCGCCGTCCATCTTAGACGATGATGGCATAATTATTTTGCTAGCGCTATTTTTAGTAAGGATTAACTACGTTACTTTTTATCCTCACTCCATCATCTCAAGCCACCCAAACCAAGTGGCAAGTCAAGGACAAGACGACTAGGGGGCGACTACGAGATGCAGGGGATTCCGCATCAAGCACCCGTGAAAAAGACGGCAGAGTCCGGAGTCGAGGCCGACGGCTTAACCACTTCGCCACGGAATCCCCTATATATATATATATATATATATATATATATATATATATATATATATATATATATATATATATATATATATATATATATATATATATATATATATATATATACGTATATGTACATGCATAAACACACGTACCCACATACACATATGCTACATGCGTACTTATCCGTAAGTACATATTTGCTTATTCACACACATTTGTATATATATTTATTTTATTGTATTTGGTGTTTTCCCAAAAAGCTGAAAAAGGTTTTGTGTACTTGTACCGTAGTCAGGGGCGACGGCAATGCAAGGCCGACATGAGAACCATTCTTAACCCTAGGCTTCTGGCAGTCCACTCTGCCATTAAACCCAGCATATTTCCTGTCTATTGTCCTTGTAGTCAAAACTTTGGAGGAGCAACGGGCCATCATAAAACTTGTGAATTGAAAAGAGGTAGATAAGATTTGACCCCGTAGAGGGGAGAGTTTGGGTGATTTAGTTTAACAGATAAACAACCCCCTCAGTTGAAATGGGGAAATTGATATTTTTCCTGCTCTGCTAGCTGATTTATACTTTATTTCAGTTTGTGTGGTGTTGGTAGAAAAAAGGAGGGAAAGTCTCAAACAGGCATACATACATTCATCCCCTCTTTTTCACGTTAATAAATTTATTTCCAGTTTTGCATGGCAAGAGAAATTGAAATTGAAAATTGAAAATGGGCATATTTTAACATACATATTTCACAGTACAACATTTACATTTGTACGTCACTACTGGACAACACCTTCCACGTGAACATGTGTAGTAGAGTGTCTGGGGAGTATGTTATGAAGCGATAGGAGGCTTCATTAAGCATATCCATATGATGTGTCTGTATTCTAATAGCAGAATCAGCATTTGTGTTATGATGATTGATGAAGTGTCTGGTATACTGTTTAACATTATTGCCTTATACGTGTCTACCTTGTCTTGTTTGTGTCTCGATTGTGTCTTGTACAATTTGTATAGTGGGTATGACTGTACTGCACGAGTAGAAACTGTGGTATTCTGTCTCTTTTTCGCTCGTCTGGCAAAGTTGTCATTTTGGTCTGCGTTGTTTTACTGTGTTTATGGGATTTCGGTGGAGTAAATGTATGTAAGCGATTGGAGTTCGATACCTCCAAGTCTCTTATCTTGTGCCAGTGTGTGTTGACTTATGCTGTGTATTGTGTTTGCGAAAATGAAACCCCTAATGAGTTTGTTGATATCCTTGATTGTCTGATGTGGAGGGCTCAAACACTGTGGCTGTGTAGATCAATTTGGGGAGGATGAACGTGTTTACTATTAAGCTATAGCCAAAAATTTTGGCTGTTTTTTGTATCTGTATCTTTGTAGCATGTCTTTTATTTAGGTGGATAAATGAGTCCTTGTGTCGTGGTGAATGTGGTTGGGGTCAGATAGGAAGGTTATGCCGTACAATTTAATGGATTCTGTTATTTTTAGAACAAAAGGAAAGTCCACTTTGTTTTTTCACTGGCCTATGTCCATTATAGTGAATTTTGGTATATTTATTTTTGCCCCACTGTCATTGCCAAAGTGTGCAAAAATGTTTAGAATGTTTTCTATGTATGTGTAGTCTGGGGGGAAGAAGACGGTGTCGTCTGCATAGGCAAGCACTTTCTTCTCCTTCACTCCATGTATGTGGGTGCATTTTATGGAGCTGTCTTGTCTGATTTTCTCTAATAGGGGCTCCAAGGCAAAGGTATAGATCAGTGGGGAGAGGGACCATCCCTGTCTCACTGATCTCGTTAGCCGAAAGGCACTTGTAACCTGGTGGTTTACTAGCCCCTTACTTTCAGGCTTTGCGTACAGGAGTTTTATCCATTTTCTAAAATGGTCTCCTATGTTGCAACAGTCAGGACTTTGTGGAGGTACTCATAGGATATCCTATCTAAAGCTTGTTCTTGATCTAGTCTTCCATCTGTTGCTTGGGCCATTTCTCTGGTAGACAACCCTCTCAGATAATTAGTCAGCCCATGCATGTTTTCGTAAGAAATGGCAATGTCTGCGACAATCACCCAAGAACTTTTCTCTCAGGAAATAGCTATGTCTTTGCGACAATACCACCCTCATTCTTTTAGTCTTCGTGAACACGTCTGCTTTCTTTCAGACAGATCTGTGTACAACATATGTACCAGACCCATTCATCTAGTATTCGTGAACACGTCTGCTTTCTTTCAGACAGATCTGTGTACAACATATGTACCAGACCCATTCATCTAGTCTTCGTGAACACGTCTGCTTTCTTTCATACAGATCTGTGTACAACATATGTACCAGACCTATTCATCCCAATTAGTTATCCTGCACACTGTGACCAATTGCATTCGTGACGTTTAACAGACTTGTCACCCTTAGACCTAATTATTTCCCTTGGGACACCAAGTCTGCAGATTGTTGGACTGGTTTCCGCCACCCCACTCGATTTTGTGGCGGGATATTTGTTCCAACTGTGGACCTTCCCGTCCACCCTCTGATATTGTCTTCCCATCTCTTTTACGCATCCCAGGCACAGTACATTACAGTCTTGGCCAACCCAGACGAACTTGAAACATGCCTTTACCAATGTGAGCTTGCGTGCTTTTACCATAGTCAATAGGTTTTTGTATTGACCGACCTCTCTCTTAACAGTGCTCCGAACTTCCGTATTCGTGACGTGATCTAGATACGAAATGCCGAGGATTCGACGCAGACATGTTATCTCCATTGCACAAATTCTTCGCTCTATAACTGCATTCAGAGACAAAGGTGAAGGTACACAAGTGACAAGTGCATACATTAAACTCAACTTGGATTTCTCATATAAAAACGTCAATGAAAACAGGAAAACGTATACCTTCATAAAAATACAATAATTCATTTATTCACATAATTGGAAATGAATACATCAATTATAGTCTAATCTTATTTTTGTTTGAATTCTCGTATGAGAGGTTCTCTGTTCTTAGCTAGATGGTTCCTCTAGTTCTGAACCCGGCTCTCTCTCCTGCTAATAATCTAGTTACTTCTCTCCCTAACAAGATAATCTAATAACTAACTAAAATCTTGAGTTGTGTTTCTCGTCACCGATAGCGTGTCTGTCAGTTTGACAGCTTCGATTTGTCTAATTTCCGTTTTGAAATAAAGATATCGAATTTGTGCGATACAATATGATTCCTTGTCTTTGTCTACTTCTTTGTTTATGTCATAGCGTTAGGCACACCCTTCTGACAACGTGCGATACTTCGACCAGTGTCATAGGGTTAGGTACACCCTTCTGACAACGTGCGATACTTCGACCAGTGTCATAGGGTTAGGTACACCCTTCTGACAACGTGCGATACTTCGACCACTGTCATAGGGTTAGGTACACCCTTCTGACAACGTGCGATACTTCGACCAGTGTCATAGGGTTAGGTACACCCTTCTGACAACGTGCGATACTTCGACCAGTTTGGGTGGCTGGGCAACATTTAGTCTCTCACACATAAGTGTTCGTACACCCGTATTGCAATCGTACAAGACTTCAAACAGTCTTTGAAACCCAATGACGTTCGATGGATACTTATTCTACTGTTGTTACAATGCGAATAGTGCAAGCGTTAGAATTCACTGAATATTCTGAAACCATTTAAGTATTGTCTGGCTAAACTTTCAGTTGTATCACTAATAGAGTTACGCTGTGAACTCCAATAAGTACTTCGGGTCGCTTTTTTGCTGCCAAATCTGATTTGAATTGTGTCCTACATCCTACCGTCTTCTTCAACGTGGTACCAAAGTCCCCTTGGCGTGGGCTAATTTGTGCGACAGTTCTATTTTGTCTGATCACCTGCGCTCCATTTCTAGATTATCTCTCTCCCTTAAAAATTCGAAAACACCTTTCTCTGGGCAACTCGCCACTACAACATTGGTAGAGCTGTAATTCCCACACCTTATTTCTGAATCCTGTTTCTCGAACAGTGTTTACAGTTCCCCCTGCACTCTGGCCATTGAGACACATATGGCCCTGTCACTCTAGATACCTATACCAAGTTGGCGCTGTGATCCTCGACTATCTCCAAATAAGATGAGATAAGTGGGCATATGTGTCATTTCTGTATTTAATTTATTGCTTTGTGCAATGATATCTGGTCACGCAATAACTATATTTTATTTTGAATTCAAATTATTGTAAATTTAATTGTTTCAGATATTGCAAATGTTTTAACGACATCTACACTGCAATAACATTTACACTATATAAAAAAATGTAAACTATAATAAGAATTATACTATGATAAAAGAATTCAATTTGCATGTTCCCATGGTCAGTGGTGGTCCTAAAGAATAATTCAAGAGTGTGTTTCAGACATGCTGCAGACTGTAGAAACGTATGATTTAAAATTATATATATATATATATATATATATATATATATATATATATATATATATATATATATATATATATATATATATGTCTGTGTGTATGTGTTTTTGTGTGTTTATGTGTGTATTTATGTATGCATTTATGTGTGTGTAGTCAAGGCCAGTCAATTAAATGCACCAATCGACATAAACCACATTTCTCACGCCACCAAAGACCTCCTTATCCAGCACTGTCAGATGGAACGAACGCCGGCAAATAGCAAGGATTTCAATACAATTAGTAAACTATTTCGTCAACAGATTGTTCGTGTGACTGACTGCATGCAACCGCAGACCCACACAGAAGCATGAAACGAGCTGAACGAGATATTGCTGAACGCATGAACGCAATCCCTTGTCAAAAGACTGCTGACGGAGTTATTTCACATCCCAAGATAGAAAGAATCGCCAGCAACGTGTATACATCCAGCTTTCTTGGCATCGGAGATCCGTATTGCCGTGGGAGATACCTTAGGAAAGTCCCTAGGCACAGATTGTATCATGGTCGAGATGATCAAATCATATGGCTACCCACTTACTCTCGATTCCTAGAAACAAAGGAAATCTCATCCACCTGGTGCAAGTTGTAGATCGTCCTACTCTACAAGAAAGGGGACAGAGGATCTGGCTATCTACCACCATACAACAAGTGCTATACAACATGTTCACAAGAACCCTCTTAGCGAGAAACCACTGCACAGCTAAAGAGACACAACCTGTCGTGCAGGCTTGGCTCAGATGCAACTTCAGCAGGCTGGACCATTAATCACGTTCTGCCGTTTGACCAAGAGCACCACACACCGATGGCGATGACATCCCTTAATTACAAACAGGGGTTCGAATCGATCAAACCTACATTTTTGTGAGAGGCTCCAGAGGAGCACTGAGTGGACTCCGACTATATAGAAATGGTAAAACATAGTTACAACGTGTGAACCACAGTCATTCGCCTGTTCTCCAAACTTGTCACAACCTGTCACAACTTGTCACAATCGCCGTAGAGAAAGTGATAAAACAGAGAGACATTTTCTTTGCTTGCCTCGAGTCAATGATGAGACTCTGCAAATGGTGAGAATTTGACACTGAAATAAACGAACTGTGACTCAACCACCTCCGATCTGACCACGATATCGTGTCCATCACGGAGACGCCCTTTATGGAGACAAATGCTGACATCTAAGTCTGCAAATGGTGAGAATTTGACACTGAAATAGACGCACTGTGACTCAACCACCTCTGATCTGACCACGATATCGTGTCCATCACGGAGACGCCCTTTGAGGAGACAAATGCTGACATCCAAGTCTGCAAATGGTGAGAATTTGACACTGAAATAGACGAACTGTGACTTAACCACCTCCGATCTGACCACGATATCGTATCCATCACGGAGACGCCCTTTGAGGAGACAAATGCTGACATCCAAGTATGTAAATGGCACGAAAACACGTCCGACGGTGGTCCTAGAGAAAAATAAAAGTCTTGATCAATTGTTTGGAGGAGCCTTACCTGGTGAAGCACCCCTAAGTGGAGCACCCCAGAAGATGTTGGCGATTGTGTCTACATGGACCATCTTCTCATCATTGAGAACAACCTGAAGACAGAGATCGCAAGGAGCCTAGGAGCAGGCTGTGCAGCCAATTAAGGACAACGCTTCATTAAAGTGCAGACTCGTGGAAGTAACAATCAGACAGCAACGCTAGATGGACCTTCACATCGGAGACATCTTGAGAATCTCACACAAGTCAAAGACATTCTACAGCATAGAAACAATTCAAAACTTTGAAATGATGGCCATACTACAAGAAGAAATGACGAACACTGGAGTTTCAGAACTGACCTAAGCTACCCTCGCGAATAAAATGGCCTCGCACATGGTGACAGGATACAGATGAGCAACAATTTCCGCGACCCTTTATCGACTATTATTTTCGAACACTGGTCAACTTATGCCCGCAACTGTTTCAGTTGGCTAACATGTACACTATAACAGCCTGTACACTATAACAACATGTGCACTATAACAGCCTGTACACTATAACAACATGTGCACTATAACAGCCTGTACACTATAACAGCCTGTACACTATAACATCATGTACACTATAACAGCCTGTACACTATAACAACATGTACACTATAACATCATGTACAATATAACAACATGTACACTATAACATCATGTACACTATAACAACATGTACACTATAACATCATGTACACTATAACAACATGTACACTATAACATCATGTACACTATAACAACATGTACACTATAACATCATGTACACTATAACAACATGTACACTATAACATCATGTACACTATAACAACATGTACACTATAACAACATTTACACTGTAATAACGTGTACACTGTAATAACAAAACAATTTAAATCAAGAGTTAAGAACTTCAATCCTTAACAACAGAAACAACTCAGTCAATCATAACTTTTTAAGTTCCATGTGGAGCATAAGCTTTCAGCAAATACACCCCAAGTCATCAAATATTGACCTGTCTATATCAATCGACGTTTTAGTGATTTAATGTATGAACACGATGGGGTGGTCAACCCCCATGCCAAACTCTCCTTAGTCGTTTCTTAGGACATGATTAGCAGATTACTGTTACTTTTATTTCTCCTCTGCCGGGCGCCGGTAACACCAAAGAAATGAATCCACAGTCCCCAGTATTTAATGAGCATTTGAGTAATCATCAGTTGAAATAGTTCTCTCACGAACTTATCAACCAACAGGCACTGAGCAACAATTAGTATGTCTCCCAATAAACAATGGCCATCTGGAACTTGATATGGAAGATTGAAGAAATAGAATGAGACAAAAGAATAGCTCTAGAAATAAGTAACAGTGTTTGGATGGTATAACAACAGAAGCAATCCAAGCGTGCTGAAAGATAGGATTGATGTGATATGATTGATGTGATAGGATTGATGTGCTATAACTGATGTGACAGGATTAATGTGCTAGGATTGATGTGTTGTGATTTTATGTGGTTGGATTGATGTGCTAGGATTGATCTGATAAGATTGATGTGATAAGATTGATGTGATAGGATTGATGTGATAGGATTGATGTGATAGGATTGATGTGTTATGATTTTATGTGGTTGGATTGATGTGCTAGGATTGATCTGAAAGGATTGATAAGAAAGGCAGTTGATAATAAACAGGGACACATCACTACTGCCATAAAAGGAAAAATGTTTGAAAATTATTGAACAAAGAATAAGACCAATTGTTGAACCTCATCTGAAAGAAGCGCAATTTGGATTCCTTTAAGGGAATTTGATGTACTGATGCCTTGGGTGATGGTAAAGGTCAGTCCCATGATAACCATAGCCGTTGGGGATGAAGTTAACTCTTCATGTACTAAGCTGCAGCCTATTTTAAGTAGGGTGGCCAGTTCCCTTCATTGCTGTTTATACCTTCCCAAACTCATAATGCCAGGTGCCAATTTACAGCTAGATCTACTGGACGAGCCAGGAACGAACCATGTCCTTATTTTTTTTCTGTCCCATACAGAAAAAGATTAAGCTAAATAACAATACAATTTGACAAGCATTTTAGACATAACATGTATTGATCAAAAGAAAGTTTTTGACAAAGTTGATGAGAATGATTATTTTACAATATCAGAATACTATGGAATAAAGAACAGTTATTAGATAATATGAGAGCACGATAACAGATATATAACAACGTAATAAGAACAATGAATAGAATCACAGATGCTTTTGAAATAAGCGATAGCATTCTTGTTCAATGTATACATGTACAAAATAACAAAAGCCAACAAAATCGCAACATCAAAATAAAAAATAAAAAAAGAACCCTTTTCAGTTCATCAAGCTGCTCTTGGCAGATGGTCACATCTTAATGTACGAAGTTTAAGATGAACTACAAACTCAGATTATTGCGCTCAGCAGATGTTATATCAAGAACATCCCACTGAAGTTATGAAGCATAATAGAACGCCAGGTCTACTAAGCATATAAGTATAAACAACATGAAACTAATGTAGGCTCAACAGTTCAAATATATGGGAAGTATTTGTAGAGAAGAGGCAAGGCTTGATAGGTAAACTGATGTCAGGAAGTCTCTACTGTGACTTATCAACTGCTACCACTGTTTAAACACACCAACATCAGCTTATCAACTGCCACCATTGTTTAAACACACCAAGATCAGCTTTTCAACTGCCACCACTGTTTAAACACACCAACATCAGCTTATCAACTGCCACCATTGTTTAAACACACCAAGATCAGCTTTTCAACTGCCACCACTGTTTAAACACACCAACATCAGCGTATCAAATGCCACCACTGTTTAAACACACCAACATCAGCTTTTCAAATGTCACCACTGTTTAAACACACCAACATCAGCTTTTCAACTGCTGCCACTGTTTAAATACACGAACAATAGCTTATCAACTGCCACCACTGTTTAAACACACGAACAATATCTTATCAACTGCCACTACTGTTTAAACATAAGAACGTCCACTTTGCAACAAAAAGATGACTGATAAACAGTTAGTTTTCTTTCCACTTGTGCCGTTTAGCGTCGTGGGGAGCTTGAGTCGTCTATCCTGCGCCAAGTGCGTTGCGTTGGTCAATTTGAGCCTTTGTTGTTGCACAATCACTCTAATGTCATCTATCCACCTACCTCACGGCCACCCCCTTGCCCTGTAGCCAGATCTGCCAGCATTGTAAGCCATCAGTGGAAGATGATGAGGGTGCATTCTGATACATACTGCATGATGCATACTGATAAACAGTATATTACAATTAACGCAAAACGCATTCCCCAATAAAGGCGACTCAAGCTCCCCACGACGCTTAGCGAAACACCTGAAGTAAAATGAGTAAGTTAAGCGAACGTTAGGAACATAAATTGCATCTATTAATTTCGTGGTTAATGGTTTCGAATCTCGGTAACTCATACTTTTTTCTTTCTGGAATGAAACACAAACTTAGCATGCACATTACGTGATGACTGTTAAAACAGGCAGCATTATTACACAACCTTCTGCGGGATCATCGCAATGGGAATAACATGTCTCATTAATAGGCTTTTTGAAAAAAAGCAGGTAATATTATGTGAAAAAAAATGACAACAAAAACTGCAGTTACACGAGCTAACACATTTTAAGTGATCCTGTTGCAGCCTCGTGTCGTGTGTTAGCTGAGACCTATCTAGTCCACTTACTCCATCTGTTTAGATTGTTTATGTATGCTGTGTTCTGTATTTACTTGACATTTCGCTGAATCTGTTATATTTTATTATCTGTCACTTGTACATTTGTATATCAGGGGAAATAATGCAGCTCAAGAACAAGTTCTTTGTTTTCAGATTAGAGTTGTAGCACCTGAATGTAAACGTCATTCAATGGCAGTTGTTGGATACTTGTTTCAGGCTGTAGTGCAGGTGGCACATAACTCAAACCAGTTGAAGGGCTGAATAAGGCCAGATTAATTGGCCTGTGGGCCTCATCGCACTAAAGCACGTGTTGTTGTGTTGTTTTTTTAAAGGAGGTTTCTATTATTATTTGTCTTTTTGTTAATATGTAATAAGAAAATATATTGTTTGATAAATGCTTGTTTTAGATTCAGAACCTATTCTTTTCTCTATTCAGTTGTAATGTCAAATATCACCAAGAATCACATCATAGTGTAGTGGCGACCAACAATATACTCTTTTAGAACCACTACTGTGTGAAGATCAATGAACAGAATCCTTTAAACCTGTGTAAAGCGACAAATTATCATTTATACAGGACAATATATTTTCCTCCAACAGCGCTCTTTTTTAGACGAACAAAATAAATATAACTGAAGTTAATGAGATTGCTCTGTGAAACAAGCTTCTACAAAATGTGTAATGCCTCAAATATCTTGGTAGCAATTTACACAAAGTAGGAAGTGCAGGTAAAGATTTCAAATTAAGACAGTGTTGGAAAGTTCTGGAAATCAAAAGAAATTAAGTCGACAACAACAAATATCTAATTCCAAAGTAAAAGTTCTGATATTGTATGGCTCTGAAATGTAGAGAATAATAAAACTACAAACGAAAAGATACGTACTTTCATAAGTACTCAGAATGGATTCAGGGAAATTATAAGATAAGACCTCTAAGCTGTTGGAACAAATTGGAGATAGAGAAAAAGCAGTGGACAGAATATGAAGAGAAGAGAAGACGCGTGTGTTAGTTAAGACACACTTTAAGAGAATCAGCTGTTAGCATTTGCTGGGAAATCGCTGTTTTTGGAATCCACAGGTCAGAAGATGTAGAAGCAGACGGAGACCTGTGACAAATATAAAAGACACAGGGACGATGTCTTGATTTTCTGGGACGGAAGGATCAGACCTAGAGAGAGACGGATGGATCAGACCTAGAGAGAGACGGATGGATCAGACCTGAGAGAGACGGAAGGATCAGACCTAGAGAGAGACGGATGGATCAGAGCTAGAGAGAGACGGAAGGATCAGACCTAGAGAGAGACGGATGGATCAGACCTGAGAGGGACGGATGGATCAGAGCTAGAGATTGGCGGATGGTTCAGAATTGGTAGCGGGCAGATGACTCAGAACAGGAGACGGGAGTATGGTTCCGAACAGAAAACGGAGGACTTGGAGTGTAATAGTTGAAGACCTGCGCTCTATAGAGATCTGAACATATTTTAATTTTGATTTAGAGTTTTTTTGAGGAGTCAAATAAAAACATGTTTGATCATTGTTTTGTTTTTTCAAAAAACATTAAAAATAGTTTAATGAGAATAAAGAATATGCTCCAGTCAGAAACACAGAATTATAACCTCGTTTTACTGCAACAAACACACAAGCTACTAGTTACAATCAATAAAGCTGTAGGCGAACGACCAGTATCAAAGAAATAAATTAATCTGATGATCCCTACAAGAAGAGAAAATATATAATTTGATCATTTGTTGCCTATCTTCCGGGCAGAGAAAAACATAGATTGACAGTATAATTACTGTGATCCCTTCGCAAAAAACGTACGTTTGTTGGAGCAACTAAAGATGAAAGAGTCGTGCTATGTTCTTGATGGCAACCTCTTGAATATCGGTTAGAGAAGTTGAGACCAGAAATTGCATTCAACGGTCTCTTAGTGTTTATTCAGTGCGCAGTATTTATACAAGTTGCAGTATTGCTTTCAATAAGATATTGTTTGCCTAGAAGGGAATGGCGGCTTCTAGCATTTAAAAAAAAATTAAGTGTACACGTCCTGTTGTAAGTGTTTTGTGCTTGTTTTAATATTACTTTGAACAGAAACTCGAATTTTATAGACGTTTTCTCATTAAATATGTAACAAATCCCCCGATCCGCTAATTACGTTACTCAGGAGTTTCAGAACCATGACAAAGGCGTTGGACGCTGGAGCAGTTTTAGAATCTTTGCAGTTACCAAGTAGTTAAAATTCGGACCTTCGAGGTCGGAATACCAGGTGCTCAAATGTGTAAAACAAAACAAGCCGCGCACATGCCAAAGACGCATCATTTCCCTTCAGTGACGTTGCCACCTTTCTGCTAATGAAGGCGGACGATAACTGACCATAAGAGTAAAAGATGTAACAGATTGATACCTCTATGTGAGTCAGGTGTTCGTCGAGATAGAGGTCTGAGGGTAGGAGGCTTTCTGTTGTCGGATCCTTTTGTCTTGGACCGATTGTGGGACTTAGCGAGAAAGCATGTCGGTCAAGAACGAGAGTACTATCTGAGCAAAATGGGTATTCATAGAAAAATGTGTGTGTGTGTGTGAGAGAGAGAGCGCGCGAAGTGAGAGAGAAAGTGGGAGACAGAGAGAGAGAGAGCGAAGTGAGATAGAGAAATGCGAGAGAGAAGTCCTGACTCAACAGAAGAGACATACAGAGATACAATTTAACCTAAGTAACTTCTGATCGGATCTTATTGATGGAAGACGGTTCATTCAGGGAGAGGAGAGAGAGAGAGAGAGTGCAGTCCAGACTATGCGGAAGGTACAAGCAGAGCAGAGATACAGATGACGCAAGTAAGAACTGTAAGTAAATTCATTTAATTGTTTAGTGAAGAAAAGGTCAGATCTCACAGGACCAGAGCAATAGCAGATTATGTCCAATCTCAACGTAAAGGTGAGAGTGCCAATAGTAGTCATTTCCTTCCGTAAAACATTACAGAAACACTGCAGGGTCTTTGTAGTAGACCTATACCGTAATACACATGTTTCATCCATTAAGTTGACGAATTGTGACCTGAAGCTATGAGTAGTTTAGAATAGGCAGAATTAAAGTTAGAAGCAACATATGTATCTAGAGCAGGTAAGATAATGACCTCACGATCGAACATTGTGTTGATAATCATTAATTCTCAATCAGAGGATACCAGACCTTCCGTCTCGATAGAGAAGGCCACAAAGGAGGGGTCCTGATACTGACCAGAAACTGCATACCGAGTAGCGCGGTACCTGTCAGTCACACCGGACAAGCAGAAATTGTAGGAGTTGACATAATGGCTCAAGAGACGAAGCTCCGCATTTTCAATCTGTACGGACCACCAAATAGAGACCTATCGCTCTCGAGTATGGATGTCAGAGACTCCAACTGCATAGTAGTTGGAAATTTCAACAGCCACTCGGAGAGATGGGGATACTCTGACACAGACAGCAGAGAGGACGAAGTGGAAGATTCGGAGATAGATACAAATCTCTCCCTAATCAATAGGCCGGAGGATAGCCCTAGTTTCTATTCTAGAACATGGCGTACCACCTCGACTCCAGATTTGGCCTTCTCCACACAGGACATACACCATAAAATAGACCGCCAGGTGCTAAACCAACTGGCAGGTAGCGACCACAGGCCGATCAGGCTAGACATTGATATGGAAGTAGGCCCACAGGAAACAAAACCGCTCCCGCATTGGAATTACAAACGAGCCGACTGGGACAGATTTGCAATCCTGACAGATGGGCTGTGTGAAACCATCAACACACGAAACAACAAAATGAAGCCCATGGTGGAAAGCCTAAGCAAGGCAATAATGCAAGCCGCCACTGAAACCATCCCAAGAGGATCTAGGAAAAACTATAAGCCCTACTGGAATGATGAGTTGCAGAAAACGGAAGATGCAGTAACAAATGCTAGGAACATGGCAGAGCGAGAACATTCTATGGAGGCAAACATCGCCCTCAAAGCCGCCACGGCGAAATACAAATACACTCTCAAGCAAACAGCAAGAGAGAACTGGAAAAACAAAACGGAAAGCCTAAACCTGGACAAAGAAGGGAACAAGCTATGGAAGCTAGTCAGAGCCATGAATGACGAAACCCCGTCAAACAAACAAATTACCATCAAGCAGGGCGAAAACTTCCTGACCGGAAAGAAAGCCGCAAACGCTTTTGTCGATCACTATGCCAGAGCAAACCTCATCGAGGTCCCTGCAGATAGGCATACAGACATTCGTGAAGAGCTAAAGGGGCACGACAACATCAATACGGCACCTGAAGAGCACATGATGACCAAATTAACAATGAGCGAAATGGAAGAGGCTATGAGAACATTAAAGAAAAGGAAATCTCCCGGAAAAGACGGGATAACAAACGAAATGCTGATGGGGCTGGGCCAAACAGCGAAGAGGAAACTGCTATCGGTCCTGAACCAAAGCTGGAAAAGGGGAATTGTACCCCGGGCATGGAAAGACGCAGTACTTGTACCAGTACCAAAAACAGGAAAGGACAAAACAGATCCAAATGGATACAGGCCCATCAGCCTACTGAGCTGTGTCGGCAAGCTGATGGAACGGATGATAAACAAAAGACTGATGTGGCATCTGGAAGAAAAACGAATACTGATTCCACAGCAAGCCGGCTTTAGACAGCACAGATCCACTGAGGACCAGCTCATCCTCATAGCCCAGGAAATAGAAGATGCCTACCAGGCACAGAAACACACAGTAGCTGTTTGGGTGGATCTGGAAAAGGCATTTGACAAAGTCTGGAAAGACGGACTTAGAGTAAAGCTAAAAAGAAGTGATGTTTGTGGGAAAATGTACAAGTGGATCAACCACTACCTCAAACAAAGAACGGCCAGAGTCCAAGTACAAGGGCAGATGAGCAAAAAGGTGACACTCGAGCAGGGAGTACCCCAAGGGGGAGTACTGTCACTCACACTCTTCCTGGTATATATAAACGATATTAAGGGAATATACCAAGAAGAGTCCATAGCTCAATGTTTGCAGACGATCTGGCTATGTGGACCTCTGAAAAGAATCTCACCATAGCAAGAAATCGGATGCAGACGGCCCTAACATCGCTGGAAGAGTGGGCGAACTCATGGCTGGTCAAAATAAACGAGGAGAAAACCACATGCACAATATTCTCGCTTTCAATCAAACCCCAAAATACCAAATTAAGTTTAAATGGCAAATTCCTGCAGCCAAACGACAACCCAAACTATCTGGGAGTCACATTTGATCGGCGCATGACATGGAAAAGTCAGATCGAGAGAAACCGAATGAGAGCCAGAGAAAGAATGGCAATCATGAGGAAACTTGCTGGCACAAGCTGGGGAGCAGACGAAGGCATACTAAAGAAACTGTACACTGGAAGAGTGAGACCAGTTCTCGAGTATGGCATTGCGGCATGGACAACAGCAGCAAAGGCGAACTTCGATAAAGTTAGCAAACTTCAAAACCAAGCCATGAGAGTTATAACAGGAGGCATGAAGTCAACGCCAATTGTAGAACTTGAAAAGATTACAAAACTGCAATCCATGACCGATAGAAGAGACTGCAGAGCCCAGCTGCAGTCAGAGAAACTCCGAAGACTGACTGACCATCCAATGCACCAGAGACTAAACAATTTGGGAAATGGGAAACTAAAGCGGAGAAACTTTGCAGAAATAGCCAAAGCAAAGATGCACGAAGATCCCATAAACGCACTAACAACACCAAAATCCATCACTACTGTCCGAAAACCTACCTGGAGGCAGGATATATTTCCAGAGGTGGTAGAAAATATACCAGGTATTGGAAACAAAAACTGCCAGACTGAAAAAGAAAGGAGAGATACTACCCTAAGCTTTATATTGAAAAGCTACCCAAGCATGGATTGGACCCATGCATACACCGACGGTTCTGTAACAAACACTACACAGAACGGAGGGGCAGGAGCATTCCTGAACCTACCAAATGGCAGACAAATAACACTGTCATTCGCTACTGGTAAGTACACAAGCAATTTCAGAGCGGAGGCAGAGGCACTGAGGGCGGCAGTGGAAGAAATGGTGACACACAAAGAAAATGAAAGCCATATAGTCCTGCTTACAGATGCTCTCGCCGTAGTCACAGCGCTAAAAAGCCAGAAAAACACTGAGCTTAATGACTTAAGAGCAGCACTCTGCAAACTGTGCCAGCAGTCCGCACCAAAAAGGGTAGTGGTACAGTGGGTCCCATCACACTGCAACATCCAAGGCAACGAGGAGGCAGACAGACTGGAAAAAGAAGGCGCAAGACTACCACAAACAGATACTAGTATGACGTACGAAGAGTCAAAACGGCTTATCAAAGCCAGATACATGACCAAATGGGAAATCGAACATACTGGTTACACCAAAAACGATGCCTATTACCAGTTGAACCGAAGAGAGCAGGTCGTTGTCTTCAGACTTCGCACTGGCCACAATAGACTGAGGTACCACCTATTCAACAAATTGAAGATATATGTGGTACCGACGAATGCCCGTGCGGTACCGGTAAAATGACCGCTGAACATCTGCTGCAGAACTGCCCGACATACGAGGATCAGAGAGAGCAGATGTGGCCATCACCAGTGGAACTGCAGTGGAACTATGGCAGTGGCGACAGCCTCAGGATGACCGCCGCTTTTTTCTAAAAAATAATGGTTACTGTCTGACTGCGTACGAAGAAGAAGAACATTGTGTTGTAATGTGACGAGACCAACATACGTGCATTTTCACCATACGTCTCCGTAGTTTAGTAGGCAAGGCAAAGTAACCTAGAAGATAGCGTTAGAGCTTTACATATGTGAATCAGTTATTGGATCAATGATAAGGAGAGCGTGAAGCATTCAATAAAAGTTTATTTACCATTTTTTGGTACAAAACCAAGCTGTGTTTCATGTTAAGTTTAGTTAGTGTAAGTGGGACACGGTTGTGTAGGACTTCTTGTTCTAATAGTAGATATAGATATCATGTGTTGTGCAGATTGGCAGTTGACTGTGAGCTCCATTACACTATTACATTCCATAGGGTTGGCAGAGGCGAGAACAACAACAGTGGTGGGAACATTTAACAGTGTGGGGAGTGGGGGGAGTGTGGGGGAGTGGGGGGAGTGTGGAGAGTATGGGGAGTGTGGGGAGTGGGGGGAGTGTGGAGAGTGTGGGGAGTGGGGGGAGTGTGGAGAGTACGGGGAGTGTGGGGAGTGTGGGGGAGTGGGGGGAGTGTGGAGAGTATGGGGAGTGTGGGGAGTGGGGGGAGTATAGAGAGTATGGGGAGTGGGGGAGTGTGGAGAGTATGGGGAGTGTGGGGAGTGTGGGGGAGTGGGGGTAGTGTGGAGAGTATGGGGAGTGTGGGGAGTGGGGGGAGTGTGGAGAGTGTGGGGAGTGTGGGGAGTGTGGGGGAGTGGGGGGAGTGTGGAGAGTGTGGGGAGTGGGGGGAGTGTGGAGAGTGTGGGGAGTGTGGGGGAGTGGGGGGGGGGAGTGGGGGGAGTGTGGGGGAGTGTGGGGGAGTATGGAGAGTGTGGGGGAGTGTGGGGAGTGTGGGGGAGTGTGGGGAGTGGGAGGAGTGTGGAGAGTGTGGGGGAGTGTGGGGAGTGTGGGGGAGTGTGGGGGAGTGTAGGGAGTGTGGAGAGTGGGGGGAGTGTGGGGAGTGTTGGGAGTGTGGGGAGTAGGGGGAGTGTGGGTAGTGGGGGGAGTGTGGAGAGTGGGGGAGTGTGGGGAGTGGGGGGAGTGTGGTGAGTGTGGGGGAGTGTGGGGGAGTGTGGGGAGTGGGGGGAGTGTGGGGAGTGGGGCGGGAGTGTGGAGACTGTGGGGAGTGTGGGGGAGTGTGGAGAGTGTGGGGAGTGTGTGGGAGTGTGGGGGAGTGTGGGGGAGTGTGGAGAGTGTGGGCAGTGTGGGGAGTGTGGGTAGTGGGGGGAGTGTGGAGAGTGGGGGAGTGTGGGGTTTGTGGGGGAGTGTGGAGAGTGTGGGGAGTGTGTGAAGTGTGGGGAGTGTGGAGAGTGTGGGGGAGTGTGGAGAGTATGGGGAGTGTGGGGGAGTGTGGAGAGTGTGGGGGAGTGTGGGGAGTGTGGGGAGTGTGGGGGAGTGTGGGTAGTGTGGGGGAGTGTGAGGAGTGGGGGTAGTGTGGAGAGTGTGGGGGAGTGTGGGGGAGTGTGGGGGAGTGTGGGGAGTGTGGAGAGTGTGGGGGAGTGTTGGGGAGCGTGGGGGAGTGTGGAGAGTGTGGGGAGTGTGGGGAGTGGGGGAGTGTAGGGGAGTGTGGGGGAGTGTGGAGAGTGGGGGGAGTGTGGAGAGTGTGGGGAGTGGGGGGAGTGTGGGGGAGTGTGGGAGTGTGGAGAGTGTGGGGAATGGGGGGAGTGTGGAGAGTGTGGGGAGTGTTGGGAGTGTGGAGAGTGTGGAGAGTGTGGGGAGTGTGGGGGGAGTGTGGGGAGTGGGGGGGAGTGTGGAGAGTGTGGAGAGTGTGGGGAGTGGGGGGAGTGTTGGGGAGTGTGGGGGAGTGTGGGAGTGTGGGGAGCGGGGGGAGTGTGGAGAGTGTGGGGAGTGGGGGGAGTGGGGGGAGTGTGGAGAGTGTGGGGAGTGTGGGGGAGTGGGGTGAGTGTGGGGAGTGTGGGGATTGGGGGGAGTGTGGAGAGTGTGGGGAGTGTGGGGAGTGGGGGGAGTGTGGGGAGTGTGGGGAGTGGGGGGAGTGTGGAGAGTGTGGGGAGTGGGGGAGTGTGGGGGAGTGTGGGGAGTGGGGGGAGTGTGGGGAGTAGGGGGAGTGTGGGAGTGTTGAGAGTGGGGGAGTGTGGGGAGTGGGGGGAGTGTGGTGAGTGGGGGGAGTGTGGGGGAGTGTGGGGGAGTGTGGGGAGTGTGGGGATTGGGGGGGAGTGTGGGGAGTGGGGGGGAGTGTGGAGAGTGTGGAGAGTGTGGGGAGTGTGGGGGAGTGTGGAGAGTGTGGGGAGTGTGTGGGAGTGTGTGGGATTGTGGGGAAGTGTGGGGAGTGTGGGGGAGTGTGGAGAGTGTGGGCAGTGTGGGTAGTGGGGGGGAGTGTGGAGAGTGGGGGGAGTGTGGGGGAGTGTGGGGGAGTGTGGAGAGTGTGGGGAGTGTGGGAAGTGTGGGGAGTGTGGAGAGTGTGGGGGAGTGTGGGGGAGTGTGGGGACAGTGAGTTAGAAATATTGGTAGTGACAGAGTGTAGACTGTGAAGCTACTACATCTGAGATTATTGATGATCCTAGTGACCAGGCTATTCAAGAGAAGAGGAAAGTATTAATGCCAGTACCTTAGGATCGATAAAAAAATGTTGACAATGTGGGCGTGTAATCTATTTTCAGTTAGACAGTGTCTCTGGAATAATGTAGATCCGCTCTTTAATAGTAAATAGTGCACTACAATCATGTTATAGCATTCTATATTACAGCGTCAAACCATCAATGGTATCCAGTAGTGTATCCTGTCCATATGTAGCAGCTAGCTAGCCATTGGGCTGCGATTTGAGACTAACTCTGTTGGATTCTGACAGAGACGATATATATATAGATACATTCATCACAACGATCAAAAGGTGAAAGCTGACTTGATATGGCCACCTCTCGAGGTCCAAGAATCATGCAAATACGATACTACAGATCACAGTACAGGGCAGGCGAGGGAGATATGTCCGACAAAAACGATGGCAAGACAACATTCAGTAATACCGTAACCTACAACCCGAGGAGGCACACAAAGCAACAGCAGACCGAGAGTGATGGCGCAGGGTTTTGTGGGGGTATCAGCAGGGGTGCCCCAACGATCTCGAGAGGTCACGAAATTTGCTGAACTAATGTGTGTGTGTATGTGTGTGTGTATGTGTGTGTGTATGTGTGTGTATGTGTGTGTATGTATGTATGTTTGCATGTATGTATGAATAACATATACATAAATAAAGACTACAAATTCCGAGATCCATAGCTCCAATGTATTTTGATATGGCATCTAACATATCAGGACCAGTGTCGCATTTACTCGCACAAATATCCTAATCACGTATATCCACCCCCAGTTTAAACGGATATAAAATATATTTTTCGCATGATTTCCCCACCTTCCATCGACCTTTGGCTTGATATTCCCACCTTCCATCTACCTTTCGCATGATTTCTCCACCTTCAATCGACCTTCAAAGTAAGACAGCCGGCGTCATGTTGCGCAGCTGCGCTTCGATTTACTCGCGAATCAAATGTATTAAAATCAATTGTTATAAAGTACGGTATTACTATAATACATTATATTTACCAAACTAAGCATTGGTGCACTCTGTTAGAAATATTAAGATCTGTGAACGGGTAGGATCGACCGACTTGAGCAATCGATACTGAACGCGCTTGAACAAATGTCTGCGTTAATCCTTTTGACCTAGTATCGACTTTAATACATTTCATTGACGATAAATGGCGACGGCCTGGCCTAGTGATTAAGTGACACGGCTCACAACCAGAAGGTGCTTGGTTCGATCCCCATCAGAGCACCGGCCGTTACCCCGGGGAAGCAAACCTTTAGAAAATGCAGGAGGAAGCAGACCCTTACATAAATGCATGCTGAAGTCGGATGCGCTTGGCCGACAGGCGGAAAATAAAAACCACATTGCAACGCACACCACCTTGGGGATTGGAGAAATAAGGCGATCGCCTTGGTGAAGGTGGAGATAATATGACGAAGCTGTTGGTGATGGTGGAGATGGTGATGGTGATGTTAGTGATATAGAGATGTTGATGGTGTTGATGTTGGTGATGGTGGTGATGGTGATGGTGGTGGTGATGGTGGGAATGATAATGGTGTCGGTGATGGTGGTGGTGATGATGATGATGATGATGGAGATAATGATGATGTAAAGTACATAGAAACCAAATCAAAATGAAAACCATAACACCATGTAATGCAAAATTTGGTTTTTATTACTTCTGCTTGCTTATTTAAACACAATGTTGCCTTTCTTCCAGTGTCTAAATGAAGCTTGCTGGTAACAGTCAGCGACAGTGTTCTTTATTGTCTGGACAAACACCTCATACGTCAGAGGCCATTGAGACCTAACAATACTGACACTTACACACAACATCAAGTAGTCCACGGACACATCATCACAGTTGTCTTGCATGTACCACCACTATGTAGAGCCATGTCTACTAATTATATCAGGGATTTTGGTTAGTCGTAAGGGAATCATTTTCAATGAAACATTGTAAGAGTTATACGAACTGGTTCTATAAAACTGTGTCACGAATTATTATGTTAGTATTTAGTCTGTTACCTGGGTCTGAAAGGTAAGCAAGAAATAGTAACATTGAAAACTAGCTAGCATGTGGTGACGACTAATACGGAGCTGTTCACTACATGCTGTAGCCATGACAACTTTAACTAACATGAACAAGTTATAACACAACCACCCAAGCAAAGACCATAAAATGCATAAAGATGAAATGGAAAGCGCTAGAACGCAAGGCATAGGCTAGGAGAACTTGACATTTATTTGCTTAAAACGTATTCTCCATCGGGAGCATTCCCCGCCTGTAAGTCAAGTATATATTTTCTGTGAAGCCCAAGGCATGTCGCTGTAGAGGATCAAACTAAATGCATTTGCTGTGAAAAGTAAGCGCTATTGGGCGACTACTGAAATACAATGAGAGAACATGTGAAACAATATCATGTCTTTCAAATTGTTAAGTAATTACGTAGAGTTGAGGCATTAGATAATATAGATGTTATCAGTAAGCAAAAGAACATTTAACGTAGCGTCAGGAAAACAAATTAAACAACCATGTTTCATGAATACACGCGTATAATGAGATACGAACATGATTACATGAAGGGAGATAACAACATTAAAATTTATATTTACAATTGAGATTGCTGTCCTCCCAGTTAAAATGAGAAACATGTTACACATAGATTATTAACATGCAGTCGCTCTATCAGCAGTCAAACTACAATACGAACGTGTAACTATTACCAACTGTTGATATTAGTGTTGTGTAAAGAGCAGTGCTACTACCAGTAATGAAACATATATCTTTATTTGAAATCAGCACATTTTCTTGTTATCAGTTTTGCTCTCCGACGCTAGCGTTACGTCCCACATGTGTGTGCGCGTGTGATTGTGTAAGTGTGTATGTATGTGTGATATGTTCATGTGGGGTGTGTATATGCGTGCGTGCATGTTTATGCTTAACGATATGAATGTTATGAAGTGTTAGTGTTTATACACTTGTCTTGATGGAACTTCGCTTTTATTCCATAGTTGAAATTGACTGTTCTGATACAGGCTCGGTCGATAATGACAATTTATTCGGGTGTTTATCTAACCTAATCCTCTAACTCAGATCTTTGTTTGCAGCAAGGTGCATCCTTCTCCTGAAGGTTAGCGGTTTGAATCTTGGTTGCCCATTACTGCAATTCATATTACATGTAAATGTTCACGGAGTGCTTAAAACATAATTGTCTTTTTGGTTTCTACTGCTACTTTCTGTATTTACTGCTGTCCGCTGCTGGTTATTGTTAATAACTGTACAAAGTGGCAGTCAATAACGTCACTTGTTGACTAAATCACACAGATAGTTGCTCTCCAATAATCCCTCAACTGTCTAGGTTCGTCAGTCTCCAGGTTTGTTCCGAGTGCGGACCGTTCAGCATCAGGAACGCTCTAGCACTGCGCCAGATATTATACCTGGTTGTTCCCAGTGCGGACCGTTCAACGTCAGGAACGATCTAGCGCTGCGCAAGATATTACACCTGGTTGCCAACCATTTTTACATGACCCCTATGTCCTGGTATAACTTAAATGGCTGTTGTTGAAAGTGCCTGTGTCAAAAAAAAAGGTTTACCTCTGCAGATCATTACCAGTTCAATCATAAACATGCCTCATTATCGTGTGGCTGCTAGATCTTTTAAATGCTGAGTGTGCAGCAAGAAACATCAAACCTAAATTCTGCTATCTCGTTCTTCCTTAGTGTTCCCACACACATAACTCCAACATGTATAAGCCCTCAAATGTAATAATACATATATAACCCCAAACATAAAACCCAGCACAGATAATCCCACATATATTACCCCAAACATAAAACCCAGCACAGATAATCCCACATATATTACCCCTAACATAAAACCCAGCACAGATAATCTCACATATATAACCTCAAACATAAAACCCAGCACAGATAATCCCACATATATTACCCCATTCTTAAAACCTCACGTATTTAATCCCACTTATATAACCCCACATACATAACACCATACATATAACCTCACACACATTTTATCTCACACATTCAGCTCTACACGTGTGACCACACAAATATGCACAAGAATATCACACAAACTGTACACGATTATATTTTAGAATCTTTAAAGCAAATTTAAAAAAAAATAAAAATAAAAAAATAAAAAAAAAATTTAAAAAACCATCATTGACAATAAACACAAAAATAATTCATGTGTAAACTAAGAACGATCTCGAAAGAACTGAGGTAAACAATCTCTTTTCTGAAGCATTTAACAACGACAACTGAAACCCCTACCTGTGGTACAAAGCGACTAAAGAGAGTTGTGTATGAAGATAGCAGCCCCACGATGGTAAACAATTTATTTCAGAAGTGCTTTATGTAACTGTAAGTACTCAACATTTGCTTTTTCATTGACTTCCTGGAAGGAGCAGCCTGCAGTAGTAGTCATATGCTCCACACGGAACAGCTTAGAGAAAATTGCTCAATGCAGCTCAATGCTGCTCAGAGCAGCTCAATGCTGCTCAGTAAAGCTCAATACTGCTCAGTTTAGCTCAATGCTACTCAGAGCAACTCAATGCTGCTCAGTAAAGCTCAATGCTGCTCAGTGCAGCTCAATGCTGCTCAATGCTGCTCAGTGCAGCTCAATGCTGCTCAATGCTGCTCAGTGCAGCTCAATGCTGCTCAATGCTGCTCAGTGCACCTCAATGCTGCTCAATGCTGCTCAGTAAAGCTCAATGCTGCTCAGTGCAGCTCAATGCTGCTCAATGCTGCTCAGTGCAGCTCAATGCTGCTCAATGCTGCTCAGTGCAGCTCAATGCTGCTCAATGCTGCTCAGTGCACCTCAATGCTGCTCAATGCTGCTCAGTGCACCTCAATGCTGCTCAATGCTGCTCAGTGCAGCTCAATGCTGCTCAATGCTGCTCAGTGCACCTCAATGCTGCTCAATGCTGCTCAGTGCACCTCAATGCTGCTCAATGCTGCTCAGTGCACCTCAATGCTGCTCAATGCTGCTCAGTGCACCTCAGTGCACCTCAATGCTGCTCAGTGCACCTCAATGCTGCTTAATGCTGCTCAGTGCACCTCAATGCTGCTCAATGCTGCTCAGTGCAGCTCAATGCTGCTCAATGCTGCTCAGTGCACCTCAATGCTGCTCAATGCTGCTCAGTGCAGCTCAATGCTGCTCAATGCTGCTCAGTGCACCTCAATGCTGCTTAATGCTGCTCAGTGCAGCTCAATGCTGCTCAATGCTGCTCAGTGCAGCTCAATGCTGCTCAATGCTGCTCAGTGCACCTCAATGCTGCTCAATGCTGCTCAGTGCAGCTCAATGCTGCTCAATGCTGCTCAGTGCACCTCAATGCTGCTCAGTGCACCTCAGTGCACCTCAATGCTGCTCAGTGCACCTCAATGCATTGTCGGCAGTACGTGAGATAAGAAAAGACCTAGAATGGCTAACGAACTTTTTATTCCTAAGTCAAATGTGAAAATGATCATTATTGCTACTACTGACGCGAAGAATAATTTTTTTAACAAAATGCTTTTTTATTTTTATTTAGGTACGGTATATGACTTCACTGTACGGGGCCACATCTTGTTATGAGGTGGGGTGGTCAGTTTCTTCCCTCGCTGCCTTTCCTTCTCTAACAGTAAGTCATGTATTCATTAACAGCTTGGTCGACTGGGACGTGTCGGAAGCGAGAGTTGTACTTTGTATCTTTGCCGTGAAAATGCAAATTAAATGTTCGATATATTCCAGTCTTGGTTTATCTATAATACGGACATTCGCTTTTCTTTTTATTTGCGATGTTTTTAATTTGTCGAGTCCTTGATTAAGACTTTGGTAGTAACTTCAGTACAGGTCTGTTACTCTTCGAATATTGAACGTTCTTATAACCTTGATTGTATTTATAATCAACCAATTCAATATACCTTAACAAAATAATCAGACTCAAGTGAAGCTAAACGGTTGTGTATATGCAAGCAGTTAATACACGTTACGCCTTGCATTATGACCTGAGGCATGTTCAATGCCCTCATCGATTCTGATCTGACTGTCGTATTAAGATGACTTTGTTGCCATGTTTAGGGCTAAATGCAAATGTTGGTGTATGTACAACTTACGTGGAGAAAGAAACAGATATGTCGCTTTTCTAAATTGTGCACACCAGAGTTCGAATTCACGGACGGACAGAAAAAAATCCGGGCTCTCCTTGTACAATCGCTCCTCCAAGTCGACCCAGCTGTAAATGGGTACTTCACGTATGAGTTGGGAAAGGTATAAGACAGGGAACTGGTCACCTCACCTCATATAGGATGCGGTACATGAAGAATTGTCTTTATTCTCGACGACAATTGTTGCAATGAGACTTTCAGAATTTAGGAAAAGAGATTGTATACCTGAAGGCTCATTCCACGACAACACACACACACACGCGCGTACACACACTCACACACACATCACACAAATAAATAGTATTCAAAACTCATTACATCTTATTTATACATGACAGAGGTCAAGACAATAAATAAAAAAAACATTATTTACAACCATAAACAAACACTATATCAAAACACAGTGAATGATTGAAAAAAAGATATTGCACAATTCGGCCTTACATAAGGGAACCTTAACATTGATTACAAAAATGCATACATTATATGTAGGAGTTACGGTTCTTACAACTTGGACAGGTAAACACTTGCTAATTAACACAATATGTTTATGTGAAAAAATCTGGCAAAGATGGCGCCATAACTGGCTGCGAGTCTACATTTCTCTACTGTTTTGGATCATTATGGATGCCGCCAGACCACGGATTTGCCTGGAATTCACACTAGTCTACGACTTACACTTGTGTTCACGGAAACGTGGTGTATTTTCCGTCGGGACTTGTTTTTTCGTTCTTTTTTTGTGATTTCTTCCATCCGTTTATCCTGGTCTGGACGCCGGCTGAATCAGTGAATGGAACTACGCTTATACCAGTTATACCTGTGTCGTGTTTCACGAGTTAGTTCTGCCGGTTCACCTTCACGAATGTGGCGTGTGGGAATTTTAGATGCTACTATGATGAGATGAATACAGCTGGGGAGAGATGCCAGACTCACTCACACGCTGAGTGTTGTCCATACGACCTCTTGTGGTTATCGAAAAGGCACGACAAACTGCGTTAGATGCCTTCCCACTTTTCTACCCTGCGGGTTACATGTTTACGGAAAGGCTTCGGTGGTAACCCTGAGACAAAATCTGCATCCTATGCTATCTCCAGTCGTCTCGATGAATGTCTTGCCACTGGCAAAAGGTAGCTTAGGCTCTGTGAGTGAGGTTGACAAAAGGCGCAGTTTCTTCCTCACTTTAATCCAAATCACCGCGCAAGTCACCCATTTCAGCGGACACAGCAAGAGATGCGGCTGTCCATACGGCTGAACAAAGAGAGTGGTCTTCCTCACTTGTGATGGACAACTATTATTATGTGAAACACTTCACTGGTACCTGGGGTTGTGAAAAGTAAAGGACCACGGCAACCTTCCAAATATGTCATTGTTTAGGAAGCTAGCAAACTCATTTTTGTAAATACCATTGCAATTGAAACCTTTAAAGCGAGTGATTAGAAAGGCTTCTTGTTGCTGTGCGCCTATGCTTCACATGCAGCAAGACAGTAGAAAAGGAAGACATGTCAGGAATTGACGCATTGAAATAATTAAAATGATAATAATAATATTTTTTGTTTCGTATTGACAAAGAAAACTGTATGAAAGTTTTTTTTACGAAATTGACTGGCATATTAATTTAGATCAAAATTAAAATTAAATTCAAAGATATCGTTTCACTGACAGTAACGTATTTGCAAAATAGCACAGCAGAAGACATAGCAATCGTCAGAAGTGCCCTTTCTCAACCTCCCCCCCCCCCCTTCCCGGATACTTTAGCTTAGGTGGGCCTATGATTCCCAAGTGTTCCTCACCTGTTAACCCTTTACTCTTTCAGCTTGAGGATTGAACCCACATCCTTCTGGTTACAAGATATGTGGTTTGTGCATCTCATTACATCAATGTCAATAAAAGATAAATATTTATATATGTATGTACATATTATGCCACAGTTTATTATTGCACTGTCCCGGCCATACATGGTGTATACTGTACACATCCAAATGTTTCGGTTACTAGTCTAACCATTTCACCATTCTTTCTCTCTCTCTCTCTCTCTCTCTCTCTCTCTCTCTCTCTCTATCTCTCTTTCCTGTCTCTCTCTCTGTCTCGCTCTCTCTCTTTCTATCTTTCTCTTTATCTCTCATTCTTTCTCTATCCTGCTCTGTCTGTCTCTCTCTCTCTCTGTCTCTCTCTTTCTCTCTCTCTCTTTCTGTCTCTTTCTTTCTCTCTCTCTTTCTCTGTCTGTCTCTCTCTGTCTGTCTCTCTCTTTCTCTCTCTCTTTCTGTCTCTTTCTTTCTCTCTCTTTCTCTGTCTCTCTCTGTCTCTCTCTCTGGCTGTCTCTCTGTCGCTCTTTGTCTGTCTGTGCCTCTCTCTTTTTCTCTTTCTCTTTTTCTCTCTTTCTGTCTCTCTCTGTCTGTCTCTCTCTGTCTCTCTCTCTCACACACACACACATACATACACACATAGTATCTATAAGTCAGTCAGTCTGTCTGTATGTCTGTTTGTCTATCAATCTATATATATTTCTTTCTTTATCCTTGCATACACACATGTGCATGCATACATACACACATACATACATGCATACATACATAGATACATACATACATACATACATACATACATGCATACATACATACATATATACATACATACACACACATACTAACATACACACACACATACATACATACATACATACATACATACATACATACATACATATATACACACCTACACACACATACTCACACATACACACACCTTCGCACGCATCTACACCCACATACATACACCTACACACACACTTACATATACACTTACACACACACATACAGACATACACATATACAAATGTTACATTTACAAATATGTTCCGCCTTTCATGGCGTCCATACATGTTTTTGTACAGAAAATATTGCACGGATCCGGCCTTGGCACCAAGAAGACATTGTCAAATAGACGTGGCGATTAGCAGTAGCGTAACCAGGTCCCATGATCCTAACACAATAAGTGGGCCCCTTATATTGTGGGCTTATTATATTGATTGTAATATCTTCTTCTTAGCTGCTCTTCTTCTACTGATCCCAGCGATAAACGACTGGTGCACTCTTTTATCCCGATATCAAATTTTGAAATTGATTTCGCAGAATGTATTCAAATTCAGAAGGTTACTCTACGCTCATCAGGTGGTTGGATGTTTGACTGGCGGAGTGTACTGTGACAGGAGTTAGACAATCTTCTACGATAGAAGTGTTTTAACCCATACCTATATGATTTAAACAGATCCCTGAAAGGGAGCAAAGTAAAGTAGCACTGTAACCTGCCAGGATGCTAAGGAAGGTTGTGCATGGAACGCCACAAAAACTTAAACAATCTAGACACGTCAACTTTTGATAGCTTTACACGTATTTTTTGAAAACCTTTACTCCGCGGGGAGCTGAAAAGGTTATCATTGTTTGATTGATTGATTCATTCATTCATTCATTGATAGGAATGCTACACTTAATTAGTAGCTGGGAGTTTTTACACTGCAGTTACATATGACGATGATTGGATATTAGGAAATATTTATTTAGTCAGAGAGTGGTGAATGCTTGGAATGCATTGCAACAGGAAGTAGGCAGGGACAGTTAATGCATTTAAGAATAAATTGGATACGCATAGGTTTTATAGCAAAGTAATGTAAATTAAACTGGTTGTATACAGACTCTGTAGAGTCTTCTAAAACCAGTATAAAGACGTTAAGTTAAGTTAAGTTAAGTTAAGTTACGCCACTGCTGATCATAGCCTGTCCAATTCGAAAAATGCACACATGAACAATCTATATGAAACATTAGTATGTTTTTGTACAAATGACGATGATTGATATATGATAAGATATTATGGAACGAGATAATTAGTACATGAATTAAGCTTCATTAAGGTTGCCAGGTGGCGCCTGTCACAGATATTACAGAAGCATTCATTGTAAAGTTTGAGACGTTCCTATGTTGTTTTCACGAGAGAGCCGACATAGCTGCACTCCGGACACATATAGATTTCGTAGACGCCGATGAGTATGGATGCAAATGGTTCCTGGAGCTCGCTGGTTGTCCACACCTCTGATCAGTACTCTCGTGCGTCTCCCCCTGCTGGAACTAAGTTTGATTTCAAGTCCAATAGAACGCTATTGTTTTTACTGATGTGAAAGTAAATGTCGCTAGGATATTATAGCAAATATGTTTAAAGATTACGCTATCTAGCCGTCGTGTATATACAAGCTCTTATAAAGATATTGGTGTTTTGTGTTCACTTGGTAGAAACATTTCGGTAGTAGTACTGTGAGCGTAAAGAATAAGACTAATGTAACTTTCCAAGCTGGTCGTAGAATGCAACTGAAGAACATTGAGCATGATACTAGCAAAGCCAATTCAGGGAAAAGCAGCTGTAGTGCTGGTCCTACGCCTCGCATGGAGGCACAAGCAGAAATTAAATGCATGATGACGTAAATACGTTCCCTGCAGCTTAACTTGCGTGGTAAATACTTTCTCCTCTAGTTAATTCAGGATCTAGATGCGTTCTCTTCTAACTACCTCATGATGTAGATACGCTGACCTTTAGTCACCTCATGATGTAGATATGCTGACCTGTAGTTACCTCATGATGTAGATACACTGACCTCTAGTCACCTCATTATGTAGATACGCTGACCTGTAGTCACCTCATGATGTAGATATGCTGACCTCTAGTCACCTCATTATGTAGATACGCTGACCTAGTCACCTCATGATGTAGATACGCTGACCGCTTGTCACCTCATGATGAAGATACGCTGACCTAGTCACCTCATGATGTAGATACGCTGACCTAGTCACCTCATGATGTAGATACGCTGACCTCTAGTCCCCTCATGATGTAGATAACTTCTCTTCTAATGACCTCATGATGTTTAAGACTTGCTCTTGCTCTTCTCGTGTTCCCCTAGGTTTTGACAGTTCTGTAGTTTGGTCAGACGTTCAATGTGAAGAGTCAACGTTATAGCACTACTCAAGTGTTGGACGTCGACAATTTGTTTATGGGTCTGGCGGCATAATATAACGATTCTATGGATGTGGTTGAAAGTGACGTACATTCTTCAAAATGGCTTTCAATATTACTAAACAAAATGGGTTTCAATATTACTAAACAAAATGGCTTTCAATATTACTAAACAAAATGGCTTTCAATATTACTAAACAAAATGGCTTTCAATATTACTAAACAAAAACAACACATTTTCTTGTCTTTCTCTTGTTTCTCTTCCTGATAGAAACATACCAGAATTTATGCATGATCAGTATTCTCCTACTTCAACATGTTCGTTTATGTGCAGAAGAAAGCAAAATTATATGACTACCCGACTTTCAACCAGCCACCTGGCAACCTTAAATGGTATGTACAACAGCGTAAATAGTTGTGATATTTTTACAATTGACTAGAGTAACTCATCCATTTTTGAGACGGTATTATTACCACATGTTTAACATTACGTAACATACACGCACAATATTTACATACATAATAATAATAAATGCATTGAATTCTAGACATTTCAAATAGGGACATTAATGATAACACCAGAGCATAATATTTACACACACATGTATACCTATATTATATATACATATATACTGTTTATAGGGACATTAGGAATTAACTCAGAGCATGTCTTTTGCACATACATACACATATACACACATTAAGTGACACACACCCACATATATACATAATTATATATATATACACACATACGTACATACATACATACATACATACACACATACATACATACATACATACATACATACATACACACATACATACATACATACATACATACATACATACATACATACATACATACATACATACATACATACATACATACATACATACATACATACATACATACATACATACATACATACATACATACATACATATATACATACATACATACACACATACATACATACACAATCACAAATACATACAAATATAGTGGTTATATTTTATATTGTCATGTCCTTAATTAACAGCTTTTGCGAATTGCTCCGTTTCTAAATGTCAACCGACTGGAGTAGGTGAAAACATATCATTGTAATGTTGTGTCCCTAATGCTATCCGAGTGATACAAAGAATGACAAGAAGAGGACCTCTTCAACTTCCAGGCATGTTGTAAAAGGCGACTGAAGAGTGTTGTGCTGGGGGCTGCCAACTTCAACATATTTCTTTAAAGAATCTTGCCATTACAATGGGTCACTGAAAGAGGTCCGATGCGTGGTTCCTGTAAATGGGCCAGCTGTTGTTAAAATGTGTGGTTCCCATTGGAGGGGAAGGTTGAATGACTGACCATCCTTGGAAACAAGATCTCTAAAAGGGCCTGCTACAGTAGTGCCCTAGGCTTCACATTGGAGGGGAAGGTTGAATGACTGACCATCCTTGGAAACAAGATCTCTAAAATGGTCTGCTACAGTAGTGCCCTAGGCTTCACAGTGGAGGGGAAGGTTGAATGAATGACCATCCTTGGAAACAAGATCTCTAAAAGGGTCTGCTACAGTAGTGCCCTAGGCTTCACAGTGGAGGGGAAGGTTGAATGACTGACCATCCTTGGAAACAAGATCTCTAAAAGGGCCTGCTACAGTAGTGCCCTAGGCTTCACATTGGAGGGGAAGGTTGAATGAATGACCATCCTTGGAAACAAGATCTCTAAAAGGGTCTGCTACAGTAGTGCCCTAGGCTTCACAGTGGAGGGGAAGGTTGAATGACTGACCATCCTTGGAAACAAGATCTCTAAAATGGTCTGCTACAGTAGTGCCCTAGGCTTCACAGTGGAGGGGAAGGTTGAATGAATGACCATCCTTGGAAACAAGATCTCTAAAAGGGTCTGCTACAGTAGTGCCCTAGGCTTCACAGTGGAGGGGAAGGTTGAATGACTGACCATCCTTGGAAACAAGATCTCTAAAAGGGCCTGCTACAGTAGTGCCCTAGGCTTCACATTGGAGGGGAAGGTTGAATGAATGACCATCCTTGGAAACAAGATCTCTAAAAGGGTCTGCTACAGTAGTGCCCTAGGCTTCACAGTGGAGGGGAAGGTTGAATGACTGACCATCCTTGGAAACAAGATCTCTAAAAGGGTCTGCTACAGTAGTGCCCTAGGCTTCACATTGGAGGGGAAGGTTGAATGACTGACCATCCTTGGAAACAAGATCTCTAAAATGGTCTGCTACAGTAGTGCCCTAGGCTTCACATTGGAGGGGAAGGTTGAATGACTGACCATCCTTGGAAACAAGATCTCTAAAATGGTCGGCTACAGTAGTGCCCTAGGCTTCACAGTGGAGTGAAAAGGAGAATGGTTGGTGATTGTTGTCCCCCCCACCCCCAATCCATTCATTCAAACTAGTGGGCCCTTTCATACTAGGATATTGAGGGTGGGTGTCTGGGGATGTAGGAGGATTCATAACAAAGGAAACGTAAGCTTGGATACCTGAATGCCGTCCAGAGGCACATCGGGTCGATGAACGGTAGGGTAGGCGGAGCATGAGTTCGTGTAATTCCAACTATTGATCAAGTCCAGATCATTGATCAGGAAGTAACATGCCACGCGTGGATGTGATTAAAACACAGACACTACACTCAGAACACATATTTCCTCCGTTTGAGATGTCTCTGTGACCTGGTCATACATTTCAAATACAAGTTGGTCCACACATAAATAGCTAAGTTGTTACATTCTGTTAAACTTGGAAGTCTTTTATTCCGTATTTCGATTCGATGTCTAAATGCCCGTGAACGTTTTGCGTCCAGTTCTAGAAAATTAGACAAACATTTTTTACATCGTATATAAAGACGACGCACCAGAGTGGCACTGAGGTATAATAGAATAGGACAAATGTAACCTCCCAAGCTAAATATAAAAACTGAATTTTTGGCACGAGACTTACAACAATGGGCGAAGTTGGTCGTCATCGTTGTTTGCTCTTCTCGACGTCTACGTCACGTCAATACATAGTGGGCCTGGGAAGCTGTTGAACAGATGAGTCTGTAGTGGGCGCATCTCAATCTGCATATTGTCACTTGATCTCTTCTTGGCAACTTCGAGTCTGCTTCTGGCAACTTCGAGTCTGCTTCTGGCAACTTCGAGTCTGCTTCTTGACTCAGAGTGTTCCCTGCCATTGGCTCTCAACCTGGGATCCACAACAACCCTTGAAGTTCGCCAACAGTTGGCTCTCAACCTGGGATCTACAACAACCCTTGAAGTTCGCCAACAGTTGGCTCTCAACCTGGGATCCACAACAACCCTTGAAGTTCGCCAACAGTTGGCTCTCAACCTGGGATCCACAACAACCCTTGAAGTTCGCCAACAGTTGGCTCTCAACCTGGGATCTACAACAACCCTTGAAGTTCGCCAACAGTTGGCTCTCAACCTGGGATTCACAACAACTTTTGAAGTTCGCCAACAGTTGGCTCTCAACCTGGGATCCACAACAACCCTTGAAGTTCACCAACAGTTGGCTCTCAACCTGGGATCCACAATAACCCTTGAAGTTCGCCAACAGTTGGCTCTCATCCTTTGATCTACAACAACCCTTGAAGTTCGCCAACAGTTGGCTCTCAACCTGGGATCCACAACAACCCTTGAAGTTCGCCAATAGTTGGCTCTCAACCTGGGATCCACAACAACCCTTGAAGTTCGCCAACAGTTGGCTCTCAACCTGGGATCCACAACAACCCTTGAAGTTCGCCAACAGTTGGCTTTCAACCTGGGATCCACAACAACCCTTGAAGTTCGCCAACAGTTGGCTCTCAACCTGGGATCCACAACAACCCTTGAAGTTCGCCAACAGTTGGCTTTCAACCTGGGATCCACAACAACCCTTGAAGTTCGCCAACAGTTGGCTCTCAACCTGGGATCCACAACAACCTTTCAAGTTCGCCAACAGTTGGCTCTCAACCTGGAATTCACAACAACCCTTGAAGTTCACCAACAGTTCTTTAGGATCCGAGAACTATATCTATATTTTATTTAATTACATTATTGGAAATAGGTTGACAGTATTCCCTGATGTGACCTGGAAATCTTGGGTGGTTGAGTGGGTAGGAACTACAAGACAAGGCAAGTTTTATTTAGAAATATGTTACCATCTCTTCGTAATGGGTTGTGCATCCTCCGTCTGTGGCATGTATCTGCATGTATTTTCCAGTTGCTGGAATACAAAGTATTTTTTCTGTAGAATGTGTGTAGGGTCTCCACGAGCGCCTCTAGATGGCGCAGTGAGACGCAGCTATTGCTGACTCTTCTAACTCAGAACACACCACACGAGGTTGAACGTTTCACAAACTATTTTTAGACTGCAGAGTGATGGCGTATGCTAGGGTTTCTCAAGATCAATAACTGACAACAGATGGTGTCTGTCCCACGTCAGAGGGATAAAATGAGGTCACGCGTGCACATACAACGGCAACAAAAAGATAATCTCTGTAGATGATAAACGTGGAATTCAGTAACGGGGTACAGCTATTCTCGAAACTACACGGCACGAATAAGTGTTATGTATCAGACGGCGTAAGGACGGTACTTGTGAGGTTCTGACTTCAAATAATATGCAGATTATTAAAGTCCCTTTCCTATAATATTTCCTGTGCGACTATCTGGTCCCTTTACTAGTATGAAAGAACAGCGCCACTGCACCTTCATGTATGATGCAAAGACAACTAAAGAGGGTTGTTAATAGTGCATGCAATCTCATGTTAAACAAATTGCTTACTAAATTAATATTGGAAAAGCATACTCTTTGATTTAGCGGATACTTCTAATAAAGGGACATACATAGTGGCAGCCATATGCTCCATAAGGAGCGACTAAGAAGTAGTCAATGAGCAAACAGCTGACTCAGACATACGTTTTCTCAACCTCAAGTAACCATCATTAATGTTGACTGTGGAAACGCGTACGACACATGGAAACGTTAACGACACATAGAGAAATGTGTTTTACCAGTGTCATGGTTGAAATCAGTTGTAAACTGTGTGACATTTCTACCCTGTACGGAAGTCTCGAGATAATGATATAATTATGCGACAGAGTTTGGGAAATTGAAAGCTGTGACCTATTCAGAACTCAAGTGGAATTAACTATGGGACTCCATTTGCACCAGAACAACAGCTGCATAATATTACTCCATTCTATATTTTTTTTAGACATAACGCGTATGAGGGACAAAACAGTTGAAGTGCTTGCCTCTCGTCACAAAGGAACCAGATAAATCACCGGTCTCGACGGGACCTACCCAGTTGTAAATTGGAACATGTATTATGGTAAATGAAGAGAATGCGAACAGAAATTGAACTAGTCACCTCATCTAAAGAAATACTGACTTGGATTACTCGAAACTTTAGTATTCAATCAGACCGGTGTATGCCTGCCGTCGGGTAGCTTACAAGACCAGGGGGAATGTGGGTGGCATAAAGTAGTCTAGAACGTACCAGGGTTTTGAACCCGTGTCTCTTTGGTCAAGTCGGACAGCAGAACTTATCCAATGTCATAACACTTTTGTAGAAAAGAAGAGAGGAAAATAAAGAGTACTAACATTATTTATGGATAATATATAGGTATGAAACCAACTGTATGAAATCAGAGTTACGGACATGTTTGCAATATATATCAGTTAATGAATTGGACCTCTTCATCGGACTAGGTTCCATCTTTCTGGTGTGACTAAGTCACTCTCATCTTTCTGGCGTAACTGAGTCGCTCTCATCTTTCTAGCGTGACTGAGCCGCTCTCATCTTTCTGGCATGACTGAGTCACTCTCATCTTCCTGGCATGACTGAGCCGCTCTCATATTTCTGGCGTGACTGAGCCGCTCTCGTCTTTCTAGCGTGACTGAGTCGCTCTCATCTTTATATCGTGGCTTAGTCTCTCTCATTTTTCTGGAATAACCGAGTCGCTCTTCGTTTACCAATGAGCTATAGAAATATTATATTTTTCTTCTGGTTTTTAGTTCTTACAAGAGTAGCCAGCCCTATGAACAGCCCTTCTTAGTCCGACTTGTCTTATTCGTTCACATTATATTATTGGCTGTAGAGGTCATGTTTATATTTCATGCGCCTTATATTTTATACAGAATATGCCAGCTAGCCTATGCCCAACACCTCTTAGCTGTCTGGCAGGTTACAGTGTCGTTCCCCATTCCGTCTCTGTTACACATATTTTAATGATCTATCGGGTTTTTGTTTCATCTGCTAAGATTCGACAGCAGACTTGATGTGTGATGGTCTCGTTCGGGCCTTCCCTAACGACGACCTGTCGTTCGTAACATACATGCAATCTACCTATGGGCCATATTTTGTTAGCTAAGATCATACAAGAAATACCCACTAAACATTCTACACATGTACACACACTTAAACAAACACACACATACAACAAATAAACCACGCGAATTCCTGACAAAC
The DNA here is from genome assembly GCA_036924085.1 of Ariolimax columbianus. Lineage (NCBI taxonomy): Eukaryota > Metazoa > Mollusca > Gastropoda > Stylommatophora > Arionidae > Ariolimax > Ariolimax columbianus. The sequence goes on along the minus strand of JAVGWX010000008.1, from coordinate 90,529,486 downwards.
AGAAACTCATACATATCCAGAGTGACAGCTGAAGTACTTACAATGTGGCAGTGATTGGCGGTTTGATGAATCCTACAATATGACAGTCAGTGTTCATAGAATAAATGAATAGTCAACAAAGAACTATTACAATATTTCTACAAAATAGCATATAATATATTCAAAGCACGAATTAAAACATATGTTAAAGCATGCAATAAAAAAACTACTCAAAAAAGGAATTAAAACATATATTACCATAGCAATATGTTTACATTACTTGAATTTGTGAAAAAAATGTTACTTTAACAACACTTATAATACGACATTTAATGCTTGACAAACTTTTAGGAACGAAGTATTACTATATCGATGCACATTCAAAACTAATTTTAAAGTTTTATTGACACAATAAGGAGCGGGTGGCTGAGTGATTTGGAAACCGGTCTTCTGACTTAGAGGACATGTATTCAAATAATCGGTAAGACGATTTATTTTCTATGGGGGTAAAAACAAATCTGGCCTGTACAGAGAAGGGGCTTTATTCTTCATTCTTATACATCCCGGTGAACTCCAGCAATGGATAGAAAGATATATAGATGTAGTCACCACAAGGCTAGTTTTCTCTGAAACAACATATTTATAATGGAAGATGCAATACATTCCCAGTAGATCAGAGAATGGGGTAAAGTATCATAGCCTTATTGTTTCAACTAGGCTGCTGGCAGGGCATTTCAATATAGACTGTTCATGGACATTTCGTGGAGTCTTTGTTTCTGGTTGCTATTCTTTGGATATAAGTCAATATTTAAATTATTTTACTCCTCAGATATAACGTTGTTCTTTATTTTAACTGAGTGTACGAGGTGTTCAAAAAGTATCTTTGAAGTATTGTTGAACACACCTCATATGTTTATCAAGTGTTTTCTCTTTTTGTTTCTCATTCTTGAAATTAAAAAAAGAGAAGAAAACCATTGATCATGGTTGGAAGATCAAGCATTGCATGTTAACGGTATACATAATGAGTTTTCAGCTATATGAATACTTATACTAGAAGCTGCGATAAGGACAGAAGTTCCATGCACGTACATCAACGACATCTGTCACTATGTGATCATCACGGCTGGCTCAGCTGAACAATGTGTGGAACAGCTGTCCTCATTTTCGAGTGTCTAGTCGTCCAGGGGAGACCCCGCTTCTGCGAGACGTAAGGTGTGTCGAATTCAACCATATTTTCTGCAATATTTAGTCAAAAAATGACCAGGAACTGAAAACAAAACAAAAATAGAAAATTTCTACAATTATCAGCATTAAATTAAAACATTACACGAAATAGCCATGTTAAGTTGGAAAACAATGGCAAATTAGTAACCGGTTTCAGAGTATTTGACCTAACTTCTAAGTCTGTTGAGTAAACAATTCAGCCTTCTTTAATTAAGATAAACATGTGATAAGTAATCGGTTGTTGTTGTTGTTGTTGTTTAATGCCCATAATGAGTAAATTTACTCTTTTGTGTGCCCCGAAAAGGACGTTAGGTGGCGGACTGTAGTAGCTTTCCTCACATCTTGAGCATGCTGATGAAGGTGGACCAGGGTCCTCCAGGCGATTTTGCTATTCTTGCCTTAATCTGCGTGGCGCTCACTACTACGGGATCACATCGATCCACATCTCGTCAGCCAGGCCGCTATGAAAATAGCCTGTTTCCAGGGATCGCTACATGGGAGACAGATTGGGGTCTAGGTCAGTGTATTGACCCTGGAGCGACGTCCTGGTCAGTATTTTGTGCCTGACTGGACTAGCGTCTTAGTTCCCCTAAGTATCCGGTAAATATACATCTCAAACGGTAGAAAGAGAAGAATAGATAGCAAACGCTTCAGAGTTGAAGTCTGTGTCTGCAATTGACTTGCGAAAGTGAATAGCAATGAAAATTCTTATTTTGAAATGTTTAGTTGGCAGAATTCCTTTACTCGTGTCTTTCTTTTAGCATTGTGCATTCTTCATCTGGAGCTTAGCGATTCGATTGCTCGGTGCCTGTTTATTCCCTTTGTCTTCTGATGTCTGATGTTTAAGCTAAGCTAGTACTTAAAATATTATTGTCTTTGCGATCGCATGGCAACATTGAACAAGAAATAGTTGTCCATCACAAGTGATGAAGACCACTCTCTTTGTTCAGCCGTGTGGACAGTCGTATCTCTTGCTGTGTCCGCTGAAATGGGTGACTTGCGCGGTGATTTGGATTAAAGTGAGGAAGAAACTGCGCCTTTTGTCAACCTCACTCATAGAGCCTAAGCTACATTTTGCCAGTGGCAAGACATTCATCGAGACGACTGGAGATAGCATAGGATGCAGATTTTGTCTCAGGGTTACCACCGAAGCCTTTCCGTAAACATGTAACATTGTAACCCGCAGGGTAGAAAGGTCGGAAGGCATCTAACGCAGTTTATCGTGCCTTTTCGATAACCACAAGAGGTCGTATGGACAACACTCAGCGTGTGAGTGAGTCTGGCATCTCTCCCCAGCTGTATTCATCTCATCATAGTAGCATCTAAAATTCCCACACGCCAAATTCGTGAAGGTGAACCGGCAAAACTAACCCGTGAAACACGACACAGGTATAACTGGTATACGCGTAGTTCCATTCACTGATTCAGACGGCGTCCAGACCAGGATAAACGGATGGAAGAAATCACACAAAAAAGAACGAAATAACAAGTCCCGACGGAAAACAACACCACGTTTCCGTGAACACAAGTGTAAGTCGTCGACTAGTGTGAATTCCAGGCAAATCCGTGGTCTGGCGGCATCCATAATGATCCAAAACAGTAGAGAAATGTAGACTCGCAGCCAGTTATGGCGCCATCTTTGCCAGAACAATAAATAGCATTGCATATATTACCCTTCTCCTACGCCCTAGTTTAAAACATGTTCAGTTGTGTCTACCTAAAGAAATAATTATCTTTGCACATCAAGATTTGTTAAGGTCCGATCAGTAAGCTGCCAACATAATCGGTTACTAATAATTATCGATGACCTTTCGATTGATTGATAAAACAACTTTGTATACAGCATACAAATGTATTAGTCGTGTTGATTTATAAAACTGATAAAAACGTACATCAAAACACTATCAATACAGAATATCAATTGGGCGCTAACATACAGGACCGTTTGATCTCTGTCAATGACTGTGAGCATGGCTGTTCGATCTCTGTCAGTGGCGGAGATAAGATATTCTCTAACAACACTTGCACTGTTTCACGAAAGATCTCTGGCCAACATACTTTTCCCGAAGCTACGGATTAGAAAACCCAGTGTTTGAGATTTAGAACTGCTTATAGAGACACACCGTTGGGCAATATGAATTAGGGTGGCAGATGTGTGTTATAAATTGATATTGCCTAGTTAATCAATGAAAACCTTATCTTGTGAAGCCAATGACTTCAACAAGTATGTCCCAAGTCGTCCTTCCTGTGAAAAGTTATCCTTCCTGTGTCAAGTCGTCTTTCCTGTGCCACGTTGTCCTTCCTATGCCACGTTGTCCTTCCTGTGTCAAGCCGTCCTTCCTGTACTAAGCTGTATTTCTGTACCAAGCCGTCCTTCCTGTACTAAGCTGTATTTCTGTACCAAGCCGTCCTTCCTGTGCCAAGTTGTATTTCTGTACCAAACCGTTCTGCCTTTGCTAAGCCATCAGTCTGTGCCAAGCCGTCCTTCATGTGCCATTAGTTCCATTTTTCTCTCCATCTTCATTTTATCTTCGATGCCAATCTCGAACTGCTTTCTTGATATGTGTCTTGGTCGTCCCTTATTTTATGTTCTCCCTGGGGATTCCTAAACAGACACTGTCTTGTAATGTTATGAGTTGGTTTTCTTCATGTGTGTTCGTCCTATCCAAGCTTCCCGGCCTCGACACGTCACAGTCCATCCATCTAAAATTGGTACCTGACTTGCAATTAGAGAGACGGAGAGGCGGCAAGGAAATTAACTGATCACCTCAAGTCAGAAAAATATAACAACATAATACAACGAATGTTTTATGCCATCATATACATCATCACTATCTCAACATTTAGTTGGTCAGTCCTAAGACTGGTTGAAAAGTGGCCTGAGCATGTCTCTCATTTTGACCCTTTTATATGGCTGGTCAGTCCTAAGACTGGTTGTAAGGTTGCCTGAGCATGTCTCTCATTTTGACCCTTTTATCTGGTTGGTCAGTCTTAAGACTGGTTGTAAGGTTGCCTGAGCATGTCTCTCATTTTGACCCTTTTATCTGGTTGGTCAGTCCTAAGACTGGTTGTAAGGTTGCCTGAGCATGTCTCTCATTTTGACCCTTTTATCTGGTTGGTCAGTCCAAAGACTGGTTGTAAGGTTACCTGAGCATGTCTCTCAATTTGAGCCTATCCTCTGGTTGGTCAGTCATAAGACTAGTATTAAGGTTGTCTATGTAATAATAATAATAATAGCTGTCCATCGTTGTCGATGAGGACCGCCGACATCATCCTTGTCACAGATTTCCCTGTTGGGTGTGGGTGCGCATGTGGCTGAACAGGCCAATGCGAGCACGAAAACATCTGCTACATATCGGGCACACGAGGTTTGTAGAAGGGGATGGTGTTCCCGCTGCTCGGGATTTCCGCGTCTCGCGTCTGCTCTGGGCTTTCACAACACTTTCGTCTTCAACGGCAGCTACACCCGATTTGACTGCGCTTCTCCAGTCAGATCTGTTTTGCGCAAGACATTCCCAGGTGTCGATGTCTATCTGGCAACTTTTTAGTGAGTCCTTCAGACCGTCTTTAAAACGTTTCTTTGGGCGCCCTCTCTCGCGCCATCCCTCTCTCAGCTCGCCCTAGAGAAGCCTCTTTGGGAGCCGCTCGTCTGACATACGGAGGAGGTGTCCGGCCCATCCTAGTCGTGCTTTTTCTAGCAGTGCATGGATGCATGGTTGTCTATATATGTCTCTATATTTAATCATATCCTCTGGTTGATTAGTCCTAAGACTGGTTGTAAGGTTGCCTGAGCATGTCTCTCATTTTGACCCTTTTATCTGGTTGGTCAGTCTTAAGACTGGTTGTAAGGTTGCCTGAGCATGTCTCTCATTTTGACCCTTTTATCTGGTTGGTCAGTCTTAAGACTGGTTGTAAGGTTGCCTGAGCATGTCTCTCATTTTGACCCTTTTATCTGGTTGGTCAGTCTTAAGACTGGTTGTAAGGTTGCCTGAGCATGTCTCTCATTTTGACCCTTTTATCTGGTTGGTCAGTCTTAAGACTGGTTGTAAGGTTGCCTGAGCATGTCTCTCATTTTGACCCTTTTATCTGGTTGGTCAGTCTTAAGACTGGTTGTAAGGTTGCCTGAGCATGTCTCTCATTTTGACCCTTTTATCTGGTTGGTCAGTCTTAAGACTGGTTGTAAGGTTGCCTGAGCATGTCTCTCCATTTGGTCCTACTCTCTGCAGCTCTCTTTAATTCAGCATATGTGCGTACTTTAATGTATCTGCATGGATGAGATGTATAGGTGAGTCTTGGTCGCCCTCTTCCTCTTTTCCCATGAAACGTGCCCTCTAGTATATTCTGTAGAAGATTGGCGTTCTAGCCAATTGAAAACTTCTTTCTGTATCAATTTTCAATATTTGTCTTCGTGCGCCATTTTCAGTAGGGGCGTTGTCATTGAATCGTCTTACTGTCCAGCTAAATATTTTTATTCTACAATAGCACCCGATTTCAAACGTTTCCAAGCTTTTTTCATCCTTCTCTGCTACTGTCCACGTTGAAGCCCCAAAAAGTGCAATCGGTCATACATGAATAGGGATTTGTCTTTTCCATAGCTCTTTTCCGATATTCTTTAATCTTAGCCATTTATGCTTTTCTCTTCAAGCCCTTTTTGTCAATGAAATCCGTGTCCTAATTTGCGTCTCATTGCGAGCATCTTTTGTTATGGTTTGACCTCAAATATGTAAACTGATGCACTTATTCTATGATTTCGTCATTGCTGCTTACATTTATTTGCCTATGTTACTTGGCTATTACCATAGTTTGTGATTTCATTGTGTCTATTTTCGTTCCAAACTCTTTAGCTGTGCCGTTTATTTGTTCAAGCAGCCTGTGCAACGTTACTACAGATGTTCCAACAACAGCTTGAGCATCGGCAAATTTGATAGCATTAACTTTCTTACTATTGACATTGACACCCCTCCTACTACTCCGAACAACATTTCTCATCATCATCTTAGAATATGCGTTATGGAGACTCGGGGAAAGCAAGCAACTTTGTCGTGCCCCTTGTCTTGTTGAAATTAGATCTGTTAGTACTTCTTCGTTTGAATTAATCTCATCTTGATTTTCATACAAGTTCTTGATTAACCTGACGATTGGTCTCTCTGTCCCAATTTGTTGCAACATCTGAAAAAGTTTGTACCCGGTGACCAATAGCGCAGATAAACGTTGATCATTCTCTCTGCGGGAAGCATCAATGAATCGATAGCATCACGTGTATCTCTGGAATTACGAAATCCAAACTGTTTATCGGTTAGCATCTCCCGTATCTTGCCATCGATTGTCTACTTAATTATCTTCAATACAATTTTAGATACAGGTGTATTTAAGCTTATCGTTCATAACTGATCGCATACTACTGCATTCGATTTCGCTGGCAATGGGTTCATTGTTGAAGTTGTGTGATATGTTGTCCATGTTGTAAATATCATTAACAAGCTTAAAAAGGAAATTATGTTTAGTCTCTCCAGCTATTTTGAGGAGCTCAATATGCATGTCATCTATCCCTGGTGCTTTTGCTTTGTTGTTATTGAGTAAAATGCCTTATTGAATTCATCTTTGGTTACAGGAAATTTCTAGTTTATAAAAAACATTTTAGAGTTTGTTATTCTGAATCAAGCCTCTTCCATATACAGTTTCATAACATATTCTCTCCATCTCTTGTTATTTCTTTCTTGGTCTGATATTGGTTTCCAATTCTTATCATTAATCCTCCTTGATTGTACGCTCTTGTTTTTAACTAAAGGATTGTTTTACTTTCTTTTGTATCTGTTAGAATGGTTTTGTTCTTTGTAGGTCTTTAATGTCCCCCCATGGGTCTTTACCCAATTTGTCTTGTGCCATCTTATATTCTCGATTTAATTCAATTCTTGATACTAGTATACCCATTTGCAGCTGTGTAAGCTAGAACGTGTTGAGACCTGTGATGAACACGCTTCCACTAAGGCGAGAGTCAAGCGGTCTAAGCGCTCTGCAAATTCAGAAGCGCGGTAACAAGAAAAGGTGACGATTTCACACCTTCCCGCCGCACGGGGTGAATATAAGACAGATGCCCACCGGCTGGATATTAAAGTAAACAGCAAAATGGAAACATCTAATAAATACATAAAATGTTGTTTCACAAAGAAAATAAAGCTAAAAAAAGGCGATTGAAAAATATCTTACCTGGAGGGGTAAGGATGTCTTGGCTAAAGTTTGAACTCGCTTTATCTGGAAGATATACACACAAACATACACAAATACACAAAACTCTCTCGTCGATTCTGTCTATATGAGGTCCTAACCAAGGACTTGGACATGCATATGTCGTCTGCTGTAGTATTGCTCACCTGTGAGCAGAAAACCGGTCCAGTTTTCTTTCACGAACATGCAGAATAGCATCAAGCGTGTACCTATTGGCTCCATGAATCCTAACTTTTAGCTGGCATCAGGTCCCGTGTCTTTGTAAGTCAGAGTAGCAAAGAGCATGTACTTAATGGCTCCACGAACCCTTGCTTCTAGCAGACATCCCGTGTCTTTGTCTTCAACGTTCTGCCATACACTCGTGTCCTGGGGAAAACAAAAAATGTCCCGTACGTCATTCAAGCGTTTAATCACGTGAATTATCTAGCATTATCTAAGAATGTGACAATTTGGTTTTATAAAAAGATACGCTACCACTCAGGATCAGGAGCTTGCTTAAGATGCGACAAAGGAGAGTTGCATATGGATATGGCAACCTCATCAATCTACAGAAATCACCTACAATAAAACACATACAATCGTTGATGCAGGCTTCCGGTAACGAGCCAGATGCAGGGATCGCTCCATGCACCACATGGCAAGAGACCTAGAGGTAGACAAATACACACAAGGGATAGAGAGGTTGAGACAAACACAGATGACGCAAGGAAGAAGATGACAGCATTAGAAATGATAATTAGTACAAATAAGGAGACCTTGGCGTGTATTTGTTGAAGACATTTGTCCGCAGGAAGCTGATCGGTGTTGATCTATTGGTTGATTAATGGATGGATTGATTGACTGATTGATTAATTAATTAATCGATTGACTAAATTAACTATAATAATTTTGAAAACACTATTTGTTCAGTTAACGAAAGCACACCAGCTTACAGGAACAAATCATCATCTCCGCCTGTTTCACCTCTCAACAGTCACCTCTCGACAGTCAGCCCTCGACAGTCACCCTTCAACAGTCACTCCTCGACAGTCACTCTTCGACAGTCACCTCTCGACAGTCACTCCTCGACAGTCAGCCATCGACAGTCACTCCTCGATAGTCAGCCCTCGACAGTCACTCCTCGACAGTCACCTCTCGACAGTCACTCCTTGACAGTCAGCCCTCGACAGTCACTCCTCGACAGTCAGCCATGGACAGTCACTCCTCGACAGTCAGCCATCGACAGTCACTCCTCGATATTCAGCCATCGACAGTCACTCCTCGATAGTCAGCCCTCGACAGTCACTCCTCGACAGTCACCTCTCGACAGTCACTCCTTGACAGTCAGCCCTCGACAGTCACTCCTCGACAGTCACTCCTCGACAGTCAGCCCTCGACAGTCATCCTTCTACAGTCACTCCTCGACAGTCAGCCCTCGACAGTCACTCCTCGACAGTCACTCCTCGACAGTCAGCACTCGACAGTTACTCCTCGACATTCAGCCCTCGACAGTCGCCCTTCTACAGTCCCTCCTCGACAGTCAGCCCTCGACAGCCACCCCTCGACAGTCACTCCTCGACAGTCACCCCTCCACAGTCACCAGTCCCCAGTCACCCTTCGTCCTGCAAGACTTGACAGGCCAAGTAGTTGTTCGCGGTGTACAAGAGTTAAAGACCTGGAAGACCAATATTTATTTTGACTGATTTGATCACATGATATAATGTCTGCCATTGAAAGTCGCGTACCTTTTCCAAAACAAGGTTGACACAATAAACAAACAACAATCTAACAAATGCAAACTACAAGAGCAGTAAATAAACAAAGTAGCTACAACAACGGCAAAGACAAGTATTTTATAAGTACTAGGAAAGTAAATACACCAGACACAGAAAATAAAGTAAAGTCAAAGCATTCAAGATTTAAACTTGGGAGCTCTTAAGTGGTGGATGTATCTTGCTGAGACAAGAATAACCCAGTGAGTTAGGGACATACCAGACACATCAGCTGAACGTTACCTCGGCCACGTCATACAATTCTTGAGTTCTGTTAAGTAGAAGAGAACGTCACACCTTGATCATGAACCAGAAACATCGTTTCACCTTTATAATATCGTTGTCCCGTCTTTAATAAATCGGACCAGGTCACAGAACATCACAGACAATCCAGCAAATAGTACATCTATATCCATGAGTACCATGGCACAGGACATTAACTTAACGATGTCACATGTACTGTATTGTGTAGCTAGCTATAACTAATACTTTCATAACATTGTTAGGCCGTTCTTCTAATAATCAACGTTTCTACTTAGATATGAATAGCTTGTGATCTGCACACAAATAATGTTGTATCGGATATACAAAGTCGAGATGCTTTTCTGCTCAATAAATACACAACAATGAATAAAGTAAAAAATACAATTTTAACAAAGCACCTACCCTATATCAGCCAAGCTACATATCTGATGTCTGTCGCCTTTGTCCGAGCTTCAAACTGGGGTTCGCGTGCCTTGTCAACATTATCGATCCTCGTGAAAGCGAGTACTTGCCAACCGCTCGGCCTGTTCGCGACTCATCCCGCCTCCTGTAACCAACCCCCAACCCAAACCGTTCCCGTTACATCGCTAGTTCACGCTGCTGGCATCGGATCGATACCTAACCCGATTCACAGAGCGCCGTTGTCTAGCAACTAACTGTGAAGGCACAGCAAAGGTCGTACAATGCTACTCCAAGAAAAGGCATCGGTGAGTATTGCGCGTGTCTCTGGCAGTAACAGGACGGATTCGCAACCTGCCGTGAAATTTGGCACATGGCTGTTCTCTGAGTAACAATTATCAAACTAGCAAACAAAAACATCTGTCACTCTACCTCACTAGTAACAATTATCAAACTAGCAAACAAAGACATCTGTCACTCTACCTCACTAGTAACAATTATCAAACTAGCAAACAAAGAAATCTGTCACTCTACCTCACTAGTAACAATTATCAAACTAGCAAACAAAGACATCTGTCACTCTACCTCCCTAGTAACAATTATCAAACTAGCAAACAAAGAAGTCTGTCACTCTACCTCACTAGACCAGATGAAAACTTATCATAAAGAAGTCTGTCAATCGAGCTAACTATAACAGATGAAAACTTGTCATAATGAAGCTCTTACTCCTACCTCGCTAGACCAGATGAAAACTTGGCATAATGAAGTCTGTCACTCTACCTCACTAGATCAGATGAAAACTTGTCATAATGAAGTCTCTTACTCCTACCTCACTAGACCAGATGAAAACTTGACATAATGAAGTATGTCAATCTACCTCACTAGACCAGATGAAAACTTGACATAATGAAGTCTGTCACTCTACCTCGCTAGACCAGATGACAACTTGTTGTAATGAAGTCTCTTACTCCTACCTCACTAGACAAGATGAAAACTTGACATAATGAAGTCTGTCACTCTACCTCACTAGGCAAATGTGAAACCGATTAGAAACATTACCGTGGGTGAGAGGTGGAGGAGTCGGAGGGGGGTTGGTAGCTTCATTCTGCTGGGAACCCGCTTTTACTTTACAGTTGGGTAGATTGAATCGTGTACAAATATGGCTGGACGGACCTCATTACAGTTACAGTGATAATCAGCGCATAAAGCAGGCACGTGCAACGTACGGTCAGCGGGTCAGATCTGGCCCTCGCCCTAATTTTATTCGGACTTTCCAAATTCCACTGAATATAGCCCGCTAGACTTTGAGAAGTTACATTGAATACCAACTAATAAGGCGCCCGCAATGATTAGGTCAACATTAGTCGTTGTTAAAATCAGATCTGAGTTGTCTGATATGAACATCAATTTAGACAATTACTGTGTGAGCTTCATTGCATTTTTAACAAACAAAGACTGAACAAAATCAGATCCGAGTTATCTGATATGAACATCAATTTAGACAATTACTGTGTGAGCTTCATTGCATTTTTAACAAACAAAGACTGAACAAAATCAGATCTGAGTTATCTGATATGAACATCAATTTAGACAATTATTGTGCAAGCTTCATTGCATTTTTAACAAACAAAGACTGAACAAAATCAATCACATTTTTAACAAACAAAGACTGAACAAAATCAATCACATTTTTAACAAACAAAGACTGAACAAAATCAATCACATTGTTAACAAACAAAGACTGAACAAAATCAATCACATTGTTAACAAACAAAGACTGAACAAAATCAACCACATTCAATGAATTTATAACCACGGTTGTCTCCTGCCTTATTTTCCCTTAGGCAGAAACCCTAACCCACAACCACACCAATTTGAATCCTTTCTGGAAGACGTTCAATCAAAACACGAGGACATCCACTTTACACTAAAGTGCGTTTTACATATTAGTTGAAGATGCTGAAGAGATTTGATGATTTGAAAGATGAAGCATGCGTGTTCTTGGACATGAAGGAAAACATGTACAGGAGCCGGGGCAAAGGCTATAAAAGTAATCAGACATTCCTTGTAGACTCATTATTGAACTCGATGCCAAGGTACCAGATAAAGTTAAGAGCAGTTGGTGATGAACACATTAAGTCATTTCAGAATAATCTTTGACTCTAGGAAAGACAACTAAGGAAAGGCAATACTTATTATGTTTCCATTCTTGTGAACCACAAGAATGATCTGGATTGCAATTCTTTTTGAAGTCGTTCAATAAAGCATTCAACACCAGGTTCCGTGATTTTCCAGCACGAAACCACATTGTAAAATCTCATTTTCTCCATTTGATGATGTGGAACAAGTTCCACCTCCTTTGAAAATGGAGCTAATTGAACCCATGTCTAAAGAAAATATAAAGGATGTTTCCCTCACCGACTTATATTCATGTATATGAAATATTGGCTTTTCAAATCACATGATGCCGCTAAAGATGGACTGAACGATTCACGTGATGTCGATCTTCACGTCATCATAAATGAGCTGTGCGCAGTGAAAAGCAAATAGTGCTCTACGTCACGATGGGGGGCTGCTTAGTATAATTATGAAAGTCGTTAAATATTGTTGACAACATTCCGTTTCCCTTAAAAATTCACCCACACCAACTTACATGTCCATTGCACGCTATGATATTTATCAGTGAACATCGTTCTGAATAGAAAATAAGCGTGAGCGTATTGAGGGAGGAAGGGGAGGGGTGGTTGAGGAAAAGGAGAAGGAATAAACAGTTTGAATGGCTGGGGGGGGGGGGGGAGATTGACGGGTTGGAGAGGAAGAGATAGGCAGGTTGAGAAAGGTGTTCAAGATTAACAGGAGGCGGCGGGTTAGAGAGACAAGGAGTTGGTGGTTAGGAAGGGAGAGTAGATGGGCGGGTTGGGGAGACAAGGAGTTGGTGGTTAGGAAGGGAGAGTAGATGGGCGGGTTGGGGAGACAAGGAGTTGGTGGTTAGGAAGGGAGAGTAGATGGGCGGGTTGGGGAGACAAGGAGTTGGTGGTTAGGAAGGGAGAGTAGATGGGCGGGTTGGGGAGATGAAGAGATTGACCTTTTAAAGAAGGGTTGTACTACGAGTCTGACTCAAGAGTTTAGTGGAAGGGGGAGGGGGAAGGCGCGGGAGGGCGGGGAGCAAGATGTGCAGGCTGGAGAGTGGAGTGAGACGGAAATTGAGACGTGAGACAATGGACGGGTGCAGGAAGTCTGTGGCTGTTAGCTGGCAACCATCATAGTTTTCTTTGCCTCTATTTGATTCCGTTCAAAGCCTCAGGGCTAATCCGCAGCTGGCGCCTTCATGGAGAGTAGGTAACAAAACATTGATCTTCTGGTACTGTTTTGCAATGATTGTTTGGGTGGCAACTAATTGTACATCGTGAGTGAAACTGACACTCTCATCACATTGTAGTAGTCTTTAACAACATGCTCCTGCGGTTCCTGCGCCTCTCAGTTTTCACTTGCCAATGGAACTGGTGCTCTATATATATATATATACATTCTGTCTGAGAAGCAGAGGGGTAGAGTGCTAGCTTCTCATAGCGAAGGGGACGGTTTGAACCCCGCTATTAACACCCGTCAGTTAATGCAGCAATGGATGCACGGCTTACGGTTATGGAAGGATAGGTAATGAGGAACCAAATTGACCTCCTCCACCTCACACAAAACTGAGGTCTAGTAGTATGATTAAGTCTCCAACACATCATCCCTGCTGAACATCTGCCGAACATCTGCTGAACATCTGCCGAACAAATTTACTGGGCTAATATATAGTATTGAATGTTTCCCTCGTTCAACAGACCTTATGCCATTGGACATCACATGTGGACATCATCATCAAGTGACATTTCCTCTGCAGAACGTTGCTCCTATGACAGCCCGTCTGAAAGAAACTCGATTTCTTACCAAATCTTCAGCCTGCTCCAGAGTCATGCCCAAGCAATCCTTGACATATCGGTGACATGGCCGACATGGTCTCTCTCTGCCTTTCTGTTCCGGCTCCACACCTTCCATTACCATTCTCCCAAGACCGTTGTGTGTTTTGCTGTTGGAATTTATGAACCAGTTCTCCTCTATACCCAACTCGTATTGAATGGCTACATTCTTTTTGTTTTCGGTCCATGGTAATCTGAAAACTTTCTATAACATTCCAACTTAAAGGACTCGATTCTTTCCTTTGAGGTTTGGGTAACTGTTCATGTTTCGCAGTCGTATGCTGCAACAAGAAAAAGACAAGTTCTCAAAATTGTCACTTTTGTTGGTTTGCTGGAATTTTAAGTTAGTTTCCACCGGCTGTGTAGCCTCTAGTTTCCACCGGCTGTGTAGCCTCTAGTTTCCACCGGCTGTGTAGCCTCTAGTTTCCACCGGCTGTGTAACCTCTAGTTTCCACCGGCTGTGTAGCCTCTAGTTTCCACCGGCTGTGTAGCCTCTAGTTTCCACCGGCTGTGTAGCCTCTAGTTTCCACAGGCTGTGTAGCCTCTAGTTTCCACCGGCTGTGTAGCCTCTAGTTTCCACCGGCTGTGTAACCTCTAGTTTCCACCGGCTGTGTAGCCTCTAGTTTCCACCGGCTGTGTAGCCTCTAGTTTCCACTGGCTGTGTAGCCTCTGCATTGCCAATACCAATATCCTTCTTATTTCATTGTTGCAGTCGCCATTGTTCTCAATTCTAGAGCCCAAATAATCGAAGTTCGTGACCTGTTCTACTTCCTCACCCCCGAACATGAATTGATGTTGTCTTCTTGTTTTGTCAGTGGTCATTATCTTTGTTTTGTTTATGTTTACAAAGAAGTTCTGATCTCCGCTGGATCTTCTTACAGCTGTAGTTAGCTGCTCTAACCTGTCGGCCCTATTTGACAGTATCACTGTATCGTCTGCTTACGGCTTTAATTAGCTGCTCTAATCCCTCGGTACTGTTTGATAATTTCAGTGTATCGTCTGCTTCTCTTAACTCTGGGATCTTGTATCCATCAATTGTAAATGGAGCGTAACTTTCTATATTGCCATCCTCTCTAACGTTTCTCATTATGAACTCTGCATTAATGTTAAATAGGTATGAGGAGAGATGCATCCCCAGATCTACGTTATACTCTCTTCATTTTTCATAGACGTTCTTCGAATTAAGTATGTGATCTCTGGTCCCTCTGTTTTCTCCAAAGCCTACTTGTACTTCATGGCTTTCGCATTCAAATGTTGGCTCTATTCTCTTTATTATAATCTGCAAGAAGATCCTGCGAACGTGGCTTATTGTGGCAATAGTGCAGTAATGTGTGCACAATTTTAGGTTGCCTTACTTTGGGAGAGATCTCATCCATGCTTTTGGTGACTCTGCGATGTGCCAGATTATCGTGCACAGTACATGATAAATGAGAGCATTTACCTCTCGTCCTATCTGCAATTGTTCCACTGGGATGTCATCGTACATCGGTGATTTTCCATTTTTTAGGCTTTGTATTGCCGAGAGTACTTCATCCAATGTGTGTCCAGGTTCTCTCTCTTCGTTCGATATTATTGTAACTGGGTTCATTGAGGTGTCTTTCTACATGGTTCCGCAAAACTCACTCCATCTTTTCAAAATATCTTTATTTATTTGTTAATATGGTGTCCTCTTTACCTTTGATGACTCGTGGTGCTCGTCGGAATTCTCTTGTCAGTGTTCCTACCTCCTTAAAGGCATCTCCCTCCATGCCTTGTTGTTGTAGTTCTTCAATGTTTTTACAGGTGCCCATTATGTACCTTGTCTTATCTTTTCTTATTTCTCTGTTGACTGTCCTTGCACAAGTTTCTTCATGTTGCGCTGGTTCTCAAAAGTCCATATGTCGCTTTATTTTTTTCCGTTTTTCTATGAGCTTCAGTATTTCTCAAAACTGTAAAAATCGGTGAAACTGAAAGCAGACATTGAAAGGGAATTGACGTATACCCAAAATGAACTGTTTCATAAATCTTCCAGCTCTGTAAAGCGAGGCTGTCATCAGTGTCTGCACCAGAGCGGCTATCCGTTTGAACAGAGGCGACGGACCAAGATAAATATGTTCTTCTTTCATTTCTAAATTTTCGAATGTGTGTGTGTGTGTGGGTGTGTGTGTTTGTATGTGTGTGTGTGTGGGTGTGTGTGTTTGTATGTGTGTGTGTGTGGGTGTGTGTGTTTGTATGTGTGTGTGTGTGTGTGGGTTTGTGTGTTTGTATGTGTGTGTGTGTGTGGGTTTGTGTGTTTGTATGTGTGTGTGGGTTTGTGTGTTTGTATGTGTGTGTGAGTGTGTGCGTACGTGCGTGTGTGTTTATGTATGTGTGTGTGTGCGTGTGTGTGCTTGCGTGCGTGTGTGTGCGTGCGTATGTGTGTGTGTGTGGTGTGTAGTGTGTGTGTATGTGTGTGTATGGGTGGGTGTGTAGGTTGTGTGTTTGTATGTGTGTGTGTTTGTATGTGCGTGCGTGCGTGCGTGCATGCGTGTATGTGTGTGCGTGTGTGCGTGTGTGTGTGTGTGTGTGTGTGTGTGTCTCTCTCTCTCTCTCTCTCTCTCTCTCTGTGTCTGTCTGTCTGTATGTGACTTGTGTTTTCAAGGATACAAATTCAGAGTCTACCTGACCCTAAACAAATTCTCATCCACTGTTTTGTCGGTAGCAGAACTCGAAATAATTATCGCACACACGATATCACGGCCGGCAACACGGCCTTCCAACAGATAAGCACTCACCGCTTCCGTCTAGCTAGAGGGATAAGAGACTGAGTTACGTCTCTTTAACGTTAGTTTCTCTTACCCTCCATCTGTCATGTTCTGAATATCTTGGTGGTTAAGTGATTTGTTCTGTTAAAGATATTCTAGCACGTAGAAAAGTTGTTAACGTTTTCTTAAACTAATACAAGAAAATACTCACAAAACACAGACTTGGACATATGCAGCTCTCACACGTATGTACATTCACACAAACAGAAAATCGCATACAGGTACCAGCGCTAACATGCACCAGCACATATACATCTACGTGAAATATATATCTTGATCTAGTTGACACGTTCCTCAGCGTATCTGCGCGTCTAACATATTCTCCCGCTGATCCTGTCTTTAGACATGGAAGTCAATAGGTTGTTAAGCGATGCTCCAGATGTTGTTGCGGACAGCAACGGAGTTTGACCAACGCATTGGAGGTCTTTTCCAGTCTCTTTTGCGTCGGGGGTACCAGATTGCTGTCTTCGTGGTCCATCGACCATCGTTTCATCGCAACATGTATGTCCATTTATGTTTTGCCTTGTTTGCATAGATTACCAAATCCTTCACCAAGAACAATCGTCGAATGTCAGAATTGTGGAAACCTTGCATGCGTTGGATGCGACGAGTGATTCTGACCAAGCGTCTCTTAATAGAGGTCTGGGTCACTCTCAATAGAGGTCTGGGTCACTTTCAATTTTTCCTCCAGTGATTCTGTGAGTGTCCATGTCTCGGCACCATAGTACATTGCAGGGAGCAAAGTGGAATTGAAGAGAAGTTCAGAAGTTCACATATTTAGAGCAAACAATCACAGAAGATGCAAGGAAATAAGACGCAAGTTAAGTCAAGGATTGCAATGACAAGAAAAGGCTTTAAGTGGAGAAGAGAAACTGATAACCTTAAAGAATATCAAAATAGTGTCCCAGAACCGATCGATTTTATTCTGTCGCAGACGGTAAAGGGGTCTGCTATATTCTACTGCACTTTGCACTCACTCTAAACAAATTCAAGTACGGTAACACTAAATATTAACAAAATACAACAGATTCTTTATTCAAGTAACACCACCAACTATAGACATCTAACAACTGAAATTCTTTCTCTCACACGTTTATCTAAAACACTACTACCGCTAAACTTAACCTTACCGATACTGTTATTACTCGGTTACTTCTCATTTCCTAATCTGGTCCGCTGTCATCGAACTTTGTTGCGGATTGCCGCTGATGGTGAAGTTCGTCGGTTCTAAACCCAGGTATGAACTCCGTGGTTTCGTTCCTCTTTGTCGGCGGTAGATCAAAGTGGTCTCGACGTGATCAGGATAGACTGTGTCAAAATGATCCATGGGATCACTGGAAAACTGCCTCTTGCTGTGACTGATGACTGACATTCACGTGATCAAGGTGGCGTCGATGTGATCGATGGAACTGCGTCAATATGATGAATGGGATGACTTGAAGATTGCCTCTATACGCTACTGACGACTTGTAATCACGACCACTATATAATATGAGGGTAGTTACCTTGCTTGCTGCGTATCTATCTTAACCGCATATCTCCGTCGACTGCTCTCCACTGAACATCTCTTTCCAAAGTTATCTAATGTTCTGACTCTAAAGTGAAATGTTCTCTCATCTGTGGTTCGCAACTCAAAAACATTTTTCAAATCTCACGACTCGTCTCTTTCCAAACCTGTCTCTGAAGTGAAGTGTTCTCACTCTGTCTCTGAAGCGAAGTGTTCTCACTCTGTCGCTGAAGTGAAATGTTCTCTCTCTGTGGTTCTCAACTCAAATCTGCCTCAACTGCATATCTCGTCCCCTGCATTCCACTGAACGTCTCTTTCCAAAGAGATGTCTAAAATGTGCCTCACATCTCTCTACCGAAATTTATATTCCATCTACATCCCCAGATCGCATGATTTCGAAAACGGCGAGCGTTTTTGTCAATCTGCTTGCCCATTATCCCCCATACTGATCACACAGTTCCCAGACGACGGGGTTTTTCGGCAGCAATAAGTCTATATTTTCCACCACAGATATCGTCTCACGCGTGGACACATAGCTGGTGTTACGTCGGGTTACGTATGTTTACCTAAACTCCCACCTGCGCACTTTGAGACAAAAACATACGTGGTTCGTTTTGGTTACTTAAATTCTGGCGGGACTGAGTTCAGCTGCATTAACTCGTCCCTAGTTAAATCCCAATAAAGAGAAAGAAAAATGACTGTCTCAGCTCTTTCGATCTGCCTCCCAACTCTGTTAATTGTTAAAACATGTCTAAGCTCTTTCTATTTATTGTCTCTACAGGTAAGATCTATTACAATAGAAATAAAGACAAGAATAATCGCCACTCATACGTGGTTAATTTCACTGTAATGGTGCTGAAACATGGACTCCAGAAAAAAAGGGTGCAAACAGTGTGGAAGAGTTTGAAATGTGGTGCTACCATGGAATGGAACGAGTGAGTTGGGCACAAAAAGATCCAATAACAATGTCCTCACTGAGGTAGACGTATAAAGACAGCTGCTGAGATGACACAACAACGAAAACTGAGTTGGCTGGGACACAATATGCGACTTGAAAGTCTTCTTCAGGAGATACTAGAGGGTAAGATACGGGGAAAAGAAGAGCGGGCAACCAAGACTCACCTTTACATCTCAGGCAGGTAGAGTCTTCAAGGACTTGACGGTTCAAAATGATAAAAAATCAGTCTGTTAGCAGCTGTCTGGGCAGCAATTCTAAAGGTCATAAAACGTCTACCCTATAGTAACCTGCATGAGGCCACACCGTCTATCAAGTAAAGCATCAACGGGACAATCGCTTGCTTTACTGCACACTCGATTGCAAGTATTTGCAAAAGGGAACCCTACACCCGACGTGGTAGACGAGGAGCGACCTTATACATACACACACACACACACACACACACACACACACACACAGAATAACACACGTTAAGTCAGTAAGTAGGTCACAAACTAGTATGAGATAGCTGGAACATTTAGTTGGCAGTTTCTACAGGTGTCATAAGGTGGCAGCAACATCAGGCTTTGTGATTCTTGTAGGTAACTGACGCTAGGGGCCGC